>JAHSPW020000010.1:2060000-3260000 GCA_019985065.2 Arctostaphylos glauca
GTTATGAAAAAAAAAATAAGCCCCATGTGTATGGATTATGAGTACTATTGGCTCCATTTGGCCTGTCTGGATTTTCTGGTTTATTTTTGTCTTTATTCAATTTTTTTTGTATTTGTTATTTTTATATCATTTTTTCGTAGTTTATTGGTTTGTATCGATGAAAGAAATCTAAAAAGTATAAAATTATGTCCAAAAGTTTAAAAAAAGTCACTAAAGACGAAAATAAGCCAACACAGACGCTGTTTTTGGCTTATTTTTTGTCTTTTCTGAATTTTTTAAAATTTTTTAACATAATTTTATACTTTTCTGAAATCTCTTGTCGAGACGAACCAACAATCATAAAAAAATTGATGAAAAACAAAATTTTTTTTAAAAAATTCAAATAAGGATAAAAAACTAAACAGTGAATAATCAAATAATTCAACCAGGCCAAATGGAGCCAATTATGACCAGGTAACATATAGGGTAAGTAAGAACATTTTCTAAAGGTTACTTGCTAAGAACATTTTCTAAAGGTTACTTGCTAAGGGCATCTTTTAACCCCAAAGCTACATAATACACGAACCCCAAACTGGCACCAACTTATGAATTTGTGGGTGTAAATGCTGCTCTATATGTTACAAATGTGTGCGAATAAAATAATATTATTTTATTTTATTTTTATTTACCTAGTGAATTAGTACAAAAATACATGAGATCAAAATAATATAATTTTAGAAATAAAATAAACAAAATTAGTACTATAACTCTCAAATACCAAAATTTTAGCGCTGAAACCTGATAGGCATAGGACCACGACGTATTTGTACCATACCAAGTGGTTGACTTGAACCTATAATTGACCGAAGACAAGACAATGGGCGACTAGGCACTAGCCCACCATCCCAAGGGGACTCTTGCTGGTGAAATGACATGTTCGAATTGCTCAAGTAGAGTCCTAAGCATAGGGAATGAGAGAGTGCTGTGCGTTATGTACAAACAAACGTGTTGCGTATCAAAACGATATCAATTTGACGCATCAAAAAATTATCCAAACGCAGCTCGATTGTTTGGGTAATTTTTTGTACCCTATAGTAAAACTGTTCCTCAACCATGACTCAAAAGAAGTCACACTACTAATGGACTGCAATCCCAAAGATTATTGTCCCAAATATAGATGTTAGCCCTATTTTTATGCCTTAACAAAAGGGACTTAATTTCAATAGATTTACATCTCTTATGCCTATAGAAACACACAGCCATTCACTTGCTAATAAAGTATACACGCTGCTTTTGGTGCTGTCTAGGCCCATTTTTGGGACACTTAAAAAGTGCTTATACAGTTAATTAAATGTTATATATATAACATCATGGATCCCCTTCTAAAGCCTTCCCTTGCCTCTGTGTGTGTGTGTGAGAGAGAGAGAGAGAGAGAGAGAGAGAGAGAGAGAGAGATGTTGTAATGGTTCATGCATGCACTATTAGCATTTGGAAACCAAGAAGAAGGCAGAGTGAGCGCTTTAGTTGGGAAGTTTGCAAAGAAAAGATACATGCACCAAAGAACATATATTGTATACTACCCACACCCCAAGTTTTAGCTCCAAGGACGATTGGCTCTGGTTTCAGATTTGATCCTCTTCTACTAATACAACTAGCTTTAAAATTATTCATAACTTAATGCCAACTAGTTTTTGGATTCTTGAAGTTAACGACCGGACAAACCTTCAATTACCTCTAGTAATTGATTTTATAAAATTAATTCAACTGTGTGATCTTGAGGGATTATGTATGTAATATGTCGAATTTATATATAGAGCATCAAATTTAACGAGCTAAATAAAATAAACAAATCAAATCAGTCTTTAATTTAGAGTCCAGATAAAATATATATTGAAGTCATATAACAGATCAAATAAGTGTTGTGAAGCGGATTCCAGATACTGTACTAGTACAATAAGACGATATAGTTTTGTCTTTATTTAAAGTTGTTTAGAGTTTAATTAGTTTTATATTAATTTGAAAAATCTCTAAACAATATGAACAAAGCTACGTCGTTTATCGTACTAAAACGTTGTAGGGCATGAGTAAACTCCAACATCCCCAATCCCTGAGATGTAGGACTGTAATTGGTTCAGTTTCTGTCAGTTTTCTGGCAAAAAAATCGAAATCGATCAGTGCAGAGTGAAATGAAAAATAACCGAATACACAACAATTTATTTAGGGTTTAAATATATCTTTCAATCCTTGCATTGGATGGAAATGAACAACATAGGTTGATTGAAAAAATTAGTTCGGTTCAGTCGGTTTAAATTAGAAAATGAAAAAATCGAAACCGAACCGACAAACAATTTTTTATTTTTTATGGAAAACTAAAACCACCAAACTATTTTCTGGACTGATTGAACCGCGATTTTTTCAATTAGTTTGTCCAGTCGGTTCATTTTTTTCGAATTTGCTTACACTCCTACCGTGACGGGGGTTGTGAAAAGTTGGCGTAGTTCTTAGGTCAATTGATTCCATAAAAGCTCTTACATATGCAGGGGCGGAGGTATGTTGAGGGGGGGAGTGGCACATGCCACCCCCAATTTCCAAAACTCCACATTTTTTTAAAATTTTTTTATTTTAATTACTATATCAAGAGTAATTATTTTGTGGTATTAAGATACCACATAGTGTTTTAACACTTTAAATTACTACACATTCATGTGAGTGTTTTTATATTTAGCATTGAGTCTTACATAATTAAATATATGGTGATGGAAAGTATTTGAACACCATGTAGCGGTGTCATAGGATCACACATCAATTTTGTTGTTGTTGTGATGCTTGCCAAGGGAAAAAGTGTGATGTAAGGGCTCTATTTTTTATCACCGAGTGTTTGTTATATGTTTTTAATTATTGAGTGTCAATTTGTAAATATTAATTAGGTGTTCGTACCGTATTTTTTTCTTATTCATAGGATATGTATATTTTTATTTGATTATTGGATAAAATTAATCTTATAACATGTCAAAAAAATTTAGTGTTATGGACGATTAACTTAGAACATATACATGTTCAAATTTTGCCACCCCCGAATCTTTTTTCTAGCTCTGCCCCTGTACATATGTATGGCCCTCGTAGTGCCATCAAATGGCATTTATGTCCATAAGTTATTTTTTTGGGGGGATTCAAAGATCTTAACTATCTTTCATGATCTCCAACTTCTTTGTTACTTGAATTAAAAAATTAAAAAACTAAGATAATGCTAATTAATTTAAAAAAGGGTACTAATAAAAACTTAGTCCATGTGCATATTAGAGTCTAAGACCCTAGTAATTATTTAGTGGTCTTCGTGCAGCCACATAGGTCCTATTTGATAAACGACTTCAAAATCATGATATTTGTAGAGTGAAGAGATTAAAATATGATTCGTAATGCAGAGAAATTATTAATACCACGTCTAAAATAACATCCATATTTGATTAGGAATCGGGATTGGATTAATAGTCCATCGCAGATATTTATTTGCAAGAGGGAGGATGAGACTAAAAATAATTTTTTTGTGTCTTCTGATTGATGACTTATATAAGTTGATTTTTTACTTCAATTTTTGTCATGGCTTATTGGTTTTGGTATACCACTTTAGTTTAGTGTATAACTAACACATTTTTGAAAGAGTTAATATTTCGGCCAATCATATACTAAAATCGAAAAAACATATATGACAAAAATATGATATACATATTTCAAAAGGCAGCACTTACTCCAAAAAAAATATATACTAATCCCAACAAAATATTTATGACTTACTTTTGAAATTATAGATAGATCCTTCATAACTAACACATTTATGAATATTTCAGGAAGTGTTAAAACATCACAAACAAACTACACCTAAAATATTATGAAGCAAAATAAACTTGTTATAGTCAAAATAAACCACAATGATGAAAAATCATCAATACTATTTCTTTTGCCATTACATGATTTTCACAAAATAAAAAAAATTTAATCTTCAATAATCTTGTCTATTTTTTTTGTCTGCTAATATTGTTAATTCCTAATACAACCAGAAAATTCAAAATCAATCACAAAAATTATGTCTATTTTCTTGACGAATTATTTTACGCGTTGTTACGTTGTTAAAACATCTAAAATAAGAATGATGGTGTATTATTTTAGTTTTCGCTTAACGCATTTCTCAAATGTAAGGGTGAAACCGGTCCGGTTTGACCGAAAAACTCGGACCAAACCGGTAATTTCAGTTTGAGGTTTTGTAAACCGAAACCGAACCGAATTATTTCAGTTTGGTTCGGTTTGGTTTTTCCGGTTTCGGTTTGGTTTCGGTCCGGTTTCGGTTTGGTTGGACTTGTATTCAAAATTTAAAAAATTCTAAAAAATTAAGAGGTTCTTTCCAAATGGATAAAGTCCAGATTGATTTGTAATTTAATACCAGTTTTCAATTTGATTAGGTCTAAGCCCAAGTTTAAAAAACTTCAAAAAAACTAAAACCTAGTAAAGTTAATATACAAAATTATAAATCATAGCAAAATTAAAGTCCCGCATAAAATTAGAGTAAAAAAAACTAGTTTGAAACTTAAAAAAACATGTATGAATCTAGGTTTTTATATTTTTTAGGGTTTAGCATAGGAACCGGTTTGGTCCGATCCAGTTTGGTTTCTAAGTGACTAAAACCGAAAACCGAACCGAAATTTTTTAAAAATCTCAAACCGGACCGAACCGGACCGATTAAATTAAAAAACCGGACCAAACCGTCGGTTCGGTTTGATTTACCGGTTTGGTTCGGTTTTCCGGTTTAAACTTTCACCCCTACTCAAATGTAAACTTTTAGATTAAACTCAATCTCGTTTTTCGATGCAAATTAAACAGCTTAGCTTACTTGGAGAATTTGATAATGCCAAATTTAGCACCAGTCATGACATTTCTATTTTTTGGCATTAGGAAGGTTATTGTGCATTGCGCATAATAGCTCATGTTACGTATCAAAACGATGCCGTTTTGACACACAACATGCTCCTACTGTGCGCGATGAGTCCCCTGGTCCTATTTTTTGGCTTGTCAAATTTGGCACCATCTCTTTGGACTGAATTAGTCCCATCATGGCTTTGCTATTTTTCCCCATTATTTGTATAATTTTGCATCTTATGATTCCTTAGCCGTCGAAATCAGAGGGAAAAAAAATATGAACTAAAATTAAAAAACCCAAGATACACTAAAAAATAGTGAAAAAAATATTTTTTTTGAACTTTTTCAATTTTCGTTTAATTTGTTTTGGAGATTTTATTCATAATTTTTACTTTCTACAATTTTTTGGGTTGAAGAATAATTTATCTAAAAAAATTAATGCGAATTTGATAAAAAAATATCTTAAAAAATGACAAAAAATAGAGTGACAATAATATTGCAAAAGTTAATTGAAAGGGATTTGTCATATTTTAACAATAAAAGATACAACAGATGGACTTTAACTTGTTTTGATTTCCGAGATATGTGATCGGTTTTAAAATTATTCCCAACCTAATCCCGATCACGAGACCAACCCCTTACGTTACAGATGGACTTAACTATTGATATGATTGCTAATGAGTAAACTTATACTCTTAGAGCATCTCCCACGAAGCTTCATTTTTTGTTTTTGGTTCTTCAAAATAAAAATTGATTGTCTCCAACCATACTTCATCTTGAAGAGTCAAAGTGAAGATTCTTTCCATTCTTATTGTTGTGTATTATTCAAGTATGTATGAGTAAGCGTTAATATTCATTGGTCGAGCAATTAAAAGAGAGTTTCGATCTCTTCCTAATTTTACCGTGACTGAAAAGACTTCGTGCTTAAGGCGTAACATAAGTTTTTGGATCGCTGTTTACGGAAAACCAAGTCTCCTTTTATTACTATCTCCGACTGCGAAGCCATTTTAAAACTTTGGTGGCTGTTCTTGTCCTCCCATTTTGACAAATAAAGAAATCCTTAACGAACGTTCGAATGGAATCTTCTTTAAATAATGGAGAATGTTTTTCACATATTCTTAAAAACAAAAGATGTATAAATTGTAATATTAGTATTATTAAGAAAATGTCAACAATATCTTAAAAATAAGACCAATATCGACGAGTACTATGGTCTTATCCAAGACTTCCTAGAGACCGAGGGTCCACCATTTATAACCCACGGGATCTAGTTAAGAGAACAAGAGTCGGTTATTGAATAGTCTTGTGGTTGATTTTCTCGTTTTTAAGAATGTTAGAAATATTGGATCTATTTTGATTTTTTCTTATTTGACCGCAATAGATGCCCCAGGCAAGATCAAAAGATTAGCGTTTGGTCTTTCTTGACTTTATGGATGAGGAGGGAATGTTTTAATGTGTCCTTACTCTAATTCTAAATAAAGCATCTATAGAGTCTCACTTGACCTAAATCTGAGAGGCTAGAACAGCTGGGCACAATTACAAGAATGCAAATTGAAAAGTAATATGGACTATCATTCCCCAAACTAGATGTGAAGACGGGCAAATACGATTAGGACTCCATTAGGGACGAATTTCTTTCAACCAACTCATGAGCCGTCACAAAAGTAACGACCAACCCTAGTGACGAAGCTTTTCCCTTGAAGATCATTGAGATAGGGTTTTCCCCAAATCATTGACCCTTGTTCGGGAGAAAAATGTTAATTCAAGCCTCATTTCTAGAAACTCGGTTTGCAAGGCATCCCTCTTGCACCAGGGTTCCAAACCTCGTCTCGTTCTTGTGATGACACGCTATGTTTTCCCTCTCCATCCCCAAGTAAAGGGTGAGTTCCATTCGTTAGTTTGAGGATCGCGATCTCACATACTAACCTGACGTGTTATACCATTATGGACATAATAAGAGGAGAGTCATTTAGCAATTTAAGAAAAAACCTAACTGAATCGGTTTGATCATCAAATTGGAAGAAGAATTTCTAATTCTTATAGGGATGAGATTGATCATACTTTATGATCGGTAAAAAGTTCTGACATGCACCCTTAATCTGCCATGAGAACAAAGAAAGCTGCACTAACCAAAAGGTTTCATTAAAAAAGTCTACACCAACCATGCAATAATAAGGTTATAAGTCAACGAATCTAATCAATTATAATTGGGGCAAAATGACCTCATCAAACTTATTTTTCTACATGAAATTAAATTGTAAATTTCGATCTGGAGAAATTTCGCAGGGTCAAAGTGGAATTAATCACCTATAAGTCTTTCCAATTTTCATCTAGAAAGTCAACTTTTTTGTCACACCAAATCATCAGATTTTTCTCAGCTTTACTGTGAAATTCCTTGGGCTGAGAAAAGTCTAATGGCGATAGTTTCGTTGGGCCATGATGAAACGATTTTCAGCACTTTTGAGGTTGAGATTTCAATTGTTCATTTAATTTTTTAGATGGTCCAAGTATATATATATATATATATATATATATATATATATATATATATATATATATATTAGAGGTACAGTGTGATGTCATTCAACGTCCCTCCAATTTTTAAGTCAATCGACATTGTAGAGCAGTAAATTATGAAAAAACTATAGGAAGTTTTAGATCGAGTGTTTTTAGAGAATAATGGAGTCCCTTAGTACAAAATCAAGGGATGAAGTCCTTATAAGACTTTTGTGCTTTTATTTTAAGAATATAAATTGGGCTATCACTTGGTGTGACCAATAAACTTAGTTATCTTATTTTTTTTAGGAGTTTTGGCTCTACTTGACTTATGACTAAGAGTTCTATTTCTGTAGGCGACTAAGGCGACTAAGGGTTTAGGATATGTCTTTATGATTACTTGTGTTGTTCTTGTTTTATCGTGTAGATAACTGAGTAGGCATATATGTCCAAGAATAGCAATAGCAATAACAATCGTAATCGGTTATTGTTTTTCTACATATTAGGCTATTATTGAACCTTTTTTCTACACTGATTTATTAACTAGGCAAGGAATATCCGATTGAATACATTTTTTAGAGAGTTAATCTAATCGTCAAGATCTACAAATGAATGACTTGTATCAAATTTTTAGACTCGAAATGTTTGCTTGTTAGAAGGTATAGCCAACCCTGTCATGCCTTGGGACACGAGAGGCACCCCGACAATATCAAAATAACATCCTTTCAACACATAACACAATTTCTTTTACACATTCCACAACGGACTCTCCAGTTCATTGTGCTTAGAACTTATCGTACGACATTTACACACACACACAAAAAAAAAAAGCCTATTAACACAAACTATCTATAAACATCGGAATACAGATATGTTAAGAACCGTCTGATGCATCCTTGCATGTCGGTCGTCCATAATATGTATGTATCTCTGTCTTTATATAATCAAATTATACGTAACATTACAGGAAAATTTTCTACATATTATTTCACAATTTAACCATAACAAAGGGAAAAAAAAAAAATCAAAATCTGCAAATAACAAAATAACCTAAATCGAAACGCTTCGCCTGCAATTCTGATCTTGAATATCCTGGCTCGAGACATTCACAGTCATCGTGCAGTTCATCTTCACAACAACACGCTTCTTGATGATCCCAAGTATCTTCACTCTTCCACTCACCTTCGTATAGCTACTCATATTCAATTCCCCCAAACTAAAATCGCTTCTCAATCTATCAACCCCCAATAATCTCCCTACCATCACATCAATCGTCACGTTCAATCGGAGAGTCCGCCTAGCCTTCGCCAAACCAGGCGGATTCCTCCCTTCTCCCACCACCACACCGCCGTAGTAAATCGTCGTCGTTGTGGCGTTGTTGAATCTGAAAGCAGCGACGTTAGGGTTCTTCACGGAGACATCCGCCGTGACTGTTAGGTTCGCGCGATTGTTCAGATTCGTTAGATCCAGGCCGTTTATGTCGAAGGAGTTCATTCTTAACATCGGATCTTTGATTCGGAACACTGTGAAGATGAGGACGAGTATGATGACGGCTTTGATCAGCATCAAGGCAACGATGCAGCCGCAGCACTGGACGTACTTCCTGTGGTGTTGCTTTTTCAGCTCCGCCGAGGAAAATTCTTTTTCGTCGATGAATATCCGGTTGGCCGCCGGAGCTAAAGGCCGTACTTGCTCCTTCTCAGCCATTGGGTTAGTGTTGTGGGGATTTGAGGAGTGTTTGGGTTGCTTAATATACACGAAGTAAATCAATCAATCGTGGAGTCTTTGTAATTGTTTGTCCCAAACAGCTAACGCGTTTGAACGGACTTAACAGGTGACTTTGGACTTTTGTTATTTGGATTAATCTGGTCATTATTTTTGGTAATGGTCCACATATGAAAATGATGAAAATGATGAACCATAGAAGGTTCTATGCATTATTTATACTATGGTCATGGTGAAGAACATGAATCATAAACTAATAAAATGAGATTACTAATGAGTAAATATATTTTTTTGTTAAGACGGTGACATTACAAGAAAAAACACATTTTTCGACTACACGTTTAGTCGCTAAATTTAGTTGTCAAAAGTGTATTTTGCTGTAGTGTGAATATTATAGATATTTTGTATAATTTTTAAAATTTTTAAAATTTTTTTCATTTCACGAGAGTGATCGAATTTTTTTAAAATATGGATTAAATTTTTTTCATCAAAATAAATAATTAATTTAAAAATAAAATCCAGCAAATTTTAATTAATAACATAGACATTAACATCGAAAAAATATTGTAAAGGGGGCTTTAATACATGGAAGTCTATATATATATTTTTTTTTTCGCGGGGGTGATGGGTGAGGGTATTATATATACTCGAAAAGAAGATTTGTGCTTTCTTATTAAATTAAAGCAGGGATTGAACCAATAAGATATATCAATGTCAAAAGTGACAAGTGTGAGATTCGGAAAGACTATAGTACAGTTTCTTTAGTGCACGCCTAGGACGGACAAAATGAACTAGTTTTGTCCAATTTACACTCGAAATTATATCGTTTTAACGTATCACGCAAATTGTTATTATAATAAACGAAATTACAACAGACGAAACTACAAGAAACTACACTATAGCTCGCCGAAGAGCCTTCCTCCAATTTCCTAGGTGCGGGTTGCTCATCTACAAAAAATCTCATCATCGGAAGACTCCTTGTCTATGCAGTTATTTGCTTTTGATCAATCTTCAGCATATGTTGTTTTTTGTTTAAACGAGACTAGCATAACTTTCTAGTCATAGGACAAGATTTTACTTGAAGAGAGTTGTGACCGGATCTGATACTAAAAAACTGTTACTATCTTTGTCCTTCGTTGTTTCGACCACAATTCTATTAGGTTAAAATGATATAGATGACAAGATAAAATTTGTTTATTATTATTGGGATAAAATAGTCTGGCACACGTGTGGGAATATTACTAGCCCGAATTAGTCCCAAAGGTAATTTAATCTCACGCTCATTCTTTGTCTATCCATTAGATTAGCGGATAATCCTGTACAAGGTGGACCACATTGTTTTTTTTTTTTTCCTAATTTATTTGACCAAAATTAAATTTAAAATAATACATAAATCTGGCGAACTTTTGAAAAATGTTTGGTGAACCTTTGACAAAGGTAACTTCTTGGCTTGAAATAGTTAGTGGTGAAGTGTATAACTAATCCAATAACAAAAGTTTCGTTTTTCTTAGCTCTTTAAAGGACTCAAAATTCGAGAACACATTTCAAATAATTAATATGTTCGTATGCTTTAACCCAAAGGTGGTGGTTCAGTGAAAGAAGAAGAGTGAGTACAGAGCTGATCCTCTAAGATCACGAAGTCGAACTTCACCAGAACTAATAACTAGAGGTCATTAGAAGTTTGTCTAGTCATTAACTTCAGAGCCTCGAGGACTAATCGACATTATGTTGGTGATGATTTCAAAACTGACAGAATACCTCGGTTATCGGTTATGAAAATCATATATGTTCATATGGGTTTGGGTTATAAATGGAAAAATAACACAAAACCAAGTAATATTTTCATTGAGGAGTGTTACGTTCCTAGAAAAGTTTTTCCGAATTCAAATTCGAATGTTAGAATTTATTTAGATTTGAAAGTCTACACACTCAAGTAAATTTACTCCATTCATTTTGAATTCTAAAAAAATTTTCTCGAATCAAAGACTTTTCCCACTCTATTTAGTATATCAAGATTATGTCCCCTAGGGAGGTGATCTTGTCTAAGTATCCTAGTCAATAACAATGGCTATAGTCCGGACACTCTGAGATTGGTGCCTTAAAGCTTAGTTAATGTACACATAAGTTGGTCTAGACACTAAATTATAAAAGAAAAAAGAAAAACAATGGCTATGGTCAACTCATCCAACCTCTAAGCATTTGGCATTTCTTAGAGCAGAGCTATACAATTTCAGTTGTTTACATTTTTTTTAATAAGTGTCGATTAGCTCAGTACTTAGCACTTTAGCATATGGTCGGTTTTCTTTATATCTCAAATACCGCTGACACTCAATCATACAGACAATATGTCGCTTAGCAAAAAAAAAAGTCATTCACAAGAGCCCTTTAGAAATATTTTGCAAATGAAGCCTTAAGCGCGCTATAAATTTCGGAGATGAAGTCCTCGTTAAATGACCTACTCTTCCCCAAAAGGGAATGAAGCTATCATAAGCTGTTGAAGCAAGGTCAATATATACGTTCTTAAGCGATTAGCACTTAATCACGCATAATCTAATATATTTCTAATCTAACTTTATAGTCGGAGAATCTTTGGTTAAAAAACACGCGCCTAGTCTTTGAACTTGATTACAGGAACTCCAAGAGAAGCGTTGGAAAGATTACTCACCGTCCAACTTTTGGCACTATCATTTTCAATGCCTCAAATCATATGAAAGGATTTTTACCGGAAAGAGACTGCTTCCAATTGTAAAAATCTTTACCAAATCCTAACCATTAATTATTGAGATGAAGGGTTGAGATGCACCTTTTGGTCCTAACGTGTATTAAGGGGGTGGGTGGTGAGTGTTGAAAAATATAGTGATGGGATTGTGATTAATTAATTGCTCACCAAGCAGGAAAGGGAAATTACTTTCCCTAAGCCGACAAGGAAATTTAATGGACAACGAAGTTCTCTGTGTGAGATTTTTTAGAGGTATTAAACATAAATTAATTGATAATTAGCTAAAGTTGTTTTTAAATTATATTAATTAAGTTTAAATAGTTTAAATTAACAATGTCAACATAAAAAATGATGGATCCTCCCAAGCCCAAAGCTGCTGAGACGAGGACGGAAAGCTAAGATACTAGTATCAAAATAAAATAGAAGTTGTGAATTAAGCAAGCATGCAAGTAGAATTGAGGGCCTTGTAGTGAGGAGGCTCACTACATGAATGTAGTAAGTCCATCCGGCCGTCTATTACGACAACGAACGATTTAAATTTAAATTAATATTTAGTTATAAAAATAATTAATTAATACTGATTTGAATTTGAGCCGTCTATTTCGATGGGCTCACTACACCCATATAGTGAGCCCCTCACTACAAGACCCTTATCTCCGCATGCAAGCAACCGTCTGTCTAGATTAGATTAATATTCTGTGCTTACGATGCCAATATTATAATTAACCCCAAACATGATAGCTTGGTCCGTTGGTCTAAAATTCCTTGTTCTCGGTTATTTGATTTACTAGGCCAATCGGAAGGGAAAGCCACGAGATATATGAAAACTAGTGCTATTTCGTGGACGATACGGCTTTATAAGGAGAAGAGGATCATTTGGTTGTGAGTGAGTACCGAATACTAGTGGACCATTTACATATTAAGATTGGCTTAGAGGAATTCCTTCATCGTGACACTTGTCCAATCGAGTGAGTAATAAATTCTAACATTTTGGACACGTAAAGAAATGCTAACAGTTTAGGAAGAAAAACTTGCTTTCAATTTGTTTGTAGTTAAAGTTAGCTTAAATGAGACGGCATTGACGTACCTTAGGCCTATTCAAGTATCTTTTTGATTAACAAAATAGATATTGAGGTAGTCTATTCTATGTATCTCTATCCAACAAGGGTAAACACTAAATCGAAATTGGTCCGAAAAATAATTCGGTCGATTTTTGTTTTTTTAATAAATTTTTCAGTCTGTCGATTCGATTTCGGTTTGTTTGTATTTTAAGTAAAACCAACCGAACAGAACTGAATTTTTTAAAATTAATCTCAGGGGTAAATTTCACGTACCTCCCCTGAGGTTACTAATAAATGCACTAATCTCCCCCGTTGTTTTGACAGTTGCACTGTTCTTTCTTATTTTACAAACTATTCTCTCTTGATTCTCCTGCCTTTAAAATCAAGCTGTTGACTGTAAGAAAAATGTGATGTCATGTGTTTAATATTTTTAAATTCCCATATTACCCCTCCTTACTCTCTCTCCTGTATACTCTCTCTCCTGTATAACTATTTCCCACTCCATTTTGGCATTTTCCTCCCCTCCACACACACCCCATTTTGACTATTCATTCCTGGGCTTGCAAGAGGAAATAGTTTGTGAAGTAAGGAAGGACAATACAATTGTCAGAACCACGGGGGAGGTCAGTGTATTTGTTAGTAACCTCACGAGAGGTAAGTGAAATTTATCCTAATCTCAGTCGTTTATTTACTATCTAATCCAACGGTGTCCATCAAATCCTCAATGATTTAGGCTAAATCTATTGATATCTTCCAGATGTGTTAGGCTCTCAGTCTCACACTCATTATGCTCTCTCATGATCTGTCTAAGAGCATTCACATTAGCCTCTCTTCGGTTCTTCTTTTTTTATTTTGAGGTGCAATTATTCCATATTTATTTCACATCAGCCTCTTTAGATGTCTTCCATATTTTGTGAATGCTATTGTAACTCTCTATATTTAAGGAGTTTTATTGTAGCCTTATTTAGTTAATGCAAAATTGGAAGTAATTATTATTCACCCTATTAGAGAGTCTGATAGAGAAGGCATTAGAAAATATGACTCTCTAAAGTAGAAAAGTGACAATGTGTTCCTAATTTGGTCCGAAAATAGAGAACCTGATGTGGATGCTGATGCTCTAAAACTCTGTTTCTCTCATCCTCTCTCCCTCTCGTCCTTTATCTATCCCCCCCTCTCTCGCCTCATGTTGAAATCTGTGATTTTGTGATGTGTTTGGGTTGTATTGAACACCGAAAATCTAAAAAAAATGACAAAAATCGATTAGAACAAACCACTAAATTTCAGTCGGAATCAGTTTGTAGAAATTCCACCCCGAATCAACCGACTTTGCTCTTTGGCACTGGAAATCCAACCGAAACCAACCAATTACACCCATACCATCCAAAAGAATTATCTTTTGTACCCAATCATCTGTCGGAGATCTCACCGTACATTTGCCACAACTAAATTTTAGGTATATATCGCATGCTCTGATCGTTAAAGAATAAGTTAAGCATTTCAATCGACTAAAAAGGCTTAAACAAAAGCGTTAAAATAAAAAAATTCAAAAAACTACTCATTAAACCATTCACTACGTTGTTTGACTTAATAGTATCGTAAACTATTCATCTTCCGTTTTGTGATAAATAAAATGTTTGTGCAAAAGATCAAGTCGATCGAAGATCGATAAGTACTTATTTAAAAGAAAACTTGCCTTAGAAAACGTTTGTTCAAAAAATTATGCTTGCTGTCTAAATAAATATTAGTCTTGATTTTTTGCACGAATATTTTATTCATCAAATATTATTAGTAGAAAACAATTTTGACATTTATTAATAAAGAATGATACAAAACCAAATAATAATATTCCTTTGATAGGTACATTAGGATTCTGTAGCCTAAGGAGGAGATTCTGGTTATGGCAGAAATCGAATACTTTATGATATCAACTTCAATAGAGATAAAATTGAATCCCTTGTTATTGAATTAATGGTAGAAATTAGAATATTATAAAGATTGTTCTAACTTGCGAAATAAAGAAAATATCTTCCGTTCAACATCTCTAGAGTATACCACCGTATTCTATTAATTAATATAATCTATTTGCTTTGCGGATAATAAAAAAAACATTTCTAGAGTAACAGTACAGTAATAACTTTTATTTGTGTATTATGTTGTGGCACTATATGATGCATCGGTATATATAGTAGTTTACGAGAATCGTCATGCATGACACAAATTACATTATTTTCCAAGTCCCTCTTGTCCTGTTTGGAGAGCTCTTCTTCAATGAGAAAATACCTTTTGAGTCAGTCGTGTAAGTTTGGACATTTTAAAATTCTCCATAACCGTAAATGATGGATCTCAGGACTAGCTGGTGGTACTTCTATTGATTTGACCTTTTTGGTGTTAAGCATGTGCTTGATGGAGGGCACAAAAAGGCTTTTCACCGTTTTCTGATTCCTTCAAACACGTTCGATGCACTTTGGTCCTAAGAACTTGATCACATCCATTTTGTGCATCCAAGTTCGGCCCACTACTAGGAAGGGTGACTTCATTGAATGACCATACAGATTCTTCATTGAAACCAATAAGAGGTATTTCCCCTCTTAAGATCGGCCTGATTTGAGTCCCCAGTTTAGAGGATCTACATTGAAATACCCTCGTCCACTAGTATTCTCTCTGTGTCAAACCTATCGATTTTCAACGTGAGCACTAGTGTGTCATTGTGGGGGACCAAGATGCTTTCGAGGTCCTTTTCGGTGAAGGAAATCTTCATGCTCAGCCCGTCATTTACCCTGGTATGTGTTGTTGTGGAGGTGAATAAATTTCATAGCTAACAGGATGAATTCAAGCTTTGCTAATGGTTTGACTTGAGAAATGAGAATGATTTATCTTCTCAGCACATCCAACTCTGACAACAAACAAACATCATAAGCTTTCTTGATCGTCTCACCTAAGAGCCGATCACCCCATGACGACCACCATTCTAACACTGGGTCTCGGGCAACACCTTGTCAAACTATGAAATAACCTAGTTGGCTCTGCCGACTAAGATGAAAATGTTGGCCAGCCCTATGATATGTCAAATCTGTTCTGTAATACATCAAATCAACCCATGATCAGAAAATGACCGACGCCAAAAAGCATTTAAGATCATTCATTAATACGCTTAACCATAAGCACCTGGCAAAACTGGAAGAAGAGGGGCTCGATCACTCGAAGAGTTTGCACCAAGTTGATTGGTAAAGACTTTCTTAACCACTTTCATATATCAAATCACAACATACAATATCAATATTCGCATGCGCTTGACAAAACACTTATTTTACGAGCTTTCCTTCTTATAAGTACTTACTTTGCCATTGGATGTCATTCTGATCATTGTTTGACATATCTCTAACTGCTGGTTCCCTTGCGTGGATAACACGTCCAATCGAAGCATTAAGTGGAACATACCTCTTTTAGCACTAGAACTCGTGGAGGAACCTCATAAATCTATACCACAACCTCCACCACCCACACACACACACATTCAACTACATAAGTTGTATCAAACTTCCATGGTCATAATATTAATTGTCAAGTAGACTGTATTACAATCATATCTCTCAAATAGGTATAAAAATTGTAAAAAAATAAAAAATAAAAAGAAATTGGAAAATTCACAAACAAACCAAATCCTGAATTGCTTGACTACTAAAATTAAGGGCCATAGTGCAATTCAACAAATTGGTCTCACCCTTATTACGTATCTCCTTCACATGAACTCTCCCTACCAACTTAGCATAACTTCTCAGAAACAAAATCCCTGAATTCATTTCACTGTAAAAATTCTGATTCAATCGCAAAGCATCATTCGATCTCAATTCCACCGTAACATTCACCCTCCTCGTCGCCTTCAGCCCCACACGTCCGCCGTGAATTTCCGCAACCCCAACCGTCACATTCTCGCATGAAACAACAACCGGAGTGTTCTCGTATTCGAAATAACCCAGTAAATTGTTGTTGACGATATCGATCTCGGAGATCAAGGTGGCATTGAAAGTAGAAGGAGAGAGATTCGAGAGGTTTTTGATCGAAATGGAGGTGAGATTCAGTTGAGGATCTTGGACTCGTAAAACTGCGATACCGAAGATTAGTAGGATTATGGTTAGGATTACGACTAGGACTAGGAAATAAACTGGACATTTGTTGCTCTTCTTCGGGGGTTTGCGTCTTAGAGCTGGGAATTGTTTGTGACTCCAGTCGTAGATTTCCGCAGGTGCCTGTGGATCGATCTCATGTTTGGTGTTTTCTGCCATCGTTTTTTCCTCAACTGGAAAACTTGTTAATTGTGATTATGTTTGTGTCTCTGTGTGAGAGAGGGGGAGATAGAGAGAGTGTGACACACATACACATACATACATATATATATATATAGAGACCTTTTCTAATAAGGGATCATTCATTTTACTAAAATAAAGATTTTTTATTTTTAGATTATATCTTGATGATCTGAACCATTTAGTATTTTTAAAATATGTTTTTAAGGATACCTGTGAGAAATCGGCTTAAAAAAATATTGGGAAGAACTTGATCTAAACAGTTTTTTATAAATACTGATAGGAACAGTTTTATGAGAAACTGCTTGAATCAAGACCTTCCCGGTAATATCTTATGTTGATTTATCGCGAGTATTCATAAAAATATGTTTTAAACACATTGAACAGTTTAAATTATTAAAATTTGATCAAGAAATAAAAAGTTTTCATTTTAGCAAAACGAAAGATTCTTCATTTGAAACTTACTTTCTCCCTCTATATAGTAATTGTTTCTATGCCGTCCATGCGGAAACGACGGAAAGCAATTCTTATAATTTCGACAGTTACAAAGTATTTTTGATATGACATTTTACAAAAAAAAATTGTGGATACCTAAAGAGTCTTTAACAAATCTTGACCATTTATTATGAAGATAAACTGCTAAGACTGAATTGTTTTATGCAATGTGCCTGTGAACTACAGAGAAGTTGTGCTAGATGTATTTGTTTGTGTTGTGGCTCAAATTTTCGCAGGACAAAAATTATGTGCTAACATACTAGCTAATTTTTTTTTGGATTTAGTGTTCGTGTAGTGCAGATAAGAGGAGGGTAGGGGTTGTCGCCCCCTGATAGAGGCAGAAGCGGGGGCCACCGGAGCTATCTACGTCGAGTGTGTCGATTGAAAGAGGACGGGAGACAACTTGCCGGCTTTGCTCTTGAAACTATATCATTTTGATCCCTATGCATTTTCATAACAATTCACGTGATATATTAAAACGATATAGTTTCGAGACCAAAGTAAACAAAACTACATCGTTTTGCCCGCACTATATGTGCCCTATAGAGAACTGCACTACAATCTGTCTGAATCCAAAAGATTTTGTGTTGTTTATTTACTTACCTTAAAGAAGAGGATTTGCCTTAAGTGTTAACGTGTGGATATCAAAACCAAAGCAAGAATATGAAATGTTAAGAGAGAATGAAATGAAACATTTATTCGAAGTGTAAACTTAATTACCAATTTACAATCAATAAGTCACAAAAGTATCCAATTGCTTTGAATAAAGCCATCAACTACAACAAACATTATAAACTACAGATAAAGTGAAGTACGATTATGACTACAACTATGCTAAAACTAATAACTTCTCGAAACCATATAAAATAACAAGAAATAAACCTCGGAGCTATGAATATTATTTCTTTGCCGTCCATGTGTGGACAGTAGGAGGCCGTCTTTACAATTTCAATATTTGTCTCTCTTTTTCTCCTACCTCACTACAAACAAATTTTTGACTAATCAAAAGGCAATCTTTCTTACTTTTTGAAACGTCACTTTTTTTAATGCTAAATTTTGTAATTCTTAAGTATTGTGAAAATCTCGTGCGACTTCTTCGGATTCAAACTACATTTCAAGACACATTTTCTTGAAATAATTTCACATTTTCTTTCACATTCTTCTTGTATCGACCATCTTCCATTATAACATCAATAATATATAATTAATTTACATAAAAATAAGCACTATAAAAGAGGCAAAGACGATGTGCTATTTTGCAATCAAAGAAAAACCTTCAATCCAATTAGAATAAGGATTCCAGATTTGTTGAAGCTATTTCTATAGCTACAGAGAAGGGTTTTGATCTAGATTTTCACATGAAATAGAACTTTCATAGAAAAAAAGAGGTAAAACCAGGTGGTATTTGAAGATTAGGGAAAACTAATAATAAATGGATATTGTCGAGACGAATCATTTCACGGGACAAGTTGATCAATCTGCTATTCCATATTTCGATTTTTCTAAAATTTTATAATATTAAGTCTATTAAAGTAGAATTGGAGATTCTTTCGAGTCTGTAAAATCTTGTATATATTATTATTGCCTTATATTAAACTTCAAGATAGTTTTCTTTTCTACAAAACTAAAGCAAAAAAAACTCCAAATTTGTTAAGAACCATAGTAATAGCCCTTAATATTGATTTAGACCTGAATCGAATACCCAATATATGTGCCAATATAGCAGACTGATTGCATTACTTAGGGGTGAAATTAATTTCAAAATACCTAAATAACAAAAAATTTGACCCAAAAAACTGAAATTCGGTTGGTCTAAAGTAGGATTCGACCTGATTTGATATTTTAGACTTTTTTCGTTTTTTGGTTCGGTGTTGGATCTAAAGTAGGGTTTGATCGTTTTCGTGCATGTAACCTGAAAATCTCGAAAATCCAGACTAAAACGGCAATTTCTTTTTGAGTTTTTGATGTAGAAACCATCCTTGGATGTAACATAGGAATTCCTACCCGGTTACAAAATGTTCATTTTAGAAGTTCTCTTACGAGGTCGAATCTCATCAGAACTAATCACTATTCGGTTGTTAACTTTAGGGTCTTGAGGTCAAATCTCGGCAACTGCAAACTTTGATGCCACTGAAGGTTTGCCCAGTCGTTAACTTCAAGGCCCCAAGGACTAACCGGCATTAGGTGGGGACCCCCCAAGCAATATATACCAGCTTGACCCCCAAGCCATCTGGATATCTCGGTTAACAAAAAAAAATAACTTTAGGGTCCTAAGTAGTAATCGATATTGAGTTGAAGGTGATCCCAAAACCAATCGAATACCTCAGCTATAAAAAACAATCCGTGACCATATAGTCTCACTAAGGCACGAGTTGCATGAAGGTACATGACGTCTGATTCACAAAGAAGACTACTATCACAAGTAGGATGTAAATATAAATCGGTAAATCGGATCGGACCAGTAAATCAAACCTAACCGATGATTCGGTTTAAATTTTTGCTCAAATTGGTCCGGTCCAGTCCGGTCTGATTTGAATTTTTTTAAAATTTTTTGTTTGGTTTTCAGTTTTTAACATCTTGGAGTCGGACTGGACCGGTTCGTAAAAGTTAACCCTAAAAATAAAAATATATTATTTATCGGTTATAATTTACACTTAAAATTGTAATTATTTTTTGGTTTGCACTTTGCATGAGAGTATTGTTGGAGCCACAACTTGATTGACTTGTTTTGCACACTACTTTGAATTGAATGCGATTATTTTTTGTTGTAATTGTGATATTATTATTCTTAATTGTTTGACATTATTCTTTATTACATAAAATTCTTCAAAAAAAAAATGTTACAATTGGATTTTCTTTAGTTTTTATATTTTTTTGAAAATATGGACTTCAGTGCACCCAAATCAAAAACCGGATCAAACCGGTCATAACCCAGCCAAGCTGAACCCGACCAAACCAATAAATTTTGGTTCGATTTTTGGTTTCTCATTTGTCCAAACCGAATCAACTGATTCGGTAGAATTTTTCGGCCAAACCAAAGCGGTTACACTTCTAATCACAAGTGAGTTCAAACTCTAAGGAGAGAGTTTGACCCTGCACTTTGCCAACTCTGTTACCACCTGCGGATGAATTCTACAAAAATTTCAACAAATTTATGTAGCCAAAAATTTGTTCATGTGTGTCGACATAGATAGTCATTTAGAGTAATCAAAATATATGACATAAATAACATCATTAAAATTTGTCTCGAAATAACATACTGAATTTCGATCATATGAGAATGTAACATCAAATAATAACTTGAGATAATATATAAATGAACTGTAAATCCAAATATTTTGATGTTAAACCTTGACAACTATAGAATTTTGGGGCACTGAAAATTTGTCCGATCGTTGATTTTAGGACTCTAAAGATTAATCGGCAACAAGTGAAACATACACACCAAGCTGACCAGATGCCTTCGTTATAAAATATAAAAAAATCTTGTGCAAAACTTTTATGGTGGTAGTACCCATGCTAAAACACAAATATACACCAAATAATTGAATTTTCATTGCTTGAGAGTTGTTCTAGAAGCAAGATTGTATTATAATCATACATGTTGATCTCTCACTATCAAATATCAAATTTTTTTTGCTAAGATCAAATATCAAATTACTATCAAACTCAATGAATTAATCAGAAAAAACACACAAACATACTAATTATAAAAAAACGAAATCGAAAGTTCACAAACATATCAAATTCTGGATTGATTTGGTAGTCAAATTAAGGGCCATAGTGCAATTCATAAAATTGCTCCTCCTCCTATTGAGTATCTTCCTCACATGAACTCTACCAACTAACTTAGCATAACTTCTCAGTTCCAGAATCCCTGAACTGAACTCAGCCGTGAAATTACTCTCTCTCAACGCCGCATTCGACGTCACTTCCACCGTAACATTCATCTTCCCCGTCGACCTAGCCGCCACACGTCCACCGTAAACCTTCCCAATCCCAACCGTCACGTTCTCGCACAAAACAGAAACAGAACTCTCCTCGAATTCAAAATACCCGAAGTTGTTGTTTTTGATATCGATCTCGGTGATCAAACTGGCGTTAAGCGAAGCTGTTGTTGAACCAGTGAGATTTGCGAATCGTTCTATGGATACGGAGTAGAGGGTGACTTGAGGAGCTTCGATTCGTAAAACTACGTTAGCGAAGATGAATATCACTATGCTTAGGATTACGACTAGTATGAGAAAATAAACCAAACACTTGCCGCTCTTCTTCTCTGGTTTGGGTCTCGGAATCGCGAATTCTTCGTCGCTCCGGCCATAGATTTTCGCAGGTGCCAGTGGATCGACCTGTTGATCGTTTTTTTCTGCCATCATTATTTCGTGAACTGGAAAAGTTGTGAATTATGAATATCTGTATGTATCTTAGTGTGAGAGAGAGAGAGAGAGAGAGAGAGAGAGAGAGAGAGATGCGTATGCGAAGAGATAGAAAGCCGATATGCCGATATATAGTGGGAGATCAGTGTGTGTGATTTGGGTTTACTGAGTTCTGTTGGAAGTGGGAGTGGATTGAGTCCGACTCACCGTACGTGTCGGATGGCGGCTGCATCTTATTGGCTGATGGGTTGTTTTCTTAGGTTTGGCCTAAATGCTAAAAACACACCATTTTTGCACATCGCTTTCACACATTACTCAAAACTATGTAGTTTTGTGTTGAAAAAAAATCATATTTGTTTTTGACCCATATCGCTGAAAACATATTTAGATCTTCCTTAACATAAAATGACGTAGTTTTAAGTGATGTGTTAAAATGATGTGTATGTAGCACTCTTGCTTGCTTGGTGGCTGCATCTTATTTAAAGCTACATACACATCATTTTAACACATCACTTTTATACATCACTTAAAACTACGTCGTTTTATGTTAAGAAAGATCCAAATATGTTTTCAGCGATATGGGTCAAAAACAAATATGATTTTTTTTCAACACAAAATTACATAGTTTTGAGTGATGTGTGAAAGCGATGTGCAAAAGTGGTGTGTCTTTAGCATTTTTGATTATTTAATGGGTGATTATGAGATATGTATGCAGGTCTTGTGACAAATTTCAGCATTAGTTTTGCAGTATAAAAGTGTGGTACTCGTTAATTAGGAGAGCAAGAAATATCTTATCCAATCACAACTAAACATTAATAAATGTGAGTATTACAATTATTGAATGGGACTGGAAGTTTAAAGGTTTGTTTTACAAAAGTGTTGTGTGTGTCTGCAGCATGCCGGACCACATGATATTGTTGGGTTTATGGTATTTTACACCGTCGGCCCAGTTTGCTTTCGGTTCGGGCCGGACAGATAGACCATTTAGGGCTTGATATTTTCTTCATCGGTTGGGCTACCCTTGTCGAATCACTCACAAGCTGGACTGAAGGTTTGACAAGTTTGTATAACGTGTCACAAGCCTGCTTCTGGGTGCACGACCATCGCGTGGGCCGAGCCTTGGTACTATGGTCGGTACCAATAGTGGTTCTCGACCATTTCTCAATGGCGTATGTTCAGCAACTCCATCGTGGGCGTAGTGCTCACGTGAGTTGAGTGAGACGTGAAGGTTAAGTTGTTACCAAGCGTTGTGGCATGCCAGCCTTATGGCCGGACACGGTGCACGTGGCACCCGCACTGGATTAGGCAGCCAACGACGCGACAATCTCAAGCGTCGGTGTTCGTGCACCCTAACAGTTTCATATTAGCAAAGGTAAGATGACACTCCATTTGAAGTATGCAAAAACTCACTCTCAGGCCTTCTAGTGGCCATGACATAGCACTAAGGATTCTCGCAAGGGAAAGGTTGGGAGGCGATTAAGATGCTAGGTGTCGCGACGGAGATAAGGGAAACTCTTAGAGAAGCACAACCATGTCTAGGAACTAATGACACGTACGCCACAAACATTAGGGCCGACCACAAATACCAATACGCTAAAGGCTAAGCAAGCCCTAAACCAACAGTTCGCACTCAGTCTTTTTCTCAATCCAGATTCCGAGAATACTACTAATCATGAGAGCCGAGTTGACATGAAAGGATATTCTTTTAATTTGTCTATAAGATATACATAATGTGCATGGAACATATTACACAAGTATTTCTAATAATAATAGAATGATAATTTTTGTGGAGGATTTGGTCTATTATCTTAAAGTGGTGGAATATATCCTGAATATGTCCCCCAAATATTATTTGCCTCTTTCAATGGTGGCTAGCCCACAGATTTCAAAACTTTAGGGCATGATTAGAAGTTCAAGTAGCTAATAATTGTCAGATGCTTGAATGTCAACTTAATTGCGATTCACAATTGTCTGTTGCGATGTCATATACATTTGAACACCTTTTAATCTTTATAATTAATTCTTTTTCAGATATCAATAAAAAAATTCACGAGGAAAAAAAAAGGGTCATTACATTAGTTCATGCATCACCTTTGTATAGGCAAATATAGTCATTTACAATAATGAAAATAAATGACATAAGTACCGTCACTTGGATATAGCATATCGAATTCAGGTAATATAAAATTTCTCATGAGACAATAACTTGACGTGATATATAAATGAGATCACATATATATAACTTCTTCATTATATCTCAATATAGGTTAACTTTTATGGTCGTACACCTTACGTTAAAACCCAAACATACACCAAATAAATGAATTTTCATTGCTTGAGAGTTGTTCTGATCAGCAAGACGATATTACAATCATACATGTTGATCTCTCAATATCAAATATCAAAATTCAATGAGTTAATATTACAAATAAATAAATAAAATGAAAAATTCACAAACATATCAAATCCTGGATTGATTTGCTCGTCAAATTAAGGGCCATAGTGCAATTCATCAAATGACTCCTCCTCCTATTAAGCATCTTCCTTATATGAATTCTACCAACTACCTTAGCATAACTTCTCAGTTCCAGAATCCCTGAATTGAATTCATTCGTGAAATTGCTCTCTCTCAACGCCTGATTCGACGTCACTTCCACCGTAACATTCATCTTCTCCGTCGACCTAGCCGCCACACGTCCACCGTTAATTTTCCCAATCCCAACCGTCACGTTCTCGCACAACACAGAAACAGAACTCTCCTCGAATTCGTAATACCCGAAGTTGTTGTTGTCGATATCGATCTCCGTGATCAAACTGGCGTTGAGCGAAGCTGTTGTTGAGCCAGTAAGATTTGCGAATCGTTTTATCGATACGGAGTTGAGCGTAACTTGAGGAGCTTCGATTCGTAAAACTACGTTAGCGAAGATGAATATCAGTACGCTTACGATCAGGACTAGGATCAGGAAATAAACCAAACACTTGCTGCTCTTCTTCTCTCGTTTAGGTTTCCAAATCGCGAATTCTTCGTCGCTCCGGCCGTAGATTTTCGAAGGTGCCCGTGGATATTCGTCGCTGCGGCCGTAGATTTTCTCAGGTGCCAGTGGATCGACCTGGCTATCGTTGTTTTCTGACATCATTATCTGGAAAAGCTGTGAACTGTAAATATCTGTCTGTATGTTTGTGTGTGTATGTGTGTGTGAGAAGGAGGGGGAGAGAAAGAGGGCATATATATAGTGTGAGATATATCATATTCATATCACTCATGTGTGTATGTGATTTGGGTTTAGAGATGGTTTACTGAGTTGTGTTTGAAGTGGGAGTGGAATGAGTCGCGAGTCACGATACGCGTCCGATGCCGGGCTGAAGCTAGTTGGCTGGTGGGTTGTTTTCTTAGATTGCTTGGTCAGATTATGTTTTGATATTTAGAGTTAGTCAACTAAAATATTTAAGTCTAATTTAATGGGTGATTATGAGATGCAAGTGGGTCCATTTCAATGTGAGCATTATTTTTGATGTGGTATACTTGTATTATGTACGAGAGCTCGAAAGTATCTTATCGAATTACATTTAAATACTAAATGTGAGAATTATAAATTTCAACGGGAGGGAGAGTTAGAAGATTTTTTCCATGAAAGATCACCTAACGGGGTAATCTCGGATCTCAGATTGAAAACAAAAATAGGGCGGTAATTGAAATGGAGGATCTTTTTATTGCATGTATCTATCTCTTGTGAAGTATGTTTCGCCCAACACTCTCAATAATAGATGCTTAGATACCTGCATGACAAATTGGACGAGAAAATAGCTAGAAGGGGACAAACAGAGGGAAGAAGGAAGACCTCTTTCTATTGCTTAATCAAAATATCAATGTTAACGTGTCATGATGTCAAATGTCATGTTTTTGGTTTCCCCAAAGGAAGTTGTTTGGTCGTGGATTCTTCGAAAATCAAGTTAGAACATTGTGAGAAAAGATAATATTTATTTAAGGTGAGAATGGGAATGAATGCATACCTAATCTTGTAGCTGGAAGTGAATTTTAGTAACTCGGGGAAGAGGAGTGATTCTAGGCGAGCAAGTCGTCATTATTAGCGCCTCGATTCACTTTTGAGAGATCTACGACCTGATCCCTTGTGCACTATCTCTAGGATCCAGGGAGGATCAGAGGGGTCATCTTCGAAATCACATGGGCAATTTAGGGCGGGCGTACTACGCCACCTCCACTTCTAACATTTGCGCTACCTGATAGGAATCCGATCAGAAGTCGCCCAACCGGTTGAGAGTGTGCATAGAAAGTTGGTTGGCTATACTTTGTTCTGGAAAGCTTTCAGTCAGTTTGGAGATTTGTTGGCTGGTCGGTCAATGCAGAGTCCAATTTGGACCCATCAACGTGACTTTTTATGGATCTTTATATTTTTTTCAAGAAAAAATAGAGTGTCGCGTATGTTATACGCGTGCTAAGTATATTGTATAAATGTAGCGTAACTAGGAATTTTTTTATAGAGGTGGTCAAAATTTTAAAAGTCTTCCATGTGGAAAAAAAACTTCAAAATGCAATACTTAAGTTTTGGAGAAAAAAATATAAAATATTTTGATTCAAGCTTCTCGAAGATATGTATAAACTAAAGTCATACAATCCAATTACTTATCAAACTAAAATTGGACGTTCTTTCAAGTCTCTATGACTACTTTTGCGCTAAACTTCAAAGCAATTACTTTTCAATGCACAAAATAAATATAATAGGAAATCCTAATTTGATTGGGTTATAACCCAAAAAAAAAAGGCCCAAATTAATATGGGTTTAAACTCCAAATTAAAATATTATTTTTTATATCTTCAAAGTATTCGGGCGAACTTACGAATACCTCGACTAATCTATAAGGAACCAATTTTACAATCCACTAGCGGGAGTCCATTTAAAGCCAGAATTTGACCTTGTATAGACTGGCCCTGCAAGAGTTTATAGCACTTAAGAAGTTTCCAATCTGAGACATAGGAGGGAGCACACCTCTAAGTTTCAAGTTTTGACCACCAGGCCAATTTCTTAGTGTTAAATCAAAATATTATTAGACAGAGTTTGAACTAAATTATTTTTTTGTTAAAGACAGTAGAAATCCTGCGCAAATGTAGAACCCTATTTGGCCTAACCGTATTATTAGACTATTGAATTATTAGAATAAGAAACCTTTCGTCGAACATAATTTAGTCTAGTCAATTTGGACTAAATAATGTGAGGTGATTTTTTTTCTAGGCAAATTGTTTTTTATTAATCTTCGAAATATTACAAAATTTAAAAGAATGACCCGCTCAAATGCATCATCAATGGGAAAAAATTAGAGACCCAACTGGGTTGATTCCCAAACACTCAACAATCATGTGCCGCTAGCCGCCCAAGAGAACATAAGGCAAGTGATAAGGCATCACCTATTGAATACACGCTTGTTTTCCTTTGACTTGAGGTAAGTGGACATAAAAATATGATTATGTCCCTTAATGTTGGATTATTCTAATTATTCGATGAATAATTTAAAGGGTAATATCGTTATTTTGTAGTCTTCAATAATTAAATTAGATCCATAAATCTAGTGATGATACTAATCATTGAAATGAATAATTTAGTCCTTTTAAATTATGAACCCTTGTAAAGAATAATCCAATTACTATTTGACCAAATAGTATAAGACTTGGCTTCAAGACTTGGCTTGACAAGGCTGTCTTGAATGCTTCAACCTGTATTATTAAGATATTTAATACATTTTGTGGAATTCAACCAAATGCATTAATATTGTTTGTATATATAAGTGCTACAAATTGATTTCTCAATTTTGTGCATAGATTAATCTCCATGTTATGGCCACCAATCTCATTCCCATGCATGGGAACCTTGCTGTTTGGGAACACTACTCAATTGTTTAGACAATTTTTTACGCTTGATATCGTTTTGACGCATAACATATTTTGTTGCGTGTAATACACAACGAAACTTTTAAGTCCCACTAGCATATAGGGTGTTTGCTCGATCACAAGTGACGTCAAAGGTCACAGGGTGAAAGTGGAAGAGTCAAGTAGTACAAAAAGACGAAGACAAGACTTGGTCCAGTAGTCCCATAATTAAAATGGTCTGTTGAGGAGACTTACACTTTATAGTAAGCAAAAAGTAGGGGTGAAATCAATTCGGTTCGGTTCGGTCGATTTTTTTTTGCCATAATGGAGGGAACCGATCGGTTCTGAGTGAAAAAAGTGATGTCTAATCCTGACCAAAATTTTAGGTAAATTGAAATCGGTTCGGAGTTCTTTGTTCCGGTCGAATTTTTTTGGGGATTTTAGGTTGGGCTAATTGGCTCAGTTCGGTTGGTTTTTTTTTTTTTTGGGGAGGGGGGGG
Source organism: Arctostaphylos glauca (assembly GCA_019985065.2). Classification (NCBI taxonomy): domain Eukaryota; kingdom Viridiplantae; phylum Streptophyta; class Magnoliopsida; order Ericales; family Ericaceae; genus Arctostaphylos; species Arctostaphylos glauca. The sequence continues at coordinate 2,088,444 of JAHSPW020000010.1, forward strand.
GGGGGGGGGGATTTTGAATTGGGACTTCAGGATCATTTCAAAATCAGTTTAATTTTTTACATATTTCGGTTCAATTCGGTTTAGATCAGTTCAGTATTCTAAATGGGTTCGATTGGATATTATACATTCGGTTCGGTTCAGTCCGGAGATATTTAATGAAAATTGAGACCGAGCCAAAAATTGATTTTTTTTCAAGGAAAAATCGAAACCAACCCAACAGGTATGGACCGACCGCGGACCGAATAGTCCGGTCGGTTTTTGTCGGTTTTTTGTATCACTCCTAGCAAAAAGTCTAAGAACACAACACACTCAAATATATCCGGACATAGATATATCCAAATCTGTTGTGTTCTAGCATTACTCTTATAATAGTAGCAGCTGACTCGTAATATTTATATATAGAAAATTAGAAGAAAAAAAAAAAAAAACAGGTTTTCGGATGTGTGTGTGTGTGTGTGTGTGTTTTATTCTGTGGATGCCACAAAATGATTTTCAATACGCCACAAATATGATTGAGTTCTTAACTATGGAGAGTGTTGGTTTTTTTTTTTTTTTTTTAATTTAGGTCTATCTCGATTAATTCTTCACCCCATTTAGTTGATGGGAAAGAAAAGAAAAGTGCAAAAATTTATATTTTTTTTTTGTTTTTTATGTGTTCAGTAAACAGGAAGTTATGAGACTCATGTCTCTAATTTGCTCACTAGAATTAGCTTTTTCTCAAAACATGGCCTACAAAAACTACAAAATTTTGCGGGAATCTTGGTTTTACATTAACCTCTTACAAACAATTGAACTGCTGATTTTCAATTTTTTATTAAGTTTCTTTTATATTCAAATGAACATTTGAAGGAATATACGGTGGCTCTTTTTCCTTAATTTCCCTTTAATAAATTTTTTTAGTAAACAATTTTCCTACATCAATTTCTTGACAAATAAACGGAGATTAATTCTATTATCTACTAGCGGGGATTTAATTATAATCAGAGTAAAGCAATGTATTAACTAGTCTCATAAGAATTGAAAGCGTCATCAAGAGCAACTGTTACAAAGTCTTTTGATATAGAATTAACTGCAGAGAACATTGTTCAGTAGGAGGAGATCGTCTCGAGGTCAACTTTCACAAAGGCTAATCTATAAGGGTTGTTGGATGTTTGTCAGATCGTCAACTTCAGAACTCCAAAGACTAATCAGCATTTTAATTGAGAGTAATTATAAAACTGACCAGATATGTTCGTTATTAAAAAAAATGTGCACAGAACATTCTTGTGGAAGTTTGTGAAAGCAAAAGAACATTGATTTGACCAATTGACCAAGTCGCTTCATAAGAGACCTAAAAACAGATTTGGTCCAACTTAAATTTTTTTAATCCTAGGAGTTACAAAATTAAAATAATTTTAAAAAGAAATAAAAAAGAGGTTAAAATAATTTTAAAAATTAAAAAATGTAAAAGGAGGAAAATTCACGTGGACTGTAAAAGCCATGGTGGGGTTCTTTTCTAGATTGTTTTGGAGTGGTTATATTTGGACTTAGTCAATTAAAATTCCATGTATATTTTAATTATTGGGTGATTATCAGGTGTAAGTAGGTCTATGGTAGTATGGTGAGGGTTGTTTGAGATTCCCTCTAGGGTTGGTTGAGATTCCCTCCAGTAGTTTTACGGATATGGACAAAATTAGGATTCCATCCTTTAAAGCGTGAACTCTTATGCCTTCTCTTAAAATTTGGAATAAGACACCTTATATAATTATTAAAATTTAACATAAGTTATTACAAACGTGATAGAAATTATATTATAGTTTATTTTGTCCAAAAAAAATCTCAAGTTTGAACTTTTAATAACTTAACTAATAATATTTGACTAATTTTAACGATAAAGAATGTAACAGCATAATAATTTGACAAGTTTTGAAAATTAAGGATGGTCAAAATAATTTCATAAACGTCAAGGAGTCATTATATTTGTAAGAAACCTCGAGGGAGGTTAGTGTAATTTATACATTCATAATTTGACAAGTTTTGAAAATTAAGGACGGTCAAAATAATTTCATAAACGTCAAGGAGTCATTATATTTGTAAGAAACCTCGAGGGAGGTTAGTGTAATTTATCCTATATGAATGTATACCCCTCTAATCCCTGTACAGTGTGTACACTCAATCCATCAACTTGCTTTTCATGGCAGTTGAACCACCCTCCTACTACGCCTAAGTGCATGTAGATATCAGAATTCGTCGTTTAGGAAGAGACCAACTACAATTGTATCGTTTCGACCACCGTACTGACTTGTTTTTGTTGGTTTCGACATGTATCGACAGGTACCATACTAGTTCACAATTTTTTTTTAATTTCCAATTAATAATTTTTTTAGTAATTACACATAAATTAAGACTAATATAAATTTAATCTATTTTTGAATTTTAAGAATTTATTTTATATGTCTAATATGATTTTTTAATATATATATATAAATATATATATATATATATATATATATATATTAATTTTAGCGATAAATCTAAAATGGTACGTTGATACACACCAATACTCCCACGTACTATATCAATAGCAAAAATAGTACGTTCGTTGGTACGAAATTGATAACTTTGATTTAAAGTGCTTGCTTTCTCAATGCTCTATGTTAACAAACTTGCAATCCAAACCGAGAATGATGACAGCTTGGACTAACAGTCGATTTTCGACGAGTCTTTTTTCAAATTCTAGAGCAAGAAGCGGAACTACAAGAAACCTTTGGTTATCTTTATGGATAACCAAGGTTATTAAGGTGTAGATTTTTGGCAAACTTTTTTTATTTTGAGGAAAGAGAAATATGAATCTTCTTATTTAAAGAAAGATTCAAAGAAAGAAGATTTAAAAAATAGAAAAAAAAAAAGAGGTAGTATTTTCAGGATAGTAATGGGCCATGATCGAATGGGCTGTTTCTCTGGATAGGGCTTATATATATGCAGCCCAATATTCCATTGATGTTGGAAAAAATTGGATGTATTTAGGTTGTTGCAGCCTACGAATACATTTATTTCTAATTAGAAAAAAGGGGGCAGGCCATGTAGAAAATCGAATATATTCAGAGTTGTTTATTTCTAATTAGAATTTAAGGGTATCGAATGATCCGAAATATATTTGTATTCGAATATTTATACATAAATCTATGCAAGTAATATTACTCGTGAAAAATTAGTCTCAACTCGAGGATTGAAATTGAAATGAATTATGTCAACTTAATTTTATCAAACTTCCTCCTCCTATTTTCGCCACCACATAGGGGATTAACCAATGTTATTCGTCTCTCCTGCTCAGGCACGAGCTCGAGTGGCTAAAATCACTCTCTCAACAAAATTTAAATAATCAAGTAATTTTAACTTTTACCTTATATGTATTTCGCTGTAAGTTAGAATCTTATGCTATGAGTATTGTTTATTTTTTTTAATTTTTCCAAAGGTTATTTATTTTGATTTCCTTGCTGCGAGCAACATGATGTAGTACTGTGCAAAAAAAAAACTATCCGAAAATTATTCAAATGTTGCCCTATTATTTGAGTAATTTTTTGTCCGTCAAAACGAACTCACAGCACGACGTGACGTGCGCTCAAGTAATGTGAATCAACATGTTGTCTTTGGTGAAAAAACTATGAAAACTTATATTTGTAAACTTTTTTTGTTTCTGCGAAATTACGAAAAAATAGTGTTTAATTTTTCGTCTTTGATAATTTTATAGGTTTTTGTTCATGGTTTTTTTTTCTTTGTACATTCTTTTCATCAAGAATGGTGATTAATCTAAAAGAATTCACGCGAACTTAGATAAAAATTAAAGAAAATAACAAAAAAATACATTAACATTAATACCATTTAATTTAGACCAAAGGGGGAAATCTCACAAATTAAATAACCAATTTATCCAATGTGACCACACCTACCTACATCCCCAACGAGTTGGTGTCTGATGATCAAGGTTTGAAACTTAAAGATATACTTTCCTCTTAAGTCTCAAATTCGAAACTTCTCAGGTGTTATCAACTTTTGTGAAACTAATCCATACAGGGCAAAAATTTTGACTTTAAATGAGACTCCTGCAAAATGATGATGAAATTGATCCCCAAAAAACTAACCAACATTAAGTTAGGGGTAATTACAAACCCGATCGGATATCAGCTAAAAAATAAAACGACACCTACCTACAACATTAACCATTGTGTACCCAATCACTATTTGAAAGGAATGACCAAACATTCCACAAGAAATTATTTATTTGTTTTACATATAATACCGAAGTGATAATAAAATTGAAACTTCATCTACAATACAAGTTGTTAACATATCTGCATCCGGATGTTTCTGTAACCGTAACAAAAATCAAGATGAATTCCACATGGACTCATTGTCCTTCTAGAAGGATAATTTGGTACCACCTTCACGAAATTTAGAATCGTCCACCAAAAAAAAGCTTTCTTTCAAGAAAAAGCCTATGGACATAACTTTTCATACACTGATGCAGATACAGATGGATTTGAAACCGTCCGACACATATGAAAATCAAGTTATTTGAAAAATCCACATACATCGGAGAATTCTAAATACATCTATATTCAAATCTACGTACGAAGAGCGTGTGTAGACTTCATGTTCTCCCATATAATCCCCAAAAGCCTAATAACTCACTCATGTTATTCTTTCCAAAAGTGTCTTTTTCTAACCCAACCCAGACCAGAAATACCCAACAATCAAGCTTGCCACGTCATTCTTTTTGTTTTGTTAGGTCCTTCTCTTTTAAGCTGTATCCCACTCTGATTTCCCCAGCTGCCACGTGTATGAGTATTACCCCTATAGCCATCTCACCAACCAGAACCACTTTTTGGGTTGTGCTTGGTATATGTAGAAATCACCAAGTATTATTATACTGCATGTATACATACACTTTCTTTACCTTCCTTTTTAACCAGAGACTGTACAAAGCTATACCCAGCATATCTTTCTATTTTTATTCATGGTAATATTAATAACAATAATCCTAAATCTCTATAAAAAAGTAGGTGTTAGAGATGGAGTGGGACCTAGTGGGTAGTGGTGTAAATGGATATAGATACATATATAGGTACAGAAGTAACCTCCAAGATTTTCTTTAGAAATGTTCCTTGTGGAACTCAAACTTGGTGGAACCCTTTTGATTATACTCATGACAGAGTTTGCCAAGTTCTTTAGCCAAGACTGGTGCTCCACAGTAGAAAACTCCTGCTCAAAAAATTACAAATCCACAATTTAACTACACACTATAGGGAATCTGAATTGTGTTCGCTTTCGGTAATGCTATAGGTATTTGACTCACCTATTCTCGCGTTGGCATGCTTCGTACATGTTTTTGAGAAAACCTTTTTCCAATTAGGTCTTGCAAAATGAGTTCTCACCTGTTCACGACAGAAAAAATTGGGAGGTTTTGAGCATATTAATGGAAAATATATTGGAGATAAAATATAAAGAACTTTATGAGGTCAATCTTACGCTAGTGCCGGAAACAATATCGACGCCGTTCTTAGCATGGTTTAGTGATTGGACCATGGTGATGAGGGCTGATCTAGCATCCCCTTCTTCATAAACACTGGTCAAGTAATTGTGCATCTCGATCACACCCTGAGATTGAAAGAGAAAAGCTAACAATCATTGAAGGCACATAACATTAAGCTACAAATAAGAGGATGTCAACATTTTGTGATACCCTTTGATCCATTTCAGCAATTTCGTTCATGACCCCTTTGAACCAATCAAATGAGCCTTGCTCCCTGGTTACCCAATAGAAGTAAGCATTTGTCGTTTTTAGAGTTCTCTTTCGTTTTGGATGAGGCAACATGGAAGCAGGAGAATCAGTAGCCCCGAGACTCTGATCTGAATTCCTACTAATATCGGAGACTGACTCCTGAAAAGTAAGAATGATATGTGACAATATTATGAGAACGAGAAGGTTAATCAGAAAAAACCCACAACGATAAGTGGAAACGAGGATTTCTTGTTTTTAGCATGAGGAATTCCTTTCGTAAGAGATTAGCCTTTAAGTTACTTACAGCCAACTCCTCCATTTTGACGATGTTGTTGAGCAAATCTTTAAGTATACTTATAAAGGGTGTTGCTCCAATCCCAAGACCAACAAGAAGTAGGACATCATATTTTCGGTAATCTTGTGCTGGAGCTCCATAAGGCCCGTCTATTAAGAGCTTCGGCATACTGTTACCAAACGAATAAATTCCCATCACATAAAAATTATCCGAAAATCTGCATCAGGAAGCAAAAAGGGAAAACATGAGAAACCCTGCACAGTCATAAACAAAATGTACCTTTTTTTCGTTGTTTCATCCGCTCTGAGAAGACCACTCTTCCCAGCAACTGGAGTCTCACAGGCATTTGAGAATACCCTCTTAAGCTCTTGTGTCCAGTCACCTAGCTGCCGTATGTGAATGCTAAGGAAGTCATCATCAGGGGCTGAGGTAATAGAGAAAGGATGCCTGGATTATGTAAATTGTCATAGGAATTTAAGTATTAGTAGAAACGAAAAACAGGAGAAAATTAAAGGATTGACCCCTTAATATTTTCCCAAGGAATTCTTGTGATAAGCAATACGTCCTGTACTATATGATTAATTCTGACTGTATACTACTGCCAGGACAAAACTGAATTGGTCTTTTCCATTTTTGATTACTTATTATCTTGGCAAAGAAAATTGAGTTCACTAGCATGCTGATAAGTTCATATTTTAAGGGTTTCGATAGTGATTTACCACTCAAATGGAGAAACAGCAGGGCACTGGACGAACATGTATTGCCCACTCTTGTACCGAAATTGGGGAGGCTTTGACATTTGTAATGTGAGAACATTTCCGGGATATATAGCAACCTGAGTATAGAAAAAATGGAGAGGATAATTAGACGTGGGAGATCGCTATGGATATGAAAAACGGTCTGAGTCATGTGAAGTTCAATGTCTTCCCAATTGGAACACAATAGTGGAAACATGAAAAATCGGTTCATACAAAAGAAGTCGCGGGTACACTGTGCTAACCTTTAGAAGTCGGACAGTATAGAAGCCAGATCGAAAGAATCTCAGGGTTCTTTCCCCTGCATATAGGAGTACAGGAACAGCAAGATACATCCATGTCTGGAAGCAAAAAGTAACTCATCCTTGAGACCAACAAAAGCAACATTACTTAAGATACTTTACCAAAATCAAGAAAAACAACGGATTTCAAAAGTATACCGTCTTAAGGTACCATTTGTGCACCATATACAGATACAGGCCGTGGACGATGAGCAAGATATAGACGATGACAAAAAGATGGTGCGAATACCAGAATGCATTGAAGCCCGTTAGCCTATCCAAGGGCTTTGGCAGCTTAACAAGGCTACGCCTGAGCCACCGTGTCGCAAGTGTGAAAGCAATGGTCATCAAGATCACCATTAGAATTCCTGTCACACCCTCAACCCCTTGAAGCAGGTCTCTGTACGTGGGCTTATGAGATCCAAAATCATCGATCATATATTCCTCATACTTTACCTCGGACTCGTTAATAAGTCTCGGGAAATCGCATGCCAAATGGTTTCCAGCATGAAGTATAATACCAATTACTATGGCTGCAGCAACAGTCTGCACAGGTAGGGAAAAAACGGAAAATAGAAACATAAAAATCTTGAACAGTTGAATGTATTTATGTTTTGCAAGTTTAAATTAGTTTCCATAAATAAGATGGCAAGATAGTACACTGAAAGGATCTAAAAGGAGCAATTCAATCAATATCTTTTGTCAACCGACACTCTACTTGAATCTACAATCCCATTGCGCTGTGTCATGATACTATGGGATCCTATGATGAATTCAATATCTTCTGTTTTAGGTATCCATGTCTTGGGCTTTAAAAGGTGAAAAAGGACTATCTTTTCACTCCGAGAGCAAAGTATGAAGCAATCAGACCCTGGCAACCAAATGCGCCAATGTTGGAATGACAATATAAACCTAGACAAAAATCGATATACTATAAAAGGAATTTGATTCTTTATTTTGAAGTGTGAACAAGGAAAGCGAAACGATGATCCTTTCCTTTATAATGCTGGAGCAGGAAGTATACAACGGTGAGAGAAAAAAAGGAGCACTTGTTCAAGTAATAACGTCCAGAGTAGTATATAGAAGCTCAATCATAAGTTTGTGACATAGTAAATTGTAATGTTTTAACAAACCATTGCGTCGTCAATTATCAGCAAAACAAAATGATTGAAGTTTTTCTCTTTTGTATCATTCACAAAATATAGGTAAGTCAACATTTGTGATTTCGTATTAAAGTCAGTTGTTTCTAATTACCAGAGCAAAAAACAATTAGTCAAACTTTTGCAACATTCGCAATTAATGGCCCCTGAGCATGTAGATTTGAAATTTGTCCATAGGGTGTGTACACGAACAAATGACCCACTTTATTTGAAAGTTGGGATCAATTGATCAAGCTGGCTTTATCTTAAGAAGTCACCAAAGTAGGCCCAAAAGATGATGGTTTAAACAATCAAGAAAAAATTGAAGAGGAGTTGGGTCTACCTTATGAAAATTGATGTTGTCATCAAAAGGTACAAACAGACCCAGCTTGGTGGACCTCATCCAAGTAATGGTGTTCCTGCACACAGGCAATAAGACAAGAGCCATATTGAATTTCAGAGTCTCAGCCGCGCCCTTAGCGGTGAGTACACAATAACCCATGACCTTGAATACGCTCCTCTGTTTGTACTGAAAGAACTTCCACGTGAATAGCCCAACCATTATCATGATCCATAAGCAGAGGACCCAAATTCTCCGCCAGTTGTCTTCAAGGTAGTACAGAAGTTTTGTGCTCACCCTTCGGATCGGGCTTCTTTTCCTTAGCCCTTGTAGGTTTTGGCTCAAGGCTTGGCTTGTATAGCTTAGTGCTTGACTGTAATTGAGATATGTATCCTTCTGTAGCAGAAGTGTCTCCAGCTGCCATAGCTGCATTAGCATCATAAACATCCACCATTGTAATCTTATCAGAAGTTGTATCATCCGCTACGGGAATGGAAAACCATTGATTCTTAAAGTTAATCAATCATTAATAATGAAATCATCATTTTTAATACCAAAACAGTACATGTTTTTAAAAGTTAATCATCCCATTTTCTTTTGAAGCCTATTTTTTTTCATGGTTGGGAAAATGATCGTCCATTATTCCAATAGAATCATGAACATCCACCGACCACCATTGTAATCTTATCATCATTTTTAATACCAAAACAGTACATGTTTTTAAAAGTTAATCATCCCATTTTCTTTTGAAGCCTGTTTTGATAATTTTCATGGTTGAGAAAATGATCGTTCATTATTCCAGTAGAAAAAAAAAAAGGGTAAGCACGAGAATGGTCACTTAAAAACCTAAAGCTAGGTTGTCAATTCTAGCTCAAGAAATCAAAGGATTAAAAATTCCACCATGTCCATCTCTGATCTCCCTTAATTTACTTTACATTAATTTTTTTAGAAAATTTGGCCCATTGTATATTGATGGTTTGGGACTTTGAGGTACAGAAAACAGAGAAGAAGATGGGAGAGAAGGGAAAGAAGAAAGAGGGTAGGTTTAAGTTCTCGATTAAAAGATAACTTTATTTTTTTTTTAAACTGGGGGTGGCATATGCCACTTGCCCTCTCTTTGCCTCCGCCATTGATTTGACCTTTTTGTGTTCTCTTACATAAAACGAAAACACAGGGCACTATAAGTGACAATTTGAAGAAAGTCATTGATACGATGAATAGCAAGTTATGGGATCGGACCTCAAGTGTATCAAAGATTAAATGTTTCGTTCTTCATTCCCTTTTGAGGCTACCCCTGGATTAAGACCAGGTGTTATATGCTGGACTATATTGTACCAGGAGAATTAGCAGAGCAAGAAACAAATGTCAATGGTAAATCTAGGTTAACGAATTTTTCGGATGTGTCATGTGTGAAAATTTTGCTCGGAAATCATTTTGCTGGCCATTGCAGAGATCTAGTGCTGAATACGCGCATGGGAAGACAAAAAGATGCCCACATGGGAAATGCAGGGTCAGGGTCACCTCATGGCAGGAATATGACTAGTAATATGAGTTCCTTTCGCTCAAAAAGAAAAAAAAGGTCATATGACTTCTTATGAAGTGGTGTGGGTGCACTGTGTCTGGAGCTTTCAATCCCTTATTGACTAATATGTTATCCTAGCAATAATTCAATGAGGTAGGTTGATGTTTCCAATTTTAAATAAAGTTGCTTACCAAAACCAAAAGGTTTATCAAAGTTTCTTTTTCCTAAACCTATTTTCTTGATAGATAGTATTTTAAATGAACAGTCAAGACAACTTAGGTAGCAACAGACAAAGAAAGAAAAAAATCTTTCCCTCTTTTATCAGAGCGGACCTAACTTGGGAAGAGAATATAAGATTACTATCCAGAAATGCAAATTTTGTAGCCTAACTTGTGGTAGGAACACACGCATGGTTGGTAAACCTGTTCACCAGTATGGTAAGGACTGTAAAAAACACCGCCCAAAGTTCAACTAAAAATTTTCATCTTTATAAGATAATGAGATTATTACTGTGTTGAACAAGTTAACCCAATTTTGCGAGAATCTAGTCAGTCAAAACAATTTAGTTTATGGGGATATTAAATAGCTAACATCAATAACTTCCATGATTGTGATGCAGAGTGGGAGGGTTATTATTATTTTTCACAAGAAGAATTAAGTGATGGAAAAAGGGCCCACCTCAATGTAGCCAAGCCTTTCAGGATCTAACTCTTCCATGATTAAAGCTGCGTATTCCTCTGCTTGTTCCTTCAGTCTTGATAATTTATTTGCAGAAGCACTCAGCATTATTATCTGCACATTCGATGGAAAGACAGTAAAAAAAACCACAAAACAAAATTGACCAGAAAGCCCCAACCAACTCCAGTGGAAAAGGATAATTCTAGATGACATGTCAAAATTGAGGAAATTCAGGAATTCGAATAATTTCCCCTTTTTTTGTCCGGCTAGAGGATGAGATGCCATGAAAAGTTCACCAAAAATTAAGATCATGGCAAGCGTCAGATTGTAGGAAAGCTCGAAGTTTGAGTATCCAGAAAAAATATTTTCTTGGAGTTGTTGGTTTAACAATTTTTCTGATTTAGAGTTACCAAACACACCCACTAGGTGGTATCTCAAAAAAACAAAATACTACTTTTGTATACATGCAGACGTAGTTCCTACGGGAAAAGGTCAACCCCATGTGTTTATAGTAGTAATTAAGATCACAGGGATATGACAGACTGTTCATCTACATGCTGATTAGTTCAACCGATAAATTATTGGAAATTAATTGTCCTATTTTATATATCTATAATTATTATCAACAAACAGTTTAATAGCCGGTTCAAACTTTTAAGTAAATTACACTTATCTTATTGAGGTATCTTACGAATTCAATAGTACCCCACCTTTATTTGAGATAGATGCTTCCTCCCTTGTTTCTAGAACAATTATACACTTACCTCCCCCGTTAAAATTATTCAAATTATTAGTTTAAGTTTCGAAGAAAAAGGATGAGACAAACTGCAACATAATTATATACGGCAACATAATTACTATAATACAGTTTATTTTGTCATAAAAAATTTCAAATTTAAAATTTTAATAATTTGACTAATAATATTTTGACTAATTTGAGATAAAACTGTAATTTGAGCAATTAATAAATTATGTTCGTCCCATCACTTTTACACGCATTGGTATGACCAAAGACTGTTTCATACAATTAACTATTAGGTACTCTTAAGTAGCACGGCAATCTTATGTCGGCCATTCTTTGTTTACGATAATCTAATAAGTTGCGTACTAATATTTTATTTATTTTTTATTTACGACAATCTAATAAGTTGCGTATTGATATCTTATCTATTCTTTATTTATGACAACCAAACAATTTTATCTACAATATTTATCACTGAGACATTTGTAAAAAATAACACAGAAATATTAGATGGTACTATGGGAAAGTTAAATAATTACTGGCTTGATCCAAACAATTACCTCTTTAACTTCCTGTTCTGTAATCCTGCCATCATCATTCTTGTCCACCCTGTAACGCTTCCAATTAAAACATCAGTACTCAATAATTAACTCTCGAAAAGACAATTTCACCCTTTCTTTAGGATTGTACGTGTCGTATTCTGTAATTCTTCTATCCTTTGGAATCGTTGTTTGCATGTGAACATTCAACTAGCTAAGTGGGATTCAGTTAATTATGTTTAAAAAATATAGTAAACAATAATGCGTACATGTCGAAGAAGATCTGGAGTCGAGAATCGAAGCTCTGATCGGTGATTTGAGACCAGTATTCGTAAAGCTCGTCTACGCTGATCTTGTCAACCTTTAACCGTCGTCGCCTGCTCAATGCATCGAACAATTCGAGTGCGAATTCGTTTGAATCTCTCATTCCTTCATGGAAACGTAACGGAAGAACGATAAGGATATACGCACAAAAAGTTAGTACGGCGGTTCAAAGCAGAATGATGTATCAATGGCCACTTCTCATTTCAAAAAATGCGACAATTCCATCATTTTTGTAATAGATGTGAACAAAAATCCCAGAAGAATAGCATTTATGATCAGGAACTCTTCGAAATTAAAATTAAGTAGTGCAGAGTTGGAATCAGAATTAAGACCTATGCATTGTGCGAAATCGGAACGATAGAGATAGCCGTCCTTCGAAAGCTTGTTAAAGTTGTTATGAACTTCTTCCCATGGATCGACGCCCTTAGTTTTATTACTGCTGATGAATTTGAGCCCTTGAAGAGCTTTTTGAGCACCAGAGCGAGTCCGATCGAGTCGAGCTCGCTGTCGACGGAGAGCTCGGGCGGCCAGAGCTGAGTCCAGACGAGTACTCGAATCGACGACAGAATTTTGACGCGCAGAAGATGAAGAAGAGAGGGCACGTGTCGCCTGACCGTGACTCCAGGAGAACCTCCGTAACTCCGCCTTCAGCTCATGAGAGAATTGCTTCGCCTTCGCCACCGCCTCTGCTTTGAACTCTTGTGATAACTGGCGGAGCAGATTCGACGAACTTCGCCGCATCGACGGTGACCGAGGAGCTGACGTGGACGGCGACGCCTCCACCCGTCCCGTTGTGTCAGTTCCCCCTGAAACGTCTCCGTCTCCGTCTCGGTCAATGTTAATGATCGTCGCCGGTTCCACACTTCGAAGTATGATCGTGTCATCGTCTTGTAGATCGAGTGTCACTTCGAGGAACTCCTCCGCAGTCGACGCCGATGCAGTATCATTCCCCGATGAATATCCGTCGCTCAACGCTTTCCCAGGGACGTTGTCTGACGACCACCGCCGCTCGTGGCTTGCAAATCCTTTCATTGGTCAATTTTCCAATATCATATGGTTGAAACGAATATTAAGCATGTGATGTTTGTTCTCTTCTCCAGCTAATGTGCGATTACCGATGACGTAGAGAGAGAAGGTCTAATGCTTATAAAACGAATATTTAAGTGGTAGAGTGGTGTAACGCGTCGGGAATCTCTTAGAAAGGACATGCAAAACGCGGTGTGCTGCTGCTAGAGAGAGAAAAGTAAGATAGAGACAGCTTCATAGCACAGAGCAAGTGCTGCAAATGGCGAGAGAGAGAGAGAGAGAGAGAGAGAGGGAGGGGACCGAAGGCTCTGATTCTAGGGATGTTCGGAAATCGGAAATGATACGGAATGATAGCAGTAGAGAGAAATGGTTAGACTGACACCCCCAAAAAGAATTCACAGTGTCTGTGTCTCTCTCTGTATATATACATATTTATATTGGCGTATGCATATGTTTTTATATGTACCGGTGGGTTATTCCGGTAACGCGTATGGAGTGGGGCGGAGGAGGACTGGTTGAGGCTATTCAGAGGAAATATATAAAAAATAAATTGATATTCTTAAATTATGTATTCATATTCATAAATATGTATTGTTATTTATAGAGTTTATATTGATAACTGTATTTTTTTGCATAATATGCATAATCATCTATGGCCTAGTGGGGTGGTTAAGGAGACCCTTTGTTTAATATAAATATTAATTTTTGATGAATTATTTTTTTGGAAGGGAATAGAGTTTTTCATTTTTTACTCTATTTTCATTTTATATCTTTTTATTTACATAAATATTATTATTAATTATAAATTAGTAGTATTAATTATAATATGCATAAAAGACATCGCCCAAAGATCAATTGTTAGTTGGATCAGATCCAAGAAGTTTTCAAGACGAGCGAAATCAATGATCGGCATACTCAGACCCATAAGGTCTCTGTGCTATGCAAAGTGTAGTGGCTGATCGGATTAGGCCCAGGAGGTCCCAACCAGGCGTGAGAAGTCAACAATGGGAGAAAACTCAACTAAGGCTCAAAGGACCACTAGCGTAGGTGATCGGTACCATGTACGAGCAGGGGAACAACCGCCCCAAGCTGTCAGAACTACAAACTTTTGACAAACGTTGGCCAATAAAAGCAGCGACTTTCTTAGAATATATAAATGTCTCCCCCAAACATAAAGGCAAAGCCCGTGTCTAAAAGAGACAAGGGGATAAGGAATTAGACCGGTAACAACATTGACTGTCTCAAATTAAAAGAATAGATGGCTACAAATTCACGACGACAGAAATATAGACACACGTTGAAACATTCGGGAATTATAAGTTTAGCCAAACGAAGGCACGGGGGCTCCGAACACAACAAAAATAGAAAAACAAAGCAAAACAGAACAAAAAATAAGGTATATGCCATGGCTTGTGGAAGTCTCTGTTTATCTTTCTCTTCAAACACAACTAGAGTTGAGGAATGTGGCAAGAATGGCATGGAACTCTTCAGGCCCCTTGTACAACTTGACAGCTGCACTCAGAGTCGCTTCCAGACGAGTAGTGCCCAGGGACAAATGGTCATCCAGGTTTTCTGCTTTTACCTCAGTAGCGACTTGACCCTCACGCCCAAGCTCCAGAGGTGATCGAACCAACTCAACTTCTGCCTCTACGCTTTGAGCCTGTGATTCAACAATAATCTCTCTCTCTCTCTCTCTCTCTCTCTCTCTCTCTCTCTCGTGTGCAACCTTTTAACTCCAACCCAACATTCCTCACCGCCAGTTGAGCTGTCTCTTTCTCCGAGGACTTGAGTGCTTGGTCAATGGCACTGGCCAAAGAAACCCTGAGCCTCTCCCTCTCCTTTTCAGCCACATGACGCTTTGCCAAGGCGTCATCCAAATTAGGTCCAACGAGACGAGTGACAAAGTGACACTTTTCAGCACAGACCTGCAACACCAATCAATGAAAGAAGGTCAGCGAAAAGCAGTCAAAAAAATATTAGAAAGCCATGATGCGACACCTACCCGGCTCAACGATATGAAAAGATTATGGGCCAGCGTCGTGGTTGATATTTCGTTCAACAAGTGCATCTCATTGCCCATGTACACGTTAACACGCTCTCAGCACTTCTTAGGGTTGAGAAATGTATTGTCGTCTGGAATGGCTTTAGCAAAGTTGAAAGGGTATGATAGACCAGTCAACTCGGCGGCAATTCGTTGGGTGTCAGTGAAAAAGAAAGGTTTCTTCGCAGAAGGTTGGGATTTGTCCATCTGATCTGGCCCTCAAGGAGATTGGGCGGTCGAAGGAGAGCCATCAACTTGAGAAATCACCCCCAGAACCCATTACAACATTCTCTTTTTTGTTGACTGAAGGGCGAAGTGGCTCAAAAAAGATGGTAGATTTGGAATCAGTTTGTGCTCTAATCAGAGGTTCTGGTTGTGAAGCAGGGTTGTCAACCATTGGAGGGATATACTAGTCAGATGCTTTGGGGAGCTCGGGGTCGTCCATGGCAACATCGTCTTCCACCTCGTGGGCGATCACCTTGGGTTTCTTTGCTGGGTGCTTTCCAGCCTTATGCTTCTTTATCCCTTGGGGGTCCAATCTTCACCTCTTTGGGACATTCTTCTTCAACAGAAATGGCTGC
Source organism: Arctostaphylos glauca (assembly GCA_019985065.2). Classification (NCBI taxonomy): domain Eukaryota; kingdom Viridiplantae; phylum Streptophyta; class Magnoliopsida; order Ericales; family Ericaceae; genus Arctostaphylos; species Arctostaphylos glauca. The sequence continues at coordinate 2,104,468 of JAHSPW020000010.1, forward strand.
AAAACAAGCACACAGCGAAGACAACAAGAGGGGGGGGGGGGGGGGGGGGGGGGGAGAGAAGTTAGCTTTAAATCACACGAAATGACAAACGATGACATGATTTAGACCATTGAAAGTGTGGGGAAGGGGCATTGTAGATTGAACCACGATGGCCACACGCAAAAGTAGAGTCGTAAAAAGATAGTCACATTTTCCGAGAGGATATGTGAACCCTACTTGTGGATGGGCCATACGTAGTGCCAACATTGGAAGGGTGTGCATTTAATGTCAGAAGTAACTCTCATTTTGTAGGCTCAGAAATAAAATTCCCAAGCTTCGGTTTGCACCTGAACCAGGGAATGGGGCACAACTAATATGCTTGTTCCAGACTAAAGACCAACCAATAACCAAGGTCCCCTACACCGAAAGTCAATCAATATAAACCCGGGGCAGCCAAACACACTGGTTTTGTTGACTTTGGCCAGAGCCAACCAATGCTCCTAGCAAGAGCGCCACCTGAATATCCCAGACTAATTAGGGGGCACAAGCGGTCACGCCCCAAATTATCGGGAATTGCACGAATCAGGCGCAACATTGGGAAGGACATGATTTCTTCCCTTATTATTAAGGAATCACGGGCACCAATTGAGCCCCCTAATCCGCTTAAGATTACTCCTCAACCGGGGATACAAATACGGCGTCCAACCCTTAGACAAGGTGCGCAACTCTAACTCTCTCTAACCTCTATACAATCCATCTCGTCTCTGGGTGCCTAGGTATCCACCGTAAGCCTTTTCTCGTTTGAACCTCGCCCTTCACTTTAAGGCTATGTCATCCTAAGGTGCTGCTAAATGGAAGGATCTTATCAATATCCATGAATGAGAAATCCTAGATCGAACCGCCGAATCTGAAAAATTGGGTGCTATCATATAGCTTTGTATCGGCTAAGTTCACAAGTTGGAGATAAGCGGACTCGAACCGCTGACATCCACCGCAGGGTAAACCACCGCCTGTTAGGTCCCTTGACTGATTCTACCATAGAGGTTTTGAGATACACGTTCTAACTTGATCATTCGAGGGTCCATAACCGAACAACAACCTCTCGTCACCGAACTTGTGTGCAGGAGCCTCTGAACCGACCTTAGACTTCTCGGACCATTTTTCGACACCATTAGATACTATACTATATAAATGATGTTATCCTTATGTGTCATATCTAGTCTAATTTTAAAATATGTAAGAAAATTTCATCAATCAAGAATGAAATGATTAGCTGTCAAAATAATTAAAAAAGAAGAAGACAATCAATGTAAATATTTTACTAGTGAAAAAGTGTAGAGCCAACAAGATAAATTTTATAACCTCCATAATAATTATTTTACTAATGTGACTAGAATAATATGGGATTGGTTCATAAAATTAGTGCTTCCTATACATTGGTCAATCTTTAGCACATAATATTTCTTGTATACTTTCTATAATAATTTACAATTTAAAAATTACATACTCGTCTTTCTTTAGTGAATACACCTCAAATATTTTTAAGTAAAAATTAATGTCTTGTCATATTAGAGCTCTTTTCAAAAATATATTGACTTTTTTTTAATTTTTGAATATAAAACAAATTCATTCACATTGTAAGGCTAAATATTTTTAAATAAACTCGTAAAAAATAGCTCAACTTTGTATAGATAAATATTTGAGAAAATAACACTTATATGTTCAGAATTCTTGTTCAAAATTTTGAATCAAGAATTTAATGCTTGGGTTGGTCAAACACTTGTAAAAAGTCCAATGAATGGATTTGATTCCGTAGAAATAGCTAGAAAATCACATACAATAAGAATGAATCTAATCATGGGAGTTATATGCATTTTTTAAAGGGTTAATTACACTTTACCCCTTCTAATTATAATCCTTTTTCATGTTATCTCTTTTATCTTTTTTACTACAACTTACCCCCTTCAACTATAGAAATATGACATAATATTATGTCGTTAGTTTCTCGTCCAATATTTAACAATTAAAGTCATGAGATATGCACAACTGCCCTTAAAGTATATACCTATTGTGACCAGAATATCCTACACACACACACAATATTATACATAAGATATAATATATAGATTAAGTTAGTTCATATTAATTTTTATTTTATTTTATTTACATTATTTACGTGTTAAATTTATAATATTTGGACATAAATTCATGGCATTAAACTAAATTTTGATCAATTTATTTCTTGATGTACCTATTTTTAAGCTTCTCGGTATGTTTTATTTTCCGGCAAAATAACATCTTTGTATATCATTATATATTTTTCTTAATTTTGTAATTTTCTACAAGTTTGATGAATTTTTAAACAGAATTTATAAGTATTTCCACAAACATTACCTATTTTCTTCAAATTTTACGAAATTTTATACAAAATATTATGAATATAAAGTAATTAAATTATGTATACTCTATAGACACTAAAATAAAAATATTGTAGTCTTTTTGAAATATACATAACTAAGTGGACATATTTTGATGTGTTATTTTCTTTTCATATTTTGTTAAACTATTACGATGTGTCATACCTAAAATTCATTTACAATGCGAATTAATTAAATTAGAATCAATATTAACAAACTTATTATCTATATATTAAAAATTATTTATTATGTTGTGTGTATGTGTGTATGAAGGATATTCCAGTAACAATAAATATTTTTAAAAGCATATGTGCTCAGCACATGATCTTGACCGCTTAACCGTTAAATATTGGACGAAAAACTAACGGCAGGATATTATGTCACCTTTCTATAGTTGATGGGGTAAGTTGTAGTCAAAAAACAAATAAAGAGAATAACGTGAAAAAAGTCATAGTTAGAAGGGATAAATTGTAATTAATTCTTTTTTAAAGAATAAATTTACTAACACATCAAGTTGTGCATCATGTATACGTGACATATCATTATACAATAAAATGTAAAAAAAAATCCCATAAATTTTGACATACGTTTAAATTAGCAGATGTCGCATAAACACAATGTGATGTGTTATTAGCATTATTCTTTTTTAAATGAATGAACAAAATTGTCCGCTGGTGTATGTTTGCCTGGGAGAGACGAAGGCGAGGAACCGGTCTTTGCTGGCTTATACGATTTGACGTCAGAAATGGTACCAGTCAAACTGCTTCATGTCGTCATTTTCATATTAATTTGGGACTTTAATACTCCCTCCGGTCTATATGGTTTGTTTGATATCTTATTTTTAACGAAAATTAAATTTTAGTCTTATTTTTTAGTACCTAGTAAGTTTTCATCCTATTATTATTTTTTTTTAACGTAGTTCATGCCGTGTCTAGTGCAACTCGTTTATTAAATGTGTTGTTACAAAAAAACTCTAGGCCTAAGCCTAATCCGAGTACATGCCACAAGCCGTGTTGTCGTGTCATGCCGGCGTAGTACCTTGCTTTTATCGTGCTTGTGTATGTGCCTGTGCTCGTGCCATATTGGGTCCTATAAAGCCAAAACAAAAGAAAGAAAAGATAGACGATGGTTTTTTAATATTAAACAAAAGTATTTCTAATTTAATTACATCGGTAATAACAAAACTAAATTAGAAAAAAAAATAATGATTTTACTGGTAAGTAAAAAATTGCAATACCCTGAAAGAAATGGATATGACAGCATCATATATTTTGAGTATATCCAATTATCATTGTTTAAATTTATAAGTTAAAAAGGATTTAAAGCCGAAAATATATAATAAAATGCATTTCTCACTAATCATCGTCATTCGAACACCTTAATAGTTAGATTCACTATTTATGTCTACATTAAAAAAAAATACGAGGTTTGTATTTTAACAAAATAAAAAAAAATTATTTTGCTAAAATTAATATATTGTCCGTGGCTACGACAGTTCCCTTTGCCTATAGCGATTCTATTCGATTGAAATTACCTTCGAAGATGCTTTGCTGATACTGGCGGTATTGGACTAGTGCATTGTTTTCACCTTTAAATCCAGTTTTAATAATCTTTTATTTTTCATTTTCTAGTTGTTTTTACGCTATCAAAAAATAAAATTTAAAACGTCTATAAAAGACAAAAATAGTGTACTCAACGGATTATATTTGACATTGTCTCCAATTTTATTCTAATTTTGAAATTTGACCAAAAAGTCAACTTTTTTATACTGATTTTATATTTTATAAATATTCGTCGAACGGCCATTGTTGGAGATTTGTTTAGATCTTCCTGAATTTAAGGGCCAGTCTTGAATTTGAATCATAGAAATCGTATTATAATTGAGACATCAACACGACAACTTGGTCTTACGTAAGATAATAGATCCTCGTGTAACAAAAGAAAAAAGATTCTCGTGTAGCCAGCTGTATTTACTTTGTATGTCTTTTTTTAGTCCATGTCAATGATTGAAATTGTTTACATTTTTTTAATAGTTCTTTTAAAACAAAAATCATGAAAAATTATATTAGTGGGATACCAATCAACAAGTGAGAATATAATAATTGAGGGTTAATTATATTTTACCCCCTTTAATTATTATAATTTATCACTTAATCCCTTAAATTATAAAAGTGTATAATTTATCCCTTTGAACTATTAGCATTATCTCTTATGCCATTAACGGAGAACATATAAAGAATAAAGAGTTATTATGTTTTACACCCTTCAACTATTAAAAATATACGTACCACAATCAAGGGAAATTCAAAAAAATAGACTGTTTTAATCATCAAATACCTACAAAAGATTCAAAAAATGGGCCCAACACCACTATGATTTAGAGACGTGAGAAGATCTATTCCCTTTATATAAAACTTGCATTTTGTTCCACAACATATCAATTATTGCGTAACAATAAAATATGTATCTTGAGATATATAAGTCTAGAATCATGTGTCAATCTATTTATTTTAGATAAATATGATAAAATTTCTTGTTAATTAGTTCGAGCCAAGATTTAGAACATAGATAAATTCAATAGTCAATGAATTGAACGACAGAAAAACCCACAACGTATTTATTTATCGTGAATGTCGAATTTACCGATAAGCATACTGGTACCGGTATATTCCGATTTATAGGTTCAGATTTACTGCTAAAAAATAATATATATTTTTTGAATAATATTTCCACTTAAAAACCGTATATACTTCCATATATGAACCTTGCTTTCTAAGAATTTTTCTTGATAGATAGTTTTAAGGGCGGATGCAAGTGGGGTCAAATGACTTCACTCAATTAAAAAATACCCCCAATTCAGGAAATGAATTAGCTTGGCGCGAAGGCTATAATTAATTAATTAATTAATTATATATATATATATATATATATATATATATATAATTTATCCCTCTAATTTGCCCTACTTGTCCCTTGCCCTCTCTCTAGTCTCTCGACTTGTCCCTTGCCCTCTCCAGTCTTCACACGACAACCAACTAAAACAAAGAAAAAAATACTCTAAAAGTATTAGCTGAATCAAATCGATTCTAATTGTTCTTGTAAAAATATATTTTATGTGATACACAACATCTACATTTATATTACAAAGTTCTACCAATTATTTTATTTAAATAAAAAAACAAGTATTTTTTCTATACATTATATAAATTCTGCAAAATATTGTATCACATTTAAATAAAAATTAATTGATAAATAATACCTTACAATTTTATAATTAAAAAGACATCTTAATTTTGTTCTTAACGAACTACCATTTTCTATATTTTTTTAAATAAAAAAAGCCGTCGTGTCTTGTTTTAATTTAATATGTTGATAATACTTCATATTTATCTTTTACCAATCCCCTGTACCACTGATTTTTTTTTACTAATCCCCCATACCGGAACATTCTTTCAAACTTTCGTTGGGTTTCTGTCTTCGTAATGGATTTCTGTCTACTCTAAAGCAACGTAGAATTTAGCTGTAATTAAATGTTTTTTTATCTCAATTTAGGTGTAATTCCAAAAAGAAAAATCATCAATTGATAATGTTAGGGAAAAAATATGTACCGGCCATATCTGGTAAACATCCAATGCATGCCAGACTACCCGATAACTTTCCTGATACGGCACGTAAATAAGGTTAAAAGTGTCATTTTTCTTTCGATACGATACATGCCGGCCAGTACGATAAGATATTAATGAGTTTGGTGAATGTACGTATTTTTTAAAAACTTGATGTTCTGGCTGCTGGGAGAATTTTTCATTGAATAAAAATTAGGTCAAATATTTTCCAACCAAATCAAATGACTTTGTCTCATAACATAAATCTTGATAACCAAAACTAACCTTATACTTTGGGAAACAAAACGTACTCCACTTGGTCACTGTTACATGATCCAACAACCGTGTACCTAGTATTAATAAAAATAAATAAATTCAACGGATTTCTATTGTTTTAAAAAAATTTGTTTTCCCGCACTGGAGGCTTGCGGGGCTTACTTACGTACACACATATATACATAAAAGATAGTCAAGACCGAATACATGTCGTATATTATTTTTTAATTTGTTTGTCTTTTCGGGATACATATATATCAAGTACTGTAAGATGCGTTAATAATGTTACTTATAGGTTTCAAAAACAGTCATGTCTATGATCATATAACGCGACATAATAACAACATTTATTGTGTCCCGTATCACGTATTGCATCATGAAATGTACGGATATCTGCAAAAATATGAGATAAAAGAACATATCTCGTCATGGAACACGCGTCGCATATTATTTTTTAAATTTTTGTGTCCTTTCAAAATACGTAACACGTACTATAAGATATGGTAACGATAACACATATATATTTCAAAAAATATATTTTTTCAATGGAAAATGCAACATCTAGTGCATATATGGAAAAAAAACAAATTGATGATGCAAAATTTTACGCCTGTAATTATATAAGATGGCATAATAATAAAATTTATTTTGTTGTGTGTCATGTATCGCATCATGAAATGTGTTATTTTTAAAATTTGTGGGTCAACAATACAAATTAGTTTCCACCAGAGAATGAGTTGTGCGTAGTATTTTATGAGTATACAAATTAACACCATTTCTCTGGTTATAATAATCGCGGTCTTTGTACTGCACACTCGAATAAACACAAAAATTTCTTATCGAATTATAGTTTAACATTATCAAGAGATGAAGTTTGAAAGTGAGAATAAATTCGAAGGTTTTCGCGCTGAAAAAGAGAGAGAGAAGATAAATATTAGTGTAAATATTATTTTTCAAATTTTAATTTAAACAAAGGAAATAGTGTTGCGCGTTATATACGTGTTTGGTATATGGTAGAGATTACAAATATGCAAGGTTTTTATTGACAAAATGAAGTGTAATATATTGTATACATATTCGTCCGACAAATGATATACTACATAAATACTTAGATATAATACGGTCGGAAACCTACATAATGTTTTCCTCTTTAAAAGAAAACACAAAAATCTAATAAAATATCTAATAAAAGAAAGTTGGGTCGAACTTCTCGTAGGTGAAGGTCCTAGCGTAAAGAAAGAAAAATTATTGGGTGCTCCTTGAATATTGTCATGTGGTGTCCTTGTCTTGTTTATCGGTATACATTCATGTAAGATTTCAGTGGTACCCTCTCTTTTTTCAAAAAAAAAAAATTAGAACTCATAGCATCAAATTTCCAATTCAAGTTTCCTCCATTTATTATTTTTTGCTAATAGGGTGCATGGTTCGATTCTCAAAAAAATCATAATTAACCTCTCAAAACTAAAATATATGCTGAAAATACAAAATAACAAAATTATTTCTTTAAGATAAAATTAAATGGACAACTATAAAAACTTGCAGATTACTTTTGTTATATTAATGTTATCTATACTTTTATACATTATCACAATATGGAAACAACATGTGGTTGTCGCTTGGTGAGTGATTACTTAACAAGGACGAAAGCGGAACCGGGAGTTTGTTGTGTGTTTCAAAACAACATCGTTTTAGCGTCATAAAAATCGTTCGAAAGTTGTCCGAACGCTACTCAACTGTTTGGATAATTTTTTATACGTCAAAACAATATCGTTTTTATTAGGGCCGGTTATGGGGTAAGCCCCACTAGTCGCCGGGCTCAGGCATCCCCCAATGCACGGAAGCATTTTTTTTTAAAAATATAGAAAAAAATAAAAATTCACGAAAAAAAATTTATTATTAATACTAAGTGGACAACCAAGTTAAGATCAAATTTGAACAATCTAAGATTCCAAATATCAAAAAGCACTGATTTTAACGCACAGAATATCGTGTTGTGCAAATATGTCATGAAAATACCAATCCCTTCCACATCACGTGGAACTCAAATATTGTGGTACTAAAAAAGTGTAAATTACACTAACCTTTTCCTTAAGGTTTCTGAAAAATACAATAGCCTTCTTGTAATTTAAAATATTACTCTAAATTTTATTTACTTTTCAAACTATCATGCAGTTTTTAAGTTTTTTTTTTTTAAATTGATACTTTGACAAAGTTTTTGAAATTTGTACGAGTTTTATTTTTTAAAAAATCTCCAAAAATTTAACATTGACTGTTTTAGAAGTTTTAAAAATTATGTTGCAGCTTATTTTGTTGAAAAAAATTCCAAACTTAAAATTGTAATTTCTTGACTAACGGTATTTTACTAATTTCAAAAATAAAGAAGGTCGGAGTAATTTTTTAAACTATAGTAAAGGTCAAGGTTAGACTACAAACAAGCCAAGTCTTGCCGATTCAAGTTTTTGAGTGCTTGAACTCGGCTCCTTAAATAAACGAGCTAAAATTCGAGTTCAGCTCGTCTATACACGAGCCGAGCCGAGCCGAGCCGAGCCAATCCGAACTAAGCTCGTTTACTTAATGAACTTTTTTAAATGAGCCGAGTTTCTAAAACGAGTCAAGTTGAGCTTTCGAGACTAAATCTTCGCTCATTTTCGAAACAAGCCTAAAACTCGAGTTCAAGGTCGGCTTGGGAACTAAACGAATCCCAAAATTGTGAACGGCTCAGTTCGTTTGCAGCCCCAGGTCAGTATATTTATTGAAAAGACTCAGGGGAGCGCAGTGTAATTTACCCTAATAAGTGTGTGTATAGAGAGAGAGAACAAGCATGAAATAAGTGCGTCGTGAGTAGGTGAGGTTCTAGAAGATCTTCATAAGGTAACAAAGCCCACACAGTTGCTCATGGGCCTACCACAAACTTGCAAGTCAAATACCCACCAACTCCTTTGCCAAAATTACCAAAATGCCAGTTGCAATTCCTTTTTCTGACTTTTCCACATTATATTCTGCACCTAATTTTTAAGAGCATTTTCATGGGTTGGTTTGGGTGTTAAACCGCTGAACAACTAGTCTTGAAAATCATTATGTCTACTCAAATATATAGTACATACTCTTGTCGAGTTAATAATGATGATATTTGTCGTATCATACTTCCGGTATTATTGCATATCCATCAGTTTTTGAGATCATGTATATTCGATGAAAGTTTAATTTGAGTCTTAAATTTTTTTTATTAAATTCTTAATATGTGGACCTCGTAGTACAAAGCAATATTTGCTAATATCGGATCAAACAAATGGTAAGTTTTTCAAATATTTACTACGACCAATTAATTTAATAATTTCATTAACAAAGTCTGTGATATCCCAGCTAGATTGTGATGACAATTGTGAGGCTCAACATTCGGGAGAAAGTCTCAATGGACGTTTGAATGGGTGGTCAAAGATCACACGTCGTTTGGTGAATGCAAAAATAAAGTGCTATGTAATAGACAATGAATCTACCTTATAGAAAGCCTTTTATAGCTGTGAGTGTACCAAAACTTAACGAAACTTTGTAATTAAGCGTGCTCGTTCTGCAGCAATACAGGAATGGATGACCTACTATGGAAATCTAGGGAGTTTGTGCGGCCAAAGCGAATAATATTTTACAAGATAAGAGTTGGTTGTTACAAATGGTATCACTTCATGCACCAATTGAAAATGTAAGAAAAATTTCAGGCCCCACACACGAGGACTTGTGCTCGTGAGTGGGGAGATCGTTACACCCAAGCTAGATTGTGGTCTTAGTTGTGAGGCTAGACGTTCGAAAATGAGTCTTGGTGAACTTTCGAATGGGTGGTCAAGCATCCCACATTGCTTGGTGAATATAAAAATTCAGTGCTACATATAGTAAACCATGAAATTACCTTTTACAAGACCTTTTATAATCGTGAGGGTACTAGAACTCAATGAGACTTTATAGTTAAGCGTGTTCGTCCTAAAATAATACAATGACGTACCAATTGAAAAGTCCACGCAGTTTGGACAGCCAAAGCAAATAATATTTCTCCAAGTCGGTAGCGAATCGTTACGAAGTCATAAGCAACTGCTAATGACCAGTTTTCAAGGATTTTGTATGATTAACTAAGATATGAATTTTCATAAACACCATGTGGTGGAGTAATTATTTATTAATCTTAAAAGAGTACTATCACGTGATGTTTCAACACTCTTTACCATCATATATTGTCGTGGAATCCATATACCTACCCGGACCACCCAATAAATTTTCCTCTAGAACCAAAAGTCTACAAGGCAATTGCTTGAGATTTCCAAAAAAACAAAATATAAAAGTTTAAGGTCCCCCCAAGGCAATTCTGCATTACTAGTAATGTGTACTCAAATTCTATTAGCCGTGGTAGTACAAATTGGTAGTACTTATTTTACACATGTGATACAAAATATTAACGTATGAACCCCTCTAAAGTCAAATAACAGCTTCTAGATCTGCGGTCCAAACTCGGACGGCAGAAACAATCGCATCTCGACCTCTAATCTCGACAATCAATAGTCCATATTTATTAAAAGACCCTTTTATATAAGAACAAACTTTTATCGGAAAAAGTCTTTTAATAAATCCAAACTAGCAAAACAATTTTTGAACGGCCGAAAGTGCACGTACTACCTTTCAACAATCTAAATTCATACCGCAGAGAAGTCTAAGTTTTTACCGAATTTTTAAAATACCTATTTGTGGAGAAATAACCGCAGGGTAAAATAGTAAACAAGATGAAAATTACCCCAAGTTGAGAAGACTTTAAAATGGAACATTTCATATAGAAACAGAAATGGAATAATCAAAGAGAGCAACTAATGATAAGTCGGTCATTGTCTCACCAGATACAGCACAATTTTCTTCTTGATATGGGAGTTGGTAGGGTCAGTCTGTAATTAACTCTGATCAAAGAATATGACTGCCGATGTAAACTAATTGACAAAGCTACGTCGAGGAGGACTAGAGATAGCCATGGTGGACGAGGCGGTCGGGGGTTGGTACCGCTGTGAACGTCATTCATGACGTGGGTTTTTCAGCACCTTGAGAGCATCACGACTGAATGTTACCATATCGAATCTCGGGATCATTTTCATGTGATGAGATAGATTTTAGTTTTTTTCAATGCAGGCTTCGCACGTGGAGTGTAACGTGGACTGCACCTTACTATAGTTTTAACTCCTATGAAACCTAAAATGCTAGGGCACCCAAAATTTCTTATATATGGCTAATGATAATATTATTAACACTTCAATTTATGTAGTCTATTTTTTTTTTTACCATTCAAAGTAATGTTTTATAGAATTAGTCTTAAATTAGTTACTCTGATAAATGTTTTATACTTAAGAAATTATAATTAAACTGTATAAAGAATTATTTTCAGAATACTCGTGGCTAATTCATAGCTCAAAATTTCTTAATCTTGAAGGGTTATTATTTTAATTAGTTCTTGTGTTTAAAAATTTAGAAGCAACGGATTTAATTATCTAGTTTGACATCAAATAAAAAAATAATACCATAGAAAGTTTTTTTTTTAAGTCTTTAAAGACGGTGTGGGTGGCTAAAACATCGGGTTACCGTAAAGCTAGCTAGGTTTGCTCATCTGAAACTTAATATGCCAGACAAGAAATCATTAAAAAAACTCTCCGAAGTTTGACTTTATCTAACAGTTCTAACTGTTAACTTATCGTTATAGTTGACTTGGCTTAGAACTTCTCGTCCTTATTTGTTTAGGCTTGATTCCGAACATTTCGGGTCTAGAACTTATCCATTTTCAATTAAAATTTAATATTAACAATTCTTTAATCATCTTTTTCAAGCCGACAAATATAATGTTATGTTCATACATGCATGCACCAAAAGCACCGTACTGCCGGACCGACTTTTTCTTTTATTTGTTTAGAGAAACCCTAATTAGACGGCAAATATAATCTTCTCGTTTAGTCAGATTCTTGTAGTAGGTGTAGACTTTGAAAAGGGGTTGTGAAACAGTGAAAGCCACCCTCCTTATTCTGCCTATCTCATGGAAAACACCATTCAGATTGCGTGTTAAAGACTCTGGAGAGAGAGAGAGAGAGAGAGAGAGAGAGAGAGAGAGAATGCGCATGGATCAGATCATGTAAAAGGAAATTAATGGAGCTGATGGTTTTAAACTTGCTCATTGAAATTGACCTAATTATCCAAATTTTCAAAGTATGCATGACACGGACAAGCATGATCTAACGGGTTCGTTCAAAGAAAGGAGAGAGAGTAATTAAGGGGTTTGTTTTTAAAGGTCGCAAAATTGAATCCTACTAAAATTACTTGTTATGAGTTATTGAAGATTTGTCCGGGTCGTTAACTTTAGAAAGCTCCAAGAACTAGTTAGCATTAGATTGGAGATAATTTTAAAGTCGGCCGAATACCTCGGATATTAACTAAAATAGACAAGCATGATTTATTGACAAAGAGAGAGAGTCTAATCATATAGTTTGAAAATTCTAAAGTGAAAGCACTCTCTCTGGAGGATTGGATTTCTACGTATTCAATTCCTTTTGTACACACCTCCAGCAGCAGCAGCAGCAGCAGCCACTACTAATGACAAAGAAAATGACTCACTCTAAAGTACTTTTAATAATAAAAATAGAAAAAAAAAAATACTCACTTTGATTGTTTGATTGCTTTATTATTTGAGTAAAGGCGGAAGAGTCTCTCCATTATGCATGGAGCAAGTCTACACACGGATGTATACGAATAGTCTGATACACGCAGAGTCCCGTATTATTTTAAAGTTGGGTTCATGTGCATTTAACGATTTTGAATATATTTATATTCGAATCTATATATGTATGTCTCTATGTGTAGACTTTCTCTTATGCGTGAAGTAGTTCAACTTCAATCATCCGTCTCAACAGTTAACGATCCAAATTTGTTAAAGATTTTTTTCGATAAACGATTGTCCATTTTCAAAAACAATCTTTTAACAAATTTACACAATTAAATTTTTATTTGAATGGTCAAGATTGAACCATTCTCTGCTATCCGAATTTATATGGCAGAGAAGTCAATTTTTTTATTTGAGCCAATTCTATTTTCATGGAAATTTAAAAAATTACATTGAGCCAAGAGCTGCCAATATTTACATTCAACAAAGAGAAAGTCTGTGTACACAGACTTGTGTACACAGTTTCGGACATAGATGTGTCTGGATCCGTCGGATGCATGTGGGACCTTTGAATTATTAAGGGCCCCACGTGCATCCGACAGATCTGTGTACAAATTCTGTGTACACAACACTGCTCTTCAACAAAATAGGAATCAATTTTTTTTTATATATTGAATCATAGCTAACTACTCTTGGTATAGTACTCATTAATAATGCTAAACATGCTTCAATATAGCTAAAAAGTTTGATAACTCCGGATCCCGATCAATTTACACGCACTTGACTGATGTTTGGTCGAGGGACAAATTTTTGTAATAGGAAAACGTATACATAACAGATACAAATGAAATTGAGTCTTGTGAAACCACAATTGTCTCAAAATAGATTTGCTATCTCATCGTGGATATTGGAGGTTGTATAGGTGTCTGTCTCCAGAGTAGATGTGTGTGTATATATACACACATACATACACACACACATTTACATATATATTCATTCATTATTTTTTTAACCGAGAACAAATGGCTAACTTAGCTTTTCATTTTAGCAAATGGTATGTACAACAAACAGTAACTTTCAAATACACACACACATATGGGAATCTCGGCTCCACACGAGGACGTGTGTTCCTAAGTGGGGGAGATTGTGACACCCCAGCCAGGCCGTGGTGCCAGCTGTGAGGCCGGCGTCCGGGAGATGGAGTCTCAGTGGGACGTCTGGATGGATGGTCAGGATCCCACATCGCTTGGTGGATGTAAGTTCGGTGGTATTTATAAGATTATGAACCTTCCTTATACAAGGCCTTTTAAAGTCGTGATGGCGTCAACACCAAATGAAACTTCACAGTTAAGCGTGCTCACCCTGTAGCAATCTTGGGATGGGTGACCTACTGGGAAGTCCATGTGGTTTGGGCGACAAAAGCGAACAGTATTGTACAAGGCAGGAGCGGGTCGTTACAAAAACAAACTCAAACGATGGAACATTAACCACTGATTATCTATCAAACTGAACAATTGTATCTGTCTCTCTTACTCAGAACACGAAAATAAAATATATTTTGAGAACAAAGTTCTAGTCTACATGTAGAAAAGTGGACAAGTTATATTTATACACAAATTAAGGGACTCTTCAAAATTAAATAGCTAAAATCTTTGAGTTGCAATCGTCAATGATTGTCAACATAAACTTTTGAGCTGTGCACTATCCATGGTTGTCTTGAATCAAAGGATCCTTTTGGTTATCATGTTAGACCCTCTAGTGTCCAAAAATCATTCACACCATTTCGAATTCTAATAAATTTATCGTACACTAGCAGACAACCTGATTAAAACACCTAGAAGTTTGGGCCGGGACTGAATAATAAAAAATAAGGGCCCAATTGGATGGGGGTATATTTTTAGGGGGATAATTTTTGGAGGGGGTATAAGATAAGAGGGGGTATTAGTTTTAGAGGGAGGGCCCACTTTGATGTGATGTTTATAGAGGGAGGATAAAAAAATAGATGGTTTGGATGGGGGTTTAAATAGGGGATAAAGGGGGATAAGAGGGGTGGATAAGGAAAAAAACTGTTGCTCGTTTGGATGGGAAAAAAAAGAAGGGGGATAATTTTTGGAGGGGGTAAAAGGATCGACGTGACATGTTTAGCATGGTTTGGGAGCAAAAAATGCAGGGGGATAATTTTTCACCCCTCCAAAAATAATCTCCCGGAGAGGGATAAAGGGGGATAATTTTTGGGTAGGGTGGGAGGTGCCCAAAAATTATCCTGGAGGAGAGGGAAAAAGAGGGGAGGGGGTATTATTCTTGGATAATACCCCTTATTCCTCATTACAAATACAAAATAACCTTATCCCCTATTTTATGCTCCATTCAAATTAAGTACTATTTTATCCCATTTTTTTAATACTTCATCCAAACTATCTACTTTTTATTACCCCCTCTATAAATATCACATCAATGTGGGCCAACCCTTTAAAAATAATACCCCTCTTATCTTATCCCCTCAATAACTTATCCCCTTTTTTCGTCCTTATTTGAAATTTTTTTGTAATTTTTTGTTTTTCATCAATTTTTGTTGATTTGTTGATTCATCTCGACATGAGCTTTCAGAAAAGTTATCAATCATCGGCTAAATTTGAAATAACTTAAGAAAAGACAAAAATAAATCAAAAAATAGA
Organism: Arctostaphylos glauca; assembly: GCA_019985065.2. Lineage (NCBI taxonomy): Eukaryota > Viridiplantae > Streptophyta > Magnoliopsida > Ericales > Ericaceae > Arctostaphylos > Arctostaphylos glauca. The sequence continues at coordinate 2,120,087 of JAHSPW020000010.1, forward strand.
ATTTTTTGTACTTATTCGTCGTCTTTAGTGACTTTTTTAACTTTTGAACATAATTTTATACTCATTAGATTCCTTATCCCTTATCCAATCAGCCTCTCAAATGACTATTTTTGAATAATTTAAGGGTTTTTTAACTTTGTTTTACCAATTAACAAAAAAAAGAAAAAAATAACAACAAAATATAAATCAACAATAAAAAATTTAGTTAAAAAGAAAAAATATATAATTTAGCTCGCATAAATTTAGTTTACAATAAAAAAGATATAAAGAGAAAAATTTAGTTAATAATAAAAAAGAGAAAAATATAATTTTGGGAGGGGGTGAAATATAAGAGGGGGTAATAGGGGAGAAGAAGGGGTAATAGGGGAGAAGAGGGGGGGATAATTTTTGGAGGGGGACATTTTTAGTTGCCAAACCATGCTAAATGGTGGGACCCACCCCTAAGAAGGGGTGATAATTTTTGGAGGGGGGCTTTCCCCCCATCCAAGCAGGCCCTAAGCTCTTAAATTTTGGATCTTAATTAACCACCAAATAAACTCCTTGTTTTCAGGAAAGTATATATAATGCAATATTAGGCATATAAGTTAGCAGGTTTATCTCACAATCATGGAAAGCGAATGCTACCAAAAGCCTTTAAAAAAAAAAAAAACCCACAGAGAGAGTGAGATCCCACTACACAAAAGTGCAAATAACAAATATTTGGTTATGAAAGGAAGCAATTATTGGCAAGTTTTTTAGGTTCTTTTCTTTACCATAACGTGTGAAGCTTTTGAGAATACCTCAAATTACAGACTATGGCAGACAACAAGCTACGTGTGTGGGGTGTGTGTGTGTGTGTGTGTGTGTGTGTGAGAGAGAGAGAGAGAGAGAGAGAGAGAGTCTAAATTAAATGGAACTGGACTAATCTTAAAGGATACGTGGGAATGGAGAGGCCTCAATAATAATGCATGATTAGCCCACTTAAAATTGGAAACTTTATTATATATATGTCCAGGCAATTCATGCTTCTTTAAGCAAAGTATAGATTACTTTATTAATTGTTCATTTTTTATATGTGATAATTTATTCCTATTTTATTAATTGGTTAATCAGCAAAATATTGCAGTCATAATACTACTATTGTGTTTTCTTTTATACATAAAAGTTGCGGTGAGAATGATGATTAATGTATGGTCGGGGAAAACAGCCGAAGGAATAATCATACTTTCAAACTTGAGTGAAAAAGAATTATTTGGGCAGAAGCTTTCAACTTTAAAAGGTGATCGGTCCTCTTTGAAGGTTATTCGAAAAAATGACTCCCTGATAAGTCGGGTTGGTCGGTGGTTTTGCTCGTGCCTTTAGGCAAGGATAATTACTAGTTTCGTCCTATAGGTTATGGGTTCCAAAATGTTTTCTATCTTGATACACTTTTTTAAAATAAGTTCAAATTTTATTGCCTAGTCATTTGGGTTTTCGCAAATGGCAGATAGTAACTCTTGTGATCTCGACCATTTGAATTATTATAAATTTAGGGCAGTAGTTATCGGGAGAGAGATATATATAAATTTAGGGCAATAGTTATCGGGAGAGAGATATATATGTGTGTGTGTGGGAACACAAAACCTACAAGGTCATATCCTTGGAATATATGTGGTCCACATCATCCCAAAAGCACGCGTTATGTCCCTAACATCTTTCTCAATATTCCTCTAAATCTCCTCACAAATTTTTAGCCTCACTCAAGAAAAATTCGAATGTTCCCTCTGTATCCAAATTGGTAGACTCGGAATTGGAAAGCTAGCCTATTGCCCACGACTTTAATTTGTTGCAAAAAACACTACTCGAATATTGTCTGAACTGCTCAACTAATATTTTGTACGCTAAAATAATGTTATTTTGACACACAACATATCATGCATGCATGCTGTGCCCTCCAAGTCTGGTAGACTGATCATGAAGCTAATGAATAGGGTCCGTATTTAGTTGAGAAAGATTACAATCTCCGAAAAAATCAATTGAATAGATGAAATTCACTTGAATTGATAAGCATTATATACACAGGGCCTGCTAGGAGTAAACCCCGCAAGCCCCCGGGCTCGGGCAACTCTCCGGCACGAGGCAACACAATTTCTTTTTTTGTGTGTAAATATAGAAAAAAAATAAAAACCCATTAAAAAAAATTATTATAAATACTAAGTGAACAACCAAAAGGAAGTCGGGTTTAGATAACCCAAATATCCGGGCTGACACTTAATTTATACATTCTAAGTGAAATGAAACACAGGACTAAACTTGAAGGATAAGTGGGAATGGAGAGGTGGGCCTCAATGAAAATGTATGATAATTATTAGTCCACTCAAAATTGGAGATCATGTTAATTATATTTTCAGCAGTTCAGATGCCATGTGTAGTTTTGTTGCCTATATAGACAAAGTATAATTAGTTTATTCTTAGTGTTTAAAATTGTGTTTCTTATTTTATTAATTGGTACACCAGCAAATTATTATTGTCATAATAAAGTGCTCATGGTAGAAATTAGCCTTCTAAAGAAATTACAGAAGGAAGCAATTCTATATTGGGTTTGTTTTGTGCTTGTGGCCCAAGTTATGCTAATATTGTTTTTCTTTTCCACGCAGAAGTATTAAAAATTCATGGGCTTAATTCAACCTTAAAAGTCGGCTTCAAAAGTAAGGGTTGCCCAAGATTTATAAGCAGAAGAAGAAGGACCAACATAGGCAATGTGAGACTCGCTAACACCCTCCTCCACGCGAAGCGTGCATATAACGTATATATATGTGATGACGGTTGAGGGTTAGACGATAAAATTCGTGTGCGTAATAATTGTGTAACAAACCTAGCCCTAATATTGATACCATGTTAGAAATCTATGGGCACAAGGGGCTTATAAACAGAAGGATGAGGACCAATATAAGGGCATATCCCTGGAATAGATGTGGTCCAATATTCCTCAGAGTCTCCTAATAACTCTTAGCTTCATTCTGGAAAATTCTGAGTGATTCTCTGTATCCAAAGGTGGTAGACTCATGCAGCTAATGCCAATTAGTAAAAGTGTTTGGGGTCCACACGGGCACGAGGGGCTATAGTGCAGGCTACACTACAGAGCGATGTAAAACGTCGTTTTGATTCCAAATTATAATTAAAATTCGCAAGTTTCATTACCCGCTGAAATTAGGTCATTTTTATTACACGTATTTTGATAACAGTTTACAATTAAAATAATATCATTTTATTGCCCTACGCTATGGTAATACAACCCAAACTACAGCACCTATGTCTGGGTGGACACATGTAGTTATTGAGTTGGAATAAAATTGGTAAAGTCTCATATAAATTGAGTTTTATTTACATGTAAAAATTGTAGAGTTTGAAATTCGTTTGGAATCTATTAAAAAATCACATTGCTTAATGTAAGTTATTTATGTGGGGAAATATTAGATTATTGGATATTTACAGTCACGTGATAATGATTTTCTCACTTTCATTTGTAAAAAAAATAAATTATAAATTTAATTCCAATAAATTACCATCGAGTTTGTTGGAGACTTGAGTACAATCATATACTTATTCGGTCTTTTTTCTATAAATCCTATATAAAATAGGCGAGTAATTATTTAACACTCTCGGAGTACTATATGATATTTTCACGTGATACTCCATATAAACTATGAAATGACAAACTTCTCGGTTGAGACATCACCACATACATTTATTGGGTTGTTAAAAGACGGGACTAACTCATATAATGTGTTGTGGTAATTTATTGACCGAAAATAAGTGCTACATGATACTGCGGGCGTATCTAAGGTCCAACATGTCCAGGCCCAAACATTTATAGTAGAATGCATTTAGAATGGGCTCAGAGTCCAACGTGTTCAGGCCCAAAAATTGAAAATAGAATGCATTTAGAATGGGCTCAGAGTCCAACATGTTCAGGCCCAAACATCTATAATAGAATACATTTAGAATGGGCTCAGAAAAATTGGTCATATAGACTCGGCCTGGGTGTTAATATCACAATTCGGCCCGGCCCTCCCAATACCCGACTCCTAAGACAACACACTGAGTTAACCAGGGCATTTTTCTGGTCTCAGATACCGAGTCTTCGTCCACATCACAAACCCTAACCAAATTTTCCCAATCCAAAAACCCAGGAAAACAACACCATTGCTTCGTCCTTAAACCCTAATGAAACCTACACCAATTACTCCACTAACCCCCAAATGGACACCGCCGCCTCTCCTCCTCTCGACGGCCTCAGCTTCTGGAAGTACATGCTGGCGGGCTCCGTCGCCGGCATGGTTGAGCACATGGCAATGTTCCCCGTCGACACTCTCAAGACCCGAATGCAAATGGCCGGCGCTACTCCGTCGACGGCAAATCCCCGACCTCCCGCCGCCCAATTCGGCCGATTCTTCGCCTCAATTATCCGAACCGAGGGCCCAATGGGTCTCTACCGCGGCATAGGTGCCATGGGGCTCGGCGCAGGCCCTGCCCACGCCGTCTACTTCTCCGTGTACGAGATCTGCAAGAAGAATCTCTCCGGAAACCGGCCCGGCCACCACCCGCTGGTACACGCGGCTTCAGGTGTGGTAGCGACCACCGCCAGCGATGCCGTTTTGACGCCAATGGACGTCGTGAAGCAGAGGCTGCAGCTGCGGCGTAGTCCGTATAACGGCGTAAGGGATTGCGTTGTGAAGATGTTTAGGGAGGAGGGGATTAAGGCTTTCTACGCTTCATATAAGACGACGGTCGTGATGAATGCGCCGTTCACGGCGGTTCATTTCTCCACTTACGAGGCAGTGAAGGAGCTCTTGAGCGAGTTGTCGCCGGAGAACGCTAGTGAGGAGAGGTTTGTGGTCCATATTACGGCTGGAGGGGCCGCCGGAGCTCTGGCCAGTGCTGTCACGACTCCCTTGGACGTTGTGAAAACCAGATTACAATGTCAGGTAGTGGCTTTTACTCACCCATGTTTTCACATTGCTAGTGTAAGGAATTTAAAGACTCAAACTTGACTGCTGGAATGTACCAAAGAGTATTGACAACATAGTTTGGGTCCATTCTTTGAAATGAAATTATTGGTTTGTAGAAGTTATACTACTCAAAACTAGTATACGAGTTTGGGCACCTTGTTTCATTATGATGCTTGAATTATGGATTCGTTGTTTACCCCACACGTGTGGGGAGAGTGAGAGTGTGTCGCGCGTTTATTAATTATGCTCCTGTGGGTGAGGAAAACTTCTTAACGGGAAAGTTAGTTGCTCAATCGTGGCCGAACACAGTAGAACCTAACTCGCCTGAAATCTAGTCAAATAACCCTCGAAGGACATGAGGTAAAAGACCATTGTAATTTGTTATTTCAAGCATTATATTGAGAGGTATTGTTTTAATTGAGTACTGACTTTATCATGTAGAGTTCATTCCTTAACATTCCAAGACCTTCTCCATTTCTTAATTTCTCATTAGAGATGGATTAGACTTGCTCATGATTGGCCACTAACAAGACAAGTCATGTCCGAACTCTCTGAACCCTTATCTTATAGTTAGAGTTTCATTCTCGTTATAAGTTGAATTGGCTCAGGATTTCTCATCCTTATCTGTCATGAACTGGTCTTGAGCTATGCGGGTGACTTGTCCTTTATCCAGTCTTTTTATTATCTAACCACAAAATAGTATATGAAGTATGAACATGAACAGCCACTATACTTACTGCCAATTGCTTTTGAGTTAGATGATTTTACAGTGTCTTCGAATGTTCAAAAATTAGATTGAAGCTGATTACAATTGTGTGAGTTATGATTTAGCATTGGTTGTGATTAGGAGGAAAGGGAGCTAGAAAATGTCTCCTGCGAAACTAGGAGGAAATAATGTATTTGGGAGTTTGGTGTTCTTATCTACATAATAATAATACTTGTATGCAATGCTATCTTTTTGTTTGAGAAATATTTGTCACAAGCACATGCCTTAGCTTATGGGTAAAATAAAGAGAAAGGTGTCCTTTCCCTCTTGGCCACTAAGGTGTTTGGTGCCCCTCTATTCCCACAAGTTTTATGTAGAGTACCCATCGATATATGATGTTGAACGTTAAGTTAGGGCTTTAGGGGTTATGGTTGGAACTTGGAATTGTGTTTGGCAGTATATTGCTTCTTTCTGAGAGTTTAAGTTTATGAAGTTTTCCTGCGCATTGTAGAACGACTCGAGGACATTGTTTTCAGGTGTTTGCACGTATTTCTTTGTTTGATGTAAAAAGCTTCGATACTTTTTGGTTTCTTGTGGTCCTAACGCCCCCATACCTATACCACTCAGTATTGGTATCTGTTAAGAGTTATTGTTATTTTTCTTGTTAGACATGTACGTTTAGTATTAGGGTGTGAAGTTATCTTAGTCATTTACATTCTTGTACTCACTCTCTATATGTATCATGTTTGTGTTGGGGTAAATTATGATTCCCTAAACACTTTTCTAACTCTGTTTACATCTTTGGTCGGTAACCATGTTACAAGAAACACCTGTTAAAACATGATGGGAGATGCTAAGAGGCTTTTTCCACAATAGACGTAAACAAAAACGAAACAAATGGAAGTCATAGTCTCCACATGTTGATGAGAAGTTCATATCGCTAGTACTTGGGAGCACCTCCTCACACCAGGAAGTTCCCGGTCCAGAGATATGAACTCTTCCTCACCATTGAAGAATAGGAAAATCCTGTTTTGAGTTAGGTGAAAACAGGGTGTGAAACAAGAAAACTTGAAGAGTTAGATAATCTTATTATTTGGATGTTCAAATGCAATAGCGTACTGTACTAAGGAATGCTTAACAAAAAATCCGTACTGCAGTAAAATCCCGCGCCAATTATTTTCCCCAAAAAACAGATATGAGCAGATACTCCAGGCCTATTATTTGTCCCGAGAAAACCGTGCCCTAGTAAAAGCCAATAGCTTATCGGGAGGAAGACGACATCTCTAAATGAATGCTTAACAAAAGTTTCCTGAGTGAGCAGAGCACCATTCAGAGAAAGATGTTAGATGAGAATGAGAAACAAAGATATTAATGGTAAAGGAGGCTTGGGACCGATTTCGGTGTGGATTCAGTTACCAAATTTGAGTGGCTCTGTGGACATTGTACCCCAATAACTAGGGGGCTAGGTAGGGTTAGCTGAAGGGGAACAGAGTAAGTAAACAAACGTGTATAACCCCAGTCAAAGATTTGATGGATTTGGAAAGGCCGGGGCAGGAGGAAGGTAAAAGAAATGGCTCCAAAGAAGAAGTTGGGGTTCCCAATGCTGCTCAATGCCCAATGAGATGCCCCATCCTCGGGATGCTTTACTCCTGACCCCACAAGGTTCTGAGACGTAGCTTAACGTGAGTCTCAGTTAAGAACGGAGACGAGCCGATGATTTACATTTCACATGGTGCACGATTCCATGTATAATTTCATTTGATGTCGTCCTGAACTAGGCAGGATACAAAGTGCGGTGTATAATGTTATGTTAATCTCTACCATATTAGAAATTCTTGATGGACCTCTTTTCCCTAGGGAACTCATGAACAGGATTTCATGCTGTCTCTTCCTGGAGGAACCAGAGAACTCATCCCGTGTTATAATGGCTCCAAGAGAGGCCAAAAGTGACCAAATTTTCTGATACACTTTTCGCAGTGGTTTTGAATCTGAAAAAGTTCTCAAGCTTAGATTTCCGGCTTAAGCCTATGGTTTGTCTCCTACCATTCTGTCGGTCACTTGTGACTCAAAAGCAGGCCGGAGAAAGAATGCAAGGAACCACAAGAAGCAAGAACGAGACCGTGCGAAATGATAAAGTGGCAATCTTAATGAAGTTTGGAATGCTGGCCTTCTTTGGGAGGCTAAACTAACCAAACCATATCGAGCCTTAAGTCCCAATCAATTTGGGTCTGTTACATCAGTTTGGGTCCCAATCGGCAGGCTAAACTGATCATGGAATTTTAGAGGAGAAAACGCGCAAGAGCACCAGGATGGAACTATGCTCTAAAGTTACGATGCTCTCCCGCCTTCACTTCTGCTCTGCATCACAAACTTGTGACCTGGTTTACGAGCTTAGGTCGTACAAGATAACAAGTTCTCCATTCGGCCAACATATTGGTAGAGCTGTAAGGAAGCAGTCTTTTCAGGTTTCAACTTGTAATGTAGCTCCCACAAAGGACGGGGAAAAAACATGTACTATAGCTTCCTATTTCAATTCTAGAAACATACATTTCCTGACGTGTGTAATGCTGAAGTTGAATCATATTACACTTCTAACTAGTCTCGACTGTATTTTTCAGGGCGTAGGTGGAGCCGATACATTTAGCAGTGGTTCAATTCGCATTGCTCTTCGACAGATAGTTGCAAAAGAGGGTCCCCAAGCTCTGTTACAAGGCCTTAAGCCCAGAATATTGTTCCATACACCTGCAGCAGCAATATGCTGGTCTACATACGAGGCAATGAAGAATTTCCTCCACCACTATTAACAATGCCATGTTTCTTACAGCCCTAAATGATCTGGACAAATCTTGGCTTGCTTCCACATTTCGGAACTTGGATCGAATCTCGTGATTGTCCACATCAAGTAAGCCATTATCAAATCCTCGGTGGAGTGGTATTTCCTCAATTTTTTTCCCATTTCTCTCTGACTGCTGAGCGAAAACCGGGATCATCTACACAGCTGATCTTGTATCCGAATGTCTCAAGTTTTGAATTTTTTGGTCATCTGTAACCACTTTGAGGGATGTGGCAAGAAATTATTGTGATTGTCAAGGCTTCTGTTTGTGAAGATGAGACTGGAGATGGGAATTTACTAAATGCAACTGATGGCACTTCTATGATCTCAAATTACACATATTTGTAGTTATGCAGTTGCCAATAACAATATTCAATAATTTGAAGATTGTTTTTTCATTCGCTACTTGTGAAAATTAAGTCTCATTTGGTTACAAGTGACTTGACTGATATGAATACACATGATTTGGTACCCCCAGATCGTAAATCTTGTGTCTGCCACTGATTGCATGCGCTTCACTTTTATTCGAACTGGATGGGCTGACAGCTCACTCCCCTCCCAACTTTTTAGTAAGTCTGCTTAGCGCCTCGCCTCGCCTCGCCTGCTCGTTTGCTATTAGTTTCGGGAGCTTGTTTTGCAACCTAAGTGATTTCATAACCAAAAAGAAAAACCATTATTTCGTCTAAGTTGCTTGAGCCAATCCTTAAATCATGGGAGGAAAAGTCATAGTTAAAGCACGGGGCATGAGCCCTGGAGAATCTCTGACTAAAATCAGAGAAATTTTTTGTAGGAACTTTCAGTTTTTTGACTGATGAGTTAGTAGTATTCCACAAATAAATAAAAAAAGTGTCTACAGAAACTTCTAAGCCAACGTCTCTCCTGAGAATTTGGAAGATTCATGGAGAATTTAGAGGTAAGCAATTAGAGCATGTGTATATATAGCTAAATGAAAGCTAATAAAATTTGATTACTAATATCTAGCAACAGTCAAATAACATGTAGATGACCCCTATGCCCAACGTAACCAGCTGATGTAATCAGCAGTAACGCATTTTCAATAACCCCTGTAGAAATTTTTGACCTAACTTAATAAATTAAGATATTAATTAAGTGGAGATTTCTCAACATTATGTGAAGAGATCTATAATCAAACTAACATTACGTTAGGAATTTCAAAACTATGTGAAAGTGTGTGTCGTACTTCTTCATGCGTTGCACTATTTATACTTGGTCTGTCTTGGCCACCAAGCCAGGATAGGCATGTACGGAACACGTTTTTCGGGAATCAAGACCCATAACAAAATTCGATTGTGATGTCACCTCATGACGTACCGTAATCTAACTTGGATGCCACCTGTCGTAGCCGATACACTTGTCTGCCACATCACCTCACCTCATTCATCCGTGGCACGGGTTGATCTGTTGGGCTCGAACTCGGTTCAACCCAAATAACGTGCGCCTATGGACTGGGCAGGTTGCATTGTGTGTCATGAGCCTAGTTGGGCATCTATCAAATGGATCCGCTAAGAAAAGTTACTATTGGGCTTGGTCTATCACCTCGTCTCAACTCACATATATGGTTCTTCCCAATGGTCCTTGTTGATTCACCTACTACAATCCTATAAAAAAACAACTCAACATTCACTCAAATCTCAAAAAAATTAATAAGTTTGATCTTTAACCAAATTTTAAAATAGTTTTGGTTTCAGTTCTAGTGGAAATCATAATCTATTTATTCTAAAATCCAACATTGATAAATCTTTATAACTGAAAACTATTGTTCTGTCAGGTGTCTATATATTTTTTAAATTAGGGTGACATGTGTCAGTACTGTACCATATTCTCTATCGTATTGAATATATTCCACACTTTCCAAGATTCTTCGTATATATCCTATGACTATTTACAATTTAATCTTATATATTCATATGAATTCTAACTAGACACATTGAATTTGTAACTGAATATTAATCCAATTTGATACTCATATTCCAATCAAACAAAAGGATACATATTGCCACTACAATTAATTGTGCACGTGGTTAATGCATTGTTTCTTAAAGTCTTTCTTTTTGCTAAATTGGGAAGGGAATAATATGGGGGGATGGGAGTCTTAACCATTTATAGAGAAAGATATTGGGTACTTCTCCTAAAGCATGAACACCGAAAACAAAATAAAGAAAGGGAGACAAAGGGGGTTCGAAAGCCCCCAAACCAAGAACAAAGACGGAAGTCTTTCGATTCATTCCCTTTTCACGTATGGAGATTTGTGGTCCTTTCTATGTGGTGTCTTTTTCTTATCCCATCAAGACGTTTCCCTCACTTTTTCATACTCGTATATATGAACTTCAATATCTGATATTTTGTCCGCGATGCAATGAATTAGGTTTCGTGCTTTTCTAGTTTCGGGATCTCAAAAAAAGAATTCCGAAAACAATGAATTGCAAGAGGCTTACATTTTCCCAAATATTAAGCAATGTTGTTGCATGTAAACTTTTTTTTCTCATACTAATTTCTGCCAGAGCAAAATCATATATGACTGGTTTCATAAGAATTGATAGAATTTGAAAGATTTCGAACATGAGACTTTAGGATGAAACAAACTCTCAAATCGAAATTCTTGACCATCTGACCAACTCTTGGACGTGTTAGAACTTGATTTAAAGTTTTTTGCATAATGATTAGTCTCTTTCGTGTATATCATTGACCAAAACACCGTAATCCATCTAGATGAACCTAAAAGATTAAGGTATGCTCCATTTTTTACTCACGCGTAATCTCTCATTAACTCATAATATATAAGTAGTGCTCGTTACACAACATTTGATTGATTTAACGTTAGGAAATATAACTGCACAATAACTTCAAAACCAAGAAAGATTAGCGTAATCTCTCAAATCACAAGAAGATCAATGTATTTTTTAGAAATTTCAAGAGAAATCAGTACAATATTTATCCTAAATTTTACTGTAGTTTATTACACGTGCATATCGAGGTTACGTTATTCACCGCCACATATAGGTTGTCCTTTCGCATATTTCAAACACAAGGGTTGCATGGTTAATTTCAACTTTCAACTTGATCATGGTTTCTCCAAAAACAAAATGAACTTTCTTTTTGTCAGTTTTCTCAAGCCCTAATGAATTGAAACTTATTTTGGGGACATTTGGACTGTGGTAATTATTGACTTATTGGCTTATTATTTTTTTGTCCTTTATTGAATTTTTTTTACAATTTTTTGTTTTGTATCAATTTTTTTATAGTTGTTAGTTCGTCTCAATAAGAGATTTCAGAAAAGTATAAAATTATGACCAAAAACTAAAAAAAGTTCAAAAAAGATAAAAAAATAAGTCCAAAACAGCGTCTGTATTAACTTATTTGCGTCTTTGGTGAACATTTTTTAACTTTTGGACAACATTTTATACTTTTTAGATTCCTTTCGTCGAGACAAATCAGTAATCACCAAAAAAAATGACGCAAAAATAACAAATAAAAAAATTAAATAAAAACAAAAAAATAATTAATTAAGTTAATTGTGGCCAAATAAACCCTTTGTCAAAATAGTTACAAATCACTCATCAATGTGCTTATCCTTTTTCCCCTTTGATAACTTGAAGGATGTATAAGCTTTGGAATTTTCCCCTAAATTCTTTGCATAGTTGTGGTTAGTTGTCTTATCAGACACTACTAAAAATGTATCATCTTCTAGAGAGAGAAAGAGAGAGAGACGTGTTTGAACTTTGAAGAGCATGCATGTGACTGGCGATGGTGGTGTACTAGCTAGGAATATAATTGAAAATCGAATCAAATCAAAAAATTGGTTAATTTTTCATCACATTTCTGGTTAACTATGAGTTCGTTTTAACGAACTAAATTTAAAAAATAAAAAATTATTATAAAAAATTAACTTTAAGAAGTTCATCAAAAACAAAATAAACTAAAAAATAGATCAGATCTTTTTGAAATTTTTTTATTTTCCTAACTTTTTCTAAATTGATTTATCTGTATTTTTTTACTATTCTCGTCAAGACAAACTAGTATAATTCATAAAAATTTGATGGATTAACGGTAAGCACTCTTGAAGAAGAACTATTGCAATGCAGGTGTAGTTTAATCTATAACTCTCACTTATTTTATTATCAATTTGAAGACAAAAATTCTAAAAGACGTATTAAAGATTTCACAAATTAAAAAGAATAGACTCTACGCCAATAAAGCAACCAAGTAAGAAGGTAAAAAAAAATTGACAATCAAAGCGCTCATGGACAAAAACGAGATCTAATTGAAGAACCAAAATACTAACGAGCGAAAAATCTTTTTACGCTTTATTGAGAGTTTTTCTAATAGTAGTATCACCACCCAAGGAGCGCTTTAGCAATACTCGAGCTTATAAAAAAATTTGCAGTGAAATCTATGCCCTACAAGTGATCAATGCCTTGTGCAAGTAAAAGTATCGTATTGAGTGGGGCACGACTCGGAAGAATATATAGATCCATCTTTTATGGAAGTAAGGATAAAAAAAATCTAGTTGACGATTATAAAATTAATATTCTCATCACATCCACTCACGACAAAGACTCTGTATGCCATTTGGGCTGACGTACCTCCCTTGCACTAGGCTCAGACACAGAAAAATGACTGATCATCCTTTTGATTGCTCAAACATTGACAAGGGTTACCGGAGGAGAAAAAAAGACAAGAATAAAGGTGAGAACGAAGACAAGCCGACCAATCCTTTTAGTACATTCAAGAATATTTGCCAGGAGGAGCGTCATCACAAAACAAATCTATCCTTTTGCAAAACATGGTCATAACACCAATCACGACCTAATAACAAGTTGTGTAAAATATCTGGGTTTACATGGGGTTAGGTCAGTCCATACAAGGTAAAATTCTGACTTTAAATATGACCCCCACAAGTGGGCATTGAGATTGATCTTGCAAAGACTAGTCGGCAGTAGATTTATAAGAATAACTCCAAAAGCGGCCGAATACCTCTGCTATAAAAAAATAATAATAATAAAACATGTAGTACAAATTTTCAAGGCCTAAACCACGCTTGGGGCCGCCCTTGGCTTACGTTTGGGATTTATCACATGGGCAAAATGAAAGGTGTGATACATGAGCATGTTTGTGTCTCGAACGACAAAAGAGAATGGAAATATATATGTTTGACTCTTCTATTTTCTTATGAAATTTGGTCTGGTCATGAATGGTAATTTTATTTAGAGTGGACAAGTCAATAAATATAATACATTAATGTAGAATATTAATAACAATATTATTGTCTATCATAACAAACGATACATATTACGATCAGAGACGGAGTCAGAAATTTTACTACGCAGGAACGAGACTATATATATACTTCATTGGATTTTTTTTTTTGTATATAATAATACTCTTGGCTCCATCCCTGATTATGTGTTAATTATGCGGTGCGTGGTGAACGGAGAGTATAATGTTAGAATATATACCATAGTTGATTAGGATTAAAATTTGTATTGAAAAAATAATTTGAATAATAATGAAAAGAAAAATAAATCAGTGCAGTTAAGAATAATAAATGGGTACAATATTATGAGACTTGAAAAATTTATCAAAAGTGATTGGTATGAAATTAGGTGTATTTTTTTATGTTTTAATAACAAGAGACTGCAATGTGGACTACTTCCTAATCCCAATGGTTTAATTTGGTGATCAGGGCTCGGGACTTGAGAATTTGTTTCCTTATTTGAAACATTTTGGATGCTATCAACTTTTATAAAGTTAGTTTATACAATGTTTTGCTTTGCCTTTAATTAGAAGAACAATGCTAGGTACACAGATTGTATACACAGATCCAAACACAGATGTGTCTGGATCCGTCGGATGCACGTGGAACCCTTGTCGGATGCACGTGGGACCGTTGAATTATAAAGAGTCCCACGTGCATTCGACGGATCTGTGTCCGGATCTGTGTACACAAGTCTGTGTACACAGACTTTCTCTAATCAGAATCTTCGTAAGTACGTGGTGAAATTGATCTTTATAGAGTAATCAAAGTGCGTGTAAGCTGATCCGGAAAAAAAACGTGAACTATAAATCCATAAAAATTGTCTCTAGAAGAAGAATATGTATAGGCAAGTCCAGTTAGATCAGGTTCTCGGTTTTAGGCATGAAATTCTTAGCCCCCCATGTTCCTCTCACTCGCACAGGAGTTGTCAAATGCTTGTACCCTATAAATATCCTCCTCTCTTTCTATAATCTTTTAAGGTTCAGAAAAGGGGAGGGAGAGAGAGAGAGATGAGTCTCTTCTTGAAGCCAAAATCAAGCAGAGTCCATGAAAACCAGCAGGAACAAGACAGCAGCAAGATTGGTGGCGCGTGGACATCACTAACAGTGTGGAGAAAATCACTGGTATTGAAATGTAATGGGTTTACAGTGATTGACTCTAATGGGAAGTTAATCTTTAGGGTTGATAGTTACGCCGGCGAACGCCCAGAAAAAGTCATGATTCTTATGGACGGCTCAGGGAAGGGTGTCCTCACCATGCGTCGTCGCAACGTAAGTAATCCTATATATACAAAATTCTTATACAAGTTGTCTTGTACATTAATACGTTGATATTATGAGTGAAATAGGTTCGGTTTCGGTCGATTTATAGGCACAGAAGATTAATTCCGATTGGTTCGGAGCATGGAAACTTTACATACCGATCTTAACGGGTTTAATTATGTGGGGACCGAAATCAGTTCGGTTAAATTTAGTTTGGTCGCTTTTGTCAGAGATTAGCTGAAATGGGCTTCAGTTTAGGCAAAAAGAAAAAGAATTGGTTTAGTGTTGGGCCACATAAATCACGTGGAAATCCACTTCAAAATCCTTTTTCCCTTTTTTTCGGGCGGTATGATACGAGACAGATAATAATGATTTAGATTGTTTATGTAACGATCCGCCCCCGCCCTGTACAATACTGTCCGCTTTTGCCTCCCAGACCCTATGGACTTCCCAGTAGGTCACCCATCCCTGAATTGCTCCAGGGTGAGCACGCTTAACTGTGAAGTTCCATTTGGTGTTGGCGCCATCACGGCTTTAAAAGGCCTTGTACAAGGAAGGTTCATAATCTTATAAATACCATCGAACTTACATCCACCAAGCGATGTGGGAACCTTGACCACCCATCCGGACGTCCCATTGAGAATCCATCTCCCGGACGCCGGCCTCACAGCTAGCACTACCGTCTAGCTGGGGTGTCACAATCTCCTCCACTTAGGAACACACGTCCTCGTGTGGGGCCGAGATTTCCCACATTTCCGGTTGGTGCAGGCTCTGATACCATTTGTAACGACCCGCCCCCGCCCTGTACAATACTGTCCGCTTTTGCCGCCCAGACCCTATGGACTTCCCAGTAGGTCACCCATCCCTGAATTGCTCCAGGGTGAGCACGCTTAACTGTGAAGTTCCATTTGGTGTTGGCGCCATCACGGCTTTAAAAGGCCTTGTACAAAGAAGGTTCATAATCTTATAAATACCATCGAACTTACATCCACCAAGCGATGTGGGAACCTTGACCACCCATCCGGACGTCCCACTGAGAATCCATCTTCCGGACGCCGGCCTCACAGCTAGCACTACCGTCTAGCTGGGGTGTCACAGTTTATGATTCTTTTTTAATAAAATTATCTGGCAATATTATTAACAATATTTGTTTTGGTTTTTTATTACCAGAAACTCATGGTGCTAGTAGATAACTGGTTTGTGTACGAAGGTGAAGTAGGTGACTCTACATCAGAGAAACCAATCTGCTGTGCTAGGAAACACATTAAAATCTTACATTCTCATGTCAATGTGCTTGCTCATGTGTACTACGGGCCATCCGATAAAAGAGTTGCGTACATGATTGAAGGATCATACGCAAATCGATCGTGCCGGGTGTTGGATGAGACGAGAAAGGTGGTAGCAGAGATCAGGAAGAAAGAATCATCGAACAATAGCGTTTCTTTTGGATTAGAGGTTTTTCTTTTGATCATACGGCCTGGATTCAGTCCCAGCTTTGCAATGGCCATTGTTTTGCTACTCGATCAGATGTTTTCTTGATTTTTACTTTTATCATCAATATGCCGGGTGCATTCGTGTACAAATGCTACCTACATATCTATTTTACGGACTGGACTTATGATGTGCCCTAAGCACAACAGGCTCTATGACGCACAAGTAGATCAATGTTGGTCACAAAGAGTAATTTGAATCGTTCATTTTGTTCAAGTCGACGAGTTTGTATCATGTGAAAAAAATTGTCCTGATTAGATATCGATAGAGACACTAATGAAGTTCTTTTATCTTGGAGAAATAAACAAATGTATTCCATCTATGTCTTTATCGATGTCCAATCAATATGATTTAGATGAACCAAAATCGTTGAACTCAAGAAAATGAATAATTCGACTTAAGTTGATTTTAGGGAAAAATATTTTGAAGTTTTGCAATGGTTTGTATGGTTTTTCATAACTCTATTTTTTTTGTTTTTTGCATTTGCTTATTGATTTTGAGAGAGAAATTAGAAAGGTATGAAAATATGAACCAGACAAAAGGTTTTAGTTCATCATTTTACATATAATTGCACACGTATTTAAATAATATCGAAACTTTGTAGCTATGAACAAAATTTTGGTTCCTAAAAACTTTTCTTGAAAATATCTTTAAATTCTAGTTCAATGGATTAGATTTACTTGAGTGTGTAATAATTATAAATTCAAGTGAATCTGATTTATTAATTTTGACTATAGCTTTTCATGTGAAGTAGATAAAATAAAATAAAACTTTTTCTCGATGGCAAGAGCATCAAAAGTAACAAAAGAAAACGATGACGAAAAGGGTTGGAACATAAATTAAATACAATTGAATAATGTCGGAAAATTAGGAGGTTGCGAGGGTTAAGGTTCGAGTCATGCCAGCGACATCTTCTTGAACCTTATTTTCTTGTAAAATATGATTGTAACCTTCTCAGGCCCGGGCCTGAGGCAAGGCCCAAGAAGCCATTGCCTTGAGGCCCCCAAAATCAGCCCAAATATAGGACCCCCACTAAAGATTAAGTATCAGCTTAAATAGGAATAAAATAATCTAATTTTATTAAGTTCATGGCCCAATAAACTGTCTATTTATTCCCAACTTATTTGGTGGTCCAAATAATTAGTTTTAGGGCCCAAAATTACAAGGTCAATTCTGTAATTGTGTAGTTAATAGTTAAGGAAATAGAATAAGGAAATAAATTCCTTAGTTTGGCAAGTCTAATGTCTTAAAAAGTTAGATTTTTATAATTTTTTCATGATTTTTCAATATTTTTAATTAAGTTTTGGGTCATTTATTTTTTACCTTCTTAATTTGTCTCAACGAGAGAAGCAAAGAATTAGAAAAAATTAGGGCTTTTTATTTTGTGTATAAGTTATTACATATCACATATATAGATACAAATCAATTAAAAAAATTATGTATATAGATACATATTACATATTAGTTGTTAAATGAGATTTTCTTAACCTTCTATATCGTATAACAGTATAAGTTATTTCATTATTTATTAAATAAATTAGAACTTTTGAAATCTTTTGATTCTAGAAATGCAAGAAGAATAATATTCAAGTGATATGATTAGCTTCTTATAATGAAATATAATATTTAAAATTTTGAATTTGTATTTTTGTGATCTATAATGCAAATTATTTTTTGTGATGTTATCTTCAAAATTATTGTAATTTCTTTTCACGTTTAGAAAATATAAATGGCTCCTTTTTTAAATTTCACCTAGGGCCCCCGATAACTCAGGGCCAACCCTGGATCTTCTAGTGGTTGATGGACGTAAATGCCCATGATGTCACTCATAAAACGCTTCACAAATGAAAGTGGTTGTAACTCGACAATCCTTACTGTATCTTAACGGGAACTCTCTCCTCTTTCCATTCTCCTGCCAAACGCGTGGCGGCGGGAAGACATGTCTCTTATGTTGGATTTCGAATCGAAGTTGAAGCCAATGCAAGGTCGCATGACCATGATGCGACCTTACTGTTCATTGCGTTTGGTCACGTGTATGGTATGCGACCAAAGATAAGGTCGCCAGTCGCATATGCGACCATGCGTATAGACCATGCGACCTAGAGTAGTTTTATGAATTGTTTCAAAACCAGAGTAGTTTGCTGACTTGTTTTAATTTTGGTATTAGTTTCATAAAAAACCCCTCTTCTTGAACCTTATTTTCTTGTAAAATATGATTGTAACCTTCTCAGGCCCGGCCTTGGGGCAATGCCCAAGAAGCCATTGCCTTGGGCCCCCCAAAATCAACCCAAATATAGGACCCCCACTAAAAGTTAAGTATCGGCTTGAATAGGAATAAAATAATCCAATTTTTTAAAGTTCATGGCCCAATAAACTGTCCATTTATTCTCAATTTATTTGGTGGTCCAAATAAATAGTTTTAGGGTCCAAAATTACAAGCCCAATTCTGTAACTGTATGGTTAATGGTTAAGGAAATAAGAATAAAGGAAATAAATTCGTTAGTTTGGCAAGTCTAATGTCTTAAAAAGTTAGATTTTTATAATCTTTTCATGGTTTTTCAATATTTTTAATTAAGTTTTGGGTCATTTATATTTTACTTCTTAATTTGTCTCAACAAGAGAAGCAAAGAATTAGAAGAAATTATTGAAGAATTAGGACTTTTTATTTGTGTATAAGTTATTACATATCACATATATTGATACAAATCAGTTAAAAAATTATGTATATAGATACATATTACATACTAGTTGCTAAATGAGATTTTCGTAACCTTCTACGTTGTATAACAGTATAAGTTATTTCATTATTTATTAAATAAATTAGAACTTTTGAGATCTTTTGATTCTAGAAATGCAAGACGAATAATGTTCAAGTGATATGATTAGCTTCTTGTAATTAAATATAATATTTAAAATTTTGAACTTATATTTTTGTGATCTATAATACAAATTATTTTTTGCGATATTGTCTAAAATTATTGTAATTTCTTTCACGTTTATAAAATATGAAGGGCTCCTTTTTTAAATTTCGCCTACGGCCCTCCGATAACTCAGGGCCGGCCCTGGATCTTCTAGTGGTTGATGGACGTAAAAACCCATGATGTCACTCATAAAACGCTTCGCGAATGAAAGTGGTTGTAACTCGATGACCCTTATTGTATCTTTTTTTCTTCTTAGAAAGACAAAAGAAAAAAAGGAGAGGAACTAAAAAGAAGAAAGATAATAACTCAAGTCATATTTCATGTGGGTTGCGCATTACAATCCTATAGTACGAGAAAAATGACGTTATTTTGCTCAATTTGTTCACGATTAGTTAAAAAAATACATTAGGTCAAAACCACGTAATTTTAAAGAGTTGCGTTTTGATAACAATTCGCATGAAAAATGCCATCATTTTTCACAATACCTCCCTCTCCCCTCCATATTTGAGGTACTAATCAATCGTCAAGGTGGGTGAAAGTAAGAGTGCAAGAATGAACATTACCCTCATTTTATTAGTTGAGAATGTGTAAATCTTATTAATACATTATACTTTTTTAAATAGCGAGATTACTTCTTAATGGAATCGACCCTCTTCCGATCAATAAGAATCCTCTCTAAACGAGAGTGAACAAACTCAAATTTGTAAAAATAATTACCAAAAAATAATATTATTTTCTACAAATACCTTCCCCCTCTCTTTCATTGCGCCTTGTGAGGTTTTGACCATGCACTTAGACCGCCATTGAGCAAGTCTAATAACACTTTTGTGCACAAATTAGATATAAATGTGTCTGAAATTATTCGATACATATGAATACGAGTGAATTGGGCTAAGGCCTGCGGTGTCACGTAACCCCCCTAAACTTCTTTCCTTTTTTTATATGTATATTTTTGGGGATAGGATAGGTGCGTACATCGTTAACAAAATTTTATTTAAAAATTTTGAGTTCACGGTTAACTTCAAAATATATTTTTTAAGTCAACGGTGAACTTTTAAATTTTTTTCGAAAATAAAATCTAGAAACTACGATCGAAAGAAGTTTAAATGAGCGGTGTCGATCATTTTTTTTAATGCAACAGTGACAAAATGAGCATATTTTTTTGCTCTCTTTTTTTAACGTTCTTCATCGTTGCAATTAAAAAACGTGACTGACATCTCTCATTTGAACCTTCTTCCGATCGTGTTCTTTAAATTTTATTTTCAAAAAAATACTAAAAATTTATCATTCACTTAAAAAAATATTTTGAAATTAATATTTTAAAATTAATTACAAACTTAAAATTTTAAAATAAAAATTTGTTAATAGTGTTTGTGCACAACGCACAAGAGTTATTTTATTTAAAATACAAAACAATACCGTTTTTCACATAACATGTATGATGTGCTCACAGCACAACATATATCTCATTCTCATATTTTTAACATGCAAATTTAATTTTAATCTAAATTTACTCTCATTATATTGTAGTGTGACTTTTGAGTTTTTTTAAAATTTATTCTAAATAAGTGACCCTCCTAAATTCCTGAATCCGCCGCTGCATATGGAGTCCTTCAAAACAATATAAGTTATATTTGCCTCGAACGATATCAACCGAACACATTTATATTCGGATACGTATACAAAAGAATGCGTTCCTACACATTTTAGGCCGTCATAAAACGAGTCCAGACGCGTTGTCAGGGTGGGTGAACATCAATTCATTTATTGTTGCTTTAATTATCCTATGGCTACTTTTGCTTTAATTATCATATGGGAGTCACTGCATCTGCTCAGATTCGTAGGTTTCTAGTAAGAAAAAGTCTTTGTACACAAATTATTCGAACATATTTAGATATAAATATGTCCAGAATTATTGGATGTACGTAAAGTTATTGAATTATTGAAGATCTCGTGTGCATCTAACTGTGTTCGGATAGTTTTTATTCCTAGCATTACTCAGCCTAAATGGTATTACTTTCTAATTAGGAGTAATTACTTACAAAATACCATCACATGATGTCTTAAAATTCTTCGACGCTACGGCGATACATGAGATTCATATATTTAAGTCAGGAATCGCATGTGATGTGTGATATCAAAAAAAGTTTACAATTTTGTTCAGGCAACCATATTATACTAATAGGATACGTATTGGTATCAGTATTCCACCGTTTTAAATTTATCTCTAAAAAGTAATATATATTTTTTAAATAATATTTTCTAGTAAAAAATTACAATAAACATATAAAATAAAAGCTCACAGCTTAAAAACAAATTACCCAACATATTTTAATTGTAATCACATTTTCAGTCTCAATTTTTATGTAATTACAAAAAAAACTCAACAATTGAATTTCTTTTTTTTTAAAAAGTAGTGTACCACCCAAGATCCTGTACAGGCCGGACCACTTGGTAAAATTTGATAAATTTTTCGGTACATTACATGAAGTTAAAAATACTATTTTTTTTCCGTTATGATACGCTATTGATAACTAGGATATCAAAGGTACTATCTAAAAGCGCTCTAAGAGCATTGTATAATTTTTGAAAAAGTCTAGGGTGCCATAAAAGAAATCAAGAAACTCTAATATAATTCAAAATTCATGATAATAATTCACTTATACTTACAGTCTCACAAATTTAAATAAATCATAACTTTTAATTTTAAATTTGGAAAAAGTTTTTTGGTTCCTTTTTCAGAACCGTAGCACTCATAATTTTTTTCTGGTCAGTCGAATGCATGCCATCTGGCTTTTGAAAACACAATTTAGTTGGTTGGAAAATAGATTCCTAATATGTAGAAGGTGACAACCATTTTTATAATTTGTATTTTAATGGAAAAATAGAACAACACATGAACTATAAGTGCTTAATAAATTGTACTATATATATATATTAACACTACCAAAACGTGAAAAAAGCTTATTTTCGTATATGACGTGACGTATATGAAGAAATACCAAAACTACTCTCACGTAGTGTGGTTGGTAATATAAAAATAATTATTTCTATTTTTTATAGAAAAATTCCCTATAGATAAAGAAACTATTATCATAAAACTGACTTATTAATGTATTTCTTCTTTTGTATATATGTTATTTGTATGTTTAAGTAAATATAAGTTATTTTTATACTGTAACTCATTTGACTTGTGTAGGTCATCTTCTAAATTAAGAGTTAGGCCCATGGGACTTGAACTCATGAAACTTGGGCCATGAGACTCGCAAGCTAAGACAAGGCTACAAGGGCCATGGAGCTAGGGCCATGGGGGTCGAGCCTGAGCCGCGGGGGGTCAGGAGCTGCAGGGCCGAACTTGAGCCATGACAGTCAAGGGCCGCAGGGCCGAACCCAAGCTACGGGGGTTGAAGGCCACGAGAGTTGAGGTAGCTTGGAGCCCAAAGCATATAGAGAGGCGCAAAGGATCAAACTAGTTTGATGTGACAACTCAAATGTTTTAAAGTGGTCAACGTGACAACTCAAAGAGTCATTGACCGATGTGGTAACTCAGTAAGGCAAAATTGATAAAAATCCATTTGGTTGATGTGACAACTCAATGGGTCAAGATTGATGAAATTTTTTTGACTAATGTGACAACTCAATAGGTCAAAATTGATAAAAAAATCTTTTGATTGATGTGACAATTCAATGTGTCAAAGTTGATTAAAAGACTTTTGACCAATGTAACAACTTAAGGATGAGCCTGCGTGGATGAGCCCCACAATGGCTAAGACCCGAGTACCACAAGGTTGGGGTTGTGAGGTTGACACCCCCTGAGAAAGCCTGGGGGTCACGAGGGAGGACACTCTTGCGACACCTACATCATCTTTCCGAGCAAGGGTCAAGAGGAGGCCGTGAGGGGAACACCCTCACGATGGTTGTTAGTCTCCAAGAATAAGAAAAATGTGCGATTTAAGCGCCACCGTAATGCAAGGTAATGCACAAAGGGGCTGGCACCGATTAGGTGCAACATAGTCAAAGAATGAAGCAAGGAGAGGTCAGGACGGGATCTAGATAAAATCCCAATGCCAAAACTTCAAGAAATGGATGTGTGATCTAAGCGTTACTGGAGTCCAAGGTGATACATCGAGGGACTAACACCAATCAGGTGCAACGTAGCTAGAGAACAGATAAATGAGAGGTTAGAGACAAGACCAAGAAAAACACCATATTCAGAATTTTGATCCTATCGCATGCCTATCTAGGCCACGACGGCAAAACTGGGGGTGACAGGCCTTGTGAAGGCTAGATGACAACAATCAGGGAAAAATCAAAGACATGGTTCCCAAATCATATACAAGGCAAAGAAAAGAGATTAGTGGATCAATGCCTTTAAAGAAGAAAGGGTTGTTGCGGGGCCTACTGCAACTGCGAGGCATAGCGGGAGCAGAGCCACCGCGGTCAGATAATTCAGAAAAAGAGACACGTATCAAGAGGATATTGGGACACTTGACATCATAATATGAGCTTAGTGTGCCTATAAATACTAAACACTTATGTCAAGTCAAGACAGATTTTCAAAGAAATTTTAGAGAGAGAAAGTTTCTCTCTAAATATTTCTGATTTATATGGAGACAAATTTTTTACATTAAATTCCTAGCGGGAGCTAAAATACTGGCTAGAAAAGAGCTTCTCAAAGCCCTTTGGCTTCTCACTTGAGAATTGTCCCATACTTACCTTCTAGGTCCACTTTGAAATTTGATATTTTTTTCATTCTCTTTTTCCTAATGTCTGTCTTCTCCTTCGCCATTTTTACTTTTCATTCTTTCCTTTGGCTAACTAGAGTTCATTATTCTTAACTTCTTCAGCATATTCTTTCGAATATCCTCTTTGCAAAATCCTTCCCCTACAATTTGTAAAGAGTGTTCTGTTTGAAATTGATCGAGAAAAGATTTCTAATATATAAGATTGATTGTGTGATTTTGATTTTTTTTAAAAAAAAGAGAGTACACTGCGTATAGTACATATACCCTTTTGGCGTAGTTTAATTGATCGTTATTGTTTTTATTATTATTTTTTCCAAGTTTGCATCAAATTTTGATGAATAGAATGTAAAAAATAAAAAAAAATATGAGCAAAAATTCTAACAAATTCACTAAAGTAAAAAAGATTCGAAAGAAACAATTTATTATTATTTTTGGTGTTTCTATCGTCGTCTTATTTGAATTTTTTTACTTTGGTTCATATTTTTCTCGTCAAAATTAATAAAGAATTACACAAAAATTATAACTTAAATAATACTAATTATTTTTAAAATAAGAACAATTAGTATTAAAAATCACCACACTCGATTATTTATAAAAAAAGAATTGGCCTCTATTCATTTTCTTTACATTTGTTAGTTTTACCTTGAAATTTTATAAATTATTAGTCCGTTTTGAAGAAATTAATCTATAAAGTATAAAATTATGAGTAAAAGTTAAAAAATTTACTAAAGATAAAAAAATAAAGTAAAAACAGACTTTATTTTGAATTATTTTTATTTGTTCTGAATTTTTTCAAATTTAATTTATTATTTATAAATTTTTCCAAACTTTTTGTCGAACCCAATAAATAATTTTTTAAAAATAATCTAATAAAAAAGTGAAGCTAAACTCAGCAGTTAAGAGCAAGTGCAACAGCACTTGGCTATTTTTCTTTCTCAACAGTGCATAATTTTAATTTAGCTAGACATTATTTCTTTCAGAACTCCACCAACCTTCTCTATTTTACCTATTCCCTTTTAAAATACTATTTTTCATTGTACTTTGCAAAAATAAAGCAATGCAAAAAATTTATATTTATATTTTTTTTTAAGCCAACAGGATTTGGTGATGAATAGTGCATAGCCAAAAATGGCTATACACTGTAGCAGAATGTATTTTGGCTATGGGTATACAGAAGCTGGCTGTTGCAAGTGTCTTTTACTCATTTGATTAGCTACAATAGCTATACAAGCCCCTTTACCTAAGCTGTTGCTGTTGCTCTAACTTCAATTACCCGTACAAAAATCCAGAAGTCACTTTCTTTTGTCCTCTGGTTTTCTACTGCAGGCGATAAAAGTGACGTTTTGACACAGGGGAAGAGAGAGAGAGAGAGAGAGAGAGAGAGATTCGTGCAAATGGCCGGAACGACGGTTATCCAGCGGCCTGCAGCCGGAATGGACATGGCCACCGGCTCTGCGCGCACGATAACCTGGGCTGGAGTCGCAGAACGCCTAGCTTTCTTCGTTCGCACTTGGCCCAAAAGCAATGCGATTGAGTTCTTCAACCTCTGCCTCTTGCTTGCCAGGTACAATTACAATCCTCCTTTTACTGTGACATATTTATGACTATATGAGTGTTTAATTTCTTGAATATTGAGAAATGGGTTTGAAACCTTTTGATAATCTACGAAATCTCTGTTATTCATTCAATCTGTTTCCAAACTAAACCCACTTGCTATCTCTGGGTTTAAACCTTCTGAGAATCTCACGAAATCTCTGCAAATTATTGATTCAATCTGTTTCGAAACCAAATCCACTTGCTATATCTGGGTTTAAATCTCGAGAATCTCACGAAATCTCTGCAAATTATTGATTCAATCAGTTTCGAAACCAAACCCTCTTGCTGTATCTGGGTTTAAATCTTCATTTGTTTTGTTGGGTGGTAGTTATTAATGTAGCCAAGGAATGATCAACAGTGAAATTAAAGATAGAATCCAAAGAAGAACCCCGAAATCCTCCTTCTCTGTTTCTGTAACTGGGCAGAAAATCAGGAGTTCAAATCATATGTACACGAAATTCACATACCAACGTTTAGGTAAATTTTTTACTTTTGGGTATTGGTCTAATGGGTTCGAGTTAGATTCGGCATCAGCCTCATCGAAGGATAATCGAAGACTCGAATCATCCCTTATCATGGTGAGTTTGCTCGGTCCAATTCGCTTGGGCCGGGCAGACGGGTCTACGAGGCTTGTCTTGTTGAAGTTGTTAAGTTGTTAGTGTTGATCGAGTCTTTAGGATCAGATTTGGTTAGTTGTTTAGTGGTTTGAATAATCCCTATTCTTAGGGACAAGTTGTTTGTTTCCTAGTCACTTGTCACGTTAATAGGCATGTAAAACGTGGACTGCAGTTTTTACTCATTATCTATTATTTCTGTGAGTCTATATATAGCCAGTTCAGCTGCTGTTATTGAATAAGAGGAAATTCTCCTAATTTGTTTGTGTTTGCTAGACACACACAGTGTTCCTAACATGTCTGCCGTGCAACCAGCCCGTCATCGGATGCACGAATACGGACAGGTGGCTCGGCACGGCCGTGTAGATTACGACCCAGCACTTGATGCGTCATGCGCGACGTCAGAGAGAGAGACAATTATTTCTGACTTCATGATGTACGGGACGATTATTTCAGATTAGACATATAATGGAATTGATCAACAGTTGAGATTAAATATAGAATCCAATGACGAACCCTCCTTCTCTGTTTCTGGAATTGATCAAAATATTGATTCAATCTGTTTCGAAACTAGACCC
Source organism: Arctostaphylos glauca (assembly GCA_019985065.2). Classification (NCBI taxonomy): domain Eukaryota; kingdom Viridiplantae; phylum Streptophyta; class Magnoliopsida; order Ericales; family Ericaceae; genus Arctostaphylos; species Arctostaphylos glauca. Next base: position 2,147,078 of record JAHSPW020000010.1, read on the forward strand.
ACTTTCTATATCTGGGTTTAAATCTTCATTTCTTTTTGATCAACAGTTGGGATTAATGTTAAAATCTAAAGAAATACCCTCCTCTGTTTCTGGAATTGGGCAGAAAAATGAGGAGTTCAAATCATGTGTACCGAATATAATACCAATGTTTAGGTACAATTTTTTACTTTTGGACATTGGGCTAATGGGTTCGAGTTAGATTCGGCATCTGTCGGATCGAAAGGTAATCGAAGACTCGAACCATTCTTTTATCATGATGAGTTTGCTCGGTCTAATTCGTTCTAGCATTAGGCTTAACCGAAGGCTCTACGAGGCCTGTATACTATGCAACTAGCCCGTCGTCAGAATCCAAAGAGGAACCCGCCTTACTTGTCTGTTTCTGGAATTGGGCAGAAGAAGGAAGGCTAATCAAGTAAAAACAAATAAGTTAGTCGGTGGAATTGGAGAAATCAGGAGTGCAAATTATATGTACCGAAAATTCATACACCATTCAATGTTTAGGTATATTGTTTTACTTTTGTTAACTAGGCTATTAATAATCTGTAAAATACAAGTAAGACAGAAAACAGAAAATGACAGAAAACTTACTTGGTGTTCGGAGCGAATTGAAGTGATCAAGCGATTTGTTGAAGCGATACGGCAGAACACGAAAACTTACTGATCGAGGTTTGTGTTTGACACAATCTCCTTAAGACAAAATACGCCCTCGCTACGGTGCTACGAGATAAATTGGCGTCTGTCTCCCAGGATGCAACGATCAACACTAATGGTAGCAACACTGCAAACCACTAGTCTGTCGAACCAGAATGTGCACTGAACTCTCTCTCAAAGAACAGAAATAAAGTGCGGCAAGATGCTATGAATGCAAGGTATGTAGTCTGCAAATTAAGTTTTTAATTCGGACTGAATTGGCCTTTATTTATAGGCTGCAAAAGGGTGCAACTCTGGCTAAGAGTTGCACTGGTTCGGCCTAATAGGTGCACCGGTTCGGTTGGGTAAACCGATTCGGTTAAGTGGTATTGGTTTGGCCCAAGGGACGCATCCGTTGGGCATAACGATCAGAAACCGCCAAACGGTCAAATGCCAATGGGCCAACGGTCAAATGCCATTGGGTCACGCGGGTCTGAAACGGACCAACGGGTTAACCGGATCTAATTAAATAAAATTCTTATTTAATTAATTAAATAATTAATTTAATTAAATAAATTTCCAACAAAAAGAATATTATCTAAATGACCCAAACCCGGCACGGCCGGCCGGACGGACGGATGGCGGCGGCGCGTGTGTGTGTGGTAGTTGGGCTAAAGTCCATGCTACCTAAGTCCTTCCCTATCCACAAAAGTGGGGTGCCCTTGGGACCCAAACCCTTAAGCAATTTTAAACTATATATACCACATGAATGTTCCACATTTTTCCTATGTGAGACTAACACCATTTTCACCCAAAATTACCAATATTTGGAGCCTACTTTAGATTCAATTTTTAATTCACATATAAATGGTTTTGTCCAACCAAATATACAATCTTAAGCTCCATGTGTATGTAAACACATTGTCACTTAGATTCACACATAAAGATATGTGGAATTCACTTTTATTTTAACTTAAACTTAGCTAAAAATATGTTTTGCCAAACCATTTTTCCAACAGTCCCCCACATGAATGAAATTGAAAGATACGAAATGCAACAATATGCAAATTCTGAGAGAGTACAATTAAAGAGAAATTCTGCAAAGGATAGGTAGCTGTTGACCTTGAACATTCCCTTGTGAAAGACTATCGGGTTTACTAGCTAATCAGTGAACGCGATGCCTTGAACTGTTCAGCCGTTGACGTAAACCAAGACAATAGAATTCACACAGAATATCTTTGACACAAACTGGTTCTCACGGTTGTGTTCATTTTGGCCCTGAATAAGACCTGGTCGTTCATCAGTGCTTTAGAGAATTTAGCCTTGTCAATTCTCATAGAACCGGCCCCAGTTCACACTCATATAGGTAATTCTTATTAAGAGTATCCTGCTATACTCCACTTGTTTTGTCAAGATATAAGAATCATTAAAAGCAAAAGCTTAACCTTACTCACGATGCAGCATCACTATATTTTTTCCATCATAGAAATAGGTGAGGAGGGATTCTCCTTAGTGACTCTGGTGAGTGCACACATAACTTGGTTGTCCCTTTGAATCTAGATTTTGGGATCTTCAGTCAAGTAGGTTGGGTGTCCATTATTGTGACTCCAAAGTAGTAGGCTTAAGTCCCATTCCCCTCGATGAATTATACACCTGCTCTCTGGACAATCCTTTAGTTAGTGGATCCGCAATATTGTCCTTTGATTTCACATATTCGATGGAAATAACCCCACTTGAGAGCAGTTGTTTAACAGTATTGTGCCTACGACGAATGTGTCTAGATTTACCGTTATACATATTACTCTGTGCCCTGCCAATTGCTAATTGGCTATCGCAATGGATACATATTGCCGGCACAGGTTTCGGCCACATCGAAATATCTTCCAAAAATTGACGAAGCCATTCAGCTTCTTCCCCTGCTTTATCCAAAGCAATAAACTCTGATTCCATTGTTGACCTAGCTATACAAGTTTGCTTCGTAGATTTCCAAGATACGGCTGCACCTCCAAGGGTGAAGACGTAACCACTAGTAGATTTGGAATCCTTTGTATCCGATATCCAGTTGGCATCACAATATCCTTCTAACACAGCAGGATATCTAGTATAGTGTAGACTATAGTTTACGGAGTATCTTAGATATCTAAGTACCCTAACGATAGCCTTCCAATGATCTTTGCTAGGATTATGGGTGTATCTACTTAATTTACTCACAGCGTACGCAATATCTGGACGTGTGCAGTTCATTAAGTACATCAGACTGTCAATAATTTGAGAGTACTCTAACTGAGATACACTGTCACCCTTATTCTTGGGTAGGTGTAGACTTGGATCTACAGGTGTCCTTGCAGGACGTTCATCGTACTTGCCGAATTTACCCAGTATTTTCTCAATATAATGAGATTGTGACAAAGTATATCCGTCAGATGTTTTAGAAATTTTCATTCCTAATATAACATTTGCGACACCCATATCTTTCATGTCAAACTGTTTGTTCAACATTCGTTTGGTAGATTTAATCATTTCATTATCACTACCAATGATGAGCATATCATCAACATAAAGACAAAGTATGACATAATCTTTGCTCGTGTGCATTATGTACACACATTTGTCACACTCGTTTATCTTGAATCCATTTGACATCATTGCATTGTCAAATTTCTCATGCCATTGCTTCGGTGCTTGTTTTAGACCATAGAGAGATTTAACAAGCTTACAAACTTTAGTTTCTTTTCCTGGAACCACAAACCCTTCAGGCTGTTCCATATATATCTCTTCGTCCAGATCACCATTCAAGAATGCAGTCTTGACATCCATCTGATGGATTTCAAGATTATACAATGCTGCAATGGCAATAAGCATTCGTATAGACGTGATCCTTGTTACAGGTGAGTATGTGTCAAAGTAATCAAGCCCTTCTTTCTGCTTGTAACCCTTGACTACAAGTCTGACCTTATATTTATCAATTGAACCATCTGCTTTCAACTTCCTTTTGAATATCCATTTGTATCCAAGAGGTTTACTCCCTGGTGGAAGATCCACTAGTTCCCATGTATGATTTTGCAGAATGGATTCAACCTCACTGTTAACAGCCTCTCTCCATAGAGGTGCTTCAGGACTGGACATTGCTTCCTTAAAAGTCCGAGGTTCATTTTCTAATAAATATGTTAGAAAATCTGGTCCAAACGATTTTGAAATTCTAGCCCGTTTACTACGTCTAGGTTCTTCATCATTTTCAACCTCAACATCTTGATGACTATTTAACGTAGTATCAATAGTCCTTTTGGATGAAGTAGCCTCGTGTTGAAGCCTTTTAGGAAATACATCTTCAAAGAAATATGCATTCCTAGATTCAATGATAGTATTTTCATGCATATCTGGAATTTCTGACTTGTGTATCAAAAATCTGTACGCACTACTATGCTCGGCATATCCTATGAATATGCAATCAACAGTTTTTGGTCCTATCTTCACTTGTTTAGGTACTGGAACTGCTACTTTTGCTAGACACCCCCACACTTTCAAGAATTTATAGGTAGGTGCTCTATCTTTCCATAATTCATACGGTGTCTTATTGATTTTCTTCCGGGGTATCTTATTAAGAATGTAGTTTGCGGAAAGCACTACTTCCCCCCACATGTTCTGAGATAATCCAGAACTAATCAACATAGCACTAAACATTTCTTTCAATGTTCTATTTTTGCGTTCAGCAATACCATTCTGTTGAGGAGAATAATGAGCAGTGGTTTGATGTATAATGTCATGTTCTTTACAGAATTCACCAAAAGGTGCATCATACTCACCACCTCTATCGCTTCTTACTACCTTGATCGTTTTGCTAAGTTGATTTTCAACTTCATTCTTATAGACTTTGAACATTTCTAAAGCTTCATCCTTGCTTCTTAGCAAGTAAACATAACAGTATCGAGTACTATCATCGATAAAAGTAATAAAATACTTTTTACCGCCTCTTGTTTGGATTAACTTGAAGTCACAAATATCAGTATGCACTAAGTCTAGAGGTTCAGTATTTCTATGTATAGACTGAAAAGAAGTTCTTGTTAATTTCGCTTCAACACAAATTTCACATTTATGATTTGGATCAATGTTAAACTTAGGCAAACATTCCAAACTTATTAGTTTCCTTAAAGTTTCAAAATTCACATGCCCTAGTCTACCATGCCAAATATTAGAAGAATCCACGAAATAAGCAGAAGATGTGATATTTTTATTCATAGCCAAAGTTGGTACAACAGTCATTACATTTAGTTTAAAGAGCCCATTGCTCATATACCCTTTTCCTACATACACCCCACTTTTAGTGAGTACAAACTTGTCAGACTCAAATGCTAGCCTAAACCCATTCTTGCTCAACAAAGATCCAGAGACTAGATTTTTACGGATGTCTGGAACATGGAGTATATTGTTGAGAGTGAGTTCCTTTCCCGAAGTCATCTTGAGTATCACTTTCCCTTCGCCTTCGACTTTTGAAGTAGAAGAGTTACCCATGAATATTTTCTCTCCATTGATCACCTCGTTGTAAGAGGAGAACATCTTCCTTTCAGAACATATGTGACGGATAGCGCCAGTGTCCACCCACCACTCTTTGGGATTAGATCCCACCAGATTCACTTCAGAGACAACTGCTGAAAGATGCAAGTCTTCAACATTGTCGGAGAGAGTCTCCACTTCGGTCACATTGGCTTGTGCAGGTTTCTTACGAACGTTCTCATCCTTTGGCCTGCTACGACAGTCCGCTGCACGATGTCCTTGTTTGTCACACTTGAAGCACTTCCCTTGGAACTTGTACTTCTTGTTTTCCCCACTTTTCGAGCCTTGACTCGAACCTTGGCCAGAATGTTTCCTCTTCTTGGATGGTCTTCCTTGTTCCACCACATTAGCCTTAGCCAGCATTGAATTTTTTCCGGTCTTTTTGTCGGAAACACGGTTATCTTCTTCAATCCTCAAACGAATTACAAGTTCTTCGAGTTTCAACTCCTTGCGCTTGTGTTTCAGATAGTTCTTGAAATCCCGCCAACCGGGTGGCAACTTTTCAATAATTGCAGCAACCTGAAAAGATTCACTGAGAGACATACCTTCGGCATGAATATCATGCAGAATGAGTTGGATTTCTTAAACCTGACTGATCACCGTTTTGGAGTCACTCATCACATAGTCCAGAAATTTACCGACCACGAATTTTTTCGAACCGGCATCTTCTGTCTTGTATTTTTTATCCAAAGAATCCCAAAGTTCTTTAGCCGTCTTGAGTGGACTGTAAACATTGTACAATGTGTTGTCCAATCCGTTGAGGATATAGTTCCGACATAAAAAATCAGCATGTTGCCAAGCATCTACCGCTGCAACACTCTGTGCATCGGTATTATTGTCCGTCAAAGTAGGAACTTCTTCACGGAGAAACCTCGTAAGGTTAAGAGTTGTAAGATAGAACAGCATCTTTTGCTGCCATCTCTTAAACTCTGTTCCATTGAACTTCTCGGGTTTCTCCCCGTGATTCATAGGAACCGCAGTCGGTATCGCAACTGCCACTGTGGGTGTTCGAGAAGAAGCGGGTGTAGGAGTTTGTTGCACTTCTGACATTCTTAAACCACAAAACCAAATATTTTTTGTAAATGTAAAGCAAATAAAATAATGTCGCTACAACAACCAGAATATAAACTGTTTATAAAATTCTGTCAAGAACAGATTTGTAATAGTCTAGAAAAATATATTTTGTCTTAAGATTGTTAACTAGGCTATTAATAATCTGTAAAATACAAGTAAGACAGAAAACAGAAAATGACAGAAAACTTACTTGGTGTTCGGAGCGAATTGAAGTGATCAAGCGATTTGTTGAAGCGATACGACAGAACACGAAAACTTACTGATCGAGGTTTGTGTTTGACACAATCTCCTTAAGACAAAATACGCCCTCGCTACGGTGCTACGAGATAAATTGGCGTCTGTCTCCTAGGATGCAACGATCAACACTAATGGTAGCAGCACTGCAAACCACTAGTCTGTCGAACCAGAATGTGCACTGAACTCTCTCTCAAAGAACATAAATAAAGTGCGGCAAGATGCTATGAATGCAAGGTATGTAGTCTGCAAATTAAGTTTTTAATTCGGACTGAATTGGCCTTTATCAAAAGGGTGCAACTCTGGCTAAGAGTTGCACTGGTTCGGCCTAATAGGTGCACCTTGGGTAAACCGATTCGGTTAAGTGGGACGCATCCGTTGGGCATAACGGTCAGAAACCGCCAAACGGTCAAATGCCAATGGGCCAACGGTCAAATGCCATTGGGCCACGCGGGTCTGAAACGGACTAACGGGTTAACCGGATCTAATTAAATAAAATTCTTATTTAATTAATTAAATAATTAATTTAATTAAATAAATTCCCAACAAAAAGAATATTATCTAAATGACCCGAACCCGAACCCGGCCCGGCCGGTCGGACGGCGGCGGCGGCGCGCGCGTGTGGTAGTTTGGGCCAAAGCCCATGCTACCTAAGTCCTTCTCTATCCACAAAAGTGGGGTGCCCTTGGGACCCAAACCCTTAAGCAATTTTAAACTATATATACCACATGAATGTTCCACATTTTCCTATGTGGGACTAACACCATTTTCACCCAAAATTACCAATCTTTGGAGCCTACTTTAGATTCAATTTTTAATTCACATATAAATGGTTTTGTCCAACCAAATATACAATCTTAAGCTCCATGTGTATGTAAACACATTGCCACTTAGATTCACACATAAAGATATGTGGAATTCACTTTTATTTTAGCTTAAACTTAGCTAAAAATATGTTTTGCCAAACCATTTTTCCAACAACTTTTAGATTCGGTAAAAATTTGAATAAATTCTGAAAATTCATGAACTGTCAATAGTATTATTGTTCTAAAAATTTATTGGAATAGTGATATACACAAGTGATATCCTGGCTCGATATGGCATGTATTCTTATTCTTATTTTTTTTTTAAATTTATTTAAAGGTCAATTTTGATGCACATTTGGGCTAAGATTATGGCAGAATAAGGCAACTTTTAGTTGATTGTAAAAACCCGAAATCGACCCCAATATATGAGTTGGATGGTACTTGGATGGCTTAGGATTTGAGGGCATTTATGTCATTAGGCCTCTAGAGTCGAACAAAAGCTATGGTCAAAACACACCAAAAAATAATTTAGTCCAATGAACTTGATTAAATTAAATTTTATTTGCCAAAACATAATATGATAATACAATAATAACCATGTGCGAAATAGATCTGGATCCGTGAGATGTGATGGGACGCATGAGAGATAAAAAAAAGAATCACTAGAACCAGTTTGTCGAGGAGAAGAGCAATCCAACATTAGCATCTAGATTGAATTTGTTGGATAATGGAAAATGTCTAGATGAGATTCCACGACTGAAATACGATGAGGCGAAGTGTTAGGACTAACGAAGAGTGTGGATTTACGATAATCGATAGACTGCCCAGACATGAGACAGTAACACTCAAGGATATTCCTTAGAGAGAATGGATGTTAAGAAGAGGGTTAGCAGTGTATTCACTTGTTGATCATTAACGAACCATGAAAAAAGAGAGTACTTATTTGTCTTCTCATACTATAATGAAATGAAGAAAGCGTTTGCCATAAAAGCCTTAGCGATAGGGCTTTTGGTCGGTCGTGATACCTTGTGTCAAGCTTATTAGTTGAGCAATAGGAAGTTTGAGTATTTATGGTTTCTAGCAAAATGAGTAATTTCCAGTATTATGGTGATATTATCTGATATGAGGTAGCCAAGAACAAAACTCTTTTGATAAGGTTGAATAAAAGAATGAATGACCGACTTCAACCTGTAAGTAAGGCCCAACAACAAACGAACATATTTGCTAACTCCAGCGTCACTCAAGGTAACATGATTCAAGTCTATGGCCCTTTGTACCCAAAAAAAGAAGAAGAAAAGATGCGCTAATCAAACTGTGCTAAACCTTGTCTTACCCTCAGATAGATCCACCCAGTCGACGGACACTCAAACTAAACTTGTCCATCCGTTTGGACACAGCGACGCGAGAACCTGGTAGGGAAAGTGGTGATAGTCATAGGCCCAGGACTAGATCTAGAGATACCAAAGGTTTGTAAGGAATAGTAGAACACCCTAGGAAACAAATTGAGCGAAGCAAAGGTGCAAAAGTTAGAGCAACAATTTTTTGGTCTCCGTGCCAAAGGTGCACTGATCACCGGAAAGGGGAGCTTGCTATACAAACAATATCTTTTTGGCACAAAAAATATTGTTTAAATACTGTTTTAACTTTTTAAACAATATTTTGTGTGTCAAAACGACATCATTTCAGCATACAACACGTCCATTGTTGGTCCATGTGAATCAACAATAAGCTAGAGGAAAAGTTAATGAATTGACCAAATAATTTTTTAATTAATTATTTATTTTGACAAAATAAAATTTAGAAGTTAAAATTTATGATAAAAAATCTAAAAACACTTGCTAAAAAAAAGCTAAAGGTAGAGCAAGGCTTAATTGAAAATGACATGAAATATTGACAGGTCATAAAGACCTTTATGGTCATGTACCACGAGGAATTAAGGACAAAATTGTTTGAAAAAAATTAAATTTTTTATTGTGTTTATTTTCTTTAGAGTCGCCTTGTTAATTTTTTTTTCAATTTATGTCAATATTTTTATACTTTTCTAGTTAATCGATTAAATTAAAAAAAATTTAACACAAAATTATACCAAAAGTTGCTAAAATTAAATAATACTTACTGGCTTAACAAAAATTAATTTTTGTTTGAAGAGAGACCTTTACGAAAGGTATTTTTTTTCCACGTTAGCTTATGCTTAGTCTCAATTTTTTATTTTAATTAAATAAAAACAACTGGGTAGGTGTTTTTTAATCAACTCTTCGGCTTAGTTGGTATTACTGTAATTAAACCCATAAGCAGGGTTATCTTCACATGAAAATTCCAGCAGCAGCTTTTTCTTTTATTTTTATATCAAGTTCATTGAGAGAGGTAAAATTATTGCGGAAGAGAGAGAGAGGGAGAGAGCTGGTATGTAGATGGCCGGAACGGCGACTACCTCGCTGGCGGCGGCGAACAGGTTCAATATTGCCGCGGGCTCTACGTTGACACCGTCAGTCGTTAATACGTTTCGTATCGCCGCAGTGACTGACCGGCTAGCTTTGCACGTTTGTTCTTCGCACAAAATGGAGCCGCTTGAGTTCTTCAACCTCTGCCTCTCCCTTGCCAGGTTTTGCTACCTATAAATATGTGTATATGCAGATAAATTATTCCAGTTCTCTCTATCTAAGTGTGTCTTTTCCTCACAGGGTTTTGAATTTGATTTCTTTCGGTCTTATGCTGACTTCTGATAATTTTGGGATAGTGTCTTATGTTGAGTAGCTTTTGAGCACAGTTAATGATGTTTTGGCGATATAATCTCGGACATAATTTTTTTATTAGCAGAATCGTTGATTTCTGGTAGGGATGGCAATTTCATCTGATCCTCCCCTACCCCCCTTCCCGTCCCGAATGGATCAGAAATTTGGAGATTTTTTCGGGAATTGGGTAGAATTTGAGGATGACTCTTGAAAAAAATTCGGGAAACAGGTAGGATTAGGTATATGTATCTCCATCCTCGCGCCCGCCCCCGCCTGCATTTATATGGACCATAACCCTAACCCGTTCCTACTTTTTAGGTTTTAACCTTTACTTTTATAGTTTGGACTTCTGAAGTTTAGGATTTTTGAGAAATTGAGAGCTTGTTGAGACCACACGGTGCAAGAAATTCATCCTGCTCGGTAGTTTTCTCTCATCTCTTGTAACTTTATTATTATATACATTGGAAAAAGTGGTTTTTTTTTTAGTTCTTTGGATATCTGTTCCCCGTTTGGAGATCTCCATTCTCCTTTCGAGACGGGGGTGGAGGGTAGAAAAAAATCCCCGTCGGAGATCGAGGCGGGGATGGGGACGGGGACAGTAATATCAACCCCGGTCCTCCCCATTGCCATCCCTAATTTCGTGAAACGTATTGTGCAATGCCACTATCGTCAAAATTGGATCTGCATTGGAACTTAATTGTGTTCGTTTTTTAGCTCATATAGGTTTAAGACTTGCATTCATTCGGTTATATGTTTTCCTTGACCTCTTATACACTTGAAAATCTCGTGGCCCAAATATCTACAAACACAGTTCACACCCACTGAGAGAGAGAGAGAGAGAGAGAGAGAGAGAGAGAGAGAGAGAGAGAGAGCAAATTGAAGAAAGGCTCTTACTTCGGGTATGCTAGTGGGCATGGACATCCACGAAGATGGTCCAAGTCCATTTGTTGTCAAGTTGGTGGATTAAGAAATTTACATTACATTAGTGGGGGCACATATTAATATAGTGGTAAAAAAGTAATTGCATAAGGCAAAGGTTAGCGAATTTCACTTAATCATTTCAGTTGATATCTTATTTTGTTTTGTTTTTAGTGAACTTATAAAAAGTCCTTTTGTTTGGGATGTCTTACAATAATATTTAGAAGTGGATGTATAGATAACTTCACTTTATGATTAAGAGAATAGAGGAGCATGTAGAGGGAAAAAATGTGCAAAGTTTACCACTCTAAAAAGAAGCTTAATAAAACTATTGACAAATTGATTTAATTTTATAGGACAATACATAATTTTAAGGGTCTATTACAAGAGTGCCGAAGTCATTTTAAAAAATTGTGGGGGGGCACATGCACGTACCCCATGCGACCCTTAATGGGTCTTCCATGTTGTTTCCCATCTTCAAAATATCTATTAGCTGTGAATGTCCTCACTGAACCAAATGCCTCCGAGTTTTCAAATCGGTGCCGTTCAGTTGACAGGATCTAGATCGAACTTATACTTATGTGAAATTAGAGCATTTTTCTCTGCATGCATTCTCGTTTTCTCTCTATATCTTCTACTGGGGTTTTGCAACTTAATTTGACCAAAATTCCTTCATGTGCTAGGACTTGGTTAACCTATTAAGTGGATTGACTGTGGAGTGACAGATAGAACAAATTTCTTGATGGAATGCAAATTGTTGACATGTGCTGTGGTTTTTGGATTCAATGTTGGATTGGCAGTTTGTGGTTTATAGGAAAATTGCGTCTGTTGAATTTTGTAAGATGAGTGCCTTTGTTGGCTTATACATCGTAGTTCCTTGAAATTCTCAAGTTCATTGCGACAATAGAACGTAGAGGTGTTTGATTGACTCTAAAAACAGACATTGTGATTTGAACCTATTCTCTTACTTGGAAATTATGGGTGAAGTGGTAATCCTTCATTATATGTAATTGATTGACATTATCGCTTATTCATGCTATTAGTTGTATTATCATTGCTATGTTGCATGAAGGTCAGAGGGGTATTACTTATTTGATTTACTTCGATGTGTACAGAGGTATTGATTATGCTGTTGCAAACGGTGAGGTTCCAGGCAGAGTTCAAGATTTACCTCGACTGTTAAAGCAGGTAAGCCATATCATCTTTTGTGAATGCCTATCTGAGTATTTCCAGCTTCGAGTTGCATCACTCTCCAATACAAAGCCACATTTCATTATGAATTCGAAGTATTGTAACATGTCTGATGGAACAACAGTCCACCACTTCTGGTGTATATTGTTCTTATTGGTTTTGGCATCTCTCTTGTGGGTGGGACTTCCTTGATTTGGGTTGGATATGGATAATTCTGTTATTTTCAGAGCATGTTCTCTTTTTTGTAATTAACCTAGCTTGGTTCTGCGATTTTGTATGTGTGGAGAAGTGGTAAAATAATCAAGTGTAATTGTGGCTTAGATTTCCTGCTGTCAGTACTTTTCATCTATTTCAGTTCTTATCTTAGCTGCCCTCAGAAATGTTTGTTCTTTTAAGTTAGAATAAGTGCATATTTGATCTTGCTGTGGTACGTAGGGGATTGCTTATTCTTCTGTTTCTAGGATACAGGTTTCCTCTTTATATCTGCAAGCATGTTAGGCTATTTTATCTTGTAATCCTAAACAAATCCTGATCCTAGGAGAAAACTTACTAAACCCAATAAGAAAATTTATTGGGATAACAAGATGATATGTTTTCGTGTCTTTTGCAAATGAAATTTGTTAGTTATTCAGCAATAGGATGGCCAAAAATAATGCCCGTTCTCGAAACTGATTCGCTTATATGCTCCATGTATTGGTCATTGTTGCAACATCACCAAACTAGTGTAGACAAGTCCCTATGGCTTGCACAGTCTGAACTTCTAAGGAATGCCATGTATAGGTTTAGTTACTATATTTGTACCCATCCAACTGACTTCCTTGTTTTGCTGGCACCCAATTTTGGAAATTGATGTTCCGTAACTACACAAGCATGATGAGTTGATGGGGGCTTACCTGGCTTTGTATTGGTCTTGCACTTTTCCTTTTGCAGTAATGCAGTGGTCCAGAAACAGTTTCCGTTATCATACCATTTATAATTTTGTACTCAGTGGAGTCAATTTCCTTATCCATGTATATGTTGCTTATGCTTATTTTGTGGTTTCAACTTTAACTTCACTGCTCTAGTTGTTTCGTTAAATTGTATTGTCCCTGTGCGGCAGCTGAAAGATCCTGCTTCCCTGCTTTTCTTTTCTTGCGTTGTATGCTTTTTATTCTCAGGTGGTGTTATCTTTATAAAGGTCGATATGAAATGTGGTGTTGTGCTTATTTGTGTTACATTTTCTGCTTTTGGTGCCATTTATTATTTATATACTCACTTTTTACATAAAGAATTTATGTGGGGTTCCCATTCATTTGGATTCACACTCTATCTGTTTTTCAGTTATGCCAGCTAAATACTGATTCCTTACTACAAGCAGCTATTATGGTTCTGATGATCTCCGTGAAGGTATTTTCTGAGTACTGCCCTTTCCCCTACAGTGTTAATGAAGTATTATACTTTGACTTATTGATTCAAGTAATTCAAGCTTCTTTTCTAGGTGCTTTTGTAGTTTTGCTTTTGCTTTTGTAGGTTCTTTTTGTCATTCTTTATTGTGTTTCTTGGGTACATCTGTTTTATCGAATATATACCAAAAGACTCTTTCTCTATATTCAACCCGTGTCTGTACCATTGCCCACAGTTACACACCTGGCATTATTTTCCTCATATGGATTGTGTGTTCTGATCTAATCTGTTATTTGGCAGAATGCTTGTAAAAGTGAATGGTTTCCAAGTAAGGATTCCGCAGAACTTCTTAATCTGGCAGACGAGGTTCTTCATCATTTCCTGAGTCTGCTTGACAATTTTGTGCACTTTAGTTATTGTTAAGGGGATGTTAGTGGTTGTGCTAATAGGTTTCTTTCTGCATATTTAGATAGGGAGCAACTTTTGCACTGTCAGAGATATGAACACTGAAGCAACAAGCTCCCTCGAAATTATCTCAACAATTATGGCGAGGTAGGATTTTTTTGCCATTTTGGAGTCAATGTTGTACTATGTTTTACATTCGTTATAACTTTTTTTTTTTGTGGTGTACATAGTTGAAGAATCACATCCTGCCTTGAATAATTGTATACTTATCGTCATTAGTTTCACATTCCATGCAATACTGTGTGTATCATCCTAATCACTCAACTAGCAGCTCTAGAAGGTATTAATATCATTATTACGTTGATAGATCTCTGTTGACGGTTGGAATTTCTCGTTGACTTGGTTGTTTCAATCACCTTCATTCATTCTTCCTTGTTTTCTCTTAGCCCATTGGAGGCTGAGTCCTGCTCCCGGCCAAGGCTGCATATGTATGAAAAGTTTACTGCTGTTATAGGAATCAAGTAGGGTTGGGCATGTGTCCTTGGAAAAGCTTAGCACAAAGTATGCATGTGCATGGGCACTTGTTTGAGGAGTCACTGAGGCTAAGAAATTCGTTGTTGGACAAAAATAGAAAATGAGAGTGATCATGGGATGGTATTGGTCGCTGTTGGGTTGCGGTGTCGGAGAAAGGATGCAAGATTCGCTATATGCAATTTGTCCTATCTGTTTTGAAATCACATGGCTGCCGGACAAAATCGTAGTGTTTGCGCAAGGGCTACGGGAACTTGGGTTCCGTGGAACTGTGTCTAAGGGGAAGTAAAGTCTTCTCTTTACGGTGATGTCAAAGGTCGGTAGAGGTGATGGCAATAACTGGCAGCTGGATAGAATGTGTTGTATCCCAGAGCCGTTTCATGGTGATGGGTAGGCTGAGTTTTATATTTTGCATAAAGGGTTTCGATAAGTGGGTGACTAGTCAAGACATTTGCTGAGGTAGCTAGTGGGGCTTCTGATTCATCCCTGGACTCATCAAGTCTTTATAGCTATTGGAGATTGGTGTGGAGGATTTTCAGGTGTTGATAAAGATATGAGACTGGAGACGAGCTAGTATGGGGCTATGGGCAGATGTTGTATTTAAGATGTGAGACTGGAGAGAGAGCTAGTATGGGCACGTACTGTGTTCTATGACCACTTTGGCTTTTTGCGTTTTGGGTTCCATTAATTGCTTGACTTACTTCCAGTGCGTTTAAAATGGCAAAGCGATTGTATTTATGATGACCAGGTCCTGGGTTTTGCAGCTTATTGAGTTTTGTTTTTTACAATGTGTTTTTAACTTTTAATAAATGTTCTCACTTCTCACATTGTCAGATGTTGAACCATTAGTGTATGATTAATTATGTTCATAATTTAATTGTACTTGTTGAACCATCAGTGTATGATTAATTATGTTCATAATTTAATTGCACTTGACTCTTCTGTCTCTGTGTGTGTGTACAGATTCTATCCACGAATGAAAATGGGCCAGATACTTGCTTTCCTTGAAGTCAAGGTTGTTCTTCCTTTTTCCCTTGTAACTGTGTATCTATTTATTTATTAATTTTGCAAACCTTAAGCTGGTTATTTCTCTATCTGCTGTAGCCTGGCTATGGAACATTTGTGATCGATTTTCATATTTCGAAGAATTCAAAACCTTCTTCAGAAGAGAAGATAGTAAGTTTCTCCCTCCAATTTGCATTTCATGAATGAAATTCTGTATGTTCTGGCAAGTTTGGATGGGAATGTTTAGCAAGCTATCCATTTACATAATCATCCTTCTTCAGCTTGATCAATGTAATCTAATAAAAAACCTTATGCTCTGTGATAAATCCGTAAACTTGCTGATGAAGTGCAAGTAATTAATCTATTTAAAATGAAGGCCGTCACTTAGCTGTTATCACTTGTTCCAAGGTAAAGCTTAAATTAAACTACCTACCTTGAGATGTTATTAGCCCTTGTCCTTTGGAAGTCCTAATACATTAACAAGGAAGGAGGTGTTGTAATATACCGTTCAAGAAATAGAAAGAACAGAGGGGTGAGGAGTAAATTGGATTTGGAGTCAGCTTGGATTGCTTGAAATGACATTGTTAGAATAGTTTATGTTAGTTTATGTTTGTTTAGTCCCACATCGCCTATGTTAGGCTTGTGGCTTTGTTTCTAGTAATATAAATAAAGTGATTATGTGTATGGGTTAAATTACCTAATACACTTTTACCTTTCTCCCTCTCTTTATTTACCATCTAACTAACATGGTATCAGAGCCCGATCCTATTCCACCCTAGATAAAACCCTAACCCTAAAAATAATATCCTAACCCTAGAAATAATATCCTAACCCTAAAAATAATATCCTAACCCTAACCCACAGCCCTAAACACGCAGCCCTCAGCCCTCCTGCCGCCAACCAACCAACCCTCAGCCCTCCTGCCCCCAACCAACCCTAAACCCTCCTGCCGCCTCCACCAGACAGCCGCCCCCCTTCCGCCTGCTGTCCAGCCCTCCTGCCGCCTCCACCAGACAGCCGCCCCCCTTCCGCCTGCTGTCCAGCCGCCCCCCTTCCGCCTGCTGTCCCTTCTGGATGTTCCGCCTGCACCCCCTTCCGCCTGCTGCCACTTCTGGTCTTCTTCTGGTCTGCTTCTGCCGCTTGTCTTGGTCTCTGTTCTGCTTCTGATCTTGGCCTTTTGGATGTTGCTGGTGTGTTGCTTCTGATCTTGGCCTTCTGCCTTCTGCCGCTGCTGGTTTCTCCCTCAGCCACTGATGGTTTGTTGCTGGTCTGCCTCTGGTTTGCTTCTTACTGATGGTTTGTTGCTGGTTTGCCTCCGGTCTGCCGCTACTGGTCTGCCTATTTATCTCGTTGGCTGGTTTGTTCCATGCCGCTGTTCCTAAAGTTCGGTGTCCGCGTGATATGGCTGGTTACTTTTTGGTTATTGTGGTAAGCTACATCTGCTTCGTTGGGTACTAATGTGTTGCTAGTTGGTGTTGGTTTCTTCCACTGGATAGTATGGTTGGTTGATTTCCCGTGGATATTTGTGTTCGTTGGTGTTGATAGTAGATTTTGTGTTGGTATTTCGGTTTGTTGGTGTTGATTGCTTCTCATTAGTTAGCAACATGTCTGAAGACCAGTCTGGTTCTGGTTCTAATTCTGGGTCTGTTGTTGTTGTTAGTTCTCGGTCTCGAGAGAGGCAACCCATTACATCCACACGTTTGAAGGGTACTAATTATGCTGTTTGGGCTAAGGCCGTTGAGGTTTTCTATGAGGGGGACTCTGAGTCTCATTTCTTGACTGATGATCCTCCCTCAGATACTACTGCGCTTGCTGCATGGAAACCTAGGGATGCTCGAATTCGTAGTGAACTGTGGAATAGTATGGAAGAAGATATTGCTGGCTCGTTGATGTTCCTCAAAACAGCCAAACAGGTTTGGACACAGGCTCAGGCGATGTATTCTGGTGTGAACAATCTCCGTCGCACATATGATCTTCATCAGTCTTTCTTTTCTATATGCCAGGGTGATTTATCTTTGGAGGCCTATTATGCTAAGTTCCGTCGTATTTGTGATGAGCTTCATGTTTGTGAGCCACTGTCTACTGATGTCCAGGTTGTGCGACGTCAGCGTGAGCGTATGGAGGTTGCTCGATTTCTATCTGGTGCCTCCTCAGACTTTGGCCCAGTTAGTAATCAAATTCTGGGTTCTAGTGACCTTCCTTCTCTCACCGAGGTCTTTAGTCGTCTTCGTCAGTCTTGTGCTTCTATGCCACCTCCTGTGCCATCCTCTGACCGTTCAGCTTTGGCTTCTACTTTTTCCGGTGGCTCTGGTTCTTCTTATAATCGCGGCCGTGGTCGTGGCCGGGATTCAGTAGGGGGTAGTCGTGGCCGAGGTGGTCGTGATTTCAGTTTTGGCAGTCGAGGAGGTCGACTGTCCGGGGGAGGTAGTTCTGGCCGTGGTGGCCGTGGTCGTGGATCTCGATTTTGCACTCATTGTCAGGGAACCAATCATACAGTGGATTTTTGTTATCATCTTCATGGATTTCCTCAGGCTCATCAGGCTGCTATTTCTGAGGATACAACACAGGTTCATCAGTCCTCTGACAATCAGGTTACTATCTCCGCAGAAGAGTTCCAGCAGTACCAGCGCCTTATGTCGACTCAGCCTTCCTCCACTGCTACGCTTGCTCAGACAGGTCCTTCAGTTGCTTGTGTTGCATCTTCTTTGTCTTCTACTCCCTGGGTTATTGATTCTGGTGCTAATAATCACATGACTGGTACTTCTAAATTCTTTTCTACTTGTCAGTCTATTAGTCAACCATCTCATATTACTTTGGCAGATGGTTCCACCACTGAGGTTTCTGGTTTAGGATCTGTTCCTGTTTCTCCATCTCTTCTTTTAAAATCTGTGTTACATGTTCCTCGTTTACCTTTTAATCTTGTGTCTGTTCATCAACTTACAAAATCCTTAAACTGCTCTGTCACATTTCTTCCTCATGGTTGTGTGTTTCAGGATATCAAGACGGGGAGGAAGATTGGTGGCGGTGTTGAACGTGGTGGCCTGTATTACCTAACTAATGATAATCCTGTTCAGTCAGTTGCTCTTCACTCCTCAGAATCCTCATATCAGCAACATTGTAGGCTTGGTCATCCATCTCTCCAGAATTTGAAGCGTTTAGTGCCCTCCTGTGGGTCTCTTAAAGAGCTATCTTGTGAAGTCTGTGAGTTTAGTAAACATCACCGTGTCACCTTTTATCCTAGAGTAGCGCGTCGTGTGTCTAGTCCTTTTGAGTTAGTTCATTCAGATATTTGGGGGCCTATTCATGTGCCCAATGTTTTTGGTTTTCAGTACTATGTTATTTTTGTTGATGACTTCTCCCGTCTTACATATCTTTATCTTATGAAAGAAAGGTCTGACTTAAAGTCTGTTTTTCACTCATTTTATATGGAAATAAAGACTCAATTTAATACCTGCATTCGTATGTTTCGTTCTGATAATGCATGTGAATATTATCATAGTATTCTATCTAAGTTTTTTGATGATCATGGGATTATTCATCAATCATCTTGTGCTCGGACTCCACAACAAAATGGAGTTGCCGAACGCAAGATTCGCCATTTATCAGAAGTTATGCGTGCCATGTTATTTCAAATGCAGGTCCCTAAGTCTTATTGGAGTGATGCAATTCTTACTGCTTGTTATTTAATTAACCGAATGCCCTCTACTGTTCTTCGGGGTCAAATTCCACATATGGTTCTATTTCCCGGCCGGCCTCTCCACTCATTACCCCCACGGGTGTTTGGGTGCACGTGTTATGTTCATGCTCTTGATCCTGGCCGGAGTAAACTAGACCCTCGATCCTTTCGGTGTATTTTTCTTGGTTATTCGCGGACTCAAAAGGGATACAAATGTTATTCTCCCACCTTACGTCGTCATTTTGTGTGTGCTGATGTTACGTTTAATGAGTCACTCCCTTTCTATTTACAGTCTGCCCTTACAACTGAACAACCTGTGTCTAAGTCTGTCTTCCCTATGGCCGTCCCTTCTGGTACTGCCCCTCCAAATCCTTTTTATTCGCAGGTGTATGTTCGTCGTTCGAAAACATCACAAGTGCCACCTCAGCCAGAGCCTTCTCAACCAGCAGGTCCACCACCGCTCACTGCTCCATCGTCCCCTCCGTTGCGAGATCCTGACAGTCTTGATCTTCCTGTTGCCAAGCGTAAAGGTACTCGATCGTGCACTATTCATCCCATTGCTAAATTTGTTTCTTCTACTCATCTGTCTTCATCCCTTCGTGCTTTTACTACTTCCATGTCTTCCGTTTTTGTTCCTAACACTGTTCAGGAGGCCTTCTCTTTGTCTGAGTGGCGGATAGCTATGGAAGAAGAGATGTCTGCTCTTCATCATAATGGCACTTGGGAGTTGGTCCGCTGGGTTTTCACTGTCAAGTATCTCCCTGATGGTACTGTTGAGCGTTATAAAGCTCGCCTGGTTGCCAAAGGTTACACCCAGACTTTTGGTGTTGATTACTCGGAGACGTTCTCCCCTGTTGCCAAACTTGGTTCTGTTCGCATTCTCATTTCCCTTGCCGCCAATCTTGGTTGGCCATTGTTTCAGTTGGATGTTAAAAATGCCTTCCTCCATGGGGATCTCCAAGAGGAAGTTTACATGGAGCAACCACCTGGGTTTGTTGCTCAAGGGGAGCGTTCTCAGGTATGTCGGCTTCGCAAAGCTCTATATGGACTTAAGCAGTCTCCTCGAGCGTGGTTTGGCAAGTTTAGTGATGCAGTCTTACGGTTTGGCATGCATCGTAGTCAGTCTGATCATTCTGTGTTCTCTCTCACTTCTGACCGGGGGAAAGTATTGTTGATTGTCTATGTGGATGACATTATCATTACTGGTGATGACCAGCGAGGTATTGATGAGCTGAAAACCTTCTTACATCAGCAGTTTCATACTAAGGATTTGGGAAAACTTAGATACTTCTTGGGTATTGAAGTGGCCCGATCCAAAGAAGGTATTAGCTTGTCACAAAGAAAGTATGCGCTGGATATTCTTGAGGATACAGGTTTATTGGGAGCTAGGCCTGTTGAGACTCCTATGGATCCTAACATCAAATTATGTGTGGACCAGGGGGAGTTGCTCCATAGTCCTGATCAGTACCGCCGGTTGGTTGGTAAACTCAATTATCTTACGATTACACGTCCTGATATCTCATTTGCAGTAAGTCTGGTAAGTCAGTTTATGTCTGCTCCTCGTCATCCACATTGGGAGGCAGTTCTTAGAATTGTGAAGTATCTTAAGTTACATCCAGGACGCGGTTTGTTTTACCGAGCTAGTGGACATCTACACATTAAGGCATTCACTGACTCTGATTGGGCAGGGGGGCCATCCGATAGGAGATCTACTACTGGCTATTGTGTATTCCTTGGTGGCAATCTAGTCAATTGGAAGAGTAAGAAGCAGACAGTAGTCGCACGGTCCAGTGCAGAGGCAGAGTATAGAACAATGGCACATACCACGTGTGAGATTGTATGGCTGCGATCATTTCTAGACGAGATAGGGTTCCGTGTGCAGTTGCCTATTCCTCTATATTGTGATAATCAAGCGGCTATTCACATTGCTTCTAATCCAGTATTTCATGAAAGAACTAAGCATATTGAAGTTGATTGTCATCTAGTGCGCGAGAAATTGTCTAGTGGTGTGATAGCTACCCCGTATGTGTCTACGGGTGCTCAGTTGGCAGATATGTTTACTAAGTCATTATTTAAACCACGCTTAGAACTGCTATGTAACAAGCTGGGACTTTACGATATCTACTCTCCAGCTTGAGGGGGAGTGTTAGAATAGTTTATGTTAGTTTATGTTTGTTTAGTCCCACATCGCCTATGTTAGGCTTGTGGCTTTGTTTCTAGTAATATAAATAAAGTGATTATGTGTATGGGTTAAATTACCTAATACACTTTTACCTTTCTCCCTCTCTTTATTTACCATCTAACTAACAGACATGTTTGGAAATTTGAGTTATGTTTATCCAACTAAAAGGGGTGGTTTTTACAATGGACAAAACAGCAGCTTCTTTCAAGAAAGAACAATTATTTTGTTTTTAAGCTACACACTCCATAGTTGATGCTGAGCACATGTTTTTTTAGAAGCCACTGCATCTATTTGATTGGCAGTTCTACTTTTCTTCCACACTGGTTTGTATTGCCTAAGTCGATTCATGTGACAGTTTTCTTTACCCATGGAGAACTATGGGTTTTTTTTCCCACCTAATTCATAGCTTTTCTGCTTAACTGGATCTTTAGATATAACTGACTTAAGTTGTACGCCATACTTGGATAGGAGTAATATATGGGGTTTAACTAGGAATTAGTAACTATTTCAACACCTTTCTATTTCCGTTGCATTGTCCTGCAAATAGCTTGTATCATTAGGTGGGCTTAACCCGTAACACACACCCACTAAATTGGCCCACACCTGCTTTTAGTGAATGTTCTCTGATTCAGTTCTTCTTCCTTTTTCTTGTTGTCTTTTATGCATTTAAATGGTGGGAAATGTTTCGATTTATTAGAGAGTAGTGGATGAGTGCTTAGTATATCAGTTAACGTCTCTTTTCCTGCAGCGGCTGTTTGTGGCTCAAACAGATAATTTAGAGACATCTTCATGTATCATAACTCCCCCTCAAGTGAAGTATGACCTTTTTCTCCTTTATTTTGAACCAAGTGGTATAAAGCTTTCATTCTGATCAGCATTTTGTTGTTTAACTGTAGCTTTCTGTTAAACGGAAAGGGAGTGGACAAAAGGACAAATGTAGCTATGGTTGGTATTGATCGTCTCTTGGAAAAGTTATGGTATGTGATGACATTGAGCACAATGGTGCAGATTGTAACACCAAGTGTTTTGTGTTTTCCTTGGATTAGGATACTGGACCACAGATACCAACAGTAGTAACGAATATGCTTAAATTTGGAACGAATCTTCTTCAAGCTGTGGGCCAATTTAGTGGTATGCATGAACACAGGTCATCTTGTTTATGTTTCCTGGTGTTGTTGTTTGAGATTCATCTGCTCCCCTGACCAGCATGTTGTAATTGTAAAGGTAGTTATATCGTAGTGGTTGCCTATATGAGCATCATTTCAAACCCTGATCGTCCTACCTTACAAGATTATGTTGAGCCGGCTGTTGCTGCGTTGGATTCAGGTATACTCGAAACAGACAGCAAATAAAATGTTTTAAGTGTTCTTTTTTTCTTTTCTACTGTGCATTTGTTTGTTATAACGATTGTTGATTTGTCCCTTTCCCCCCTAAAAGACACTGAGATTATTGAAGGGCCATCACGGATTTCACTAAACTGTCCTATAAGGTATGCCATCATATCTGTCGTGTACAAGCTTTGCCACTTCTCTATCTTCTTGTGCAACCCTTTACTTTTCTTAGTAGCAAAAATCCTCCCTTTAGAAGACCTTCGTAGTTTTCATATTCTATTGAATCTTGACTTCCCTGGGAGAGTTTGATATTACATTGTTGAGCAATATACCAGAACCCCTAATAGCTTAAGCATTTAGGCAATAGGTTGTTTAGAGTTTTTTTTAATTGTTTTTTTTGGATGCCACGAGTTCAAATATTGTCATTTCATTCTCCCATTCTATATGTTAATATCCATCGATTTTTATTGCTTTTGTGCACCATATCCTACTGGTTTGTTAGTAGCCTCTCTCCACATGCAAGAGGGATATCACATGAAGGAGGTTGTGAGAAGTGAGAACCTGATACAACTTGGTGGGTTCATTACAATACCTCTCACTACCAAAATATCCTGCAAACAGATAGGATTTGATTTCATTCACTCTTTTGAGTTACGCAGTCCAATCCATGCCGAATAGCCTTTCAATCACAGTTCAAAGAAAGAAAACCTCATGAAAAATCTATTATAACAGAATTGATGTCCTGTACCATCATATGCCCGCTTGAAGTGTATGTTCATCCTCATTGTGGATCCAAACCAGTTAGTTGGGGCGCCATTTAGAGTCAACCTAGGGAACTTACATAAGCATTGAGGTGAGAAATAAGTTGGCAGTAGGCTAGAGATACTGAAACATCTGTTGGCCTGTGACAACTGAGAAATGACTAATGGCTGCATCTACATAGAATTACTTGCATAGGCAGTAGTTTGGTGGGTGTGATCCCCCTGATCCCTTTTCGTATGTTTTGAGCTTTTGTGGGGAATTTTGAAACACCTGAATTAACATGTACTTTTACCATTTATGTTGACCTCAAAGTACTTTAGATCATAATTATTTTCGTCTATGCCTGAAAAGTCCTGATGATTGGGCTTGGAATAAATGGTGCTTTTTCTTTTAGGCAAGATCTTGATTTCCTTTTGGTGTCTGCTTTGTCATTTTCTCCCAGTTAACCTTGTACATGGTTTCAAGTGATTATTTCATATATGGTGGTACCAGTTAGTCATGTTGATGGTCTCCTAAATATCTTTTTAATTCTCTATCTCACACAGCTTCAGGCGTATTACGACTCCTGTCAAAGGACATTCATGCAAACACCTTCAGGTGAGTGCTCTGTGCTGTATTCTGTGCTGTATCAGCTCATCGTAGGACTTGTGATGCATGTCATGAATAATTTGGAGTATTGTTTTAAAACTCTCTCAGCTAGTCGTGTGGAAGAGGGGCACCTGGCCCCTAGGCCGACCAATCTGGGACCAGAGATTAGTCGGTGTATCCATTAATTAAAAACTAAGATTGGGAAGAAATAAATTAAGGCTAAAGTAACAAATAAAAACTAAAAAATAAGTAGTAACAAATAGGTAGTCAAATGACAAAGTTCAATCTTCAAAACCAAATGAAATTAATGAATTAGCCCATGAAATACCAAAAATTTATAAAATCATACTAATTTGACCCCTTTTTTATAAAAAAAAATTACTAAGTCAAATGTCGATTAATCGGGGTAGCCAATTGTCCACTTAATTGCACAATGCCAAAATGCCAAATATACACCTAAAAAGTAAAGTCGTGGTGTCGGACCGCCGCCGCCTAGGTCGACTTTTAGAACACTGATTTGGAATTGGGTCTTGGGTATAATGCTTAAGGCTTGTAACAGAGGTGGTTTGTGCCAAGTGTTAGGGCTAAATATTTTCTGATACGACAGAAATAAGCATGTTTGTCTTGAGTTATGGGTCCCATGTTTGACTGAGTAGCTATTAAGGGTTGTGTCTCTTCTCACATTGGTGTAACTAGCGTATTACCCGTGCCTACGGCACTCCCAGCAACCATGGCAGTCAAATATTATTGCATCAAAAAAATTAAAATACAATACTAATAAAGTGGCAAAATCATTCAAAATCTAAATGTCAATCGAAAGTGGCTCCATTAACACATAAAAAAAAAAAAAGACATTGTATCATAATTCATGCAAATATGATATAAAGTATTTTTGTCTCGAAAATGCCAAAGATACAAAACGTTCATTATAAAAACTCAAAAGAATCACATGATTTGTTAGCTCTCGTTCATCCACTATGCAGTTATAAAAAAACACAAACCAAAAACATATGCCCCAAAGTAAAGTGACCATATAGAGCGTCGAACCTTGCTTTTTGGAACTTGTCTGTTAAAGTCAGTGTAGGGAACCTTGCTATTTGGGGACACATTTTTTTTTATATCACCGACTCATTAGAGCATGAAGGCAACATGCAGTTTGAAATAAGCGCATGGAGGGAACATATTCTTGTGCAGGGCCATCAATGCAGCAGAGATCAATCTAACGATCAACACTTATCTGACATTTCTTGCCGTTAAAGTACAAACTCTTTTGGAGCTCTAAATTTTCTTTCTTTAATTTTACACACTAATGTAATCAATGATTTGAAGTAATTTAGTAAAATGAAAAAGAGAATATTTGCCTTCAAAGTGCAAGTATAAAAATTTGGTGCAAAAATTTGAGTTCGTTCAAAACATGCACAACTAACTAAGGCGTCATAGAGAATTCACCCAACTAAGTACAAAAATTTGGTGCAAATAAAAGGCTAAACCAAACTCAAGGAAAGTCTCCTCAAATTAAAGCAAGCCCAATTTAGAACAATTAATGTCAAACAAAACCATTTGAATATCATGATCTTGATGTCTGTGGAAACACTAAAAATGAGATGAAAAAACACAGCTTCCTAATTAAATATTTCACAAACACCAAAATTCACTTCAAATTTCTCATAGATAACGAAGCCCTCATAAAGAAGATCGATGTCAAACTGACTCAATAACTAAAACTAAAATCCAAGAGGGATTTCATAGAAAGAATACTGCAGATCTTGATGGGTGCCTCAAGCTTTAAGAGATTCGGCTATTGCAAGAAGATATCCTTATATTATAAACAAAGTTGTCTGATCTCGGACTCCGAAAGCTGCAACAATTGATGTTTCTAAACAAAATCGCACGAAATTGCCTCAGATTAATCATTTTGGTAATAGTTATCATGATTCAAGTGATCCAAATGTTCATCTTCTTTCAAATCGTCATGATAGGCACTAACCTACAAACACAACAGCAAAACAAATTAAACACGTGAAGATCTCAAGTTTCCTTTTCAAAGTTGGGTCAAATCAAGCAATAGTTCGAGAAATGAAAGTTGAATCAAAACAAATAGCAAACCATACAAATTGCTAGTTTCATGATAGAGGAATTCCAATTTGCGAGAATGAAATAGATTTGAGAAACGCTAGATTGCAGTGCGTTTCAATTTCGATCCATGGATTCTTGCCATCACTCGCAGTGGAGGTTTCAATAAAAAAATTAACAAAACATCAAAAAAAATGCGAACAACGGGAGAGGTTTCTCAATAGGTTGTGGTTGCCAGCAGAGATTTCTCAATAGGCCACTCCGAGCGACGGGTTGTCAGCTATTATTTTTAATCGGAGAGGAGCGCAGCTCCCGTTGGGACATACTACCACCCCAGAAGGAAGATTCCTGAACTATGCAAAAGCCAAATTGAAGGATAGAATTACCTTGTTTACTATCAATAATACAGGTGAAAGGCAATGTGAATCACTGATGATGTTTTCGAGTATCGGGGAGCTCAGCTATGGAAAAAGAAAATAAAATTCATGTTCATTTTTTTTCTTCCACTTATCTTTTTCAAAAATGTTCTGCCATAAACTCATCTTTGTCTGTTTTTCCGGCCCTGATAGATTCGCTCTTACTATGGCTTACCAATTCAAAATACGGGCACACTCTACCCTTCACACCCATGACACATAGAGAGAGAGAGAGAGAGCTTTATTTTATTCATGGGCCACCAGCACCTAAGATTGAGTTATCAGAAAAAAGAAATATACATGCACTCATGCACATTTATTAGTTTTTTTCCCCTACTTCGAGAAATGTTTAAAAAATGAAATCACACCAGATTTAAAGTAACATGAACAAACAAAAATGACCAAATACAGACTGGAAAATGAAAATGCCGAAATCGAACAACACATCAAATAGCAAAAAACTCACCACGACATATTTTTTCAATTGTTACTTTCTCAAGAAGGTGCTAAACAAACAATAATGCTAGTAGACCAGACGGAGAGAAAGAGAGGTCTAAAAAAATTCTGAAAAACTCAAAATTGTAGGGATCAAAAGTAACGACGTCTAAGAAATCAAGGCTAGAATTATGATCGAAAGTACCGAGATGAGATGCTTGATTTACCCTACGGTGGAGGCATATAATGGAGCCATCTGCTTGACCTACATGGGTTCCCTATTACAACGCACATATGGATTCTGCAAAAAAAAAAAAACAACGTTTAGACTGAAATCCAACTGAGGCCAAATAAAAAAGACATGAATATAGAGCCGAATGAATGAATCGATGATGACATCTTTTGAATGAATGCCGGTGATTGAATCCGTCAACGGGGGAATGATTTCGGTGAATCTCTCCAGGATTGAAGTCATAGGATTCGGGAAGAAACCGAAGAGAGAGAAGGAAGTGAAATGGTGTTTTTGAAATTGGGTCGGATAAATTTAGAGCATCTGAAACGATGCAGTGGGTCTAGATTGTGAGCAATACCTAATCTGCAAACATGGAAAAGGAAATCATAATGGTGCACTGCCCAAAAAGCATGCCTGGGATGGTGCACTGCCCAAAAAGCACACACAAACAGAGACGTGAGGTTATCAGAGAGGGAGTTATCTGGGGATATATACCAGTGCACGCATCCAAATTTCAGCCGTTAGATCAAATCAATCCTGACCATTGTTATAAAAATATGTTTTTGCTTGAGCCATTGGATTAAATCAATCTTAGCCATTAGATTGAAATATGTGGGGTCCACACCATTCTGATTGTAATATAGATACTATGTGCAAGCATCTGCAATTAGCTGCGTTGCAAGGATCCCCCATTTTGGAGGAAGTACCCGTATTGACACGGCACGACACGGGTGTGACTGTTGAATCCAAACTGAATCTTTTTTTAAAAAATGAATCCTTCTTTCTAGAAGAAGATAAAATAGAGAGTTCACGCGTTTGCTGTTGCCTTTGTTTTTCAAGATTAAACTGTAATGGACTTCATACATATCGGGTTGAGCGTTAGTATCATGTAAGACCGTATTTATATTGGAAGTGCATAATAAGTGCTCGGGCAAATGTTAGTATCATGTAAAACATAATAGGTGGCTATGTGTTGTATGGCCTATATAGGGTTATTTTCTTAAACAGTTTGAAGTTTGATATGCATTTTTATAACTCATAAAAGTTATTCAAAAAAATTATGCAACAGTTTCTAACTCAGTTCTATATCAGAAAAATATATTTACCGAATCTCCACACCCGTGTCCAAATTTTGATCCATAGCTAGAAATCATCTATTTTTAAGTCTCAAGTGTCTAACACCCAAGTATACACCCGTGTCCGGTACTTGCACTGGAGTTTGTGCAACGTAGGCATTTAGTATAAGTTATTGTCAAGTAAGGCCTATGAGGCATTGAGGCTCGTTGTATGTAATTGTTGGCCATCTCATGTCCATATGACCTCCAGATCTGCTGTCTTTCGAGTTTCCACCATGTAAACTGTTTTTGTTTTGTTTTTTGCTGCAACTTGTTATCAGAGATGAGAGAAAGTGTATAGGGTGTTAATGAACCCTAACACATAAGAGTTATATTTATAGTATTGCTTACCACATTACATGTCTCACTTAAGCGATGTGGGACAAACACATAAACTAACATGTCTCACTTAAGCGATGTGGGACAAACACATAAACTAAACGTAAACTATTCTAACACTCCCCCTCAAGCTGGAGAATAAATATCACAAAATCCCAGCTTGTTACATAGAAACTCAAAACGTGGTTTAAACAATGACTTAGTAAAAATATCTGCAATCTAAGCTCCTGTGGATACAAAAGGCGTAGCCAAAGTACCACTATCAATCTTCTCCCGAACGATATGACAATCGACCTCAATATGTTTAGTTCTTTCATGAAACACCGGGTTTGAGGCAATATGTATTGCCGCCTGATTATCACAATGCATAGGCATTGGTAACGGCACTGGAAATCCAAGTTCCTCAAGAAAGGATTTCAGCCAGACAACCTCACATGTAGTATGGGCCATAGCACGGTATTCTGCCTCTGCACTAGACCTTGCAACAACGGTTTGCTTCTTACTCTTCCAGGTAACGAGGTTGCCACCAACAAAAGTACAATAACCAGTAGTTGAACGTCTATCAGAAGGTGACCCTGCCCAATCTGCATGAGTAAATGCCTCAACACGCCAATGGCCATTAGAACGATAAAATAAGCCACGTCCAGGGTGAGCCTTAAGATACTTCACAATGCGAAGGCAAGCCTCCCAATGTGGAATACGAGGAGCAGACATAAACTGACTCACCTTACTAACAGCAAAGGAGATATCAGGACGAGTATTGGTAAGATAAATCAACTTACCAACTAAGCGACGATACTGATCTGGCTGAGAAAATACCTCCCCCTGATCAATGCAAAGTTTGATATTAGGATCCATTGGAGTCTCCACAGGTTTAGCTCCCAATAAACTTGTCTCTTCTAGAATATCCAACACATATTTTCGTTGGGATAAACTAATCCCATCCTTGGATCTTGCCACCTCAATACCCAAGAAATATCGTAGCTTACCCAAATCTTTAGTGTGGAACTGACTGTGTAAGAATTGTTTCAACTCAGCAATCCCTCTCTGATCATCTCCAGTAATAATAATGTCATCAACATAAACAATGAGCAACACTTTCCCTCGAGATGATATGAGGGAGAATACAGAGTGATCAGACTGACTCCGACGCATGCCAAACCTCATAATAGCATCACTAAACTTGCCAAACCACGCTCTGGGAGATTGTTTAAGGCCATAAAGGGATTTGCGAAGACGACATACCTTATGATGCTCCCCCTGAGCAACAAACCCAGGTGGTTGCTCCATATAGACTTCCTCCTTAAGATCACCATGGAGAAAAGCATTTTTAACATCAAGTTGAAACGACGGCCACCCAAGATTGGCGGCAAGAGAAAGAAAAATCCGCACAGAACCAAGCTTGGCAACAGGAGAGAATGTGTCGGAGTAATCAACGCCATAAGTCTGTGTGTAGCCTTTGGCAACTAGGCGGGCTTTATGACGCTCAATAGTACCATCAGGAAGATACTTAATGGTATAAACCCAACGACAGCCAACAGTGGTTTTACCAGCAGGAAGAGTAACCAACTCCCACGTGCCATTATTATGAAGAGCAGACATTTCAGCTTCCATAGCTGTCCGCTACTCAGACCGGGATAATGCCTCCTGAACAGTGTTAGGAACAGGTATAGAGGAAATAGTAGTAGTGAAAGCGCGAAGAGAGGGAGAGAGATGATCATAAGAGATAAACTGAGAAATAGGATGAGAAGTGCTCGAGATATTAGAAAAACCATATTTTACCGGTGGGTGACGATTCTCACGAGTAGGATAGCGACGAGCCGGCGGATCTGGCGACAAGGAGGAAGACGGAGGCGTGGGCAAAGATGGTGCAGCAGCCGGGGATGGTTCGGTAGGTGGAAGTAATGTCTGGGGCTGGTTTGATGCGGGTGCGGGAGAACGACGAACATATACTTGTAAAGGTTTGGGGGAAACAGTACCAGTGGGAACGGTCATAGGTAGGACAGACTCAAGGGTAACCAGATCGTTGGGAGTAACAGGGTCTGAGTAATATGGCAACGACTCATTAAACGTGACATCGGCACAGACGAAGTGACGACGTAAGGTAGGAGAGTAACAGCGATATCCTTTCTGAGTGCGGGAGTATCCCAAAAAGATACATTTAAAAGACCGAGGATCAAGTTTACTCCTATCAGGGTCAAGGACATGGACATAACAAGTGCACCCAAAAACCCGAGGGGGTAAGGAATGGAGAGGCCGACCAGGGAACAAGACCTTATGGGGAACCTGCCCACCTAAGACCGTAGAGGGCATACGGTTGATTAAATAACAAGCAGTGAGAGCAGCATGACTCCAATATGACTTAGGAATCTGCATGTGGAATAGTAAAGCACGCATAACCTCAGACAAGTGGCGAATCTTGCGCTCAGCAACTCCATTTTGTTGTGGAGACCGAGCACACGATGATTGGTGAATAATGCCATGATCATCAAGAAATTGAGAAAGAAGACTGTGAAAATATTCACGGGCATTATCGGAACGAAATATTTGAATGCAGGTATCAAATTGATTCTTAACTTCCATGTAAAAAGATTTAAACACATGTTGCAATTCAGACCTCTCTTTCATTAAATAAAGATATGTGGTACGAGAAAAATCATCCACAAAAATAACAAAATACTGAAAACCAAAAACACTGGGCACATGAATAGGCCCCCAAATGTCTGAATGAACCAATTGAAAAGGCCGCGATGCACGACGCTCAACTCTAGGATGAAAAAAGACGCGTCGGTGTTTACTAAACTCACACACTTCACATACCAACTTATTGAGAGAACGACACGAGGGGACAAGACGCTTCAAACTCTGGAGAGATGGATGGCCAAGGCGACAATGTTGTTGGTATGGTGACTCGGATGTCTGAAGAGCAACAGGCTGAGGGACATTCAGGTAATAGAGGCCACCGCGCTCAATGCCCCCACCAATCTTCCTCCCGGTCTTGAGATCCTGAAAAATACAGCCATGAGGAGAAAATGTGACGGAACAGTTTAAAGATTTGGTAAGACGACTCACAGACATAAGGTTAAATGGAAAACGAGGAACATGTAAGACAGAGGTTAAAGTGAGAGAAGAAGTGACAGGAACGGAGCCCAAACCAGTAACAGCAGTGGTAGAACCATCAGTTAAGGTGACATGTGATGATTTACCAACTGACTGTTGACTAAGAAAAAAGTTAGGTGTACCAGTCATATGATCCGTAGCTCCTGAGTCAATAACCCAAGAAGAGGATGAGGATGAGACAGCACAGGCAACAGATGGACCGGTCTGAGCAAGCGTAGCAGTGGAAGATTCTGTCCTATCTTGCAATGACAAGAACCGTTGGTAATCCTCAGCTGAAATAACCACACTATCGGCAGAAGGTTGAGCATACTGTCCAGTATCCTCAGAGGCAACCTGATGAGCTTGGGGATAACCATGGAGAGCATAACAATAGTCCACGGTATGACAGTAGAAACGGGATCAGACTGCTCTACAGACATGTTGACAAATACAAATAACCAGCGACAAACGAAATCCAATAACCACCACTTTTAACGGATCAAACACTAACCAGTACCAAATCAGACAAACGAATCATCAAAGGTCACGAAATCAGGGCCATAAACAGAGACTAAGGGCCATAAATAGAGATTAAACAACATCAAACACCAACAGATATCATAGATCGAGCAATCAGATTGGGCAGGAACAACGGACCAGAGATAAGACATGATCAGATCATCAACGGACCAGAGATCAACGGCATCCGGCAGGTCGGACTAGAGATGAAATAGATCAGATGGCAAACAGATCAGAGGCGCGGAACAGTATTCGAACAGTATTCGAACCAGTTTCGAGGTGCAGAACAGCAAATAGAGGCGCGGAACAGCGGCAACAGTGCGGAACAGAGGACTAGCGGCGGCGGCGCAAACCAAGAGGCGCAGCGGAACAGCGGACCAGCGGCGGCGGCGCGAAACGGAGGCGCGGAGGTGAGGGTGCGCGCGGAGGTGACGGCTGATCTTGGTTGATGGCTTATGGTTTAGGGTTTTGGCTGATCTGGGTGATGGTGGCGGCTGAAGGAGCTGATGGTGGTGGCTGGAAGTATGTGGTTAGGGTTAGGGTTTTGGTTTAGGGTTTAAACACAGGCTAGGGTTAGGGTTTAAACACAGGCTAGGGTTAGGGTTTAAACATAGGCTAGGGTTAGGGTTTAATTAGGCTAGGGTATGAATTAAGGGTGGCTCTGATACCATGTTATCAGAGATGAGAGAAAGTGTATAGGGTGTTAATGAACCCTAACAGATAAGAGTTATATTTATAGTATTGCTTACCACATTACATGTCTCACTTAAGCGTTGTGGGACAAACACATAAACTAACATGTCTCACTTAAGCGATGTGGGACAAAC
This sequence comes from Arctostaphylos glauca, assembly GCA_019985065.2. Lineage (NCBI taxonomy): Eukaryota > Viridiplantae > Streptophyta > Magnoliopsida > Ericales > Ericaceae > Arctostaphylos > Arctostaphylos glauca. Next base: position 2,180,132 of record JAHSPW020000010.1, read on the forward strand.
ACATAAACTAAACGTAAACTATTCTAACACAACTTATGAGCTTTTTCATCTCAAAAGTTTTGTCTCACACTGTTTCTGTTTTCCCCTTATGGACCAAAGGCAACCTGAAAAGCTGAAAAGAAAAAAAGGAGGATTTTTGTGGAGCTCCATTTTTATGCTTTGTGACAAAATTCAGATGCTTTTATATCTATTCGATTTATATTTGGTGCTAGTTTTTCAGTTCCAAACAGAGAATATGGGGAGAATTCCTGTAATCATGATGATATAGTTGAGATTTGCTGTATGGCTCATTTTAATTTTTTGCGTACGTCTACTTATTTTCTTGAAACATACAAAACCTGTGCTACTTCACCTGTGGCTCTGTGCTATAATTTTGTTAATTTGTTGTTTCTTTTTCCCGCACACCTAATGCTCATTTCAATTGTTCTCTTGTCTAATTTCATTAACTAAACTTCATTGTTTGGTTATAGTGCTTTGATTTTGACAACTTTGTGGACATAAATTCAAGAAGGCCATCATGGCGATGCCCGCACTGTAATCAGAGTGTCTGCTTTGTTGACATTCGTGTCGATCAAAATATGGTCAAGGCAAGTAGCTTTCTTCTGCTTTTACATAAATATATTGTATTTTTCAGATTTTCAATCCCATTGTTACTTCTTACAGGTCTTGAAAGAGGTTGGGGAGAACATTGTTGATGTCATCATCTCAGCAGATGGATTGTGGAAGCCTGTTGTGGAAACCAATGACTATACAGGCCAGACACATGATAAGATGCTCGAGTGCCGGCAAGGTGGGCCCACTGAGCAAGAAGCTGACATCCCTTCTGATATCATGGACCTCACTATGGAAAACGATGTGATGGATCTAGACCTTATTTATGAAGCTCCAGACAGTAAACCAAATACCGCTACTCTCCAAAGTCTATCTACCATTGGAGATGTGACAATCCCCTTGGGCATGAACAATACAAATGAGCTCAACCAAAATGCCCTTCCTCCCATAGATGATGACTTCTGGTCTGGAATTTTATTGTCAACGTATGGATCAGGAGCACTGAGTGGTGGTGGTATTTCTGGATCTGCTCCTGCTGCTAACTTTGTGCCGTCTCCTGTGTTAACTGATGCTGTTTCTCCTGTTCTTAATCGAGAACCCGAGACTTTTTATGAGTCTACTATTCTAAACTCTACACCCCCGAGTCAAATTTCTGCTCCCGGTCATTTGCCAATACAACATTCGCAACTTGGGACACCTATGGCCACAAATGACTATGGGAGGATCCCATCTATATCTAGACAGCATCCTTTAAACAGAACACCAAATGCTGTCCAGGCGCTTCCAGCTCATGCCCAGACTTCTCTCCCACAACAGAGATCAAGTTACATATCATTGACCCCCCAAGGGCCGGCCTTAGCATCTCAGATTCCTACTATGCCATCTGTTGCCGAAGGTTTCAATACAGTCTCCTCTCCTATGGAAAGGCAGCAGCATTACGCTAAAGTACATTTGACTCCACTTCAAAGGCCTCAAAATAATACCTCATCGTCATTGCCAATGCACCCACCACCACAGGTCAGATTAGCCTTTGTTGTCATATAAACTATGTGGTAGTGATTCGAAAATTGGAGGATAGACTGGATCCATGCTTGGGAAAATATACTCCTTCCATGTGAAATTGTTCGTCCATTTTGGGAGTCCAACTTTTTTAGGAAACACAGTCAATCCACATAAAGCTCCAACTTTCCAAAACTGCTTTTCAACTTTTTGTTATCGTTACTTTAAGTCAAAAGATAAAGGGCAGAAAGAGAATTCTGCAGAATTTGGTTTATTGATTTCTTAAATGGACCAATATTTTGCATATCCAACGTAAAATGTAGACAAACAAGTTGGGATGGTGGGAATATCATGCTTTGGACGTGGTATCTATATGTTCATCCTTTGTGGGCTTTCATTCTTAACCTCTTCTTATCCACGTTGTTGGTTGCAGAATTGGAATCGTCAACGTTCTCCTTTCAATTCAAGTCAAGCTGCTCAGCGGATTGGTGGCTATAGGGCTCCCTCTCCGCCAGCGACTGAGCATCAAAACTTACGCCAGCAACAACCTTTGAACCTTAGAGCATCCCATGGCATGGGTCAGTCTCCAAGCCTGATTCGGCCCTCTTCTCAGCCGTCTTCTAATTTTCCACGGAATCATAACCCTCAAGGAGGTACTCAAAATAGCCAACGATTTATGGGTTCTTCACAGCAATCTGGTCAGGTCACAAGACATCCACTGTCGGCTCCAGTTGCCACCCAAACGACCAGATTATCGTCACAGTCGATTCCACTGAACCCTCATAGGTTTAACGCACCAGTCAGAGATCAGAGAGTCAATCCTGGAGGAATGCTTCAAACAGCCACTAGAACCGAAAGTTCTGCAGATTTGCCAGCAGAGCAGAATTGGCAGCCAACAGGCAGAATGCGCGGAAGTCTGTCGGGGCGAGCTTATTCTGATGCTCTTGGCCAGATTATTCAACCCACCCCACCAGTTCAAGCTGCACCTCGACCGGCTTTGAATATGTCATCGCCTCCACCTGGCATTCCAGCCCCACTTCACGTGCTCATGACAAATAACCGAAATGCTGCCCTTGCTTCTCAGCCGGTAAATTATCCACCAACAGAATCAACCATTGTGACTGGCAGCCCAGGCGTTTTACCTGAGGTGTCTTCTGGAATGCAGTGATTGATGGTCAGTCCGTATATAGCGTGACCGATTTTTGTAGAGTTCTTGTAGATTTCAGCTCATTCATGTTTTGTGTGATTATAGCTTATCAACTATGTTTAGTTATCATAATATTAGGTATATGCTTTTCGGGATTCGAGTTGCTGCATTTTTTAGGTGTGGATAGTGATGTAGACAAGGTTTTGAAAAGCTAAATCTTCATGTTGCTGTCTTAGGGTTTTTTGGAGGGCGAATCGGTGCCATAGCACCGGGACAGGGATTCTTGCCTGTGAGGCTGTGACAATACTCCGGGTCTTATCTCCTTGTGAAAAACAAGGATCAAATTTTCCCAACGAACAAAGATTCTGGCTAATTGAGCTAAATGGATTGCAAGCCATTGCTGGAGGGAGAAAATATATGTTGGATAGTTTATTCACAAATTTTGATATATACAGAATACAAATTATGGCCCAAAAAATAGTAATCTGTTGGCTTGTTTGAGTGCAACTATTAATTGAAAAATCCACAATATGTTTTGAGCCACCAATTTTACAAATCATGAGGGTAGACAATGCCTTGAATCTTGATGTTGAAATGTAACAACACATTATCTTATTCAATAAATGGGGATGTCCGATACACTCATCTTATCATTTTGTCGTTGCTTATTTTTGTTAAGTTGAAATGTTTGGTTCTTATTATTTTGAGTCTGTTCGTGCTTTGAATTATCACATGGTAAAAAAAAGAGAGGATGAAACATTCTACATATGAGAGTCATGCTTGCATTGAAACCAAAAAAGTTATCTTGAAATAAGGAAGCTAATTTGCAGAAAGTTTAAGGCAAGTGACAAATAATTGAGACAAATCTAGGTCTAAGATGAGCTAGGACGAGTCAACCATAGATTCAAAATTTTTCGAATAGTTCAACTTTTCAAATTGTTGCCAAAGTTGTGGACAGACAAGAAGTAATTTGGTGAACTGAAACATTTTAGTAGCCGAAGGAAAAAAAAACAAAAACTATTTCCAAATGAAGAACATGAACAAAATGTTTTTTTGCACATGGTTCTCACAAATTACCATTATTTAAATTAAAATTATTTTTTGTTAAATTCAGAATGAAAAATCACGATTCACTTAAGTATTTAGACGTCACAAATTTGTATAACAAAAGCACAAATTTTGCACTGAGTAATAACAATTCATTAGTCAGTTTTGCAGTCGGGACGCTTAACAGCCATAGGATGGTCGGGCCATCGCCTGACATATTATCGTAGCCGTCCATTAGTTTCCCTTTCTTATAAATTCAAAAAACATTTGCTTCCGCGCCAAACACTTCCAGTTAACAGTCATCAACCGTTTGGGGTAAGCACTGCAAAACCATGGGAGATCTCTGCAAATCCTCCCTATTGTTCTTCTCCGATCAGCACCTCTCCTATGCCGACATCCTTCCTCCCCCCGAGGTCCCTCTCTCTCTCTCTCTCTCTCTCTCTCTCTCTCTCTCTCTCTCACACACACACACACACACTCTTTGTATGTGCGCCTGTATGGGTAAATGTAACAGTACCTAGGAGCGAAAATTAAGTTTCTTCTGTTCAGGTTAGAGCAAGAATCGAAGTAGCGGTGCTTAATTTCCTCAAGATCTTGAACTCTCCGACTCCCGCAATCTCAGATTTCTCTCTGGTTTGAAATACTCTTCGAATTCTCGCCTTTGAATGGACAACTGTTGTTCGATTTAAGCTTCTGTTGTAGTAGATGATTGTGGAGATGTTTTGAGTTCTGCAGATCGATAGAAGATCAAGTAATAGCAAAGTAAGTCGAGGATTGTTGACTGATGTTTCGTGGATTTTTCTCTCTCACTCGTTTTCCACGAGGTCTTTGATGAGAGCAAATACTGCTAAAGCCTTCATTAGAGGTGAGAGGATGGTCTTTTTCAATTCTCATTTTGACTTCTTTGTCGTCTACAACAATTTCAACGCTCAAAATACAGAAAGAAATACCTACATACGTATGTAAGAGTCCCTTTGCTTTTTACCAGAAAATGTGGATCCCCGGGCTTTACACAGATGAGAAGGACTACAAACGACTTAAGTTCATAAATCCCGACACAAATGTGTCTGGAACCGTCTGATGCACATGTGTCTTTATTATTCTGTAGGATCCACGTGTATCGGATGTTTCGAGACATAGATGATTTGATGTTCATATACATTTTCTATGAGAAGGATAAATCTGTTTGGAAGAGAGCTCTTCTATCATAGAATTAGATCTCTATTAACTTGGGCTTATTGACTTGCACTAGCAATTTATAATTTACTTTCCGGAATCCTTACTCCTGGCTCATATATTCACATAAGCAACTCATAAGGGTAAGATATTTAACTCTCTAAAACACGTATAATTTAGAGAAGCAAAATATCAGTGCCTTAGGCAAAGGCCTACCCTCGGGAGAATCTTACCAAATGAGCTTCAAACTTGTCCTCTTCGCTTCCCAAGAGATTTAGGGAAAAGGGCTTTATCGGCAACCAATTGCTGACGTTCCTGGTGTGAAAGTGGGAGTGGAGTGAAAGTCAGCCGTAAGTAGGACCCAAAGACGTTCAATTTGTATATAAAAATGAAGTTCAATTGTTGAAAGTGATATCTCTTAGTCTGGTGTTTTGTTCTTTTTTTAGTTAGATTCTTAAGACATGATAGAAAATCGGATTTTCTAAATGCTTCGAGAATTTGAAGACGGAAGTATTTATTCAAAAATGGAATTTCCTAAGCTAAAGCTGTGAAATTCAAAATGTGTTTTTTGTTCCCTCCCAATTAACCAATCCGCAATTTTAAGCCTTCAATTGGTTAATTCAGTCAGTGATACGAGAAAACTGAGTTTGTCAAACCGAATATTCTTTACCTGTACGAATGTTCCATTTTTTTCTGTCTCTAACTCTTCTTCCGTTTGTTTTTTCCCAATGCAGTGTGGAAGGTGATGGAGATGTGCTACCAGGTTCTGGTTCAGGAAAAGAGACTGACTCAGAGAGAGCTATTCTACAAATTGCTTTGTGATTCACCGGACTATTTCACTTCTCAATTACAGGTTAACAGGACAATCCAAGGTCAGAGACACCTCCTTTCCTATCATTTACGTACGGTATAAAGAATAATAATGTTAACGATGTCTGTCCTAAACAGACGTGGTAGCGTTGCTTCGTTGCAGCCGTTACAGTCTTGGAATCATGGCATCTAGCAGAGGAGCCATTGCTGGTCGCCTGTTATTACAGGTATATATCTTTTATTTTTAGCACTAAGCAAATACAATCGGGATGATATGGACTCTCAATCTGAATAAAAATAGATGGGGTATTAGCCTCAGTGAGAAAAGCTTTCCTGTACCTTAGATTAGACAAAAAGAAATAGAAGAGAAAGATGCAAATTATATTGAAATCTCCCAATTGTAGTAGATCGATCTTGCACGCACTTGCTACTTTTTTGTTTCACTTCCTACACAACAGGAGCCAAACCAAGATGTAGTGGATTGCTCTGCGTGTGGATCTTCTGGTTATGCTATTTCCGGTGACCTGAATTTGCTGGAGAAATTGGTCATGAAAACTGATGCCCGTTACATTATAGTGGTGGAGAAGGTAAAATTTGCTACTTTGAATTCCTTGTGGAGATCATACTAAAGTTTTGCCAGGGGTGTTGCAAAATATGGATGGAAACGTTGGATTTTTTTCAGCATGCCATATTCCAGCGGCTAGCTGAGGATTGTGTGCATAATCAAATCCCAAGCATTCTCATCACGGCCAAAGGATATCCAGATATTGCCACAAGGTAACTGCAAGTAGTTACACTACAAATTTTGCTCAATCAAAAAGTGTGCATCTTTCCTCAACCTTTAAAGTGCTTGATTATGGTCATATTCCAAGTTCGGAATGTAAACAGATTTCTCCTTCATCGGATCAGCAGGACTTTTCCAGACTTGCCTATATTCGGGCTGGTTGATTGGTATGACCGGCTTTCACCTTGTTGCAGAATTTGATAACATTGTATCCCTTGCTCGTACTTCTTCAAATATGAGATTTTTTCACAGGAATCCAGCAGGATTAGCAATACTCTGCACCTTCAAGTTTGGAAGCATAGGAATGGGCCTTGAGGCATACAAATATGGTAATTTCATCTACAATGATACATAAGTATGCTCTTATTTCGTTTTGTTTCGGTGGGACTGTAATTTACTCAACACCTATTTGTTTCTTCCTTTTTTTGCTGTTGCGTAGCTTGCAATATCAAGTGGCTGGGTCTGCGAAAAGATGATCTAGTACTCGTACCGGAGCAATCATTTGTGCCATTGAAACCAAGGGACCTTCAAATAGCCAAAAGCCTGGTGTCCTCTGAAATTTTACCGGTAACTATCCTAATCAAAAAACTAGTGTGTTGTGTTACTAGAAACTGTAAACCCAGATGACAGAGAAGATTTGATGCTCTCTTTGTTGGTTTTTCTCTGAATCGAATGTTTGACAGGACAATTACAAGGAAGAACTGGCTGTGATGGTGGAGAGTGGAAAGAGAGCAGAAATTGAAGCACTCTACTTCCACGGATTCGATTTCCTGGGGAGGTACATAGCTAAGAAAATTGTACAAGCCACTTACATATAGTTAAAAACACAAACCAATAAACAAAAAATAAAACAAATCCACTTACATCTTAGAGCTCGCTTACACTAAGGTTCAATAATAATATCAAAAGGAAAGTTACCAATCCTCTCTTTCCTTGACTGCTTATATCTCTTGCATAATGGTGTTCACAAGAGCGAGATGATTCTATATTTTACAATGTTCAAGCAGCTAAACTTAGGATCATGTCTTCTCAAGGCTTTAGCCCTTTTTGCGTAATTGAATATGCTCAAGTATTCTCTCTCTTTCAACGCACAATTATTTGTGTTGCTCGGCTTGAAAGCTCAACAACAAAGTGGATACTTTGGATGAATAGGCCTAAGAAAACCTCGATGAAAGTGGATGTTCGGGTTACTCAGGAAAGCCCATATACACTCATCCTATTGCCGTTTTCAGAATTGAGACAGATTGCTTGAGTTATTAGCCCTTTTGTTAGGGCGAGTGGATGACAGTAACATCAGGGCAAGTCTAATCTCAATCTTCTCCTCACAAGGCCTACATAAATCTCTCAGTACCGGAAATGGGTTGCTGCCTACAGGAAACTAAGCCACCCGCAGTAAGGGGAAATCCATTTGATACACGCATATACACAGTAAGGCAAAAATCTTAAAAGCTCAATTTTCTTCCACAGACCAGCATTCAGAACGAAAACCTACCCACTTTGAGGTTCAGGGAAAATGGTACTCTAAAACACAAACAACAGTTTCCAAGTTCTTTTAACCATATCTTCTATCTCATTCATCCAAAATCTTACATACCTAGTACAATGAAGGAGACCCATATCTCATCCAAACAATACTACAGACTTGGGGGAAAAAAAAAAAAAAGTAAACTACTCCAAGTTCAAAGCCGAAACCAACGCAGCATCAGGAGTGACCCGATACCTTGGAACTCTTTGAGAAACAAAACCGTAAATATTAACCCATAAAAAAGGAACAAATTACAAATAACTAAAGCAGGACTTAAAATAGTCTCAGCTGCAATGTGCAAACTGTTATACAGGTGTCTAAAATTCCTACCAAAACTTAAATGCTTCCCTTTGGTGGAAGACTCACTCTCTTTCCCTCCACAGAAAACTTGCCACTGGCTTCTAACTGCAAAACCAAACAGAATCGAAAAGGATAAATATTCATATTTATCAATAGAGTGAGAATAAGCCCAAAAAACTGTTTACATTTGCCATAAATCATACCTTTCCTTTCAAGAATGCAAGGGCGTCTCGTTTGGATGAGAAATTTGAAAAAACAGAAGAGGAGTGTTCATCAACAAGAACTTTGAGCTGTTTAAGCTTAAGTGTCTCCCCAGGTACCTGCCACGAAAAAGTCAATTCAGTGCCAAGAATACTATTGCGAATATGCTCGCCACTCAAGAAGACACACCTGGCGAAGAAGCTTCCTACACAGCCTTTTTAGCTTAATCTTCGGTTCATCATTGTTTTCCGTTTCTGAAACATCATCCCGCTTGCGCTTTAGAGAATCCGAAGAATCCTCATCGGCACTGTCATCGAATGATGTCTTTTTCCCCTGAAAATGACAACCAGCTATTTTCCTTGGCCGGTCCTTAATACCCAGTCCTTGTTTTCCAGATGTAGCTTTATTCTGCAGATAAAGGCCTTGCATCAACACTTAATCCTGAAATAGAGCTCTCTCTCTCTCTCTCTCTCTCTCTCTCTCTCTCTCTCTCTCCAAGGAAAAGCTGCCACATAATGATCTAATGAAATGGAATGGCAAGGACATGAATATACACATGGCTAGGTTAGCTCATTTAAGCAAGAGAGATACGTACTTGGACAAGATTGTAAAGATTCTCTTGATCTTCCTCAAGAAAACCAACCCTTTCCTGAGGATTTTGAGCATTTTCGCATGGGAGGGATTTCTTTCTGGTATTTTGTGCTCCAAGAAAACCTCCTGACACAAAGCCACATTTAAAGCCCCACCATTCTGGTGAATAACCTTTACCTTCTTTTCCTGCCAAAACGTTAAGGTGTTCATTTGATGAAAGTGATCTTTATGCACCAAGTAGGTAGCATCGTAACATATATTTGTTAGGACAACATAAGCAAATTCTCCCAAAAATCACAACTTAGGTGGGGAATGAAGATACATTCAGATTTTTCCTGAACATTCAGAAGAATCCTAAAATCGAGATAATTTGGTCAACACTCTATATGGAATCAGTGTATCATCTGAATATTCTTGATACGTAGTTCTAGTCTACGTGAGAACATGACCAGAGTGTTAGGATATGTCAAGAGCTTGGCGGCACAATCTCTCTCTTCATAGTACTGACCCAAAGGGGACTTTGCAACTTCAAAGCCAGTGTCCCCAAGATCCCTTTACATTACGCCTCCAGATAAAATGTCTTTGCTGGTGAATTAGGGAAAAGGAAAGACAATTTCTCTTCCCCTTAGCATGATTGCAGTAATATTCTTTGCTCTATCAGTTGGTATGCTCTAACGCTACTGGTGGAGTGACTTAATTCACCTGTTTGGAGTTGGCTGATAAAAAGAAGTCCCGATAGTAGTGCATATACTTCATGCATTAGAATGTGTGACTTTGAATAGATTCTGGCTTTCCTTATCGTACAAAAAATATAAAATTAAGAGAGAGAGAGAGAGAGAGAGAGAGAGAGAGAGAGAGAGAGATGACAACTTGAGTGGGATTGCATAAGACAAAAAAGAAACATGGCCATGATTTCATGTCAAGGAGAAAATTGCTGCTTTCCATTAAGTTGCATTCCCGAGGTTACCTTTAACACCAAAAACATTGTCGGTAGGTTCATCCACCAATTCCAATACACCCTCCTGATTAGAGTTCGTCTGCGGACATTCCTCAACCTTTTTGACCTACAGTATGTGCCAGGAGAAACATAGCAGCAAGAAAGAAATTAAATCAAAGCAAAAAGAAGAGCGGGGAGAGAAATTTTAACCGAGCATCCAATTTCCAAACATATGGAAAGAAAACTATAAAACCCACAATCATTAGGCCAAAACCATATAGGTCCACAAAGAATATCTCCAACTATTACAAATACCGGATTTGAGGTGCCCAGAGATTGCTTAGGAGGGTCTATTCCAATGACACCATCATTTGATAACTTTTGAGTCTGGTTTTTAAAATCTCAACAATCCTCTATCGGAAGAAAAATAACCGATTGAATTTTTAGTATTTTGGATCTCCCTCGTCTCACCTTATCTGGTCTCTTAGATTTGGGATGTGAAGAAATCTAATTCTGAGGTATAGGTTTTCATTGTCAGAAACTAAGCAGGGTATCTACATAATCAACACCTAGAAACATTCTATCTTCAAAAAAATGAGACTAGATACAACCTGAAATATCAAAACTTCACTGACAACTATAGACACGTAATGACTTGAATAAAAAATTACGACTCGTAGTTATGAGGCACCACAAAATAATGAAAACCTCACGAGACCTGTGGCATAAACTCTATAGAAAAAAACAAAGTGCAGAGGTTCAGAAACTTACAAGTATTCCGTCAAGATCATCGGCAGAATATGCATGGACAAATTTCCCTCTCTCTCTTTTCTGGTACCTAGTGATCATTTAGGAGGGAAAACAGAACCTTAAGAAACAGATCTATCATTATTAAAATTCAATGAACTAATGTACATGGCAGAAAAAAAAAGAATAAGGGAAAGCCATGTTAACCTTCCTTGGGGCCGAGTAGCCTTCACTACTGCCTCCTTATCGATCTTAGATGCGTTGGATTCCGTGTCTGTGTCAGTGTCACTGTCATCGTCTAGAGTTTCATCCTTCTTAGCAGCTGTATGATACATATAAAGATGAACCTTGTTAAACTATATTGTGCTATTTAAGGATATAAAAATTCCCTCTCACTAAGCCCTACCTTCTTCACCGATTTCCCCTCCTTGCTGCAAAAATTTAAAGAGAGAGTGAGCTGAAAATGGTGTCTACGATTTCGAAGCTGTCAAGTTATTAACTCTAATCAAAAGGGGATGCGAAAATTACCACTTTCAATCTCTTAAGAATGTTGTCGAACTGCGATGTATCGAATGCCCAGTTGTTTTTAGCCTCATCTATACCAATACCTATTGTAATTTCAACCTCATTAGCTCCTTTTGTTCAGAATTCCTTTTCTTTTCGACTTTCTCACCGATTCCGGGAAACCAAACAGAACATAAAATAGATAAATAAACACAAAATTGGAACAAAGACAAATAAGAACCTGAAGTGTCTTTTTTGTTCTTAACCCTAACATGCCCTTTGATCCCTTGCTTGTCTTTCCCCAGCCCTTCTCCTTCTTCCCAACCCTAAACCAGTAAAATCACCTCAGAATAAAGCATCACCGGATACAAACATATTAAGTTGTATATATACAGACATATAGACTGCGAATTGAGCTGCAGCAACTCGAATAAAGCTTAGGATTTTGGAAATTTTCGAAGGAAACTAACCATTTGTTTCATGAGGCGAAAAGCTGCGGACTTTCTCTCGATTCCGACGTAGCAAACAGGAGCGTCAGGTGCCGCCATGTTTTCCGCCGAGTTTTTATCACGACGATCTGCAGCAGCCCCTCTCTCTCTCTCTCGCTCTCGCCAAACAGTCGAGCTGCAAAACGGAAGAGAGAGGAGGGGGCGAGGAGAGAGAAGGGAATCGAGAGCAGCTCAAGACCTAGAAGCGGTGGAGGCGAAGGAGAGAAAACTCTGGTGGAACCGTGATGTGTGAGTTTCTTTACAAGTGATTCGATTTGAGGATGAGTTTGATTCGCCGTTGCTTTGGAAAAAACGGCATCGTTTAGTCCGTGATCACTGATCACGTAATTCTTCGATACTTTCCGATTACAAGTTGATCTTTCCCGCCTCAATTGTTTGCCTATTATTCCCGATAAATTATGTTGAATTTTTTTAATAAAAAAATTAGGCCATTACGATTTCAGAAATTTTTTTCTGAAAATATTCTCGAATTCAAAATTCAACGTGGAATTCATTGAGATTTGAAAACCTACAAAGGCAAGTAAATTTAGCCCACTTATTTTGAAATTTGAAAACTTTTCCAAAATAAAAACTTTTCAAAAAGATATCGAAACCTTAAAAAAAAGTCCATAAGTACCATATATATTATTGATTGTATGTATTTGCAATCAATTCATCTTTTTTTCAACAAAATCGGTAGAGAATATTTTGTTCAGTTGCTAACTTGATTATCGAACGACATTCAAGTCACACACTATCGTTGTAGGTCAAGCAGGACATGACGTCCTGTCATGAGTGGTTATCAAATAAGTCATGAAGAACGTAGCTACTGCCAGACATTGTATTTGTGACGAGCGTGATGACTAGGCATAGAGCATGTGGTGGGCCGCCGAATTGGGCAACCTACGACATGATATTGTTGGGTTTCATGATACGTATGCTTGACAAACCTTTTATAAATAGTATGATAGCACCCCATTTGCAAGTAGATGAAAATCTATAATAAAAGTTTTTCAATTTAGTTTTACTCATTTTATCGGGACTAATTTAAGTATTAGAGTATCTTTCGACTGGTCAATACTAACGAATTTTTTTTTCAACTCATGTAAAGAGTCAAGCGAGGTTCAGTTAAAAGAGATACAACTCCATAGTCCCTATAAAAGAGTTAATAATACCTAAAGATTTTCAAAACTAAAATCTAAAAAATAAAAAAATAAACTTCTAAGTCTAAAGTCTTGATTACAATACCCGACCCCTTGGGTTAGACACCATATGTATGAACAACTACTGCTATGCTTTTATTTTAGGTCTTATCTCGAATTAAAAAAGAAGAAGAAAGAAGAAGTAATTGAACTGTGTATTTAGTTTGTCACGTTAAATTAGTCGCTCTTAAATTACACCAATTAAACCTCGATAAAAACATGATACAAACATTTTATTTTAGTTCATTCTCAGTATAATATTAGTTGTTAAATTATTTTTTCATTACTTGGTGAAATAAAAATATATCTAATTTAAATCTTTTATATTTTTGTTTTCAAATTTTCAGTCTTTTACATATTATTATTTTAACACAACATGTATAACACGTATATTATTCAGTTGACGGGCAAATAATCAGTCCACCGTCTACAATTGTGGCTTCTGGTCAGCAGCCAAGATTTCAAAAAGTGACGTGTTCACAAATTATTTCAATAAATTACTTTAATTTATTGTTTTTTAACGCATTTGGTCTAAATAAAAAGGAATATACCTTCAGAAAAAAAAAGAAGGCAAACTTGGAAAAATTTGATCCTGCCGTGTTTGGTCACCTTATTTTTGCATTTTTATTGTTCAATTTTACATTTTGAATGTTCAAAAGTATATTAAAGTATGAATTATGTGAACATACAATTTGAATAATGAACTGTATAATTCTAAAATTACATATGAATGAGCTTTTTAATTTTTTTATATAAATTTACACACAACTTTTTTCTATTATGCACATTATCATGGAGCTATTTTCAAAATTTATAGTTTATATTCTAAAATTTATAATTTAAAACTAAATTAACTTCCAAACAACTCCTACATGTATGATTAGTTCTAAATACGTTGAGAAAAATATGGGTTAAACATTCTAGGAAATTATAGTTTTAGGTGGCAATTCACTTGGTTAGAGTCCAAACTAAACTATTTTTCTTTCTAAAATAACAAAACAAAATAATAAAAAATTGTTATAAAAAAATAATGAAAATATAAATTATTAAAAAATAGAAAATAATGATTATCTTACCTTGTCTAAAATAACAAAAAAAATTATAAAAAAATGCGTAAAGCATTATTATCACTTTATTTCTTGGAATTATAAGCTTCATTTCATTGAATATGGAGGGTTTATCGACACGGCACGTTTTTTTAAATGAAAATAAAATTCATATAAAAATTTAAACCAATAGTAATATCTATCTATCATCTTCATTTTTTTATTTTACTCACAACATAAAATCTTAAAACTTCCCTTACGTTTAAACTTTTTTCTGTTCATACAATTTTCACATTTTATGCCGAATCTAATGCGATTAAAAAATTTTGTACTCCATAATATGGGTACCATATTTGTATTTTCACTTTAATAGGACTGTCAAGTGAGTTTAGTGTAATAATGTGTTCAATTTAATGTAATTTAGATATTTATATTTGGGAAATGCTATATGAACTAATACTTTTTTAGACCAATATTAGACCGACATCTAAACTCTTAATTCTTGATTAAATTTTAACGATCAAAACTGTTCAATGTGTTTAAAAGATGTTTTTAAAGGTACCCATGAGAAACCAACTCAAAATATTACTGAAAAGACTTTGATCCAAACAATAGTTCATAAAACAGTTCCTGTCAGCATTTTGAACCACTGATTGGACCAAGCCTTTTCCGATAATATTTTGAGCTAATTTCTCGCGGGTACTTTTAAAAACATGTTTTAAACACATTGAACGGTTCGGATCGTTAAAATTTAATCAGAAATAAAGAGTTTAGATCTTGGTCTAATATTGGTCTAAAAAAGTATTGATCCCTTTAGTCTCCCCTTTATATTTTCTGATCGCATATAATAAAAAACTATTTTCATAAATATTTTCTAGCAACTTTAAAGATGTAGACATTTAGACACAATTTCGTACACAAATACTTGTAATGAATTTATACGATTAGAGATTCTGTTGTACACCATGTATAAAAATGTATGTTGCGAGCCAAAATTCCGTTGTGCCTGCCCAAATACTATCCGGCCGTTTGAGTAATTTTTTAGTAGCTGGAATAACATAATTTTTGATACGTAGTACATCCTGCTGTCTGTATTTCCAAATTATTTTATATAGCACAAGCATCATAATTTCAGATACATTTATATCTAAATTTGTGTATGTATATCCGAAGAATTATAGGTACATTTTTTTATAGCTTCTCCAATACCACTTGCCTACCTCAATCGACACCACTCTGCAACGTGCGTACATATACACGAAACAGTCGGCATTTTCTTCTTCCTCTGCATCTCGATTCTTCCATTCGGAACCACAGCTTCTCCATTAATGGGGTCCATGCTCGGGGACTGGCCTTCCTTCGACCCTCACAACTTCAGCCAACTTCGACCTTCTGATCCTTCTAATCCTTCGGTAAGCACTTCTTTACCCTCAATCTAAACCCAATTTCGATGTTGATTTAGTTTATTCTTTTGTATCCCACGTTTTGATCTTTATGTTGTGCTTAATTATTGCTTGATTCTGCCATGAAAGTACCGAAATGCAGTCTAAGAGTTTATTTTTATTGAGTTCAGCTGTGAAGTGCAATGCACTTTGTGATTTTCCGCTTAGTTTCGAGGTTAGGGTTTCTTCGAATTCTTCCCTGAATCGTTGGAGTTTTAGCTTAAAATTTGGTCAAATACATACAATTGAGTTCTATTACCTTGAAGGTCCAAAATTTGGGGGTTTTCCGGTTATGAAATATGCAAGTTATTGATTTTCTTTGTTTAATCGAGTCTGTGTCAAACTGCATCTTAATTAGATGGTCTTAATTCACGACAAGGTGTAGGAGTGGAGTCACAGAGATGTTTTGTTTTCATGACCAACTATAGCCTTCCATGCTCCAGGCATACCAACTCATAACTTTCACATGCACCTCCACAAATTTTGAGCATGAAAGCTTGGGCTACTATGAGATCCATGATTCTGGCTTTTTGATGTGTGCTTTTAGCATTTTTATGCTTTATATTGATTGAATATTGCATTTTAGCTCTCATAATTTTTTGTTTCCTACGGTATGTTTAGTATCTACCATCCACGTCAACAGAAGCATCCTCGTTCGAATGGAAAGTTTGTTTAGGATATTATATTCCATTCATGGGTCTAGTATATAGTTGGAGATCCTACTAAGGACATTAACTGTAGGAAACAAGTGGTTGTGCAACTCAGCTGTTATTTCTTCTTTAACAGTAATCTACTTCAGCATGTTTTGAGTCTTGATCCCAGATTTGTCATGCCAGACAATCTACGGTGATTCAAATTAGCTGATGAACAGGACAAGAAAAGAAGTACAAATCCAGGGTTGAGAATTATTGGCATATGACAAGAATCGCGTATGAAGCATTAAATGTGTGAATTATACAGTATTACTAACTAGCATGTGTATGATGTTTAATGTTTTATGGGATACTATTGAACAGGACAAATCACTTTTGACGGGTTAATTTTGGAGAAAAGGGGCGGCAATTTCATCTGGTTTCCTGTTTCATTCATTTTGATATTCCATTTGCAATTTTAAGTTCTTTTTCAGTGGCAACCTCAATACTCCTTAGGTGTAAATGAAGTTTGTATTCTCTTAAAAAACTCAAAAAACATCATCTTTCGGCTATGAGGGAGGGCGAACCCCCAAATGTCTCTTAAAGACCACTGAGCTACATTTCTCACTTTTTAAAATTTAGGACCCTTTATGTTCAGATATTTGATAATAGATTATGCACACAATACAGATACCAAAGGAATATATCTGCACCTTTGAAGCACACTAGCTGCATGAATTCTTCAAAACCGCAACTGTGCACTGAGTTCCTCCTCACGGTCCTACTCCGTAAAATGGTATCATAGGTCTAGAACTTTTGGTATTAATGATATGCCTTAAGCCCATAAAAAGAAACTGTTCAAGGCATCATTCTATGCAACATGATGGTTTAAACTTCACAAAACATCTGCGAAAGAGATTAGTCTCAGGCCACTTAAGTTTAAAGGTGTACACAAAAAATTGATGATTATCATGTCAACTGAGAATGGAATATGTTATGGCAATTTCAGAATATATGCTCAAAACTTCCACTTGCGGTTGTTGACCTGAATGGAACACTGGCACATTGAAAATCTAGTAAACTGGGTGATCGGAAAAGGACTAGTACAGAATTATGCAAAAATTCTTTTAAGACTCCATGCTATGATAAGAAGTATGTACGATAATTCCCTTTGTTTCTTGCTGTACCATCACAAATAAATGCTGCTGGAGATGCTGCTAATGTCTGTAGTCCCTTTTCATTTATCCAACATCTCCAAACCTGAAAACACTGGCTGAAATTTTGTATACTTGACTTGTAAGGATTATAAGGATTGGAACCAGGCAGTGCCACTATATATTGGTAGATGCACTTTGGTAGC
This sequence comes from Arctostaphylos glauca, assembly GCA_019985065.2. Classification (NCBI taxonomy): domain Eukaryota; kingdom Viridiplantae; phylum Streptophyta; class Magnoliopsida; order Ericales; family Ericaceae; genus Arctostaphylos; species Arctostaphylos glauca. Next base: position 2,197,622 of record JAHSPW020000010.1, read on the forward strand.
ATCTATAACTCAAACCTTGATTGTGCAACTCATTCTGAACTCCATTATGTCATGGCAAACATTCTTTACTTCATTTTCTGACCCCAGTAATCTGTCTATGTGATGTACATCGCCGGTAAACTTGGCTGGACTAACCTTATTTTGGCGGGTAGGCTTCGCCTTTACTAGGGGAATATGTTAATAAAATTCAGAAGTATGAAGATGTTTAAAGAGTGGATAAGACAGTTTTTAAAGAACTTTTGCATTTCTTATTTGTAGCAATAAAGTTGTTAAACTTTCTTGATTGAGGGCCAAATTCATTAAAATGCCCTAGAAACTTGTGCAACAGCGACAGGATACTATCTAGTTTCCACTTGCTGTCTCTAGACAATCGACTGTGCATGGGTGATCAGACTATAAACTTTGACTAAGCTTACGATTTACTGCAAGGGATTTACGCATCTACGAATGAGTGTTTGCAGAACATAAGCTTTGGCGATGTTAAGTATTCATTATCTGTTTTGAAGAGCTAAAAGTGCACCATTTGCTGTTTCTTTGATGATTTTTTCTAAGAAATATATTGAGATATAAAGTATGTTGTCTTCCATTCTCATTTTATGTTTCTGTTTTGTGTCAGAGAATGACGCCTGTCACCTATCGTCCCACTCATGATCGGACCCTTCCACCCCCTAATCAAGGTAATAAGAAACCTTATGTATTGGTATCATCAAATTTTTTATCCGGTAAGTGTAGAAGTTGATGTGTTTTTTATCCTTGATTGCAATGGTTGAGTAACCCCCAGAAATCCATTGTATTCTCCCAAATCTCAAGGAAATATAACTCAGGTGTTATCCAGATTGGATGCCAGTGCACCATGGCAAGCGGACCTCGGAAACTTTTCACTGCTCACATTTGTTAAAGATCTCTATCCCCACAATTGTCTACGGCAATGTAGTTTGTGGAAAGTCCGAGCATAATTATCAGTATTGCGGAAAATCTGATATTCTTTCAGTCATGTAAAGCAATAAGCTGTTTGCAGTCTGATATTCTTTCAGTTATGTAAAGCAATTAGCTGCTTGCTGTAGTTGATTCAGTTCTACTCCAATACTTGGAGTTGGAGTAGGACTCTTTTAGTGGCCATTCTTTTTCTGTGTTTGACGGGTGGTGTTGATGAAAATGGTTTGAGTCCTGTTGAAGTATTAGAGATGAGAGTGATGCATATGATAGAAGCTCCCTCTAAAAGTTGATGTACTTGCCTAGTTATCTGCTTCCAAAAGAGTGGACATGTAAATTGACATGAGAAGGTGGCCTGTCCTAACTATGATCTTACCCTTCCGCATGAGCCGATTTTGCGACGATTGATCTCACTCTGCTGTTATTGTTCTCATTCTCCTGTCACCACTGCGAAAATAGGTGATGAACACTTCCCTTTCCTACCTTCAGCTGCACATGTATTGAACCTAAAGCAGCAAACAAAAATTGGAGACAATGCAGCACTTCTGCAGTTCAGCTTCAGTGGGTTACTTGCTAGGTCAATGTACTATGTCCATTGATAGCTACCCTCTGTGTTAGTTCTCAAAGAGAGAGGGGCTCAAAGAGAGAGGGGTTTACCATGATTCAGGCCAAAACTTGTTTATTTTTGTATTTTGGTTGAACATTAGTGTTCTAATTAAAAATGTAACGGTGAAAGTTGACCGAGAAACTTTGCTTGCAATCTTCCTGCATATTTCGTCTAATAAGCCTATTAGCTACCTCATAATTGTTGTTTTATCATGTGTACTGACATGCTCTGTTACCCTTTCGACAGTGATATCTTCAGAAGCCAAAAATATACTTCTTAGACATTTCTATCAGCGTGCTGAAGACAAGGTTTGAATTCGTCATTATCTGTGCACAACACAACACCATAAATGTGTGAAACGTTTATTGCGCGTGCACACAAATATGCTAGCATGCAAGCTCGTGCACACATGCAGCGATATCCTTTTGTGATTTCCTCATTTCCTTCTCTGTTTGCAGCTGAGATCAAAGAGATCTGCCTCTGAGAATCTGACACCAGATCATGGAAGCAAGCATCCCAGGGCTACTGCTTCAGACGCACCTCCGGAATGAGCTCTCCAGCTATTGCGTGAAAGACTTGAGGATTTGTTTCGGATGCCCATGTAAATATTCCCGTCTCATCGTAACACAAATACGTATCTGTTGTTAGTTGGAGGGGAGCTTGTTTGTTCATTGTTGTAAACCTAGCAATACTTGTACATTTTGCTTGTATAAACTACACTTGGTCATCACCCTATTTTCAGGCATTGATATGATCTCGTCCCGTGCTTCGGAAACATCAGTGTTGGTTTTCGGTTCATACGTATCTGGACATTGTATGAATAATACTCTCGAAAAATGTCGAATGGCCTGGCCTTAAACAGAGAACTGCGATTATTTTTCCATTTTGGTTAATAACTATTGTCAATTTTTTTTTTCGAAAGAATTTTTTTGAGTATTATGAATTGTAACTTGGTATAATGTTGGATATCTCTACTCTCTCTCTTTCTCTCTCTCTTGCTTATTAGTGAAGTTTATTTATAGTTGGAGCTCCCATTTGAGGCCAACATTCTACTGAAGATAACTATTGATTATCAATTTTGCTACACGTACAACACCAGACACAACATGGTCCAAAACGATGTCGTTTTGGGCGGAAAAAAATAAAAATAAAATCATCTTCATTTCCTTCTGGACTCACTCTCTCTCTCTCTTACGCTTATCCTTCGTCTTCCTCCAAACCACCACTACCACCGCCGCACCTCCCCCCTCCCCTCTCCTCTCCACCAGTCGAAAATAGACAGAGAGACAGAGAGACGACCACCACACGGGAGAGAGAGATCGGAGGCCACCACAGGTTGGCGACCACACCGCACGGCAACCACCGCAAATCGGCGAGCACCACCAAACCCATAGGTACGCTCTCTCTCGTTTCCTCTCTGCCGCGATTCCACCTCCTGAGTTGCGGGTTGTTTTGATTTGTTTGTTTAATTTGTGATTTGGGTTTAGGGTTTGGTATGATTTGAAATAGTTGCTGAGTTTGAGATTATGTGAAGTCTCCTCTTTGCCGCGATTTCACCTCCTGATTTGTGGGTTGTTATTCGATTGTTTTCGAATTGGGTATGCTGGGTTCAATTACTTATATGTATATGGTCATTGCATATGAGTCTTCACCATTCTCTAAATTCGTATTTGGGCAGCTAATGAATATGCATATGTTATACTGAATTCGAATTGGGTATACTTGGTTCAATTATAGTTGATCAATAGTTCTAGAAATCATGCATATGGTAACAATTGATCAATAGTCCTGAAAACTTATATTTGTATATTTGCTAATGGATTTTCAAATGGTGGTTTAGGTACTATGCAGCGCAATTTACAGCTGATCAATAGTCCTGAATATTGGATTCTTTGTGACCTTTACGGTGTATTTTTTTTGGGCAAAATTGCTTCTGACTGCCAAATTTAGGTGTATTTTTTTTGGGCAAAATTGCTTCTGACTGTCATACTAAATTTGGCAAGTGATGGATATGGGATTAGCTCCCTTGATTCTTCTGGAATTAGCTTCTTGATAGATATGGGATTCTTTTGGGCAGCTGATGAATATGAGATTCTTTTGTGCAAAACTGCTGTCTTGACGGATGTGGGATTAGCTTGTGACAACTACTTTTTCAACATCAAAGACAACAATAGAAGCAAATTCAGATTGTTCAACGTCAAATTGGTCATTCTCAGCTGACTTCAGATTTAGGCAATCAGCTAGAGCATGAGCACGGAATGGATAACCATGATGAAACTTTGCTACCTCTTGATCATGCGGCTTCAATGAATGCCAGTGCAGTTGATTTGTATTTGTATTTGGACTTCAAAGTAGGTCATTTTTTAAATACAATTTGGGTGAAAAAGGTGTTGAGGCTGGCAAAGTTAAAACTTTATCCTCTTGGCGTGAGACTACACAGGATTCCAATACCACCTCCAATGCCTAGGTTTCTCTTTTTACGAGAAGCTGAGCAAGCTGTTGGAATGTAATACTGCATTTTCCATTTGCTCTTTTCTTTTTGGTAGTTTGTATTAATAGAACCCCATTGTAGTTCCTCCTTTGGGCACATATGAAATGAAGTGTCTCAGTTTTCATTCCCTTTTGAATGGGTGAACTTTGTTGTGAATATGGAAATTTTGGTTTAGCTGATGACCCATGTCTTGTTGAAACCAAATTAGGATTCTAATTGCTTTGATTCAGACCTCCAACAGCAGACAAACATCTCTATTTCAAATTATATATTCTTGATTCAGCATTGATTTGTGTTGTGGATTGGGTGGTTCATGGTTCCGTTGTGTTTACGGTTGATTGATCAAGTTTGAAAATCGATCGATCAAGTTATGAACATCTCATCTCCTATCCATGTATCAGTGTTATGAACATGAATCCCAATGTTTATCCAGCTGTATTTACAGAAACTCTTTTGTTTTGCTGTACTGTAAAAATTTCATCTCCGTTCACACTTTCTATTAATGCTGGCTAAAGAACTAATTTCTATTGAAACAAATTAACTGTAGAACACCCAAAGTTGCAACAGAATTTCCATCTATGCAAAGGGTTCAAAATAACTAAAGTTATTTTGTTAGCCAAGGAAGCATGTCCAGAGATCAACCCATATCAGACTACAGGAAAAACACAACAACTAATCTACTCTATTACATTGGACACAAACAAGGTGAACACCGCAGCAGTAAAAAAATCCCGGACAAATCCAGATTTTTCTTCCGAAGTAGAACTCTTTCTCGGAAAATGACTCGAGCTTTGTCAATCGGTCGATCATCCAAGGTGAAAGAACTACAAATCTTGGGTTATACACTCTCCCAAGCAGTTGATCCTTTGGATATGCAAAATTTGTTTTGTAAATGAATGTAACTGACTGCAGCATTTATCAATCAAAAGCCATGTCATCTTCATCACTTCCGGTGATGTCGCTAACATCAGTCAATGGTTCTCCATCATCATTGTCTTCTCAATCTCTTTCCATTGCATCATCAGATTCATCTTCTTCTTTGCTTTCATCTCCGTCCTCGTCAACAAATGGCGTAGTTTTACCATTCTCGTCAAAACAATCATCAACTATCTGCATTAAAAAAACACATGCATCAGTAAAATTTGACACCGATCTCATACCTGTACAGTTCACAAATTACTCACTCCCGTGTGAAGCAAGTCCAAGCAAAAAGACAGCTGAACAGAAATCAATAGATTCTTATCGAAGCTCTTACAAAAATCAACTTTGGGAACATCCAACCCTAAGTTTTCAGGATCTTCAAACATCACACCCAAAATAGTGAAATCAACCAAAGTACCAAAGATCAGTAATGAAGATTTAAAACAAACAATCTGCTTCACTTTTGTGACCAAACGGAAGCACCATCATCATCCTTGTGTTGTGATCTACAAAGAAAATGAAATAAATATTTCCATTTCATTCGCAAAAAATTTTAAGAAAAGTAATCCACAACATGTCCTCCCTATCTTATTAGGTATCACTATAACTCACAAGACAAGCCTTCTAAATTTCTGATCCCTTGTAGTACTATTTGCCACGTACTTGCACCTTTGCTAATTATCTCTCTTGAAGAAAACCATAATAACTTTCACTGCCACCATTACTCCACTAGCAAAACCTGATCAAAGTAGGAAGTCTTACGCCTCTTCCCTACTTCAGGTTCTGGACCCACATTTGAAATTTTTTTTGAGAGTAGATAGCGTTTTCAAAACATGCCATGTCTATGAACTTAGTAAGGGCAGACACGAGACCCCTAGTCGACCCGCCACAAGAAATCAGCCCAAATTTGTCTCATGTCCAATATATATGGTGATAGGGTAAATTTAGTCAGGACTCTTAAAACAAACTCCACAAAACCTGTAAACTACCAGGATTTCATGAGATGAGGCATGCTCTTAAAAAGTCCAAAATACTAAAGTAAACCAAGCTAATAACAAAACAGATTAAGCAAAAAGGGAAAAAACAACATTTGCTGCATGTAATACCATTGAGGACATCAAGGTCAAGGGTATCCACATCAAATCCGGCATCAAAGTAATGTTCAAACATATGCCCTGGTGCATCAACATGAGTACCAGAATGAACATGTAACTTCATGATAGAGAAGTTATAATCTGAACCATTCTTCATGCTCTTAGAAAGCCATAGGAACTGTCCAACCCCCTCAGAGCCTCAAAAGGTGACTCAGAAGTAATCCTATGAGTAATATCAAAAATTCTTCCATTACCATAAAATTCTTCCATTATCAAAAATGCTTGCACCCTGAAATTTCAATCCACCCAGCATTGCAAGGTTAGGTTTTCTCTTAACACTTAAAAGGAAAATTTAGCTTAAAGCCTTAAAACATCTAAATATCCAAGATGCAGGCTGAGTCAATAAAGATCTGACTAGATAATTTGGGTTGCAACAATCTAGAAACACACTCACCATAATCAACCAAGTTCTCTGTATTTGCAAGATCCAGGTCAGATGATGCACGGTTTTTATTCGCTTTCTTATCTTGGTTTGGTACAACTACTTATTCTAAATCCTTTTCACACAGGAGAAAAAATTTCGGACCCATACTTGGAACAATTACCAAAAAACCAGAATATGTTTTCTTTTCGTAGTATAAACCACAGAAGGGACAACAATGGCTTACCCTAGCACAGTGTCGGTGTTGATCTTCGCTGTCGTGGTCGGATCTGCTTTCTCAGGCCCGAAGCCTCGCCGACTTCTTCGCCGTTGCCTTGAATTTGAAGACGACCGAAGTAGCTCCCGCCGCCCCAACGCCACCAGGGAGTCTCCGATTGAGAGTGAGTCGTGAGAGCCAGAGAGAGAGATGGACCTAGATTTGGGGAAGAAGGAGATGCGACCAACATATTGCATTTTTGCTTTTATTTTTAGTGAAACGACGTCGTTTTGGCTATTGTATGTTGTGCTTGATGTTGTATGTGTAGCAAAATTGATTGATTATTATCTTTAGATGCCTATTAGTATATGCGCCTATTAGTATATGCTCCTCGTTAGGTCTCAAAATAGCATCAAACAAAAAGAGGTCCTCCTAAACATGAGCCCCAAACAAATTTAGGAAAGAAAGAAAAAGACAAAGGGACCGGTTACTTGGCTCTTTTCGAATTCTCTTTGATGAAGATAAATAATCATGTCAAATGTTATGGTTGCCGATTGCGGACTAATTTAATTGCAACACACACACACACACACACACACACACACATATATATGGGGATGGCTCCATAGACCAACACTTTTTTAGACCAATATTAGACCAATGTCTAAACTCTTGATTTCCGATTAAATTTTAATGATCCGAACCGTTCAATATGTTTAAAACATGTTTTTAAGGGTACCCGCGAAAAATCAGCTCAAAATATTACCGAAAAGGGCTTGATCCAAACAATGGTTTAAAATACTGACAAGAACTGTTTTATAAACCACTATTTGGATCAAACCCTTTCTGGTAATATTTTGAGCTGATTTTTCGCAGGTACCCTTAAAAACATGTTTTAAACACATTGAACGGTTCGGATCATCAAAATTTAATTGGGAATTAAGAGATTAGACATTGGTCTAATATTGGTCTAAAAAAGTATTGGTCTCTTTAGCCTTTCCCTATATATATATATATATAGTAAGCATCTTGAGTGATCCCTCATTTTGTTAAAATAAGGACTTCTCATTTCTGAATTAAATATTGATGGTCGGAACCGTTGAATACGTTTAAAACACATTTTTAAGGGTACCCGTGAGAAATCGACTCAAAAAAATACCGGAAAGGACTTGATCCATGCAGTTGTCCATAAATGCTGACAGAAACAATTTTATGAAAAATTGCTTCGATCAAGCTCTTTCCAGTAATATTTTGAGCCGATTTCTCGTGAATACCCTTAAAAAAGTATTTTAAACACATTGAACGGTTCCGATCATTAATATTTGATCTGAAAATGTGAGGTCCTCATTTTAACAAAATAAAGGATCCCTCAATAGAAGTGCTCTCTCTCTCTCTCTCTCTATATATATATATATATATGTAACTTTTGTTTTTGTCAGACGATATCTAATCCATTTTAGATCAAACTCATATAAATGAAGATAAATTTGAAGTGTCGATTGATACCTAAACAACAAGAAATCTAACATGATTGATGATTTCCGAAAATATAGAGTTTTAATCATCATAGTAGATTTAAAGAGAACTCACAATTAGACAAAAATAGACGATATTAGTAGTAGTTGATAAAAAAAAGAAAAGTTTATTTTTATATTTAATTTACATCTGAACTTACATCTAATTTATTATATCAGCTAATAAAATTTACTACTTTAATAATTCGGATCATTGATTTTATAGAGTATATCGAGAATAATAATTATGCCAAATTTATTTTTTTATTGAATATCTCGACATTAAAGTAGTAAATTTATTAGACGTAGAGAAACGTTTATAGTACGCCCAAGTTGAGCTAATCAAATTGTACCACGTGTCAAGCGTTTACCAACCCTCGTGTTGCTCGAGCACAATTTGTAACCACCCTCAGTCACAGAAACGCAGAGCTCGGCTTGTCTGCAATCAACCTCTTGGATTTCTTCCCCAAAAAAATCCAATTGCCGGCCATGGCCGCCGCCACCTCACTCTATTTCGCCGCCGCCATTTCAGCTCCGAACCAAATCAACTCTAAAAAGTCACTTCCCCTCTGTACTCTCTCTCCTCGCACCTGCTTCGCCGGCAATTTGACTCTCGTCTCGTCGCCTCATCTATCTCTCCGTTCTACATCCAGAGCTTCGCTGTCGGCGATGGAGGCGGCGTCTGTAACAGCTGATGCCGTCGTAGAAGTTGAGCGACAGTCGACCGCCGTTGTTCCGTCCAAGTCTCTGCCGTTCCGAATTGGCCATGGATTCGATCTCCACAGACTGGAGCCTGGATATCCTCTCATCATCGGCGGCATCAATATTCCCCACGAAAAGGGCTGCGAAGCTCACTCCGACGGTAAACTTGACTCTCAGTGTCACTATGATTTGAGAAATTTCACTTCTATTTCCGCGTGTCAAAATTATCATAAACAATATGTAGAGACAATCAAATTTATCATAAATTTTTGATAAACCCATGCCAATCTGAACATTTCGAGTCAAAATTATCATAAACAATATGTTGGGACGATCAAATTTACCAGAAGTTTCCTATAAACAATATGTTGGGACAATCAAATTATCACTCGGAATGTTTATTTGAGAAAGGATGGGAATGAAAAGAAAGGAGAATCTTGTTGGAGGTTTGAATAACTAAAAGAGTTGAGGAATGGTGAAAAAGGATTGATTTTTATTGGTCCATTTTTGTTTCTCATTATTTTGGTGGGATTTTGTTTTCTCTCCTTTTCTCTCAATCCAAAGGGCTTAGGCGCCATTTTGATTAGTTGTGGATTTCAAATGAGGAGATTCAATCTCAATTTAACAAGAATATAAACAGGTTTCAATAAAATGCATATCTACCAGCTTTAATCCATCTTGTGCTCTTGTTTCACAAACTGATTGTAGCTAAATCTGTTATTTGTTGGTAAATTGAACATGAAACCCGTTTATGGAAAATTGCCATCCGTCCAAACCGAGCGTTAATTTGTGGAAACAACAATTTTTGTGGTTAATTTGGGGTTGCAGGTGATGTGTTGCTTCACTGTGTTGTCGATGCAATTTTGGGTGCTTTAGGGCTTCCGGATATTGGGCAGATCTTCCCCGACAATGATCCCAAGTGGAAAGGCGCAGCATCATCTGTTTTCATCAAGGAAGCTGTGAGTTCTCAACTAATTTCCGTCATTCCGATTCGTTGTTCTTTTATTATCAGAGTTGACAAAAGCATTAGATGTTTATTGGTCCTTTAGATATTACAATGATACTTTCACTGTTTCACAAGAACTAGATGGCCTGCATCGCCTGCTGATGATGCAATGACAGAGACATAGTCCTTACCAAGCCTTTATATGTATGCATCACTATAATATACATGCATATACTTATGTGCATACCCTGCAGATCATACATCAGCAGGGACAGAGACATAGCTCTTACCAAGCCTTTGTTATTATAAAGAAATCATATATGTATGCCTCGTTACAGTATACATGCATATATGTATGTGCGTACACTGCAGATCACACATCAGCAAGGACAGAGACATAGCTCTTACCAAGGCTATGTTATTGTGAAAATAACATCCAAATATGTATCACCACAGTACACACAAATATATTTATGTGCATACCTTGCATGTCTCTTGGGTGATCCACTGCATGCACTCTTATCTGGCGCCTCCTATATATAGATACTAGCGATCAGGTACATCCGATGCGTGGTACATATTCATTTTTGTTGACGACATTTGTTAGAATTCAAGAACTAATAAGAATAAAATGAGAAGTACTGCCATATACTTACGATCCGAGCCATTTACTTTGTAGGTCTTCGTTGTGTTCATAAGTCATGTAAAAAATTAGATTGATTGGACATTAGTATCCATCTGAACGAAGCATAATTGTCACTTGAGACATGAAAGGTTAGTGTCTTACTGCTCATTTCTCCCATGACAAACACGACCCTATCAAGTTGTTATCAATGCAGGACTCAATCAAGTTATTATCAATGCTACCCCTTGGGATTAAAATTAGCTAAGCCTTCCTCTTTAGAATTACGTACCTTTCATTTGTAACTCCTACATATTTAAATAAAGAAGAGGGATTGACATTGGAAGAGAAAAGTAAAAAATAAAAATATTTCGTATAGCGATACTACCAAAAGATATACTCAACAATGCACAAAATACTTGTGTTGTTATAGTTGTTCTACAACATTTTTATCTTTAGTAGGTGACTGCGGCATAATCTACAACTATGAAGATATTCTAAAAAGACGCGAATATAATTTTGGTGCGAGGAGTCAGCGAATGTGGGGACGAAGGACGTGACGGTGCCGTTTCACTGCTGCTTCTTCGACGCGCTGTTGAAGGGTTCAGGACAACAATTCCTCAGCCGCGTAGTTGTGGAAGAAGTGCTTCTGCTAGCAGGGCCCCATGAAGAACGTTTTTCCCTTTTTGTTTGGATCCAGGGAACCTGTAGTGAGCAAGTGGCTGGAGGTTTACAGCTCCCCAAAACCACTTCATTATGGGGCAAGCAACTCAATCCCATAAGGAATCAATATGACGTCATTTTAGCATTTCAACCTCTCAGCTGACCTCTCTCTTCGTCGCATTTGAAAAAATCTTATACATATTTTTGTTGATGGTAGGATGTTAGTTGGGGTTGGAGGGTTAGTAGTTACAACGGAGCAGAGCACCTCCTTCATGAGGACTCAAAGTCGAGATCTCTCCCTTCTCTCCCTTGCAGGGAGAGTGGCAAACCACTCATGCTAGGCACGGTGGTTGTATAAAATTGTTATATTATCAGTGTTAAACTTTAAGCATTTGCATTCATTGTGGCTTCTGTCATTTGTTTTCACTGCTTTGTTTTCTTCTCGTGGTTTTGAAATTAAAGTGGCCGTTGATTTCTGAGAAGTACAACCATTGAAGAAGAAACTTAAATATAACTTACTATTTCCTAGCCAATGGATAAAAACCACTTTGTTTGACTGTTAATTGATCTTTATTGGGCCATCAGAAAGAAAATTGTTGGCTAAAAAACGGCACAAGGGATTTGAATTTTATTTTAGAGATGAGGCATATGCAGGTTCAGATGTAAGAAGGTTGGTAGTTGGGAGGAATGATAAGAAAAGAGAAAAAGATGCACATGGAGATTGACAAAGAAATAGCATAAGAAACAACTATACTTTGGCAAATTGCTCTACAACTTGGATTGAGAAGTAGTCAACACAATAGTCTATCACGTTCACGTAGAATTTCCACTTTGTTGAATATCTAGTGGTGCTACCCGAGGTCCTAAAGACTTAAATGAGTAGTCATCGCTGACAATAACCCAGATGCTTCTGAGAATTTGCTTGTAGCTGCTTGTCTTTGACATAAGAAAGGGAATGGACATGTGAAAATTTGGTCCTAGCTAGTGGAACAAGAAAGATATTGATCTATATTTAGTATGCGATCAAAGGTTTGTGTTGTCCTTGACTTTGTTTTCCTCCGCTCGTGGGTGGTACTCCTTGCTTGTGGAGCGGCATACCGAAAAACTAGGTGTTTTGGAAGGAAAAAAGTATAGATTTCCTTCTCGAGGATCCTCTGTCAAGGCCATCTCGAATGGACCATGTTTTTAACCAAACAATTTTGACTTGGTCTCCAAACAATTTTGACTTGGTCTCCATCGGATGCCAAGGTGGGAATGAAATAATAGAAGTACAAATGTGGCTTAGCATGCTGTCTGGACCTAACGGATTGGGTTGATATTAACAATAAAAGTTTATAAGGACAGTTTCATGAGTGATAAAGGATAAGCTAAATTGACCTGGTATTGTTTGTTTTCTGTCACTCGGAATTACTCAAGTTGGTGATCCAACTATGGAGCATGGACACCCCTAGGAAGTCATCGTGTCTATATCGAATAGTTGGATACACAGGGACACATAAAGACACATAGAGGAATAGATTTGATTATGTTTTTAGGGGATGACAGGATGGGGACACAGCTGGGACACTAATACAACACGGTAGGGTGACTTTTGTAAAATTTAATATAGTTTTTGGGAATAGATATTTACAATATAACAAGAAACAGGTCAAAAGTGTAACATAAAATCTTTATCGGTTCAAAATGCATTTGATAGATGTCTGAACAAAAATACTTAAGTGGTTACAATGTAAGTGTATAAACTCAGAAAAAAATTATTTGAAAAAGTGTTGTATTCCCCGTTGTGTTTGTGTCCCTATTTTTATAGAATTATTGTGTGCATGTCCATATGAGTCTGTATCCGTGCTAAATAGGAATTGAGGGTTGTCTCTTTTTCTTGATATGATTATGGGTATTGGGTCCATCAGCTGTTAAGATCAGTTGATCATACGTTGTATCTAACCTGCTCATCCTTTGCAATTTGTGGGGCCACCATATCAGGTGAGATTGATGCACGAGGCAGGCTATGAGCTAGGAAACTTAGATGCCACTTTAATTCTTCAAAGGCCAAAGTTGAGTCCACACAAGGAGGCTATCAGGGCAAATTTATCAAACCTTCTTGGTGCAGACCCCTCTGTTGTAAACTTGAAAGCAAAAACCCATGAGAAGGTCGACAGCCTGGGTGAAAACAGAAGTATTGCAGCACATACTGTGGTTCTTCTTATGAAGAAGTAGAAGAAGAAGAAGGGGCCTTTTCCCCAGCACAAATCTCTAAGAGAATATGTTTTTTTTTTTTACTTTGTGACTGTTGTATGTATACAGTTTACCAGGATCCAATTGTTTGTTATTCCTTACACTGGACAATAATCATGGAATGCAATGGGTATTTCTAAGCATTGGTTTCTCTACTGTCTGAATTTGGACAGTAAGACTGGTAGAGATGATGAAAGATTTTTATCGGGAAGTCTCTTTAACAAGTCTTCACTGTTGATTCTGCTGTTTGAATTTCAGATATGCTATTTGTAATGACCTGGGGGCTGATCCCCCCACTGATGGTGGCCCCCACCCCCACGTGGCCCTCTCCTAGTCTCCTTTTACTTTCTTCCTCTTTCTAATTCTCTCTCTTTCTCTCTCTCTTCTCACTCACCACATACAGCATTTTTTAACCAAATACACTATGGTCTTACCTAACTAACTTAATGTTTTTATTTTTATTCAAAAACAATTTATGTACTGTAATTTATTATTATTTTTTAGTTTATTGGTTTGTCTAAATAAGGGTTCTTGATTATTTATCATAATGTAATAAGCCTTTATCAAAATATTTCAAACTCACTGGTTAATTTTGAAATAATTTTTCAAGTAAACGGTAAAATTTTAGTTTTTTTAAGAATAAAATTTAAAAAGCACGATCGAAAAAATTTCAAATGAACGATCTCGGTTATTTTTTTCTAAAATTGTGTGCATTAGTTATCTGGTGGCAAGGTGAGGGCTACTCTTTTTTGCTTTGAAAATTTCTCTCCCCCTTCTCTTCTCTCTCTCTCTCTCTCTCAAAGGTTAAAAATTAAAAAAAAAAAACATGATTTGTATTCGTTAATTTATATATTTTGTTGGTATTTTTTTTGCTGATTTGTAAAATAAAATAAAATTCTATTTAAATCATTCATAAATATTCATATTAATTACATAATGCATCAAATTTTGAAAAAAAATTACTAACACCGCTCATTCGAATATTTTTCGGTAGTAAATTTTGACTTTTATTCTCAAAAAAATACTAAATATTTACTGTTTACTTAAAAAATTATTTTTAAATCATTCAAAAATTTTCAAAGCAAAAAAGAGTAGCCCTCACCTTGCCACCGGATAACTAATGCACACAATTTTAGAAAAAAAATAACCGACATCGTTCATTTGAAAAATTTTCGATCGTGCTTTTTAAATTTTATTCTTAAAAAAACTAAAATTTTACCGTTTACTTAAAAAATTATTTCAAAATTAACCGTGAGTTTGAAATATTGTGATAAAGGCTTATTAAATTATGATAAATTATCAAAAATCCTTATTTAGACAAACCAATAAACTAAAATAATAATAATAAATTACAGTATATAAATTGTTTTTGAATAAAAATAAAAACATTAAGTTAGTTAGGTAAGACCATGGTGTATTTGGTTAAAAAATGCTGTATGTGGTGATAGGGATGGCAATTTCGTTCGATTCGTTTGAATCCGCTTCGATCTCCGCTCCGAACGGAGCGAGGATTCGGAGTTTTTTTCGGGGATCGGGGCGGGTATGGATTTTTTTTTTAGAAAAAATCGGGAATCGGAGCGGATTTGGAGGTAAGTCTATCCCCGCTCCGCTCCGGTCCGAATCCGTTCTCCGATCCGTCTCCGATCCGCTCCGCTCCGTCTCCGATTCGCTCCGCTCCGCCTCCGATCCGCTCCGCTCCGTCCCCGAATATCCGGGGTAAAAAAAATTACAAGAATACTACAAATAATTGCTATTGATTATAGAGTGATAGATTTGTATTTTGTGTCACAGGTGGTACTTTCACTACTTTGGACTATGAAGCTTTTGGAAACTTTTGGACTATGTAGATTTGGAGACTTGGAGTTGAATTTTTTGTCGCAACAATTTATTAGATGTTCTTGTTGCCACTGCCCACTGGGCTGGCTAGTGTCTCTAGAATGTTAAGCTTATTTCAAACTTGGTTGTTAATTGTCTAATTGACTACTGATGCTTATTTTGTGGTAGTTGACTGGTGCTTATTTTGTAAATCTGCTGTGAGGTTGATGATTTTGTGGTAGTTGACTGGTGCTTAGTTGACTGATGTTAAGCTCATGTGTTCTCTGGTGTTAACATTTTAAGGTTGATGATTTTGAATTGTGTTCACATCTTTCGGTGGTCTGTACATGCTGCGTATTCATGTGCTTGCTGGCTTGGTAATTCCATGTATTGTTGATGTTACTCTTGCCTTGATAGACTGGTCCAACATTTTGTTTTTGTCAATGTATTCCGGAATAACCGAGAGATACAATAAAAATTCGGATCTCCGAATCCCCGCGGGGATCTCCGAATCCCCATTTGGAGCGGGGATGGAGGACCAAAGTAGATCTCCGACGGGGATCGGGGCGGATTCGGGGATTGATAGAGGGTTCGGAGTTCGGAGTCGGAGGTAGCCACCTCCGCCTCTGATCCGCCCCGTTGCCATCACTATGTGGTGAGTGAAAAGAGAGAGAGAAAGAGAGAGAATTAAAAAGAGGAAGAAAGCAAAATGAGAGGGCCACGTGGGGGGTGGGGGCCACCATCAGTGGGGGGATCAGCCCCCAGTCATTGCAAATAGCATTTCTGTTTGAATTTGGACAATAGACTCATAGAGAGTAGTATATGCAATCTGTAATGACCTGTTCGCACCTTGTATAATATAGTCCGTTTTGGTCTCTCAAATTCCATGGACTTCTCAGTACGTTACACATCTTTGTATTGTTGTTGGACGAACACGTTTAACTGTGAAGTTGATTGGTTTTGGCACTTTCATGATTTTAAAAGACCATGTACAAAGTAGGTAGGTTCATGATTTATTATATATGTGAAAATGTGGGTATATATATTTGTTGATAGGACACTAATACACTTGTAAGACATATATATATTTCACAATTTTGAGTGGGGGTATGTGGAAGTGTGTCCACCCTTGAATTTTTTGATTTGTTTAAGAGTAAGTTTAGTAACACACTCTTTCGTGCAGAGATCTAAACGCAGATATGTCTGAAATCGTTAGATGAATGTGGGGTCTTCCAAAACAATTGAATTTTATGTGCATCGAACGATTTTAAATACATCTGTGTCCAAATTTGTGGATATGTTCCTAACTTTTTTATTTTTTCAATATCCCCATTGTAAATTGGGGCCGAAATGAAAAAGAATTTCCTAAATAGGGATTAGGGTGCAATATGATTCTCAGGACCTCATCTCATACCTTATCTGCTGTTCTCTTCCTCCCTCTCTCCCTCCCTCTTAAATTAACATTTTTGCCAAGCCAAAAATCTGAAAGTTCATGTCAAAGCTGTAAAAAAATTCCAAGGAAACTTGTAGTATTGGATTTGGAGATTGTGCACTATATACAATAAAGTGTGGTGCGCACTAAAATAACATCGTTTTGACGTTCAAAATACCTTCGGCATCCGAATGCGTACCGAAACGATATTGTCGACATCGTTTTGACGGGCCTGTTGCAAAACAGATCTCCGTTTCCTTGTAGAATTAGACCTTACTCTACTACTAATCTACAACTCAAATATGAATTGGAGAATTTATGTTGATTTTAGTATCATAAATGAATTGAATTGTAGATAATTTCCAAAATATTAGGCGAGGAAAATTGACGGTGGGGGGAGGGGGAGAATTTTATTTTGTTCATTTTCATTTGAAGAGAGTAAATATTACTTCTTTCTTATTGATTGAGAGAGAACGAGTCATATTAAAAAGTAATCATATTCTTTTGAAAAAGTGTGTTGCATATTAGAATTTACTCTTTTTTAAGTAATGAAAAATATGATGTTCATCTTCTTTAAATGAAGATGAACAAGATTTGGGAAGAATACTAGGTACTAGAGCTAGAAAAGAGGACGAGTGCTACAATTTCAGAAAATATTTAAAAAAGAAAATTTGAATTCAAAATCAACTGTTGGAATTCATTTAGATTTGAAAGTCTACACACTCAAGTGAATCTAATCCATCAATTTTGAATTTTGAAAAATTTTTCGAAGAAAGTTTTTGGAGACCAAAGTATTTTTCAAAGAAGAAGAGGATACAAGAATATATGAGTCATATATTGAAATGTTCTACATGAGTTGTAGAATTTATGATGATTCTAGTACCATAATTGGATTGAATTGCAACAATTTTCAAAATATCATGTGAGTGGAATTGACTTTGGGGGAGGGGAGAATTTGATTTTGTTTACTTTTATTTAAAGACGATGAATATTACTCTTATTTTTATTAATTAAGGAGTGTGCTTTACTAAAAGATAATTTGTTCATTTTCAAAAAGTATGTTGCATGACTTGGAATTTTGCTGTCACAATGCACTGCAAGGTATGATGCTCGCTAAAATGATATCTTTTTGTCTACCAAAAATATTATCCAAACAGTTGGACAGTTCTTGTGCAGTATTAGAGCAATATTTTAGTGACGACACCATTTTGATGCACAACAGGTTCTCATGTTTTGTATTGTAGGAATACGATCTATATTTATGAAAAGAATTTTGGAATTTTTTTCATAATTCAAAATTAATGGATTAAATTTACTTGAGTGCGTAAATTTTTAAATCCAAATAAATTATAACTCATGATTTTAAATTCAAAAATAATTTTTAAAATAATTTTCTGAAATTGTAACACTCATCGTTCAAATTTTGACAATGGCGGTTCAATGTCAAAGCCACGTGTCATCTTTGAACAAGACAGGAATATTTTTAATCCCTTTCACGTGTGTTGAAACAACAACCTATGACTTTTGATTTTGACAAAGGAAAACCAAGTCCAAGCGGAGAAATAAAAATGGGAGGTCGCAGGACATGGCGGCTTTTAATTGATAGAGAGAGAGAGAGAGAGAGAGAGAGAGAGAGAGAGAAAATGCTTGAATGGTTCCTGATTGCTGACCGTCAAAATATCAATATATATTAAATACGTGTAGTTTATGTATTTTTTAATTATTACTTTTTAAAAAAGTTATACAAGACTAGTTTATGTATTTTTTAATTATTACTTTTTAAAAAAGTTATACAAGACTACATATCACTCAATATAAAATTCAAGTAATTATTTTTTATTTCTAATTTGACAATTTTTATATAAAATTTACATATAACTTGTTTCATGATTGGTATGACAATTCAATTCTCAATTTTTTCCCTTCCAATTAATCACCTAAATCTATGTATTTAATTATTAATATTTCTTACATAATTTTTACAACATATTTGTATTGCATGAGATTGTCATGGAATAACTATTTAGTGTTTTAGGGCATGACTACGTGGTGTCACTGCGTATTCCAAATCACATCACCGCTACAAATTTATGTCTAGTCTGTATGTCCGCTTAATTGTGGACCTTCTATAAATGGTGCTTAGCGCACCAAAATAATATTGTTTTGGTGTTCAAATGTATTTGGTGTCTGGATGCGCACCAAAACGACTTTGTTTTGACACGCTGCACAAGAGATCTCCCGCAGGGGCGGATCTAAGATTTAAGGACACCGAGGCTAAGTATCTACAATATGTATAATCTTGTGGGTTGGGGGTAAGAAATATCATTTATAGGACAAGACGTAAATTTTGTGGGCGAATTTACCAAAATACTTGAAAAAAATATACTAGCGCTATAGAGATTTTCCAACTAATCCCACTTATTATTTAGGTCCGCTCATCGTCTCTCGTATCCCATATAAATATGGGATAGGAGAAAGAAACTCAAGCAATACCCAAAAAATACCTAATATATATATAGTTCAACCAATATGAATCTCATGGGATTGATCTGATGGTTAATGTATGAGATTTAGTAGTTTGTTTTCTCCTAAAGTCTCAATTTCGAAAACCTCTCAGGTGCTATCGGTGCTGGCCTCGATAATTTGGATTGCTCAAATCCGATCTCAGCTTGGTTTCTCATCTAATATTAATAATAATTTTATTTGGATGAATTTATATTATTTTTTCTATATTTATATAAAAAAAATGTTGTCGGATCCCGCTCTTGGGGGTTGCCTGAGCCTGGGGGATTGCAGGGCTTAGCCCAGGTCCAGTCGTGGATGCTATCAACTCTCATGTGATCAGTCAATGTAGAGCTTTGCTCTATCTTTAGTTGGAATTTCTACTAGTGAACGGTGTGATTGGTTCTTCAGAAATGAATGAATGGATATATATATATATATATATATATATATATATATATATATATATATATTCGGCCTATGAACTTGCAATAGCAATTCTCATAAACATAACACAAGATGGTGGACCCAAATTCTAGAAATGTCAAGTCTGGCAAAATAGGAAACAGCCCACTTTTTCCCTTTTGTAGAAAAATAGGACCAAATTGGTAGTGACGATTCATGCAAACCTCATGGCCTGTACGATATATTAGTAGTTTCTTGTCCAAAACCAATGTATGTGCATGTTTTCACCCACATGTAACATCTGATGAAATTCACAACCTCTAGCAACATATGTTTTGTACACACTTAATTAAAATACCACGCGGAAATTATGAGAATCAATCTTTCGACAAAAAATTATACATATAAAATTAATTGTATAGTACTATTTCTTTAAAACGACACGATATCTGCTATGATGTGTGAAAATACACTTTTATATATATATAAAGTTCGACCCATAAGATTTGCATATTTTGGTATTCACTCCATATATATTATGCATCTAGAAGTGGTATTGGACATGAGAATAGATTTTTGGGGACGGAGGATTCCTAAACTAGTTGCGGAGCTAAGAAATTATTAATTTCATATACGAAAATCGATAGAATAAAGATTTGGCCACCGTGGCTAACCCTTCTAGATAGTGTAGGCTCTAAGATTTCGGGGGACCGAAGCGAGTTCTTTAATTGGGGCCCTTTGTATATTTTACGTACAAAATATAATAAGAAATCTTCATAAAATAACCATGATACAAACATTATCATTTCAAAAAATAATCCATTCAGTCTTTGTTGGGATATGGAAAAGTCTTCTTAATGAATAATCCATTCAATCTTTGTTGGGATATGGTTTGACTGAAGATAAATTTTGATTAATTTTAACTTTAAAAACTTTTTTCCCAGACTTGTTTAGGCCTATTGTTCTATAAATGCAAGCTTAAAATTAAAAAAAATGGGTGTAACATACTAGAGAACTAAACATTTGGGGCCCCTACTTTTGGAGATTTTTTTGGGGGTCCAAAGCGGTGGCTTCCTCAGTATATGCCTAGAGCCGGCTCCACTTTTAGACTTGCTTCAAGCAAGAGTCTCGTGCACTTATTAATTACAATTCTTAGTTTACTACTTTAAATGCAAAGCTCCATCCAGACCGATGAAATTAATTAGATCATCTACGAGATATATAACTATTAGTATCTACACAACTTTTTCCTTTTTTTGCCAAGAGTAGATACTATCATAAATAGTAGAAAACAAAATGCTTATGAATATATGTCTCATAAATAACTAGTTCTAATTTAAGATTTTCGGGTCAATTTACGTGCACTTTGACTAAAAATCAAATTTGAATTAGTAAAAGGTTAATTCTTGGTGTCTCCTAGTAATGGGGGACCAAAATGATATGCATTGAAAATGATTTTGGCAAGAGTCTTAAGTTTTGACCAAGAACTAAGGGTGTGTTTGAAAATGGGAATTCTTTTTGCTATAATTTCAAATGATAAGTCAGAAATTGATGGTGGTGCTTTTCGAATGGAATTGTTGTTCAATTTTCAAAACAAAGACTCAAGTAACTCCATTAAATCTAACTATGGGGGTCTAATTTGGACTTAAACACGAAATGGGTTTTCAAATATTTATCATCTAAAATGAATTAAATTTGAAAACAAAAAAATAAGTTTGAAAAAAAAGTAAATGACAAGGGGCAAAAAAGGAAAGAAAGCTAGGTATACATATTAAAGAACCAAATAGCTATCAGAGTTTCTCAATCTGGGGGTTATATGTATAAACGTAGGGACCAAGATTTAGGTTGAATGATTCTAGGTTTGTCATTAGTAAATCCAGACATACCTAGTGCTATGTTATTAAAGAAGAAGAGAGAGTACCAACTTCAACTTGATTAGGTATGGGTTTGACCGGTGGCTACCACTTTGATTCTACATCCCCTCCAACCGGATACGAGATTAGTTCATAGCAGAGTGTGTTACGTGTCAAAATGATATCATTTTTACGTCCTAAAAATTATTCAAAAATTGTTCGAATACTATCCGACCATTTGGGCAGTTTTTTTATAGACTCAAAACGATATTGTTTTGTCTCGCAACACATCTTGTTGTACGAGTCAGTAGGGTGCCCGAGCCCCTCTCAACATGCTTGTCTTTTGGGATATCGAATTAGTTGAGGTACATGTGAACTAGTTTGAAGGTATTGAGTATTAATTTTTAAAGGGTGAATTACACTGACCTCCCTTGAGGTTTACAAAAAGTACAATGCTCTCCCTAAGGTTTCTAAAATTACTCTGATTTTTCTTACTTTTTAAACTATTATGCAATTACCTCCCTTACTATTAAAATCAATCAAACATCATTAGTTACGCTATTAAAACTTCAATTTCGAGACTGTTTCTGACAAAATGAATTATAACATAATTTTTATCGCGTTCGAAATAACCTATGATATTTTTTTGTATTTTTCTAAAGTCGAAATTCAAGTAGAATTTTAAAATTTGTCCAAATTTTGACTTTAGAAAAATCACAAAAATTTAACATAGGATGTTTTGGACGTGATAAAAATTACGTTACAGTTTGTTTTGTCAACAAAGTTCTCAAACTTGAAGTTTTAGTAGCGTATGTAATGACGTTCGATAGACTTTTACAGTAGGGGATGTAACTGAATAATAGTTTAACAAATTAGGGAGGTCAAAGTAATTTTAGATACCTCAATGGGGGAATTGTATTTGTTATAAACCTTAGGGGAGGTTAGTGTAATTCACCCATTTTTAAATCATAAATCTAAGCACGCTTTCTCAGGATTATCAATAAAAATTCACAATCATTAATATGTTTTTTTCAATGTATAATACCTTATATGAAATTACTCTTATAACTTTCTTTTAATAACTATAATATATAGCCACACACTTATATTCAGTTTTTCTTTTTATGCAACATGAATAAACTAACAAGGTAAATTTTTAATTGATTATATTTTCAATTTGCATAATAACTGTGTGAATATTCATAAACCTCATTTATTAAAAAAATATAATTTTTTTGGGGTGCGATCTCCCGGCCGGCTCCGAGTACTTCCGCCCCTGGCAAATATTGATTTTGTTGTAACTTTTGAGGTTGGTATTTCGCATCGGCCTTCACTCAAAGTTAAAAGGCTAATTTTCTAGGGGTGCGACCTTTCAGCTGGCTCCGAGTACCTCCGCCCTAACTAGCATTGATTTTCTTGTAATTTTTGAGGTTGGTATTAGGCATTGCACATGCACACCCTTTGAGTTGGTCCAAACGCCCTTTTGGCTTTTATCTTTGAGTGAAGGCCAAGTAGCTCCTTACTAAAGTGAATGAAAGCCCAAAGTCATAGCTATAAGCATAAAAAAATAGAAAATTATAGGACAGTAGCAGAAGGTGCAAATAATTGCAAAACCATAGTGTCAAGGTTAGGAGTTGGTGCTATCATGGTGAAAGGAAGATTAATAGCACATACATGAAATCGGAAGTTGGTTTGACTGTTTTACCCCCACAAGGCAAAACGACGTCGCGTCATTATGATAATTGAAGCCTTGTCTATACTTTTCCCTGATTGATCATTTTGCTCTCTCTCTCCTCCCACTTCTTATCTGCTTGGCACACGACATAACTGACAACACCACTCCTTCAAATAAATGTAAAGGAATTCTCTCTCAATAATAGTTGCTCCTTAGAGCATTCTACTTGCACCCCGTACAAAATACACGGGGCGAAACCATCGGCCCCGTGGCACTGGCACCGTCAACTAAATATAATGACACCCTCTGTCAATAATAGTTTCTTCTTAGAGCATTCTACTTGCATGCCATTAGAAAGAAATGAGGTAGTACCATTGGTATTCTCATGTAAAATTAATGGAACCTTTTGTAAACAATACTTGCTCCATATAGAATTCGACTTGCACCATAAATCAAATAGAATATAATTTGCGAGGAGACAAAAAGAGAGAGAATTTTTGGGGAGCTAGGTTTTTGATATGTGAGTCGAAAAACCGATGAGAGAAGAAGAAGAAGAAAAAAAGATGATATATTTGATTAACTTGGGAAGCTGGGCTATTTTGGATAAACCGATGAGAGAGAGAGAGAGTGAGGGAAGTGTAACGCTCCATGTATATTACTGGCCCAATAACTTGTTGGAGACTAACTACGTGACTCAAAATATTTAAATTCAAGTTACTAGTAGTAGCATACATGACTCATTATATATTCAAGATCACCCATGTAAACTTTCGGTGTGAGACAAAATGTCACAATCTCTCAATCTTTAAGATCTCGTGTCCTCGCGAGTGATTAAACACTAGAGTCACTACGGTTAAATCCCGAGTTTGTTCTCTAGTGACCACACAAATTTTTGGTGCCACTCGATTGTGTACACGAGTCACTTTGATACTTTTTGTAACGCCCCAGGTATACCACTGGCCCAATAACTTATTAGAGTCTAATCATGTGATCTAAAATGCTTAAATTCAAGTTACTAGTATTATTATATGGCTCATTAGATATACCTAAGATTATTCACGTAGATTTTGAATGTGGTAATCATATTTTTAGGATTCTATGTCTTTGCAATTATTGAAGCTCTAAACCTAAGTTCATAATTCAGACATTCATGCCATGTCTCTGTAATTATTTTCCCCCATTCTCTCTCTCTCCTGTAGTTTTCTCCAAAAAAAACCTCAAACAATTTGAAGTCAAAGCAGCCAACAGGCCCCACCAACATTTTCAACGAAAGACCCATGACTTTGGTTCTAGGAACCTTCATTCCTCTCTCACATTAACAAAACTACTTATATATATATATGTATATAATCACCAAACATGAAGCATAACCCAATCGTAGAGATTGCAATCTCCAATTGTGTGCGTATCACTCTAGATCTATTAACGCAAGCAATTACGATTACTGAAAAAGACCACCCTTCTCTTTCCTCCGTATATAAATAATTCACCCCCCCATCTCTCTCTCTCATCTCAACTTGTAGTGTATCCAGGAGTTTTTGTTTCAGTATGGGGTTCGTTTCAAATAACCAACATGACAATTTACTGTCCAAGATAGCGACGAATGATGGTCACGGTGAAAAATCGCCGTATTTCGATGGCTGGAAGGCTTATGATAGTGATCCGTATCATTCTACCAAGAACCCAAATGGGGTTATTCAAATGGGCTTAGCAGAAAATGAGGTAACAAATATAGACAAAAAAGATAATTTTTTTTTTTTTTTGAGTCCATGTTATAGTACATTTTGCTAAAAATTATGTTTTGTTCTCGTGGGTTTTTGCAGCTTTGCTTTGATTTGATTCAAGAATGGGTTGTGAAGAACACGAAAGCGTCGATTTGCACGGCGGAAGGAGCAAATGATTTCAAAGAAATTGCTATTTTTCAGGATTATCATGGCTTGCCTGAGTTCAGAAAGGTAATGTAAAAACAATAACTCTGTTTTATGTATATATATATATATATATATATATATGTGTGTGTGTGTGTGTGTATTTAGCTTGTTAATGTGATGGATATGAATAATTTTGGCAGGGTGTGGCGAAGTTCATGGGGAAAGTAAGAGGAGATAGAGTGAGATTTGACCCAGACCGAGTTGTGATGAGTGGTGGAGCAACTGGTGCTCATGAAACTTTGGCCTTTTGTTTAGCTGATCCTGGTGATGCATTTTTGGTGCCTACTCCATATTATCCAGGGTAAAAATACATCTCTCTCTCTCTGTTTTGGTTACGCGTTTATTCTCGTACCATACTGGCCAACATTGACTATATTTCGGTCTCTCTCTGTGTTTTGGTTACGCATTTATTCCCGTACCATACTGGCCAACACCGACTATATTTCGGTCAAAATATTGGTTGGTACTAATATGTACTGGGCTTAACGGTCGGTACGATACGATATTTGAAGTTTTTGAGCAGACATATATGATCTTTAATTTTCTTTACCTCTTTAAATTACCATGATTATCAGTTTTATAGCATACTTGAGAATATTTTCATATTTATTGAATGTTTTAAACTTATTGGGTATACGTATAAATATGTATTTGTGATTCTTATAACGTGAAATTCGAAACTATAGATGAAATACTTATATCGATATGTATTGTAAAAATAGCTAAAATGTTACCATAATCCGTGGGGTAATTGTTACATATCATTAAGTCCACATGACACACCTAATCCTCCATCATCTCGGGTGCGGTCAAGTATATTGTGTATGTTTAAGAGCATCTCAAATCGGAAGAGTCAAACATCCCGTGACGCCCTTAAATAAAAAATAAATAAATTGTTGATTCAATCTTACCTTTGAATACAAAGTCAAATTGAACGTCATGAGCTTCTAAATTAGTATAAGGGGTCTATTATTATTTTTGAATATTTAGACTTCAAATACAAAATAAAAGTCAATATTTAACACAACGATTGAAGATGAAATTTCTTCAGATGTTAAATTGTTAAATTTAAATTTGTAATAAATTTAACGCCTTCAAATTTAAAATTAATGATAAAAATAATTTAATAATCTAAACCAGAGGCCCCCATGTCCACTTGTGCCGACAAAGAAAAATAGAATAAATTCTCTTAGACTGAGTTGAATTATTGGTGGGGACTTTTTGACCTCAAAATTTTCTCTCACTAGAAAAGTCAGAAGGTACTGACCACTGACTGCAACTGGGAATTTAAAATTTATATATTAGATGGTGACTGAAAAAAAAAACACTTTGAGGGGTACAAGGGTCATCTTGTTTTAATTATGCAACAAAAATTTATCTCGAAATAAATTTGTTCTATCTTGTCAGTTTATTTTTTAGCTAATAAATATGTTTCAAAATCATTTTAAATTGATTTCGATTAACATAGGTTTTTGCATAGTTGAATTGAACGAGCTATACGAAATTACTAGTTTCGATCATGAGATGAGCTAAAAAAATCTAAAACTGGATCGATCTAGTTTTTTCTCTATCACCGAAGAGGGAAAGTGGAAGGAGAGCCGAAAGTGGGGTATAGTGGGGAGCAACCGACCACATAAACATCACCCGGCGATGTTTGAACCTTAGACCGCCTAGAAAGATCTTAGGAAGTGCCAACTTGACTAGACCTTATCACCATTGCGTGAGAAATAACCGACCGAAAAAAACACTATTCGAAACCTAGATTGCCCGAAAAGAACCTTAGAAGTACCAACTTGGCCGGACCCCATCCCCACAAAAACAACTTTACTAAGCTCAAAAAATTGATAACTTGAATGCTCAATTTTGATACTTTAGGCATTTCTCTTTCAGCAGAGTTAAATCTTTCCAAAAAAATTTAAGGCTTGTTTGGACTTAAAGATGTTCTCAAACAATTTCAATTTGATTGCAGATTCGATCGAGACTTGAGATGGAGAACAGGAGTCCAGATAGTTCCAGTTATTTGCGAAAGCTCAAACAATTTCAAGATCACCAAACAAGCCTTGGAATCAGCATACCAAACAGCCATAGAAGCCAACATCAGAGTCAAAGGCTTGCTCATAACCAACCCATCAAACCCATTGGGAACTCTCTTAGACAGAGACACACTAACTCTTCTAGTAACCTTCATCAACCAAAAAAACATCCACCTGATCTGCGACGAAATATACGCAGCAACGGTCTTCAACCAGCCGAGTTTCATCAGCATTGCCGAGATAATAGAGGAGGAAGAACAACGAAATATCAACCGCGATCTCATCCACATTGTTTATAGCCTGTCAAAGGACATGGGCTTTCCTGGATTCAGGGTCGGGATCATTTATTCGTATAACGATGCGGTGACACATTGTGCTAGAAAAATGTCGAGTTTCGGGCTAGTTTCTACCCAAACCCAACACCTGCTCGGATCACTCTTGTCAGACGATGTTTTCGTTGACAAATTTCTCGCGGAGAGTGCAGATAGGTTAGCGAAAAGGCACGAAATGCTCACAAAAGGACTTGCACAAGTGGGGATTGGTAGTTTAGAGAGTAACGCCGGGCTTTTTATTTGGATGGACTTACGAAAACTTCTCAAGGAAAACACGATCGAAGCAGAGACGGCTCTTTGGAAAGTGATAATCCACCAAGTGAAGCTCAATGTTTCGCCTGGATCGTCGTTTCAGTGCTCCGAGCCTGGTTGGTTTCGTGTCTGCTTCGCGCACATGGACGATGATGCGTTGAAGGTCGCGTTGAGAAGGATTAGGAACTTTGTTCTTCAGACCAACAAGGGAGTAGTAGAAGGGCAGCATGCCAAGAGAAAATGTTGGCAAAGTAGCAACCTTCAACTCAGCTTATCATTCAGAAGGCTGGATGATATAGGGATGATGTCCCCTCACTCTCCTATAGCTTCTCCACTTCTCAGGGCTAGGACCTAATTTGGGATTCGAGAAGGCTGTAGTTCGCATGTAGTACTGGTAAAACGACGTAGTTTTACCTACTTTGTCCTCGTAACAATTTGCTTGACAAGCCAAAACGATATAGTTTCGAGGACAAAACGGGCAAAACTACGTCATTTTGCCCGCACTACACGTCCACTACAGAAAAGCCCTCCAAATCCCCTCTAATTTGATCCTATGGATCTATTACTTTATGGTATATACCTAAGATAGTTTGGTTCTTGCATTCATGGTAGGATCTGGTCAGTTATAGGGAAAGTTTCCGAATTTTCGATTCGTTGTCTCAATTCACTTCCAGTTACGACGTCGTATCTCGAGACCCAAGAGGTTTTGTGATTTTTTTTCATCATATCGTGTGACTGGAAGTGCAATGGAGAAAGAATTAATTTTTTCGGAAATAGTTTCTCTTCCTTGAATCTTGTTTCTTTTTTTAATTGAATTACCATTCTTTTACTTGTATTCATTGTTTACTGTAATTCATAAGCCTTCCCTCAAAATTGTTAAGGCTATGTTTGGCTGTATGAAATCAACGTTGGTAATGAAATGATTATTTTAATGAAGTCGTCAATATTCTCATATTCGTATCCATCAAAAATTTGCTTAACTTGATTGAATTTAAGTAATTTTTTTGGTCTCTATTCATATATTTCTTTTTGTATTTGTTGTTTTGAGATTAATTTTTTGCTGATTATTAGTCCGTCTCGACGAAAAAAATCTAAAAAGTACAAATTGTGCTCAAAAATTAAAAAACTTCATTAAAGACAACAAATAAGCACAAACAAACTACTATGTTTTTGGATTATTTTTGTCTTTTTAAATTTTTTTCAAAAATTGGTTCCTTATTTGTAACTTTCCAGAAATCCTTATTGAGACAAATTAATAATTTACAAAAAATTGACGAAAAACAAAAAATTACAAAAAATCACTATTCATAGGAATTCACAGTCTTCTCTCAATTTTGCTATTAGTAAGGAATAGTATAAGGAATGGTGCAAGGTGGGGCCACTAATTTTTGGGGAACCGGGTAGGTGCACAGCACATATGGAAAACTGCAATTTTTGAATTAAAACAAAACTCTATTTTGTGTGTTGAGTGCTCGTATTTCATTAACAAAATTTTATTTTAAAATTTCGAGTATACGTTAATCTCAAAATATTTTTTTAAGTCAATGAAAAATTTTTAGAATTTTTTCAAAAATAAAATTTAGAGAACACAATCAAAAGGGATTCAAATAAGCAGTATCAATAACTTTTTTTAATTCGATGGTGGCAAAATGGATATATATTTTTATTTTCTTTTAAATTTTTCCACCACCGCATTAAAAAAATTAACTGATACCGCTCATTTGAATCGCTTTTGGTCTTGTTCTCTAATTTTTTTTTCAAATTTTTTTTTAAAATTTACCGTTGACTTAAAAAGATATTTCGAGATTAATTGTAAACTCGAAATTTTAAAATAAAATTTTGTTAATAAAATGCGTGCGCACAACATACAAAAGAAGTTTTGCTTCAATTTAAAACGTTACCGTTTTCCATCACAACACCTCCCCCGTTCTTTAGTTTTTGTGCTTTTGAAAATTTTCTTTCCCCTTCTTTTTTTTCTCTCTCTCTCTGTCTCTCTCTTTCTCAAAGGTTAAATAATAAATGTGAGTTTTTGAAATATTTTTATTTTCATTTATTTATTTCAATTTGATTAGCTTTGCATTAAATATTTAAAATTATTGATTCGTTTCGAGTAAAAAAAATGATAAAAAACTTAAATAATTTCTCTACAAATAAAAATAATCTAAAATAGATAATTTTTTTGAATTATGCTTGTCTTTTTTAAACTATTAAAATTTCGTTCGTATTTTTTTATTTTTCTCATTCCTCTTGTCACGACGAACTAATAGGCACAACATTTGATGAAACACTAACAAAAATATTTTTTTGTGAATAAAAATACTAAAAACAAACGTGTATATTTAAAATATTTTGCCTTTAGTACTTTTTACTTTGTTCATAAGTAAATATGACCAAAATAAAAACTAATATGTATGTTTATGAAAACATAGAGATAGTGTCGCAAACATGTATTTTTTTGTTTTGAGCTCACTTTTTGTTTCTCCAAAGTTGACCGACACTGCTCATTCGAACCCCTTTCAGTCGTGCTTTTCAAATTTTATTTTGAAAAAAATACTAAAAATTTATTGTTTACTTAAAAAATTATTTTAGGATTAACCGTGAGCTCGAAATATTTGATAAAGAGTTGTTGAATTATAGCAAGGTATTTGTTGATTTATATTTTGTTGTTATTTTTTACAACAAAATATTTTTAAGTAATTCAATTACCCTTTATCAAAATTACTAATTCGTCTCGACGAGGGTAAAAAACAATTATGATTAAAAAAATACATGTTTGCATCATTATCTCTATGTTTTCATAAAAAAAACATGTTAATTTTTATTTTGGTCATATTTACTTATGAACAAAGTTAAAAATACTAAAGACAAAAATATTTTGAAATATACATATTTATTTTTGGTATTTTTATTCACAAAAAATTACTTTTGTTAGTTTTTTGTCAAATGTTGCGCCGGTTAGTTCGTCAGGAAAAAAGGAATTAGAAAAATAAAAAAATAGGGACGAAATTTTAAAAGTTTAAAAAAAACAAACATAATTCAAAAAATCTATCTATTTTAGATTATTTTATTTGTAGAGAAATTAATATTTAAGTTTTTTATTTTTTGTTTACTCTCGTCGAGACGAATCAATAATTTTAAATATTTGATGCAAAGCTAATCAAATTAAAAAATAAATAAAGATAAAAAATTATTTTTTTAAAAATCACATTTATTATTAACCTTTTGAGAGAGAGAGAGAGAAGAAGAAGAAGGGGAAAGAAATTTTTCAAAACACAAAAACTAGTGGTCACACCTTACCACATATTTCCTTACACCATTCCTTGCACTATTCCTTACTAATAGCAAAATTGGTCTTCTCTCCCCACCTCTGTAATGAAAAAAAAAAATCTAAAATTACAACTTCACGGATGGGCATTCTGGGCCAATTCATAATAGTTAGGTCACGTATCTATTTGAGTAATGCTACATGCATACCATTTGGTTTGCACACATTCACACTCTGCATACATGGCACATGAATCCTCACCCATTTAACCCTTACAAAAATCAAAAATAAAATAAAATAAATTAAAATCTCAAACATATAAATAGAGTGTGAGCGGATGTAAACCAGAAGGTGTGTGAGTAGACTTATTGTATCTATTTACTATTTTGGATCTCATCGTTCAAAATCGAATCATGTAATCAATGAGATCGCATCTGTATCAAGTACGCTTATCCGCTGCGCCAATCCCTTAATCTCGAGGAATCTATTATTTGAGAAGAATTAATTAATTATATGCTCTCCATGTGGTGAAAATTGTACTGTTAACTTTATATTTTTATAGATATATCTTTTTATTATTTCTTGAAACTGGAGATAACATGTGTTACCCTGCTCCTCTGTTTAGTCTCACCCCTACCTAAATTATCTAATTCTATATATAATAACTCTTTTATTGTTCGCTCTTCGAATGACGCTAATGGCGATTAATTCCTTCCGGCTAATGAAGACTACTCCAATCTTCCCATTCATTCCTAGTGAATCCTTTTCCTTAGCGGAGAACAATTAAACAATTTATCTTATGATTTAGTCGCAACATCTTATGCTGATGTCGTTAGGTTTGCAAAGAATAACCTGAAAATCAAGTGCAAAGTACAACGAAAAGTTCGACAATCCTGTTCTTTGGATTCGAGATAGCAAATGGAATTGTTTTAGTCTATATCTGCCGTGCTGAATTCCTATAGTAAGGTAGCCCCGATCAGAGTATACTAGACTCGAGCAGTGTGGGTCGTCTTCTGAGCAGCGAGTCGATCATGACCTCCATTGGCTGGAGAAGATGATTCGGCCGGATACGAGAAATCGACCTCGATCAATTCCATTCCAGTTGTCAGGTCCTCCTTCATATCTTAACTCAGTGTTTAGATCCATGCCACATGTTACGGAACCAAGACAACCTATCTTACTACTAATAATAAAAGGTTAAGGGCCTCCAACGCCTATAAATAGAAGCTTGTTTCAGTCTCTATTTGGCAAAGGGAGACGGGGCCAAACTTAGAAGTCGGCATGCGAGTACATTGTTTCAGACGCCGAATACGTTAAATCACCCACCGAAGACGCATAAGAATAATCCGATGAATCATACATAGCATAGGGAGAAATCATTCCTAAGAACCAGAGTCTAGGGCTGCTCTTTCCCAATCCGAACCAGCGGAATAGGCCTCTTCCGTTCCTGGTCGGAAGGCTTCCTTCCAGTGGTTGCTCCGGCTAGAGATATAGTCGTAGAGACAGCTAGAGATTATGTCTAGGACAAGGCTATTGATCTAGTCTACCTTCTCTTCTTTAGCTTGAGTATATACCGTCCGCTAGATAGTCTGCTTTTCCTTTCTCTAGGTTTTGGGGGACTATTCCTTCAAGGATAGTTTCGGTGAGGTTCTACTTGATCTTAGTTCTTTTACTCAAAGTAGGGAGCTAAAAGTCTTCTTTATCTCGGTACTTTTGGTACTTAATACCCTAGTTCTCCCCCGAGAGACAGTATCTGACTTGTTTTCCTCAGTTTCCGTTGAGGATCCCTAGTTATCGAAGGGATAGTAGCTCGTATTCTAGAGTGAAGCGAGCCTCCCCCAGTGATAAATCTGACATATAGATTGTGATGAAGAAATAATTTAGTCTTGTTCATCCCAGCTTGGATTAATTCGAGAAGAAAAAAGTCAGAAGGCCTTAGAAACACTTGCTTTGGTGTCTTTAAGAATCGTTCGAATTGAATCGAATCGAAGTTAATTTCACTAAGAGAATTAAAAATAAAGACCAGGGTTTACCGTCTATATTGTTTTACTAAATTCCTCATGATGTGATTCCTTTTTAACACGTGACATTCATTTATTTGCACGAGAATCTAAAAAACTATTATATTAGAGTATGTGCTTCATTGCCATACAATTATTTGTTATGTTATATTCAATGGAACAGATAGTAATAGATCCAGCTATATACTATAAAAGTTATTGGACATCAATGGTATCAGACTGTAACAGTTCCGATGAATAGTCAACTCACGTTTGACAATTATACAACTCCAAAAAAATTCTAAAATTGGGTCAACCACGTTTATTAAAAATGGACAATAAAGTCTTTGTACCAGCCTGGATAGAGAAGGTCTCCAATGTCGGATCCAAGTTTCGGATTTGGGTCTTTGGAGCAAAGCTACAGCTCGCGTAGTTAGCTCAAGCTTGATACGCTCTCCCTCGAATAGGGAAGTTCTCGGGTCGGTAACTGGAGATGGGTTTTCTTGAGACGGACCCCCACGAACTAAACGGGCCTCAAATGGGCTTTCGGATGGATCTTCCCAGGTCAGATGTGATCTCCCATATTTCTCATGTATATATATATATATACCTATATTACAGGTGAAAGGAATAACAGTTCACTGCAGAATTTCATGAATAGGTACAAACAAAAGATCGTACCTTTATTACTGGAGACCGTTCAAATAATTGGGTGTCTGAGTCGTAAGATATGCGTATCTCAATTAATTTCAAAATCTTAAAATGAATAATTAGACAAATCTTTTGTGGACAATGACACGAAAGATTATTTTGCCGGTTGTGGAAGTCGAATGTCCACACTTTGTAAATTTAAGCCATGTTTTGATTATTATTCGTTTTAAAAGTAGGATGTCCCCATTGCCGCAAATTAATTAAACAAACATCAATTACATTAACCATGTTAATTTAACATAATTACGTGATGCATGCTTTTGCCAATCTTATGTAATTCTCTATCTTATTTGGTGGATTGTGGTTAGAATATATATCTACATCTCTCTCTCTCTCTCTCTCTCTCTCTCTGAGTATATAATATTATTCAGTCACCTTCTTAAACAACTAAAGAACCATTTAAGTGCAAGAAGGCAATAAGGATTAGGATGTGTTTGATTAAAGAACAAAATTAGTTAGATTTTGGTGCCCAAACCCATTAAAATATGACCTCACGTTGTCTGCACTTATGACTATGTCTCCATGAGCATGAAAGGTTTATTTAGTATCTTTGGGGCATCAAATGACAGTTGTTCACGTTCTTTGTCACCATACATTGGTTTGGTGTCCTAATAAATATGTTGTGATGGAAGAACTTGAAATTACACTTGACAGTGTCCCAGACACACTAAATAACTAGTCATGAGAATGGCAAAAGTGGCACTTTACATCGCACTTTTCTAGTTTTAGCCTCCGACGCGACCATGAGACAACACACGGTCAAGTCCCCTTGAATTAAATTAATATCTCATTTGTCTGGTCGAGAAGGGAGAAACCCAGGGAAGCACTGGATTGTGAGTACTCTTCTATTACATTACGGAGAAGTTCATTCTCATCATGATTGATCTACGTCCTACGGTAGTGCTTAGAGAACCAGGCATGCTTAGCTTACAAAGTTAGCTTACTAAAAGTTCTGTTAACAACGGGGCTTTAGTTTAATTATTTCCAACCTAATAAGACGGGTGTCATTACTAGAAGAGGGATTGATCGTCCGCCCTGCTTATCTCTATTCTCTACGATTAAACGTACTAGTTCTAGACAAATGAAACAGTTTGACCATAGGAAAAGAAATATTATTATTACACAATGATGGAATCATGACACATGATATAAGCTCTACATCATGGAGCATGTGAAGAACTCAAGAGGATGATGAAGATGACAAATAAATAATGTAACGCCCAGATTTTTCAGAACATTAATTAAAATATTCTATTTCTATTACGTTAAATAAAATATAATTAAAATATTAATTCATAAATGTGAATCTCAAAATAAAACATTATATGCGAAAGTTTGACAAGAATTACTAAGATATCCCTTCTGGATTTACATTGTGATTTGAATATAATGTAACAGAGCTTCTAAGGATAAAGTTTTCATATGTTATCACGGTCTTCAGTTCCATAGCCTGGCTCTTTCAGCTCGGGTTGCTTTTCTTCCTGCACTTCTTTATCTAGCATAAATACTAGGAGTAGAGAAATTGCTCCATGAGTACATAATACTCAGCGAAAAACACACCCGAAACACTAACTCAAAAAGTATCCAATTTGACAGATATGATATACCAAATTGAAGGAAACAGAGTAATTAAAGCAGCGGAAATAAACACATAAGTTTGTTATGAATCTTGTTTTTAAGTTTCTAGGATTCACCACCTTGAGAATTCGATCCTAACTCTTGCCCTAGACCTAAATTTTAGGCTCTATCCCTAACCCTAATTCCTCTATTATTAAGTAATTTGAATTCGAACGTGAACCTGAGTTTCGAAAATGTCGAATACCGTCTTAGACACTAGCATAGACAATCGGTTGATATTGACCAGTCCTTGCTTGCCATGGGTTCATAGTCTGAGGTGATATACCCAACTGAGTACTGACCCAACAAGTCAGAGACCTTCTACCGTCTACTCAGGTCAATACATACTTCACCCTATCTAGATCCTTCGCAACGTGGCTTCACCAGATCAGGTACCAACGAACTTTAGCCGCTTTTCCTTTACCGGCTCAAGGACGCCCAAGACACAGATCGCCACTCCCTCGGGTCCGGAGCTGCCATCGCAGACGTCCCGAAGTCACCTCCAACTGTCTCCAGCTCCTTCTAGTTGGGGTCCTTATTATTAAATCATAATTAACTTGGCATAATTACGTTGTAACCACTTGGGTCAAAATCCGAATCAAACTGTCACCACGGACCAAACCGATTTTACTCTTTCTTTTAACGTTCTTTAGTGTATATACACATTATCCGAATACAAATGTACGCTCTGACATTCTCTGTTGCCGTGTCACAAACATCATCCGATCCAGTGTCCCTAACGTATGACTCTAAGTTTTCCCCGCATACAAGTACATTAAGTTCCAGGAATTTCAGCAGCACAACGGCTATAAATTGATTTAATCAATAACATTATTATGCTATCATCAATCTCCAATTAGAATCCCAACATTACGATAGCATTATCTAAGAAACATAACAATGTTGTCATAACCAGTTATATTCAAATTGGCAGTCATGCTCTCACAAAATCACATGAAATTTCATGAACATAACAATATATGCTTTAAGAGTGTATGCACATGCGAGTGTAAGTAACTGTAGAGTTAATTTGCATGATTTTCTTTTGGGTAGAAAGTCATGATTCAAACAACTAACAACTTGTGGGTTCAATTATAGTTAGTGCTTGTATATGTTTCAAAAAAAATATTATTAGAATAGTCGTGGGTTTTAAAAAAAAACTCTAATAATATATTTTCACATGAAGTTGACTTATCATGTACTGGTTTTCTAAATTCCCTTCCAGATTCATATAAAAATAAACAAAGTGGCATTGAAATTTTCGTGAAAATGGTGGGCCATTTTAGAAATTTTGAAATTGAAAAAAAAAAAAAAAAAACTAAACATCCTTCTACCTCACTCGTGTAGATAAAAAATTTATGTATTCTTAATGCACCCAATTAAGCCCACTCAAGTTATGATCACTAAAGGTTATTTCATCTTCACAAAATGCCTGTTGAGTTTGCAAAACCAGTGAGTTGACTAGACAAAAAGAAAAAGAGGGAAAAAAAAAAAACAATATTACGCGATTCAATTACGAATTATTCGATCTATGGGTTGTAGCTATGAAATCCTACCTCGAATTCCGGCAGAGTAACGGGGTCAAAATGGTGATTTTTGGTTTCGGAACTGCGAGTTCCAAACATAAAATTAACACGATTCAACTACTAATTGAACGATCTAATGTTGAAGATGAATAGTAAACGTGCAGATTAAAAATATTTCACGTAATATCTATAAATTGTATGAAACTAAGGTTGCAAGGTATGTGTTTCTATCTCTACGTGATGATTCCGGCAAAGAACGATGTCAAAAGGTGCTGGTTCGGCCTCGGCAGTGGTCATGAATCATTCCTCTTCGTCTAACCCACCTCTCTCTCTCTCTGTCTCACTCTCAAAGTTTACTGCTAATGGACGTGAAGAAGATCATTGTTGGTTTTCATAGTCCATTAGAAATAATGTGCCATTAAATAAATCCACGCGTACAAAAGACTATCGAAAGTAAATAAATAGTTTTAAAAAAAATGCGAACAAATTATGATGCTTAAAGTAAATAATAATAATAATAATAAAAAATAACATTTTTGACATTCTTTTATTATGATTTTTTTTTTTAAGTTTTAAAAATTCGAGTCGTTACAAATAAATTAAAGATGACATTGCATAATCATTTCCTATGTGTAATCAACTAGAAAAATGAATTTTGACTATATTTTAATAAACTTTTTTCATCTGATCGAGATAAGATGGCATTAAAGACAATGAAAACTGTCATTTTTAAATTTTTTTTGTCTTTCGTTAATTTTTTAAGACTTTTGACAATTTTTTTTTCACCAATTTTAAATTTCTTACAATGATATTATTACTAGAAAAATTAAATCAAATGAGGCCGGTCTGTTTGGTCTAATCGAAGTCAACTGACTCACATGAAATACAGAGTGAGTTTTCACCAAGCTGATCGCTGGAGTCTATAGGCTATCTCTCCTATCTGCTTTTCTACAAGGTCTACTTTCTTCCTCTTTCAAACCAGGACAAGCCTTTAGGTTGTCAAGTAGGTCGGGCTAGATTTGGTTGATCTTTTGGAGTTATCTCCAAGAAGGGTCGTCGCTCCCTTCATACGTCTTGTTGCTTCATCTAAGTAGCCAGGTTTGGACTAGGTCATTGTGCTCCTATCACCTCTTGAAAAAGTAGTTTGATGGACAAGCACCCTCCTGTCGCAATGGTGTTGGGCGTCAGAGGTTGTTCAATGATATTATTACTTGAGAAATCAAATCAGATGAGGTCTAAATACATGGAAGAGTAGATGCATTCCAGAAACTTCTATCAGCCCCCAACTTTGAACTACCTTTTTCTGTGGGTAGGCAGCAACAACTTTGAACCTCCAACTAGACAATAGAAAATTCCCTATAAAAGTGAGAGTTGTTTTTGGTATGGTGTAACAAGTTATCTTCTGAAAATTGACCATTTTGTTGTTTATTATATTCCAATAGTTTCCACTTTTTCAAACAAGAAATTTGATAATTTTGCGGGCGTGTTGTGGGTCCAAATGACGTGTGTATAATAGAACGTGTTGTGTTCTAGAACGATGTCGTTTTGATGCACACAATACTATTCGGGCATAAAACGATATCGTTTTGATGCAAATAATACTATTCAGGCAGTTCGGATAGTGTTTAGACAATATTTTTTTTCGCCAAAACGATATCGTTTTGTTTGTACAACACACCTACTGTGCAGTAAGCTCCCCTTGTGCAAGAAAAGGTAGATTATACTTACCTCCCTCGAGACTATTAATAATTATATACACTAATCTCTCATATAGTTTGAGAAAATACTTTGATTTTTTTTGGCTTTTAAAGCTATTATAGTCAAGCTATTGAAACATTAGGTTCAGATTTCTTTTGAAAAAATAAATTAAAATATACTTTCTATCACGTCTAAAATACCCTAAGTTCAAATTTTGAGATTTTTCTAAAACAAAACTCGTACACAGTTTTTGGAATTTGTTCGAGTTTTGATTTCAAAAAGTGGTTATGTCAGCATATATAGTAGAAGTTATGTAGCAGTTCTTTTTGTCAAAAAAAAAAAAACTCAAATTTAAAATTTTAATAGTTTGACTAACGACGTTTAACTAATTTTAACGACAGAAAACATAATTGCGTAATAGTCTCACAAGCAAATTCAAAATAATTTCTCAAACTACTTAAGAGGTCAACAAATTTATAAGAAATCTCAGTTCAGATCTCAATGTATTTTTTCCTTAAAGAAACTTAACTAATTCATTTGCAGCATGTGTTAGCCTACCAATTAGAGGACCCATTATTATAAGTATTAATTGATGAACAACTTGCTTAATTCTGACTTTGCAAAGGATAAATAAGTCAATCCAAAATGCTGATGTCATCACACACCAGAAAATCAACTGAAAAATATTGGTTGTTAAACTATGGGTGCACTGGTTTAATCCTATTTCCCCTACCATTTCAACTACATTTAATATTGATTTAAGCAAAAGCTTTAATTGGTTGAGGATTGTGAAAATTTAACCTATTTTTTGGACTTTTAAATTTGTAAAAGTGAAATGATGTATACGATCTCCAAATATTTTCATATAATAAACAAATATCGCGAGGTCATATAATAAATAAATTTCGCCGTAAAAATAAATTAATATACATCGGTTGTAATCTTGCACTTCATTTTCTATTCATATGAGCGGAAACCAATTTGGAAGTATTAGGAATTCAATATTAATTTTTTTGATAACCCAAAGTGTCTGGGCCAGCTTATACACACCTCGACTAATGGAGTATATGAGAAATCAATCTCACCGTTCACTAGCGGGAGATCTCAAGAACGGACCGAGGGGTAGATGAGCAATGACGGCCACCCACTACAAGTTTATATTTATTTCAACAAAAGCTTTTATTGGTTGAGGATTGTGAAAACTTAAGCTAACGTTGCAATAAAATAAATAAACATAGTCATTTAATAAACAACTGTAACCATAAAATAAACATATATACATCGGTGGTATTCTTTCACTTCATTTTCTATTCATTTGATCAAAAGCAAATTTCAAAGTATTAAGAAATTAGCGTCGTTTCTAGGCCAAGAACGGATGGGCAAAGACGACCACCCACTCCAAGAACGGATCGAGATACAAATTTCGAAGTATTATAAAGATTTGTCTTCTCATGTTTACCATATTCGTAAGAAATTTTTTTCACTTCATTTTCTATTCATATGAGCGAAAACAAATTTGAAAGCTTACAAACCAAGAACGGATAGAGGTACAAATAGATAACGACGCCGATCACTTCAAGTTTTAAAACATCCCTTAATTATAGTAGGATTTGATTCGAATATTTGACGTTATGTCTCTTCTGTTTACCATATCCGTAAGGAATTTTTTTTATTGTCTATCCATACTTTTAACCTAATATTAAAATTCTGTGTTCGTCTTTATTACTAGTAATTCTTTTTGTTCACCTTCCTAACCAACTTTAAATCAAAGCTATTTCTGTAGTGGAAATAGGGAGCCAGATACACTGCAACCGTGTTGTGCGCGTTTTGGTGCATAGCCCGAACAATATTTTAACTGTTCGAATAATATTTTGTACGGGGATTGGGGTAAGGCTCAAAATCGAATATTTTACTGTATTATTTAAAGGCTAGTAGACCAGTTTTGGGTGGCCAAATCCAAATATTATTTGCCACCATTTCAAAGGTAGACAGCAAGCAGCTCGTCCTTTTTGTCTCCGGAATAATAATGGTTACTTTTAAGTGACGTACAGAAAATTTGTCGCGATTTTATTTGACAATTCAAACAGCTAATTTTATACGTTTAATGTTTTTATTTTTTCATGCGAAGAATTTAGATTCTAAAAAACTGAGGATTCTTCAGGACTGGTAAATTGGACATCGGTATAAGCTTGATCAAATTGTATGGTCACAAGAGGAAATAAACGGTCAAACATTCTCTTGTGATAATTATGCTTCGTTATGATAAAGACAGACGTCCGATCAATCAAATTTTTAGAATGAGTAATGAATATTTTATGCCCTACAAATTGGACGACTCAAATCGTCAAGCAGAACCTTGGATCAGAGGATTCAAGGGGTTGTAGTGCAACCTGCACTACAACCTTGCAGCGTGTGCAAAACGACAACGTTTTGCTCACGAATTGTTACTGAAATATTACCCGTTTTTACCTGATGTATTTTAGCAATTTATGAATAAAACGACGTTATTTTACTCTTATTACAAGAGACTGTACTACAACCCCGTAACCACTAGCACAAAGAGAAGAAGAAGAAGAAACATATGGGAATGAGCAATAATGATCTAAGGAAACATAATTATTTCATTCTCATCTTACATGGGTTTTTTTTTATCAATTGACTCAAATTTCCATCCCCAAGTACTTCAAACTCGAAAAATAGTAAATAAATTAATATAAAAATACTTATTTATTTTATCCCAACTCAGAAAAATATTTTCAAGAAATAACACAATTAGAATTAGGGTTTTCCTCGCAACTTCGCACGCAGTAGTACTGAGGCATATAAGGATGGTAATTCCAATAACGATTGTATTCCGTACAAGCCTTGGCAAGCTCTGCCATCCGTTTTTCTTCTTCTTTCTTCTTTTCTTCCTCCTTCTTCTTGGGGTCTTCCTTTTTTGGCTCCTCTTTCTTTTTTTCTGGTTCTTTTGCAGGACCAACTGTTATTATTTCTGTGTGACAGAATTTTCTCAATTTGCTGACTACGCAAACCGGATCGATGTCTCCGGTTACAGTCAATTTCTTCGCATTCATGTCCATGGTTATCGATTCAATTCCTGCAGTAAAAATCGGGAATCAATGGTGATCATTCACTGTTCAGTTAAAAATTGTCAATTTCTTAAACCAAACAATGGAAGATTTGTTTTTTTTCTAAAAAAAAAAAAAATTGTTTCTTTTTTTGTTTTTGTTCTTTAAGGTTACAAACAAGGCCTAAAAGACAGGAAGGAAATCAGAGGTTCTTAAGTTACAAAACGTAGAAAGATATGCAAGATTGAACCGAGAGACAGAAAAACTCGAACAACCGTTCTATCGACGTTTTTTTAGATCGAAAAGAAAATTCAATATTTTCTCATTCAATATTAAAATTCTGCGTCCGTAGAGCAGGGGAGATGTATTGATGAATTACCTGAAAGGCTAGAAACTGCTTTCATGGCCTTTTGCTTGGCTTTGTCATCATGTAAATCCAATTTCAGCACAACTTTCTGCAACAAAAAATATGAAAATTACAGTCAACAACCAATGAAATTGCTTTCCAATTATATACCAGTGGTGCAGAAACGAAGAAGATCGGAACGAGCCCTAGATGCAAGGCGATGTATTCAGAGGATAACAATGTTTTGTACGAAAGAAATTGATAGTAGTATCATGAGCAATGTTCTTCGTACTACCGAAGTCAACTCCATAAACCAGCAAACGAAACGATCCAGTTTAGTATCTATTGTTGGGAAAGCCAAAAAATAATCAGCAGAGATTTTGTATTATGTTTTTGGGACATCAAAAGTGAAATTCCACAGAACAGACTACCAATGGAAATTCAAGATTTATTCTGATTTGCATTTTCTCCCAAAAAGAAGGGGGTGGGGATTTTCAGTTAATATTAACTGTAAAGGTGAGAGAAAACACAAAACCCATCAAGAAATGAGCTTTGAATTCAGATAAAAGAGAAGAGAAATTGCAAAAAAAAAAAGATTTGATCGATTAGGGAAAACAGAGCATACGACAACAAAAATATTCAGAATTTTTGACATCCAAATAAGAAACCCATCAAGAATTGAATGATATCAGAATCAACGCAAAAAGATTGGGGGGGGGGGGGGGGGGGGGGGGGGATTCAAAACAGAAGCATAAATTTAAAACCCATAAAATGGTTATGAAACAGAGGACCGGAGTAAATAAGAAATAATTCCTATTCAATAACAACCTGATGGTGATCGTGAATTAGAATTGAAATCCCACATGGTTTGTGAGTCTATAATGTATATCTATGTGTGTAACTATATCGCTTATGGCGATATATGGAAAACAGAGTAGAATAGAGAGAGAGAGAGAGGTGCACCTTCGGTTCCATTAGATTGAGAGTAGTGAGCAGGATTTTGATCGGAATTGGGGAATCAGAAATGTTTTATCTTTCGAATGTGATCAGAAAGAGAGATGATACTGAACAAGTAGAGGATACAACTGGGCGTTTAAAAATAACAACAAAACTAGTCAACGATAGAGAGAGAGAGAGAGAGAGAGAGAGAGTGGGGGAGAGGAGAGAGAGGGGGGAGGTGAGCTGAAGTTGGCGGAGGTTGCTAATAAAGACTCTCGCGCTGTTGAAAATAATAAACAGTCCTATTTCATGGAAGAAGAGTCCGAGCAAGTCCTTAACTTCACCTAGTTTATTCGGATTAATTACATTTTACCCCTTTAACTAATACTTATTTATTTTTTAATCAACTTATACTATATAATTTTACAATTTCTCTTCTTAAATTCAAAGAATAATTATAAACCCCTTACGCCATTAATGGGACTATGCATGAAATAATGAGCAGTTATGTTTTGCCTCATTCAACTATAGTAAATTTTTGCTCTATTTTACTTAACTTATGTAGATTGATTAGTTTTTGTATTTGTTATTTTTGCATCATTTTTTTTGTAGCTTATTGGTTCGTTTCGACGAAAAAAATCTAAAAAGTATGAAATTATGTCCAAAAATTAAAACAATTCATTAAAGATGAAAATAAGCCTAAACAGACATTATATTGATTTATTTTTTTGTCTTTTCTGAACCTTTTCTAATTTTTTTGAAATTTCTTGTCGATACGAACCAATAACCATAAAAAAATTGATGCAAATCCAAAAGTTGGAAGAAAAAAAATAGGAATAGTTAAAGAAGGTAACAAATAGAAAAAAATTGACGCCACAAAAAAAAGAAAAGAAAAACAATCTTCATTGCTACTTCTCAAGTCAATGTGTTATTCTTTCAAATTATTATTTTCTTGTAATAACTCTTTATTTGTTATGTGTTTTTTGTTATCTACGTAGGGGTGTGCAATTATTCGTAGTCCAATTAATGAGGTAAGTTGTAAGATTTTATAATTTAAGATGGTCAAGTAATAAATAGCCATAGTTAAAGAAGGTAAATGTAATTAACCTTTAAATCAATTCATATCATGCATATAACCACGTGGTCAATACAGAATTATGTAGGGTAAATTACATTGACCTCCCCTGAGGTTTCTACCAAATACAGTACCCCTGATTTTTTTGAAATTACTATAATACTCCCTTATTTTTTAAACAATTATGCAGTTACCTCCCTATTGTTAAAATCAGTCAAACATCGTAAGTTA
This sequence comes from Arctostaphylos glauca, assembly GCA_019985065.2. Taxonomy (NCBI): domain Eukaryota; kingdom Viridiplantae; phylum Streptophyta; class Magnoliopsida; order Ericales; family Ericaceae; genus Arctostaphylos; species Arctostaphylos glauca. The sequence continues at coordinate 2,241,691 of JAHSPW020000010.1, forward strand.
AGCTATTAAAACTTCAAGTTTGAGATTTTTTTGACAAAATAAACCTTAATATGATTCACATCACGTTTCAAACAAATTTTAAAATTTCAGAATTTTGACTTCAAAATAATCTAAAAAATTCAACATAGGTTATTTTTGACATGATAAAAACTATGTTTCAGTTTATTTTATCAAAAAAAATTTCAAATTTAAAGTTTTAATGGCCTAAGTAATTATATTAGATTGATTTTAATGATAGGGGAGATAACTGCATCATAATATGAAAAATAAGAGAGGTTATTATAATTTTGGAAACCTAAGAGGGGCATTGTATTTTTCACAAACCTCAGGGGAGTTCAGTGTAAATCACCCAATTATGTATTAATTAGTGATTTGGTCTTACGTAAGGAGTTACGTAGACATAACAGGAAACATGTACTATCTCGAGCCTGAAATATATGCTTCGTAATATTGTAGGTTTTTTTTTTCAATTAGTAGGGTATTTTTGTAAAAAATCACGTTGAATGAATATCTTGTTCATAAAAAATAATTTCGTCAATAAACAAAATTGACTCTATCATGTGGTAATTGAACCCCGATTTTTTAATTAGAGTGTTTTATTCGATGAGTTATACGAAATAAATGGCTCGGATGACATTGAGTTCAAAAGAATGTTTATTTTCAAACTACAAGCACAACAAAATTGTACCCAAAATTTCGTTGCCCGATGTCATTGTAGAGGTCTCGTGATTTTACGCCATTAGCTTTGGAATTACTATTCGCACGGAAGTCTACAAGGAATCGCGTAAGAATCACATGACGGGGGTGACAAGAGAAAAGACAAAAAAATTTTAAACAAAAAAAAAAAGCCTCGCTATGTAATTTCTATGCGATTCTTTCCGAGTTTTCTTGCGAATAGTAATTTTCAGTCTTTAGGCAAGTCAATTTTCAAGTCTTCTCGACCTCGATCCGAGCAACTTCTGTGTCCTTTTTTTTCTTGACAATCATAGACTGACACTGAAATTAAGGTGAAGTCCCCAGCTGTCCCCAGGGGGAAGATTTCAGTGAGAAAGGAACCAAGCTTCAATTAATCTTGTTACCAAGAAGACTTCTAGGAGTAGACTCTTTTTGTGCGTATAAAAAAGAAAAACCAAAAAGATAGACGTGAAATTGTGCACAACAAGACATGTTGTGCATAAAAAATGATGCCATTTTGATATATAAAACACAGTTCGAGTAGTCGTGACAGTATTCAAGCGGTGTTTTTTACACTAAAACGAATAAATAAATAAGAAAGTGGAAATATGAGTAGGTATTTTTGTTTCTTATAGTTCTCAAAGCTCTTCTGTCAAGCATATCTTACTAGACGACCATTATATATATATATATATATATATATATATATATAAACATACCATTTCAATCGTTAAAATCAATAGCTAAAATTAAAAAAAAAAGACTCCCTCGTCCCTCAATCCATAATTTGGTGTAACTGCCTCGTACTCCATCTCCTAAATCAAACCCAAAACAAAGAGTGTTCAATAGCTCAATGAAAACGGTGAAGTTTTCTTGATTTAAAACAAAATATGAATTAATTTCCGGTTGTAATTGTTGATGCAAACAGTGAACTTCAAGTTTGGTGAAGTTTTCTGATGGGTTTTTACTTTTTATGATTCCCTATGTGTTCCAAATAAAAAAAAAAAAAAACACTCCGATGGGAGAAATCCACCTAACTAAATAAAAAAATCTACTAACAATTATTGGAGTTGGGTTCACCTAGGACGTAAGCCTAATTATTGGGTGTAAAATACGTTTTTATAAATTCATATATGAAAAAAAGAATTAAGTGTAAACCCACCTAATAAAATTTACGCTATAATTGGATTTGCCGGGGAAGAGTTGTCGTCGAAATTGGGTTCGCCAGAGACAGGGAGGGGAAAAGTAGTGGAGGAGGGGAGCGAGAGAACCGTGATGAGGGAGATGGAGCCTGAGGTAGTTCCATCGAATTAGGGATTGAGGGATGAGAGAGGTTTTTTTTTTTTTTTCTAATCTCAGCTATTGATTTTAACGGTTGAGATGGTGTGTTTTTTTACGGCATGAAAGAAAAAATAGATTATATTGTATATATGTGTATAAATCAATCTTTCTATTAAACGTTCTAAAGTCTCAAAGTTCTTCTACCTCGGGTTATAAAATGAGATTGATCAAAGATCACCGAAAATTTGATAGCTCGTTTGGGCCATTGGATTAGGTTGAGGTTGGATGAAATTTCAAATAACCGAAAAGGAACCAAAACTCACAATTTTCTTTTGTAAAAATCGAGACCGACCGAACCCCAAAATTTTCGTGGTCGATTCAAAATAGTTGGTCATATTTTCACCCCTAAATATAGTCAAAGAGAGTTAAAATTAGGAGATGAGGACAGAAGGTGCACGTGAAACATGCCCTCCAATACAACCAACCAATTTGGGCCATGAAATTTCACAGCGACTTCAAAGACTTGAAGACCCTAAGGGGTCGTTTGGATGGGGGGAAAGCCCCCCTCCAAAAATTATCACCCCTTATTAGGGGTTTTAGCATGGTTTGGATGGGAGAAAAACCCCCCTCCAAAAATTATCACCCCTTCTTATCCCTTATTACCCCCTCTTATCTCCCTCCAAAAATTATTACCCCCTCTTAAATTTTCACTGTCTCCCAAAATTATATTTTTCTCTTTTTTATTGTTAACTAAATTTTTCTCTTTTTCTCTTTTTTATTGTTGATTTATATTTTGTTGTTATTTTTCTTTTTTTTTTTTGTTAATTGGTAAAACAAAGTTAAAAAACCCTTAAATTATTCAAAAATATTCACACTCATCACATGTCCTAATGGGCTTAACTTTGGAGGAAAAAAAGTACCAACACCGCGAACTCGAAATAACCGTGAACTCGAAAAAATACTAAAAATTTACTGTTTACTTAAAAAATTATTTTAGGAATAACCGTGAACTCGAAATATTTTGATAAAAAGTTTTTAAATTATGTTAAGATATTTATTGATTTATATTTTGTTGTTATTTTTCTCTTTTTTGTTAATTGATAAAACAAAGTTAAAAAAACTCTTAAATTATTAAAAAATGTTCACATTCATTACATGTCCTAATGGACCCAACTTTTGAGAAAAATGTTATTTAAATCTCAATATTTTGTAGTTTAGTAGTCCGTCTTGATGAAAGGAATCTAATGAGTATAAAATTATGTCAAAAAGTTAAAAAAAAGTCACTAAAGACGACGAATAAGTACAAAAAACTCTATTTTTTGATTTATTTTTGTGTTTTTTGAATTTTTTTCAAATTTAGCCGATGATTGATAACTTTTCTGAAAACTCTTGTCGAGATGAATCAATAAATCAAAAAAATTGATGAAAAACAAAAGGGGATAAGATAAGAGGGGGTATTATTTTTAAAGGGTTGACCCACATTGATGTGATATTTATAGAGGGAGTAATAAAAAATAGATAGTTTAGATGAAGTATTAAAAAATGGGGATAAAATATTAAAAAAGAGGGATAAAATAGTACTTAATTTTGATGGATGATAAAATAGGAGGATAAGGTTATTTTGTATTTGTAATGAGGAAGAAGGGGTATTATCAATACCCCCTCCCCTCTTTATCCCCCGGAACTTTTGGGCCACCTCCCCCCTACCCAAAAATTATCCCCCTTTATCCCCCTCCCGGGGGATTATTTTTGGCCTACCCAAAAATTATCCCCCTGCATTTTTTGCTCCCAAACCATGCTAAACATGTCACGTCGATCCTTTTACCTCCTCCAAAAATTATCCCCCTTCTTTTTTTTCCCCATCCAAACAATCAACAGTTTTTTTCCTTATCCACCACTCTTATCCCCATTTATCCCCTTGTTTAATCCCTCATCCAAACCATCTACTTTTTTATACCCCTCTATAAATATCACATCAATGTGGGTCATCCCTCCAAAAATAATACCCCTCTTATCTTATACCCCCTCCAAAAATTATCCCCCTAAAAATAATACCCCATCCAAACGGGCCATAAGATTAATGGGTCGATTCAAACCTTAGTACTGGTCTAACAAATTGACATTTTAGGACATTCATGTAGTCTGGTTCTTGTGGGAAGGTTCCTGCGAAATCTCTTCTACCTCCAATGTTTCTCTTTCTTCCTCTTCCTCTCCTTTAGACTCATCTTGTTCTTCTTCGCGTGTCTCGACTAATCTCAGCGGATCAATATCACCGCTCACTTACAAGAATTCCAATTCAAGACAAAACAAAACACTGTATGAACCGATCACATAAGAGTACTAAATAGCATCTGAATTTTTTTTGAACCCGAAACCTTAGAAAAGAACAAACTCCTAAGCTTGAAGGCTTGAGCACGAGGCCAATTATCCTTTGTGGTTTCCTCTTAATATTCTCGTTCTTGTTTTTTTCGTGATTTTGTCATATCAAAATAAACAAACTAGTGAGTTACGCTAGAACTATGAAGCACAGATACTTCTTGTTACCTGTATCATATCTGTTTTAGTATACACAAGTTAAAAATTATCATCTTTTATTTTTGGCATACCCTAATGTTAAGAATTTTTTTTTTTGAATACTCTAGATAACGTATTCAAAATTTTTATGAACGTAAAATAATGACTTTTCTTGCATAGTATTAGTAAAATTATTTAGAATAATATAACTGTTTAACATTTTACGTACTCTTTAAAAAGAAAGATATAGCAAAACGAAATAATACCATCAATTATGTAGCGTTCTGAATAACTTTATTGTGTGATAAGTGATTTTTTTTATATTTTTGAATTTTAAACATTAAACAAGTAACTAAATTAATTTAAAAAAATCACACAAAAATACAATAATTTACCACTATTCTTGTAAAGTTATATTTTAATTTAACGTATCCTAGTCACACTGGTATCTTATTTCTTAGATTTTCTTGTATCGTTGTATCAATATTGTATCGTATTAATCGTATCTGTTCCAGGGGCGGTACCATGTGGAGACCGGCCCCCAAAGAATTTAAAAAATTTAGGACCTAAATATAAATTTTAAAAATTATAAAAAAATTATATTTTGACCCCCCAAATTACATTCCTCCTCTTTTCTAAAAAAAATAAAATCACAGTCCCCTCAAACTCCAAATCCTGATTCCACCTTTGTCCGTATCTGGTATCCATGCTTTATAGCACTAGGATTATGCTTGTGAACATCAAGTGATTTGGGAGTATTATCTACGTCATTACTTACTCAAGAAACAAGTCTCGATGAAAAAGCAGCCAAAAACACAAGAGATTTGAGCTTATCGGAAGGGAATAAATAAGTCAATGCAGTTGCTATAGGATCGGAGGATGCGCGTTAGTGATGTACAACAACATGGGTATACTATTTTATTGCACTACAATATTATTATAATATTAAAGTATTCTCGAACTTGTCGCTATTGCTCTTCATTTTTTTTTCCGGCAAATTGGAAAATACGAAAATATATAATTTGTAGTTAAGAGATAAGAAGTACAAAAAAATATAATTTTATTATGGCCGGCAAATAGGTTAGCTAGGCATCCATATCTAAGACTGTACTAATGGCCCCTTTCAATTCTTAAGAGATAAGAAATACGAAAAAAATATAATTTTTTGGTTATGAGTGCTGTCCCCGATTACACGACCTTAGCGGATTGAATGATTGTCGAATGATTTTAGTCTCTTCCCTCATGTCATAAATGGGGTCGAGGGCATCTTTGATTGTTTTCGCTCAATAAGAGATTTATTGAGTACGTAGATGGATAACATATCATGGATAATAACCCCAAGGGGTTGTCCAAGTAGTAGAACAGGCAAGCTGTAAACCCCAGATGCTGAGTTCGAAACTTGGCAACCGCAAAAACTTGGGGCCACTGGAGGGTATTCCCGGTCGTTCACTTCAGGGCCCCGAGGACTAGTCGTCATAGGTGGGGGGCTCCCCCAGGCAATCCCAGCCTGGTCCCCAAGCCGTCGGACACCTCGGTTAACAAAAAAAAAAACATATCATGGATAATATTTGGTAGCATCTCAGCCAACAAAAACATATCCGTATCGCTAAGAACGTGTTCAAGTAGTAGAATAGTTGTGAAACTCAGAGCTCTAATTTTTCTTAACCATGATTAGTTTTTCATAAAGACTATCATGCAAGGTATAATATTTTGTACACTATTTTTTGCATAAATAAATTACTATAATTTAATGTTTCCAATTTTTTATTAAATAAATGCATAAAGAAAAATATATATTTCTTACTTTACTTTACTAAAATTTTCTTGGAAATAATTCTTCGACACCAATTTCTTGAACCGTTCATTTTTCAAAAAATTAATATAGAAAAATTATTCTAAGAATTTTTTAGTTTTGTGAATTAAATGAAAAAGATATGAATTACTCTTCATGCATGTGTTCATTTGATGAACATATGAGAAAGTTCAAAAGCAATAATTTAATTGTGCAAAATAGCAGAAATGTAAGTTTTCGGCAAATTTTTGTATTTTTTTTTTGCAAGATAGGTTTCGAGAAAAAACTAATCCAAATGTGAACACGAAAGATACAAATTTTGGCCCTATTTGGGCTGTAGTTTTTATGTGTTTATTTATTGAATTTTTTTTCGTTCTTATTTGAAATTTTTTTGCAATTTTTTGTTTTTCATCAATTTTTTTTGATTTATTGGTTCATCTCGACAAGAGCTTTCAGAAAAGTTATCAATCATCGGCTACATTTGAAAAAAGTTCAGAAAAGACAAAAATAAATAAAAAAACAGAGTTTTTTGTACTTATTCGTCGTCTTTAGTGACTTTTTTTTACAATTTGGACACAATTTTATACTCATTAGATTCCTTTCATCAAGACGGACCAATAAACTACAAAACATTGAGATTTAAACAACAAATGCAAAAAAAAAATGAATAAAGACAAAAATTATGAATAAATAAAAACCAGAGGCCAAATAGGGCCTTTATCATTGTTTTTCTAATTGAATATTTAAATCTTTCTCGACAGTAGTAGGCAACCCTTTCAAATGTGCAAAATTGAAGCCTCAGTCTATGCCCAAGTACCAATATCGCATTTTAAAAAAGAGCTATTTGACCGTATAAGGCTTCTGGAAGCCGAACTGTCTCACGCGCTCCCTTCCCGACTTACTCGTAGGGGTTACAAAAACCTTGTCCGTACTAATTTAGCTAACATTGTGAATCCGCTTCACTACCAGACGACCCTATCCAATGAAAATTTTTAGGTTGAAATAATGAGTCCTAATGCATCGTTGCAAGACAAACTTTTTAATCAAATTATTGTCCAACTGCACATCGATCTTTTTGTCGCGCATTTATATTTTTGTACAAATCTTTTCTTTGTACATTGATTTTTTTTAATGAGCTGGGCCCTACTGTGTGTTGAAATTGTGAACCCCAGCTTCAGCTTCTGGTGGGCCCAAAGGTTTTTAGAAAGTTCTTGTATCTGTGGGCCAGGCCCAACCTCAAGGTCTCCTTAGTCCACTTCAATATTTATTCTCATTACAGATCATCTGGAAATGAATTTATCTTTTTGTGAAAGGAAATAGATAGAAAGTGCCACGAAACAAATGGTCCCTTTGATTTTGTCATGTAAATGAATCTGAGACACCCGAGGGTCTCACAAGATAATCGAAAGAATCTTTTTGTTCAAGGCAATAGTTATTGATAGTCGTAGATCAAAAATTTATGCATTTTGGCTTTCGAAGAGTCCTTGCATGTTTATATATGTTAAACTCCTTTCACGTTTCTGAACACCGAGAAATTTATTTTCATTGGCATATTTTATTTTCGCGTTTTTGAGTGAGAGAGAGAGACAAACACAAATTCTGTTCGACTAATCTCGGAGAACCAATCCCAAAAGTGTATATATATGTATATTAAAAAGCAATTGAATTGCTCAACAATTTGAGATCTATGGATAATTATTTTCACAATACATGAATTGCATATACAATAATAATATTGACTATTCTTGTTACATTTTCACTAGCGAACAGAAATTTTCAAAGTTAAAATTAATTAAAAGTTATCATCGCTCAATTATGTCACAAAAATGGCTACATGGATCGACAATATCGTCCATTGAAAAGGAAATTGTAGGCAAGATTAATTATGCTAGCGTAATTATTATTTTTCCTGCAAAAAATACACGAAGAGTTATAATAAAGTGATGTTTTTAAATTCTTGTAATAACTACTTTTTAAAATTCATCTACTTAATATATTCTATATTGATTATCGATATTAATTTACTGTTTTTGTTTTTACTTGTAGCAAGGGGCGAAATTAGGATTTAGAGTTTGTGGGGGCCATAATTTTTCTTTTTGAAAAAGAGAGAGGACTGAATGTAATTTGAAGGGGCTGAAATATAATTTTTTATAATTTTCAAAATTTATGACTAGGTCCTTTTTTTTTTTTTAGTTTTTAGGAGGCTCGGGCCTCTCAGTCTCTACACGGTACCACCCCTGCTTGTCTAGTAAGACTCTAATTTTGAAATATGCTTCGGACCTCCAAAATATTAAGGTCGGTCCTAACTTGGGGTTCTGATGTGCACATCAAAGCATATTGTGCGCTAAAAATGATGTCAATTTGACACACAAAATACTAACCGAACAGTTGAATATTGACAGAACAATTTTCAAACAATATTGTACGTGCCAAAATAAAATTATTTTGACGCGTAACACGTTTTACTATTCATAATGCATGGCAGGCTCCCATTCCCCGGACCCAAATGCACACTACAATATCATAAAATGAACTTAGCAGCCCTTCGTTGTCAAACAGATTCAATGCCCATGCAATCTTATCATCTTCAATTCCAATTTTGACTTTTTCAACAGTAAAGAGACCCCACTTTTATTTTATTTCTCAAGAGCCCAATTTATCCAAAATATAATATTTTAATCCCACTTCAAAATACCTAATTTGTTCTTTTCAATCATGCGAGACTTGAAAATTCTTAAGTGATACATGTTTTGTCTTGGCGCACATTAGACACAAAACGCTCAATCATTACACAAATCAGCTATATTTTCTCTTATTTTTGTTAATTTTTTAATAATATTCTTAATTTTTACAAAATTATAATCAAGATGTTTTGTCTAACTTGAGAAACTTATTATGTCATTCTTACGGTGTTCGTATTTTTTCCTCAAAGTTATAATTATTGAAAAAAATTACAAGTGTAATATCATCTTTGCAATAATAATTTTTCAAAACAAAGTCATATATAATCTTAATATTTGACCCCACAACCTAAAATTCTTAACTCCATCCTTGTGCCTATGTCATCCGAGCATTTAATTCGTTGTGGAAAACGTTGATACTATGCATTAATTCATATAATACGAGCGACTTGAATCATTAGAGAGAGGTACAGGACCCCACGGTTCTATTGATCTGCCTTGTAAGTCTTACTAACTCGTATGTCATTCTCGATTCCTTGTAGACAAACTACTCCGTAGAGTTCGAAATAGACTGCGGAGGAGTTGAATCCTCTGTGATTCCAACCCGTGACGAACAAGTAATATAGCCAATGAATATTCTGACTATAAACATACAAAGTCAAACATCTGTAGCAATAATTGGAGTTCAAATAATCTCATAAAAAATGAGAGGGACTTACCAACTAAAAAGTACAATTAATAATACATAAAATAAAAATAAATCAATTTAATAAACTTATTTTGTCACGCGGGAAGACTAGTACTGGAAAATTTTAATTAGTCAGAGGACCAAGTTGCGTGTATTTATAAGCTATTGTACTTCAGCATGCATATAAATTAAGATAATGGAAAATTGACTCAGTCCTCTGAAACTTGATGTGAACACAAATTATTAACGTACATTCGGATACAAATGTGTCTTGAAGCGTCGAATACACGTGAGACTCATATGATTATAGAGAATTTCACGTGCATCTGACAATTTCAAAAACATTTATATCCAGATGTAGTGCACGAATAATTTGTGTTCTAGACTTTCTAGGAAAAAACAAAGTCAACTACTGGAATCCATTAAAAAAAAAAAAAACATGGTGCTAACACAAATGTAGTAGGCAGAACCTAGGGGACACTAGACTATGGTACAAAGGGTCCGGACTGGATTAGATATAGGCTGAAGACTCAAACCATCCCTTATTATGATGGGTCTTTTCTACCCAACTTGCTCTAGCTTTTTTTTTTGATCAGCAACTTGCTCTAGCTTTGGCTAGACGAAAGGCTCTACGAGAAACGCATGTTGTGCAATTAGCCTATCTTTGGATGCACAACCAGCTTGTGAGTCATGGAAATTGGTCGGCATGACCACGGTACAACTCAACTTTAGTAACTTCACCTAGATGTCAGGTGGCTCGACACAACTACGCGGAGTATAACTCGGCACCCTGTGCGTCATGCGTGACATTAGAGGTAGGAATGATTATTTGTGCACGAGAGAGTTATTCCAAGCGTTGTACTTCAACTACTGGAATCCATTAAAAAAAAAAAAACACTGTGCTAACACAAATGTAGTAGGCAGAACCTAGGGGACACCAGACTATGGTACAAAGGGTCCGGACTGGATTAGATATAGACTGAAGACTCGAACCGTCCCTTATTATGATGGGTCCTTTCTACTCAACTTGCTCTAGCTTTGGCTAGACGAAAGGCTCTACGAGAAACGCATATTTTGCAATTAGCCTATCTTTGGGTGCACGATCAGCGTGTGAGTCACAAAAATTGGTCGGCATAACCACGGTACAATTCAGCTTTAGTAACTTCACCTAGATGCCAGGCGGCTCGACACAACTACGCGGAGTACAACTTGGCACCCAGTGCATCATGCATGACATTAGAGGTAGGAATGATTATTTGGGTACGAGATGATTATTCAAGGCGTCATGGTGCATGAAGCGGTTATTACGGACGTCATAGTGCATGTGCCTAGCACATACTGATTTAGAGCACAAGTACAGTTCTCTATATAAACTAACCGAGATACTTAGCGCAAGATATGGCTTATCACCTCACCCTCGAGTGCTTTTCAGTTAGAACTCTTATATATTTTTTAGAAATTAACTTACTAACTAGTTATTTCTCTTGCAGTTTAGGCCAGATAATGCAGAGAAGGACACAACAGCTATATAAGTATTATAAGACAGCTCCAAACTTTATGAACATCTTGTCATTTTAGTAAAGCGACGTCCTGCTACGCTGGTGCAAGGTCCAATAATCACAAAAAACAAATAATAAAAATGACTTAAAAATAGTCTGGATCAGTTTAGGAAACAATAACTTTTACATAATTTAAAGCATAAAAATATGACTTAAAAATAGTTTGGATCAGCTTAGGAAACAACCCCTATCCTACGATACAGTAAGGGAGGTCTGACCAAATCCTTAGTTGCACAAAGCAGGAGCGGAAGTGAGAGCGGGATCGGAGGAGCGGGAGAACATAGAAGCTCTCGAGATTAAGATCGCGAAAAAAAAGTGTACATATAGTATGAAGAATAATGCTTCATACAGTATTTACTTTAAAGTACAATGTATTATAGGCAGTAGAAATATGAACAAGTCCACCATAAATGTCAAAAATGGACTAGTGTTACCTTATAGGTTTTCTTTTCGAGATATCATGACTTGGGCCAAATAAAATAAAATACTTATTATCTAAGAATAACACAAAAGTTCTGATCTTTGTAAGACACGTGTTCTCATATCGATAAGAGCAACTCCCATCAAGCTCATTAGCTGGGAGCAGCACCATTTTAGAAGCTCCCTGCTACTAAGGACCAATCCCGTTCATCCTAATTTGATTCGATCGGATCAGTAGAAAAAGACAAGCATGAAAATTAGAGAATGAACTAGATCTGGTCGTCAAGGCTTTAGACTTAGAGATCTGCTACTTCCTAGGTCTTAAGTTGAAACTTTTCAGGTTCTATCAACTCTTATGTGGCAAGTTTATATAAGGCAAAAAGTCTTAGCTTTAAATAAAACCCTGCAAGTGAAGCATAAAATTAGCCTACTGAAAACTAGTCGGCATTCAATTAGAAATAATCCAAAAGTCAGTCAAATACCTCGACTATGAAAAAATCTACTTATTCCCCTCATCCCATTAAGAAAGGACTTTATGGTGATGTCTTAGCCTAAAAGCTATGAGATAAGTCAAGACAATGATTTGAGGTTTTCAGGAAGAGCTAATGCTTGCCCCAAGATGAAGTAGGTAGGAGGTCAAAGACAACTCAGCCCTAATGAATAAGAAAAAAACTTTATTGTTTCTAACAAACTCAAGTTACATGCTTATTAGCTTGCAATTACAGTTTAGATATCAAAATTTGACCTCCTTATCATCATTGTTTGACATTTGAATTGTCATTATTTGATAAATATAAAATGCACAGGCACCGTACGTATTGCTAGTGGAAACAGAATACATGACTTACTTAAACCATTGGAGGGATGTCGGAAGGCATTCTAGTGCTTCGCCTCTCAATTGCCATCAACTCTTATGACGTCAGTCCATACATGGATTTGTCCTAATTTTAATTGGGTCCTCACGAGATTAGTTGAGGTGCACGTAAGCTTGCCCGGACACTCTTAAGTTATCAAAAGTTCTGGTGCTTTGCCTTTTCAAAAATAGAAGTTGAAATTCTTTAGAAAACAAAGAGTGATCACTTTGACATGTAATACAAAATGAGAGAAATTTCAACCATGCAACAATTATCAATTCTAGGTTTCTACACACACTTCTATAAGAAGTTCAAACATTGAAAAAGAAAACCTCATTCAATATCTGCAATCTTGAAACAGATTGGTGTAACAAGAAGCAGGAAATTTATAGTAACTGTTGAAACACAAAAATAAACTACAAAATCCCAAAGATTCATTCCTCACCCAATAGCTGTTGCGAAAGCTTGGCCAACATGCATGGTAAATGTTCATGGTGAATCCTCATCTATTGATATTTCAGGTTTTCTTATTTTTGTCTAGGTCTGTCTTATCCTGTACAGCAGAGACTAATGCGTTATTGTGGAGAGTTTGTCATATTTACATCAAAAGATTGCCTCAAGATCATTTGAAACCTAGCATTTTTAACCAAATTTCCACAATTGTCTTCCACTTCTATTTTCGCAAACTTTGCAAAATGCGTCTGCTAAACTATAGAACTATACTTGTAACATTCGAGATTTCATCTGATCTGACACCTGACTTCTATTAGTATATTTATGTCTCGACAAAAATTTCCTGGTTTCACTTGAAAGTTTTCCATTTCTCCCATTCTGCAAACAACTCTTACTTGATGTTGGTGCTGTCCAACATTTGAATGAGAAGTACCTCAGAAAGAGGAAGTTTTTAGGTACGTTCCAAACCACATATTAGTTGGGCTTCCTTCATACTTGAAGATCATTGAGTAGTGATATGGGAGACAATCATAACTGGACATCACGCAGGCAAACAAATAACCAATGTAAGTTTCAGCAGGGAAAATAACAAACAATAAGAATCAATCTTGTTAAGTAGTTGAAGTACTCGAGAAAAAATTACGCGAGCTTATGCCCCAATAATGCTTTCTGCACATGATACATCTATCTGTTCAGAATGAACAACCAATAAGATGCAACTGTTTTTTTCTCCAAAGTGCAGCAGAAAAAAATAAGTTCTTTATCCAGGAATACCTTCAAGGGGAATGCTGGTATGCTTTCATTAGCAAAAGATCCAGGGAATCTTGTTTAGAACTGATCATCAACCTGAAATTTGCAGAACTTTTCCTTTCCTAACAGGAAAGATGAAATACAAAATATGCTAGGTATCTATCTTTCTTTGACCCATCAAAAGGTATACTTGGGAACTATATAGATTCACAGGTTAGATTGCTTCATCCACAAGCCAAAATAAGGAACAAACATCCTATCTGCATCACTTTTGACTTTTGAGAAGGGTTAAAATGTATCTTGCAGCACAAAGACATCAACCCCTGAAAGTAACATAATGTTGCTTTGCCCCGGGGCTCATGGCTTCTGTTTCGATGTTGCTTGAAGTCCTGCCAAAAACCATATATATTTACAGTAGCCACTCCTGCTCTTTCTGGCTAGATGCAGCTTTAAGCCTTCAAATAAACAGGCTGATGCACTATCGAGTCTACAGTGCACAAGTCTCCAGCTTACACTAGTTTCTAAGCAACTTAATCTTCAGTTTTTACTGAGGTGGCGGTTTACCATGTTCTCGTATTAGTGACTCAAAACTCAAGACAATCTCAAAGTTTGATCTACATGGAGCTTTGCATGTTTTCCATGATTTGCTGAGGTTTCCAAATATGAATAGAGATATCTTGACAAATGTTGTGGCTGTATACTGATGAAAGGAGGACAAACATGGATAAGAATTATACCAAAGAACCTAAAAGTGGAAAAAAAGAAGTGGTTAGGCTCATCCAAAAAAAAATTGTGGCAAGTGGAAGGTAAATTGCATAGAATAATTTAATGTTTAACCAATTAAAAAGAGCAACCTAGTACTTGAGTGATCATTTTCATGGCATCTAGACAGTTCTATATGCTGCAACAGTTGCTTTACAAGTTACAACAAACATCAGATTTCTGCAAAATCAAATTCTCCAATCATAGCCATTAATTCAACTTGCAGTGAAATGGAACCAGCTATATACATTATGTTTGAACGAGAAACAAAAGAAAAAGCTCGTGCTTTCATTAACAGTATATAACACATAACATAAAGAAACAAGATTACATATGACAAAAATGCAGTGAATGCGTCAAACCATCTTCATGGCTTAAGCTCTACTTTTCAAAGAACTATCCATCCTAAATATGATGTAAGCTCTGTTTTACCCATGGCCCTTATAGCTTATGGATAAAAATGAGGCCCTAGGTTAAACATAAAGCAACAAAACAGAACAACGTAAACCAAATTTGCAAAAACAAAATCAGACGCAATTGCTCGAGACGAACCGATAACATGTACAAGAGCAATTACACAATTCACTTTGGGAATTGTTTAACCTCAATATGGAACTGGTGTGGACATTTTACCAACTTGATCGAGCACATCGAGTACCTCAGTCCTGCTCCTCACAATCCTATGAAACACCTCCCTCACTTGCTGCTGCAATGGCATCAAATCTTCCTCCATCTTCCGGCATATTTCCGCCAATTCCGCCACCTGCGCTGCCACATCTTCAGCGACCGATTCTGCCACCGGGAACTGAAATGATTCCCCAAATTCAAGCAAAGACTGCGAAACCTTCTCCATCCTCTGTACTTCCTCCAACAACCCAGAAGATCCTTTCTTCTCCTTCTTCTTCCACTCCTCCCCAATCTTCTCCTGCAGCCCAATGATAGGCTGGGCCCAGCTCAATTGCCTTGGGACAGGAAAATGGGTCGCAAGCCCAGTCCTTTCCTGACATGGAATCGCCGCCACCATGGCCCACGTAACGAACACTAGAACCGTACTCATTATATAAACCGGTGAAGCCAAACCGGTGGGTTCCCCTCCACGTGGCGCAACCAGATTGGACGACATCGCCTGGATCTGCTTCGCTGCGGACCACGATTTCGTGACGCTCCACGACAAAGACCGGAAGTTCCCGGCGGCGGTTCTGTCCTTGTTAGACACGGAGGCGGCGCCTCGCCGTCCGAAGGACCAATTTCTCTCCGTTGATTTCCCGTGGTGGTGATTCTCCTTGTCGTCGAAAGCCATCGAGGTGAGAAGCGTGTTTAGCGCCTTTTTGGCACGTCTGACGCTTCCTTCTCCGATTGGTCGTTGCTCTAGGGCCGTGACAGCGATTTGGGCTAGTTTCTGCCATTGGTGGACCAGCTCTATCCCGTGGGTGATCGCATTGCAGATGTCAAGAGCCTTCACGGTCCGCTCCAATAGCTCCGGTATTAGACGGTCAAGCGGAGGCTTAGCGAATTGGGTTGGGTCGCGGCCCATGATGAGTACGGCCTTGAATTCAGCCTCGCAACAGAGAAATGCGTCGAGCAGCTTCCGGAACCAGGCGATGGAAAGGAGGGCGGCGTCGGCGAAGGAGGAGGACCCGTCGGCCATGGCGGATTGGGGGGATTCAGCAGAGGATGTGGTGGCGGAGGGAGGCTGAGGAGGGAAGAGTAATTCGGAGAAGCGATCGGCCACGTGTTTCTGGAAGAGGTCGAGGTCTTCAAGCTCTTGTTCGTGGTTTCCGTCCATCGACACCACCTGGTTCCGGCGGATGCTGATCCGGTTCAGGAACGAACCCTGGTTGTCTGTCGCCCGCATAATTGCTTTTGATTTTCTAGAGAGAGAGAGAGAGAGAGAGAGAGAGAGAGGGGAAAAACTTGAAGATGACGACGATGAGTGAGAGAGAGAGAGAGAGAGTGAGTGGGGGTGAAGAAGAAGTAGAGGAAAGGTCTAAAGTTTAGGGGGTGGTTTTGGCAGTTAAAATACGTCCTTATTGGACGGGTCATAAGCCCGGGAAAAAATAAAAAGTCTAAAAAAAGAAAAATAAATAATATATGGTCCTAAGCTTGTGGAGAACGAGACAATCTCTCTTCCTTGTCTTGGAATTTTACTTTTTCTACGCATGCCGAGAAAATAACAAATTGATTTGACAGTTAAAATAGTTGTAAATTTTACACAAATATTTAGGTGTAAATTTGATATTGCTTCCGCTAATGTACACGCTCAATTTATCTGTGTTGGAATCGAACTGGGTCATGTACGAAGGTAAATCTATTTGTATTGGGAAGTGACATTCGTCGAGATTGTCTCGTGTGTCCCCCACAGTACTGACAGTTGCTTGGAAAGACATGAGAGATCGATGCTTCCTACAATCCGTGGGGAGTTCTCTCCATAAATAATCCATGAACACTTCTCTCTATAAATCTAAAATAATTGCAGAAAGCATGTCAAGACCAGATGGGTCATAGCACACAATTATAAATTTGAACACCATATTTGTCTAATTTATTAAGAAAAATGCTAACCACCGCACATTAAGCGGTGAATAATGTGTAAAAAATGTATTAATATTCATAAACTGTGTATTGATACCTCTGTATATTGATATCTCTGAATATGCATAAATATTCATAAATATGTATTGATATTCGTGTTTATTTATCTTTATGGGTATATTATCTATCGCTCATTAAACGGTAATTAGCAAATTTTTAAATTTTTATAGGTGAAACAAGATATTTCAAAAAGTTACAAGGGTAATAATAATAGTAATAAAAAATCATTCACTTTATTGATGATCTAGTCAAATATCGATAATTTAGATTTTTTAAAATTTAAAAATTAAGAGGATTACAAAATAAATAAATACAAGACAATCTTTTGATTATGTCATGAAAATATTCATTAGTATCATTCATTTTGATGATAAGAAAATATAAAAGAACTAAATGATCAAAACTATCTCAATTAATCAATTAATTTTGAGAAGAACAAATCTTAGTACATACGTCAATTTGTTTCATATATCAATAGAAAGAATACATACGTATCGTGCACGTAGTTTGTCATATTCATGTCCTGTGTTTCAAAATAACTACTCAATCCAACCCATTAGGAACTTTATTGTGCCAACTTTAAAACATGTCATGCAACACCAGTCTGACCTTGTTTACATTGTAATCTTCATTATTATTCGTGTAAAAATAGTACATCCGTTCTTATGCCCATATCGTGCTCGTAGTTTATCGTATTCATGTCGCGTGTTTCAAAACAACGGCTCAATCCAACCCATTCTAACCTTTATCATACAAACTTTTAAACATGTCATGCAGAATTCACGAAATTCACTCGTCATTGTTTATACTGAAATGTTCATTGCTCTTCTTCTACTATTATATATAAACACTAACAGTACAACTGACCTTATGCTCGCGTCGTACTCATTGTATATCATATTCCTGTCAAGTGTTTCAAAATAACGACTCAATTCAACCAATTATAAGCCTTATCGCACATACATTTAAATATCGAATGTTTCAAAAGATCAAACAAAATCCTTTTTCTTTTAAGTATTTTATTTTATTTCTATTTTTAGAAAATCAAGCCTCGCATGCGTATGCTATCCGAAATATTTCACTTTATTCTCTGGAACAAGGAAATATATAGCAGAATAATGTTGCCTTTTGACCGAGTCGCGTGGTCCCTTTTGATTCCCTGTAACGCGTCTGCATAGACTTCTGATGCTAACATCACCACCTGATGATGTCATTTCTCTTTGCTACTATATTTGATGCCCGCATAGTGGGACATATAGTCGGACAGGACAGGGTTAATATTTTTTTATAATCGAGATATTTGACCGATTTTATAATTATTTTTAATTTAATATCGATCAATTTTCAAGATTGAATCAAATATTGGTAGCTAGATGACTGGATACTATAAGTTTTGAAAAAGAGATGATTAGTATAATTTAGAGAATGAATTGCAAAACAAATATCTCTCGATCATGAAATTATAAATATTCGATTAACCTGATTTTTCAAATAAATAAAATATTCAAATTAATTTACAAAAAGCATTTTAAGTCGTAATGATCGATACTAACTAAACGGACACCACTAAAATGTGTTATAACTTTGAAGTGTATTTGGGGTTGGTCTAAGGTTAAGACTCAAGATTTAGAAATTTGTTTTTTTTTTTTTTTCTAAGGTTTCATGTTTGAAATTTGACAGGTATTATCAATTTTTACAGGGCTAGTCCAATATAAGATTGTACTTCAGTTTTAATTGAACCTCGCGCTAGTAGACGGTGCGAACGATTCTACAAAATTTAATCAAGGTACAACTAAATTGGTCCGAACACTTGAAATCATATAAGAAAAATGTGTTAAACACCAGACCCATGCCCTCATGGTGGGCCAACCTTTTAACTTGTGAATAGGTTTTAAAAGATTTTCTTTACATTTTCTATATCAATAAATTGACTTTCATATAACCCAATTTTAAGAAGTTGATTATTAGGTTCATCAAATTCAGATAAATAAAAGAATTGTTCAAAAATAGAAAAATTTCACTAAACACAAAACATACTTTAGGACAATGTGGACCAAGTTGTTATGGAGTACTTGCCCCATTTTCAAACCATGACCCCATTTTATTAGAAAGATAATTGAGTGTGATGTCTCTCTTAGTAATTATCCAGTCGAATTTGAACTGAATTATTATTTTTATTAAAGACAGTTGATATTATTTAATTATTTTAATAATTTTGTTATTTTTTTATATTCTCTCATTTGTTTCAACGAGAAAATCAGAAAAATATAAACATATAGGCCCAAAAATCAAAAAAATTCAGATAGGACAATGTTAGAAGACAATAAAGATGGTATTTTTTTAAATTTTTTCGTATGTTCTGAATTTTTTTACTTGTTAGATTTTTTCTTTTACCAAAACAAATAATTACTCCAAAAAAAATTAACTCAAACTTGATAAAAATTGAGAAAAAATTAAAGACAATGACATTAATGCCAATTATTTTGATGAAAGGGTACTTTTGTTTGAAAGTTTATTTATAATGTAGAAAAATATTGTACTGAAACAACATATGTTCACATTATTAGGGCAAGTGGAAATATACAGCTGCCTTTTCATTTTTAAAGTCTTTCTAATAGCTTGATTCATTTGACAGACTACTACTAGATTTCAATAGAAATCTCTCTATCAAATATTTGTGGATGTTGATACTCTTTGGATTCGCGAAAGACTGTTTCCACACACGTTGTGCGAACTATTTTTTTTTAATTCTCTGTATTTTTATGTGTCACTGTGTATGTCATAATTGTTATTCAAAAGTCATTCAAATAAACTCAATATATTTTTTCTAGCGGTCCTTCTGACAAAGAAGCAGTTACAATATAGATATAGATATAAATGTATTTAAAATTATCCACACGATATATATCTACATATATTAGGGTTTGAATCTTTATTTGAATATTTGTACCTAAAGCATTATGTTGCTAAAGTGAAAACATGGAACAAGTGCATTTCAAATAATTCCATCTAAAACTACTATCCAAATACTGACCAATGCAAACATTTGTTATTCCTAATTAAAAAGGCCCTCCCAATTACTTTATTTTCTATGGTAAAGATGTTCATGATATTTTAATTGTAGGATGTTGCATCTATTTTTTTTTTTATAGCTGATGTATACAGCCGGTTTTATGATTACTTCCAACCTAATGCCAATTAGTTACCGAAACCTTGAAATTAATAACCGAGCAAATCTCCATTGGGGGAGCCCCTCAGTTACCCTCTTCAAGTACAAATTTGATATGACTTTTGCCCTTTAAGTTTTTTCCTTTCATAATAATTATCCAACAGTTTGTGGAAATTGTGAAATGGAGTTTGTGGGTAATCTGAAACTTATAATTTGTTTGTACGTAATTGTACGAGGAGTAATTGTCCATACTGTCTCAGTATTAATTTATATCGTAGCATTATTGCAACACTAATTTAGGTATGTATAGTTTTAGAAATTGTGATTTAGATTTATTTTTATTGCAACACTAATTTAGGTATGTATAATTTTAGAAATTGTGATTTAGATTTATTTTTTCAATCCTAGCATTATTACACTTTTAATATTAGCCATTGAAATCAATAGTTGGGATACTGTATTCAAAACTGTATTTTTTTTTTGTGTGTCTCTACAAGGTATATATACATATACACACACATATATACACACACATGCATGTTTCTTCGTATGAATACCATTCATCTTAATTCATAGTATCTATCTTCTTTCTAATGGTCTTCCATCTATAAAATTTGTTTAATTAATACATAAGTACGTAAGATGGTGATTAAGTCATGATTAATAGAGACTTTATAATAAGAAATTCATATGATTAGAGGCTTTCTAATAGGAGATTAATAAGCTCACACGTTACATACTGATCATCTAACGAGACAAGAGTTTATCACATATATATATATATATATATATATATATATATATATATATAATGAGTTTCTATTGAGAGATTCCTCATTTTGTTAAAATGAGGACCTCCCATTTTCGGATCAAATATTGATTATTGAAACCGTTCAATGTGTTTAAAACACGTTTTTAAGGGTATTCAAGAGAAATTGGCTTAAAATATTATCGGGAATGACTTGATCGAAGTAATTTTTTATAAAACTGTTCCTGTCAGCATTTATGGACAACTGCTTAGATCAAGTCCTTTCTGGTATTTTTTTGAGCCGATTTCTCACATGTACCCTTAAAAACGTGTTTTAAACACATTGAACGGTTCCGATCATCAATATTTGATTTAGAAATGGGAGGTCCTCATTTTGTTAAAATAAAGAATCCCTCAATATAGAAGCTTACTCTATACACACACACACACACACACACACACACACACACACACATATATATATATATATATATATATATATATATATATATATATCTTCTTCAGGATTTGGTAGATTTAAATATTATGGCTGCAAGGATAGTAGCTGTAGAAATTTTATCAGGTGTAGGTGTAATTCTAGTTGGTACCTTACCAACTGTCTTCTATAGGGTCTCCTCAGCAAATGATAGTGGAATGCTCGGGCCTCAATTTTTTGGGTCGTCAGTACTTGTAGTGATGCTGTAGTGTTGAGGCCCTTGTGTCTGATCATTGTACTGTTACTATGGTAAATAAAATTTTTGTTGATATAAACAAAACTGGTCGGTCTTCACGGATTAGCCAAAGTGTACGGAAGCTGACCCAAATACTATGAATTAAATATGATGTAATATGGCTTCGTTTGATTTGCGGATTAAAATTGGTAGGATTAATAGTGTGGTACTGTTTTAGTACCCTACATATAAGTATTATAATAATCCTAACTAGGACTATTTGTCCTGGTTCAATTTTGAAAAACTAAACATGAAATTGCACAAATATTCCAACTCAGTGCACCTAGTTCGCGAATCAAACAAGGCATATGATTATACAATATATTAAATGCCATACTTCTCTTCCATAATTTTAAATTTTAACAACTAAACAAGGTAGTTAAATAAACTTGAAAAAACGTAAGCAAAGTACAACAATTTACCACCAATCTTGTAAAAATACATTATAATTACGTATCCTAGTTATATCTGTAGGCCATGCCTAAGACTTTAGGCCCACGAGACCCAAACTCGAAAAAATATGGGCCGCGAGGTCGAAAATAGGCCGTGTGAAGTCCATGCACGCGAAATAAGATCTCTAGACTTCGCGAACCAATTCATGGGCGGAGCCAAGGCCCCAAGGATTTCGCAAGCCAAATCTTAAGCCGGACTTAAGGCCACGAAGGTTCGCAGGCCGAGAAATCAAGACCCGAAACCCGATTGCAGGGGGATTGAGGGGGGGGGGGGGGGCACGGTGACCAACCTATAGACCTCAGTCGTGAGGCCCGACCACGCACCCGAGGGAGAACCCCCAGCGGCCCAGCTGTGGGGGTAAGACGCATGCCGAGCGGCATAGTTGCAGCCAAGAAAGTATGCCCCCAGTGGCCTAACTGTGGGAGAGGGAAGGGTGACCATGCAAGCCTAGAGAAACCCCCAATAGCTTAGCGACGAGGGAGGGAAGGGTGGCCTTAGCGAGCCCAGAGAAATCCCCAACAGCCTAACCACGGGGGTGGAAAGTGTGCCCAGTGGTATAGGCCCAGGGTAGGAAGGGTGGGATTCGGGGGAGCTGTAGTGCACTCTTCTGTAGTGCGCGTGTAGTGCGGGTAAAACGACATAGTTTTACCCATTTTGTCTTCAAAACTACATCGTTTTAATTTTCCTGTATTTTGATAACAATTCACTTAATAAGACAAAACTATGTAGTTTTGAAGACAAAATGAACAAAACGATGTAGTTTTATCCGCACTACACATGTACTACAGGAAAGTGCACTACAGCCTTCCTGAATCCAGAAGGGTGACCCCAGCGATAAGCCGCGGGGCACCCATGCAGCCCAACGCGAGTCTAGAAAGACCCACCAACGGACCAACTGCGAGTCCAGAGGGACCCCCCAACGGCCTAGCTGCAGGGGTGGGAAGACACAGGTCGAACAACATTGTTGCGGGCATGAATGCGTTGCCCCAACAAGACCAATCGAGGGGTAGCAGAGGAAGCCCCCTCAGTAGCAAGGGAGGCCACCTCTAGTAGCCTAGCCGCGGGGGAAGGGGCTGACCCCAGTGACACCTCGCGAGGCCCAGGGAGGGGCTACTGTGGGAGGACATAAAGAAGAGGGAGGAGAGAGAAGAGAGAAGAGAGGGAATGGAGAGAAGGGAAAGAGAGATAGGAGGGGGGTGGCTGCGGCTACGAAGCCTGCGGGCTTGTCCACGTGTTCCGTGAATTCATGGCTCGGAGCGTCGAAGCCCCAGGTCGAGGGGGGACAAATGTCTACGAAAACTCTCGTTCTGAACATCAAAGCCCTAGACCGACGAGAGTTGGGCGACAGTAAAAATTCATGGTCATGAGCATCGAGGCCCAAGGCCGACGAGGGTTAGGTGCTGGCAAATTACATGGCTCAGAGCATCGAGGCTCGAGATAGACGAGGGTTGGGGGTCACAAATTTGAGATTTCAAGTCCCACCTTAGGGATTGATTTTCGAGACCCAATGATGAACGCGTACAGATTATACAATAAAAATATAAAATCCTATTAGACAGAAATATAGTTCATACCTTTGAGATCTGTTTGGTTTGATCTCAACTATCTTCACAGTTTGGTCCTGATCAAATTTTGAGCACGGATGGAATGATCTTGCTCGACTGACCTCGAGATCTTCTACTATAATCTTATTGCACCTTGATCACGAACTGAGTGTGAGCTCAAAAACGTGATCTCTTTGCCTTCACAGAAACTCTCTCAATATTTCGATATCAAGTTGTGTCTGACCTAGAAGGTATAGTGGTGTATATATAGGTAACGATGAGCTTCATATATAATTCGGAATTCCTAATCCAACCCAGATAAATTCTGAATTATATAAATTATAATTCATATCACTACAGAATTATAATTGCATTCCCTTCCCATATCTCAAAATTATATTTCTAACTCGATATTATTAAATACTTATTTATCTCCCCACATTAAGATTGCAGATACCCGTTGATTAAAATAAATTATTGACAATTTATTTAATTAACATCTATAAATTTTTTTGAGATTTTCTACTTAACTTATTCATTATGTTGGATACTAATATTCACCTGCAGGGTTTGATATAATCGAAACTTATAAGCTTTCTTAAGAGGATATCATCAATCTTTATAAAGAGACATGGATTCTATTAATAATTAACAGTGTCGTACACTTAATATTGTGACCCAACTCATCGAGATTATTGGCCTACAATGTCTCACTCTATAATGAATCAAAGTCAACAACATTAAATGTACATATTGAATAATTATCTTTGGATTAAGAGGACAAACATACATAATAATCATGAGGTGTGAATTGTATTATATTGTCAGTATAAATAGAATTACTTCAAAGTAATCATGTTTAATACACACAAAGTGTACTAACACAGTGAGTTGAAACTATATCATATCCCACAGTCAAGACAGACCTACTGAAACACTGTGTTACAGTTCTATTGGTGGCGTGTCCAATTTCACCTAAGATTGTGAACCAAAAGACTTATATTCTACAAGAATCGATAATCTGATCCTCTATGTATAAGTCAAACTTTACACAGCAGATTATCTATTATATGGAATAAGAGACATTCATACACAATATGGTAAGATATAATGCAAACATTGCCCATAAAAGATTCTCATCAAGAAAATAAATAATTGTTTAAACCCTAACATTATTTCTGAGGCCCGCGACCCGAGGCCGACGAAGGTTGGGTCACGGAAAACTCGACATCTCAAGCCCCGCTTCCTAGGCCAAGGAAGGATGAGCCATGGCGGATTTAGGATTGCAAATCTTGCGCCTGAGATCCAATACTTAAAGTCCATCAAGGCCATGTCATTGTAGGCTTGCACTTCAAACTCTTGCTTCTGAGGTCCTAGATCCGAGGCCGACGAGGGATTGGTCACGGCAAACTTAAGATCCCGAACCTCATCTCTGAAGTCCGAGACCCGAGGGTGGCAAAGGATAAGTCACGGCGAACTTGAAACTCTAAGTTCCACCCCGAGACTAACGAGGGCCGAGTCATGACAGAGTACTTGAGCTTTCAGGAGAGGTGTGACCCGGGCACCGCTAAGGATTGCAAACTGAAGATCAGGGCTAGCCACAACCATGTGACGGGCAACTGAGAGATGAATAAAGCAAGAGGACAGGTACTTGATCAAAGCAAATCCCGAGGTCCTAATGCATGCTCGCCTGAGCTGCGATGGCTGGACTCAGGTGAACGGGTGATGGAGATGGGACGACAATGGTCGGGGAGGGACCGAGTGCATGGTCTCTTGACCCTATTCATGGCAAAAAAAAAAAAGGAACTAGTGGATTAGTGGCTTCAAAGGAGGAGGAGTTACCGTGGGACCTACCATAATCTCGAGTCGTAGCAGAAGCAGAGTGATTCGCACGCGAAAGTGTGTATTAATACATATATGAACCCCTTGACTTGTGTGCAAATACTGTTTAACAAAGTGTATTTTATATGCATTTATAAATTAATGTATGTCTTGGGTGCTAGTATATTTTCGAGGTATTTACAGGTTTGTAAGAGTTTTTGGGGCTAAGAAGTTCAAACCATGAAGATGGAACAAAAGCCAATCAAATTGAGATTCAGAACTATTAGCGATAGTAGAATCCAACACTACCGGTAGTAAAACATACTGTCCAATTTGAAGATAAGAGCTACTACCGCAACATGACATGTACTACCGGTACTACTACCGGTAGTAGTGCGTGGTCAGGCATTTCAGAAAAGGAACACGTGGCAAGTATACATTAGGACACTTGACATCAGAATATGAGCCTAGTATGCCTATATATACTTAAGCCCCCATGTCAAGTCAGTGTTGGTTGATTGACTAGACATTTGAGCATTCCTAGAGAAAGACTACCTATGGGTTTGAGAGAGATCCTCTCCCAACCTTTTCTTAGTCCACTCTTTAGAGAGAGAGAGAGCTGTCATTCTATTTTTCTTGGTTTTTGTCTCTCCCTTTCTACTACTTCTTCTTCCTTTTCTTTGACTAACCAGAGTATGTTGTTCCTAACCTCTGCAGCATATTCTATTCGAATATTTTCACTCCACAAAATCTATCCCCTATAATATCCATCTTTTTTTAAAAAAAATAATTCTCATATCGTTATATATATCATATCGTATTTATATCTCGTATAGCTAACCTCTCTCACGTAGCACATAGTAAATACGACAAACATTATGAAAGATTGATAATAATAACTCATATTATGGAATATAATAAATACTTTTTAATTCTTTAAGTTTATATATTTGCAAAGATATGTCTCTGAAACTTCATCTATAAATAAGGACCTTAGTCATTCGTTTCATTTATTCAAAAGCGAATAAAAATAGTTTTGTAAAAGTTAAAAGAAACAGAGAGTACTGAAAATCATATTAATAATACGATATTGAAGATCAATTTCTTTCATGATAGTTCCTAAAAGAGTTTATATCTTATGTTTTGCAGTTCTTTATCTATTCTACTTTTATAACAAAAAAAAATGCTTTTATGCTTTTTTGTTTTTTAGTTACATTATTACTGATGACTTAGAAATATTGTGTAACTGAGTCCAGCTGGAGTGACCTAAAGAAGAAAGTACTAAGACCTTGGAGACAAATGTGTCATCAAGAACCTCTGAATCTCAAGGTAATTTCAGTGAGAGAATGAAGAAAGTACTAAAATCTTAGAGCAACTACCTATTTGTATTTTTCTAGCTAAAATAGATAGGTAGAACACTAATTTCTTCTTCCACCAAACTAGCCAAACAACTCTCTATTATAATTTTGCTACAGTGGCTAGGTAAATATACCTAGCCACTGTTCATGAGCAAAAGAGGAAAAAAATATTATTTTAATCAAAGTGTTCAAAAAGTAGTGGTGTTTAAAAAATACGAGTGTTTAAAAAAATACATTTGAAAAAAAAGAGAGAGAAAGAAATATTATTTTAATTAAAGTGAAATAAAATACATAGGATTGTTAGAGTATTGAAAGTGACGTGGTTACCTTAAATGAAAATTGTGCACTGTTCACAAGGTAATTTGTCTATTTGTTGTTGTTGTTGCTCTTAAGTCGCAAGAGAAGTCCTATGGTTTATTTTTTTTTGGAATTTAAAATTACGAGTTATAATTTATTTATATTTTAAAATCTACACACTCAAATATATTTAGTCCGTTAATTTTAGATTTTAAAAAAAATTATGAAAAAATATTCGAAAGTAAAGATTTTTCATAAGCCGCAATCTTCTTTACCTGTGCAGTACAAGCAGGGGTGAAATTATGATTCAACATTTAAGGGGTTGAATTTATTTTTTTTCCCAAAAAAGAAGGGGATTGAATATAATTTGGGAGAGTTAAAAGATAATTTTTTTTATAATTTTTAAAATTTATACCTGGGTCCTAAAATTTTTAAAATTTTTTTTGGGGGGCTGGGCCCTACTTAGGGGTTGTTTGATGACCTATTTTCAGCACTTAAAACTGAATAGGTTAAGTAAAAAGGTATTAAGTTGGTTTGATAACGAAATTTTGAGTAGCTTAATATATTAAGTCTCCAGCAAAAATAAAGAGTAAACAATTAAGTAACTACCCTTACTTAATCAAAAAGCTGAACACACTCAAAAGATTTTTTTTAAAAAAAAAGTCTTTTTACCACTTTGCTGACCACCACCACTAATCACTACCGACACCTACCACTAACCACTACCACCACCGCCACTACTACTCGCCACAACCACACTGCTGACTATCGGCACTAAGCACCACCGACACTACCACCTACTACCATCGACACCACCCGCCGCTAACCACGAACACCATCGCCACTGCTGCTAACTACCATAGTGCTGACTACCGCCACTAACCATCACACTGCTGACCACTATCGTCACCAACCACAACCGTCACCTACCACTACTACACTGTCAACCATTGGCACTAACCGCCACCGCCACCGCCACCACACTAACAACCACTGCCACTAACCGTCGTCACCGCCACCACCACCACCACTAACCAATACGTTGCCGACCACCGCCATTAACCACTACCGGCACCTGCCACTAACTACCACCGCCACCCGCCAACACCACTACCACCCGCCACTATTACACTGATGACCATCGGCACTAAGCACCATCGACACTGCCACTAGCCACCACACTAATACCACTCGCCACTAACCACCAGCACCACCTGCCACCGGCACTAACCATCATAGTGCTGACCATCACCACTAACCATCACATTGCAAACCACTACCGTCATTAACCACCATCGCCACCTACCACCACCACATTGTTGATCACTTGCACTAACCGCCACCACCACCACCACCACACTAACCATCACTGCCACTAACTGCCACCACCACCATCGCCACTGCCACCCCTCCACCACCACCACCGCCATCCACTAGTATCACATTGCCGACCTTCGCTACCACCACTAACCACCACACTGTTGACCACCATTGTCATTAACCACCATCGTCACCCGCCACCACCACACTGCCAAGCACTGACAATAACCACACTGCCACCACATTAACCACTATTGCCATTAACCACTACCACCACCTGCCATTAACCACCACCATCACCCGCCACCCGCCACCCGCCACCACTATACTACCGACTACTGCCACTAACCACCACACTATTGACCACAGCCAATAACCATCGCACTGTTGACCACCGCCACTAACCATCGCACTGTTGACCACCGTCACTAACCACCACTGTCATTTGCCACTACCACACTACTGATCACTAGTACTAACTACTACGCCATCATATTAACCACCACCACCGCTCGCCACTAACCACCATTGTTGCTCGTCACCACCATATTGCCGACCCCCGCCATTAATAACCACCACACTGCTGACCATCACCACTATCCGTCACCACTATACTGCTGAGCACCGCCGCTAACCCCCACTGTCACTAACCTCCATTGCTATCCGCCATCACTGTACCAACCATCGCTCCACCCTCCGACCACCACCACCACCACCACCACGCCTACAACATCAGGTGGGGCGTGGTGTGTCGTAAGACCTATAGTGGGATAAGTTGAAAAACAAATAAACTTTAAAATTTCAACTCTTTGTGCAGACCAAACAACTTAATTAATTCAGTACTTAATTTCAGTACATAACAAACAACTTTTATACTTAAAAAAATTCAATATTCAGTTTTAAGTGCTTAATTTTCAGTTTTAAGTTTTCAGCTTTCAGTTTTATCAAACAGGACCTTCTACATATGGTTTTGCCACTGAGTACATGCATGGCCCCACAACGTAACCGAATTTTGGTTTTGGGTCATTGAACAAGAGCAACTCTATGAATACATTCTTCGTGTATAGATATAGATACAAATTAAAATTGTTCAATACATATTAGGTGCGTATTATAATTTTAAACATGATCTGTATTTAAATATGTACACGAGAAAATATGTTCCGAGACTTTTTCAATGGAAAAACGCTATGTGACTTGGTTTCATGCTAGCACTCTCTGTCAGCAATAAGTGGTGTGTATCAAGTTGGTGATTGGGGTAGATCTTTCCGGGGAGGAGCTTGGTCAAAACAGGTCTCAAATTTGCTTATTGAGTCAATTTTTCTTTTTTCCAGACATAAGTATGGAACTGGGGAGCATACCGCACAACAGTGCGACAAATAACGTTATTTTTGAAAATTGTCGAATTATTCAGAGAGTATATTGTGTGTCAGAAATGATATCGTTTTAACGCAAAATATATTTTTTTGTGCAAAGTAATATGGCCCAACCAGATCCCATATTCTTCATACTATTAAAATGGAAGATTATTTAGACAGTGTTTTGTGTGCTAAAATGATATTGTTTTGACACACAATATGTCATGTTTTGCACAATGCATAATAGGGCCCAACCAAATCCTGTATTCTTCGTATTATTAAAATGGGAGATTATAAAATAATTATGAGTTTGGCCTCGTATTTTTCTCGTCAAAAACTTTTTTAAGATCAACTTATTATGAACAAATGATGTTCGAATATTTTTTCAAAGCTTGAACAAGTTGTTATTCAGTTTCATCAGACTTATTCAGTTTTAACAATTCAAACTACTCATGATCAATTCGAGTATATCTCATTTGAAATCCCGTCTCCTAACTCCAACAATCATTTACTTAACTTTAACAAGTTTTTTAGAAAAACCAAGTTACTTGCTCAATGTGATTTAAGCTGCCAACATTGTAGGACCAAAATGCTTGAATTTCAGAGAACAAACTTCCATTAATTATAAACATTGGTATTAGAAATTGTAATAGAAAATGAAAAAAATACAGAAAACATGACATATACCAACCAACAAAGTTCTGTGAAATCACAGTCTCATTAAAATAGAATCATCGCCTCATCGTGGATGTTAGAGGTATACTGATATATGTTTCCTAAGGTAAAATAGCTAACTTAAATGATGGATCACCAACCAACGCCCGCTTGTCATACCAAGTTTGTCTTTGTCTCCCTCTCACTCAAGAATACGAAAATGGAGTATACTATATGATGACGAATATCTGGTGTATCTAATTAAAACATGAAATGTATTTAATTTATATACACATAGTGGACATTTTACATCCCAAATCCATTGAGACTTTTGAGTTACAGACCATCAATCATTGCCATCAAAATCCTTTGAGCTGCATATCATTAATGACTACCATGAAATAGAGGATATATCCTTTCGGTTTATTTCGTGAAACACTCTAGTGTCCAAAGTTCATTCACCAAACTATTACAAATTCCAACACAAAATATCTAGAGAAACGAACCCATGCTATTTACAAATCGAGTGGACATGCATCTAACATGAGTTTTCCTCGAGAAAAGTTGAGTAAATAAAAACATATTTATAATCAAGAAAGTCTACAAATACATACTTTCATGTATAGATTAGAATACAAATGTGTTCAAATTCGTCTAGTGCATATGGGTTATACAAAATAATGAAGAATTTTTGTTCGAACACATCTGCATTCGAATTTGTACATATTAGCTGTATTTATAGACTTGCTCTTTATAATTTGGATTGATAAGTCAAGCTCATTTTTCACATAATTTGTTGAAGTCATTGATGGGCCCAAAAGAATATAAAGATACTGCAATTCTAGTATCCAATTATCAAGTTGGGCCGGGTATGGGCCGTTCATTTTCCAATTTTCAAAGCCCAATGAGACAAGGAGTAATATATAGGAAATCAAATTGGATAAGACTCATTTCTTCAACTAAACAATAGACTGTTCGCGAGCAGCTCAAAGCTCGGCTCCATAAGAATTCGTTTGATCTCAGTTCGATGAGTAAATAAACAAGTTTGAGCCATATTATTTAGCTTGTTTTATTAATGAGCCGAGCTCAAATCTCTTACGGCTCTACTCAAATAAGCTCGGTAGTCATAATTACATATTTTTAGCGTAACTTGAGGCAACGTGCACCTTGTGGTCTGTTACACTAGAATTTGTCATAAATGACGCGTATCGTCTCAAGAGAATGACCTAGTCTATGCCTCAATCTTTGCCACCCTTATTAGTAATTTTGTTAGTGGGAAAAGGTAAAAACTTTACATTTAATTCCAACAAAAACTACACACAAGCTTTCAAATATCAACAAATGGCCCCTTACCATGCACGAGAGGAAAAGATCTCTTTATCAAATTACGATTTAAGACTAAATGTGAAAACACTATAACAAGAAAGAAAGTTTGAACACGAAAGAAAGTCTAAAGGCTTCTTTCTTGCTACTAATTGATACTAATGTGATCATGTGAATTTTTACTTGATTTCTGAAATCTTTAAAAGACGGATAATATGTTGTGTGCCATACAAGTAATTAGTAACTTTCAAAAATAAAAAAAGTAATTAGTATATAGTATTAATAGATAAATAAATTAGTAAAATCGTCAAAAGTGGAGACCAGGACGATCCGTGATTGGTAGAGAATTCTTTCTCCAAATGGTTAGAAGCTAGGTCTTAATTTGTTTCATTCAATGTGTTGGATCTTAATTGGTTGAATGATGCACAAACTGAGAAATGGCAAATATTGATTCGAAGAAAGTCATGATGTGTTGGACCTTATTTGCTTTGCGTGCATAATGCAAGGGACTGTTTGTTAGAGGTTAAAATAGCGAGATAAAATTATCATTTCGGATATGGCAATTTGAGTTATCTCATATTCGTGGGTTTTTACGTCATTAGACCTTGGATATCATATTGGGCATCTAATTTTTATCCGACTAGAGGGTGATAGAGTTATCCAACTCCTCTTCCTATCCATATTTTATTCCCTTCCATATCCCTCTTTAATTTACACAAATGCCATTATTAATTACAAGAATCTCATCCATCTATTCCTATTTACCATATCCCTTTCTTCAAAAAAAAAAAAAAACTCATTATAATTATTCACCCATATATATATAATAAATCTCATACTATACCTCATCTTACTATATCTAACATATTCCTTTTATAATTTTGACTGCTAAGAAGAGCCGTTAAGATCTAATTGTCTTTTTCATGCTGACATTGATAATATTGGGCTTGTATCTTCTGCAAGTAAAAACTTTAAATAGTTTAATAGTGAAATAGCTCGGACGACTATCTAAGATAATTACTGAGGAGAATAAATATAAGAGAAGCTGAATTCTAACTAGGTTGGTACTCGAAACCCCAACAATCATACGCATTAATCTCCAACCCCAAAAAGAAGAACGGATAACAAGATGCCAACCAAATAAGAAATATAAGAGAAAAAAAGTAAAAATACATTGAAGCATAGCAACAACAAGCATTGCAAGATCATCAACTATGTCATTGGCAGCAATACCCAATTCAGCAAAAATCATCACTAACTAATTAGCAATTCGTAGCATCCATCAATCTTCATCACCCAAGACAACAACGTCAGCAATTCATAGCATCCAACTCAAAATCAATTAACAACTTCAACATAAGATACCAGCTAAATCACGTAAAAACGAAACCTGCATCACCCATCGTCTCTTCTTTGAAGACTCTACATCACCCACACTTTGTATTTTGTAGGAAAATATGATTAAGCCCACGAACTCCCAAAAATATTTTTCTTTTGATGCGTCATAGTTTCAGTGTTCTATCAAACATCTGCATGGTATCTTGAATGTGGTTCCTCTATGATTTTGTACACAATTACGAGGAACCCATATACAAGAGCAGAGTTACGTAGTGACAAATAGGGTCAACTCACTTGACTCAGTTAGAAAATTCCCCTACGATAGGTATATTTTTAGGTATTTTGATAAATTTTTGTCATAGAATATTTTGTCTTACCCTATAGATAATATGTATTGCCGCACAAAATTATACATGTTATAGATATTTGATCTAGTACTTATAAATTCTAAACCTACCCCTGAACCCATTAGAGAGTTCACTACTGACTCAATATTGTCTTTTTGAATTTTTTTTTTGTATTTTTTTAATGTTTGTCATTTTTTAGATAATTAGTCATTTTTTATTATTTTTATCGTCATTAATTTTTTAAAAAAATTTTAGTCATATTTTTAGTTTTTTACATTTTCTTGTCGAGACCAAATAATAATTCAAAATATTAAGACACAAAAATAACAACTGCAAATGTTTTTTTGAATTATAAATATAAAAAATAATCCTATAAATTGTGAGGACCGAAAATCCTCCTATTTGTTAGCGATTGAACTTATGGAAGAGATATAATGAATATAGTAAGAGAGAAATATAGTAGAAGGGGAGATGTATTATCGAGAGAAGAATAATTAGAAAGAAGTTGTTTGAGTATTTTTTGAGAAATATATATATGATAGATATGAGTATGTGGACAACATTATCATAATTAATAACAATAATAATATTTTTATAAATAAAAGAAAACATGGAAGAGCGATAAGATAGGGATAGGTTGAAGAGTGTCTAAATTTTATCTCCCTCTAAACAGATACAATTTAAACTTCAATTATTATATTCAGAGTCTATTAACAAATCTCAAATATAAAAATTCAAATTATTATATTCGAAAACTAAATTTTATACACTTGTTACACGAGGAATAAGGCCTAGCAATAGCCTAGAGAAAAAGTGGCTCGCATAATGATTAGACTTAAGAGATCAGAACTTCTAACGAAGGAAAAGGGGTCCCCATTAATTTCATCATAAATAATATGATAGGTTGTGACTTGAAATTTGTCAACAAAATTGCTAGTAAAAGAAAAAGCAACAACTCATGGAGTGACTAATAGAGCCACATATAAGTGGAAAGGTGCTTGTGGTAGACTTGTTACATCTAGGACATGATGATAACTTAACCAATTAATTCTAGTAAGTTGGCCTAATTGTCAAAGCATGACTCACGAATTTTTTTGTCGTTTAATTAATACTACCTCCGTCCCGATTTGTTTGTTCAATTTCGATATGTGTGCCACTGAAAGAATTATCTATATTGAGTGATCAATAATGTTTTAAATGATGATGAAAACATTATCTAATAGAACTAATTGGGATCTATCAAACAAGATCCATATTGACTATAAAAAGAGTTATAAATTAAAAGATATAAATGATTTTTTGAGAGGTCCCAAATAGTGAAAGTGGACAAACAAACCGGGACGGATGGAGTATTAGATTTGAAAGTTTTTAAGTAATTTTCATTTTATAAAATTAATTTATACAAGACTTTATTTCGATTTTAACTAGTCATTAATTTATACAAGACTTTATATTATATATATATAGTGAGCTTCTATTGAGGGATCTCTCATTTTGCTACGGTGTGGACCTCTTATTTTCTGACCAAATTTTGATGATCCGAACCGTTCAATGTGTTTAAAACATGTTTTTAAGGATACCCGCAAGAAATCAGCTCAAAATAATATCCGGAAAGGCTTGATCCATTCAATTTTTCATAAAACTATTCTTGTCAGTATTTATAAAAAATTATTTAGATCAAGCCCTTCTCGATATAGTTTTAAGCCGATTTCTTGCAAGTACCCTTAAAAATATATTTTAAACACATTGAATGGTTCGGATCATCAAAATTTGGTCAAAAAATAGGAGGTCCACACCGTAACAAAATAAGAGATCCCTTATTAGAAGGAAACCATATATATACACACATAAGCTGACCTGAATAGTTAAATTAAGAAACAAAGAAAACGTATTTTTGTAAGGAAGAGTCCAAATGTCTTATCTTACCAATCAAATTAAATTAGTTTCTTAGTTAATCATAGGGGATGGGGCATTGGCCTGTTCGTCAAAGCATGGCTCACGGGTTTTTTTGTCGTTTAACTATAAAATTTAAAATTTTTAAATGATTTTTTGTTTTATAAAATTAGTTTATGTAGGACTTTAATTTAATTTTAACTAAATTTGATTTTAACTAGAGTCTCAATTAAAAAATAACTCATTTGTTCTTAAAATATTAGTCGAAATATACATAAGTTGACCTGAATATATAACTTAAGTATCGGACAAAGAATACTTAACTGACCATGTTTTTTTGAAGAAAGAGTCCAAATATCTCATCTTACTAATCGAATTAAATTAGTTTCTTAATTAATCATGAATGGGTGGGGCCAGATGCAACTTCGTTTGCTCTTCTAAGTAGTTGGCTTGGACAGAGATGGTAATGGGATGGATCGGGATTGAATTTGCCCATTTCCGCCTCCAATTTCTGAATCTGAAACATATTTCCATCCCCGCCCCGTTTTCCGTTCGGGAAACAAATCCGACTCTCCATCCCTGCCTCGAACGGGGATCGGGGATCCCCGCCATGCTGTGCCTCATTTTTTTAAAATAAAAAAATTAATTCATCAAAACAAATTAAAATTTTTAAGACAATATTCTAAACAAACAATTACAAGACAAATTGAATTTTAGCTATATGGGATCGTACATACATCTATACACATATATTGTCTCAATTTTATATGCGTATATACATCTATACATGGACAATAAACTAATATACATACATAGATATATACATCTATACATAAGCAATTCTACACGGATTAGGAAAAAAATATTTATGGAGTTTAAAAAAATTATAAATAGTTATAAATAAAATGGGTAGAAAGTAAAATAATAATTATTTAAAACGGGGTGGGGAACGAAGCAGGGAATGGGACGGAGGTACCAAACTCTGCCTCCAAACCGTTCTCTTTTTTTTTTTTTTTTTGCCTCCAAATTCAACCCGTTCCCCAAAAAAATCTCCGAAACTCCAATCCGAATGGATCGGGGAACATAGCAGAGCAGAGCGGATCAGATGGAATTGCCATCCCTAGGCTTGGTAGTCAATGCTAATTAGAACTTAACAATTTGTTCAGCCTAAGGTTTTACGTTCGAAACCTTTCTGGTTCTGTCAACTTCGTGAGACCAATTCATATAGAGTTTTGCTTTGAATTTAATTGAGATTTTCGCATGTAGACGGTAAAAT
Organism: Arctostaphylos glauca; assembly: GCA_019985065.2. Lineage (NCBI taxonomy): Eukaryota > Viridiplantae > Streptophyta > Magnoliopsida > Ericales > Ericaceae > Arctostaphylos > Arctostaphylos glauca. The sequence continues at coordinate 2,278,342 of JAHSPW020000010.1, forward strand.
TGATCCTTCCGAGATTAGTCAAGATGCGCGTAAACTATCTGCATATTCTGAGTTATTAAAAAAAGAAAGACTTAACCATTTTTTTTTTTTTTTAAAAAAGGGGAGAGTCCAAATATGTTATCTTACTAATCAAATCAAATTAAATTCTTAGTTAATCATATGGGAGTGGGGCCAAATGCAACTCTGTTTTTTTTTTATTTTTTGGTACTTCGGAATTGAAATGCAACTCTATTTGATCCCCCCTTAAAGCTAAGTATAATCATTGTCCTTTTGATAAATGATTTAAATTGTTACATTACTTTCAAAGTTAGATTGCTATCTATTCAAGCAAAAGTCAATTGAATATTCACATCAATGTGGTGGATGATTTGCATCAATCAACGATATCACTTCACTATCAACACTTCCCTATGTATATGAGCACGTATAACATTCCTAACGAACTTATACTAATCATATATATATATATATATATCTATTTATCTATCTATCTATCTCATTTATGTAAAGAAATTAAGCATAGTAACGAGTCGGAGCATGGCAACAAGTAACGAGTTTACAGTCTTTTTAGGCTCGTGGATTCCATTTTCATAGTTGGAAAATATTCTTGGAGCTATAGTTTGGTTGGTCGTAAATTTTAATGTCTCGAAATCAGCCGAGGTGCGAGTAAATTAGTATGGACATTCAATAATTAAAAAATGTATATTTTACTGATGAAGATCAATTCAATATTCAACCTTTATAAACCACACATTTTGACTCAAGGTACGCATGTTGAATATTGTTCAATCAAGATTCTCTCTCTCTCTCTCTCAACAACCAAAAAGATGGAAGTGGGTTTGATAGAGACAAATCATGGCGTTGTGGAGGAATTATCAACTCATCAACAGAATTAGAGAGGTTGTTGTGAACAGTGCATAGTAATTTGTGTTGCGCGTAAAAACGACGTTATTTTGATGCGTAAAATACTGACTAAAAATTGTTCGGTCAGCGTTATACTATTCGGACAGTATTTTGTGCGCTTAACGTGGATAATAGATGACCTATTTCAATTTTTTTTTTCATCGATCCCTTATATACGCAGAGGGTGAGAGATTTGGAACAATACAAGAAGGAAAAGAAATTTCTTTTTTGTTTTCACACCTTTCTTCCTCCAAGCTTGCTCCATTTGGACTAACTAGATTATTTTTTCGACTTTATGTAAAAAAAATTTTGGAATTTTTTGTCTTTTCTCAAATTTTTGTGGATTATTGGTTCATCTCGATGAAAGCTTTTAAAAAAATTATAAATAATGAGCCAAATTTGAAAAAAGTCAAGAAAAGATAAGCCAAATTTAAAAAGAGGTTTTTTTTTTTTTTAAGTTTATTCACCGTATTTAGTGAAGTTTTTTAACTTTTGGACATAACTTTATACTTTTTATATTTCTTTCATCAACATGGATCAATAATTCACAGAACATTGAAAGCAAAATAACAAATACAAAAAAAATTGAATAGAGACAAAAAAATAAAGCGATTAATCTAGCTAGGCCAAATAGAGCTACATCTATTGCTGCTTTCCTCTGTTTTCTCTCTGCTTTCAAAAAGTAATATATTATTTCTCTCTTACTCTAAAAAAAAAAAATATATACTCCTTATTAGGAGAACTAAGTCAAAAAAATTTCTATTATGAAATAGGAGTTATATTTTTAAGTAGGATTCCAAAGAATGTCAAATTCTTTATTACTTATCAAAATTCTATTTCGAAAAGAAATTAAATTAATACTATTTGTTTTGTCCGTTACTCTTCTCCGGCAAAAGGCATGAGCCGTTCACGCCTATGAATGTCGGAGCGGACTCCTAATGCTTACTAAAACTCCTAATGTTAATGAGAAGTTATTTTACTGCCTTAGCTATATACGGATACAATTTTTTTTTTTTTTCCGGCAGGATCAAAGTGGAACAACCCGGCGTTACAAAAATATTAACACCACTTGTGGTCTTAAACTAATTATTGACAACTCTTACGGTATCAACTAATTATTGACACCCCTGGCGGTTGCAAAAAATATTAACATTACTTGGGGTTTCAAAATAATTATTGACATCTCTTGCAGTCTCAATTAATTATCGAAACCCCTGGCGGTATTAAAAAAATATTGACGCTCTTTGGGTCTCATCCAATTATTGACATCTCTCGCGGTCTCAACTGATTATTGACTTGTTGTCTTAAAAAAATATAAACACCACTTATGGTCTCAAATAATTATTGACTCCCCTCGTGGTTTCAACTAATTATTGATACCCCTTACGGTCTTAAAATAATATTGCCATCTCTTGTGGTATCAAAAAATATCGACACCTCCCGTGGTCTCGAAAATATTGGATCCCATTGAAACCCCTAGTGGTATTAAAAAAATATTGATGCCACTCACGGTCTCAACTAATTATTGACATTATTGACACCCCTCACGGTTTCAACTAATTATTGACTTGTTGTCTTAAAAAAAATATTAACACCACTTATGGTCTCAAATAATTATTGACTCTTCTCATAGTTTCAACTAATAATCGACACCCCTTACAGTCTTAAAATAATATTGACACCCCTTATGGTCTCAAAAAAGTATTGACATCTCTTGCGGTCTCAGCAAATATTGACATCATTTTCAATCTCAAAAAATATTGACACCTCTCGTTGTCTCAAAAAAAATATCGAAACCCCCGTGGTCTCGAAAATATTGATACCCCTTGCTGCTTTAAATAATTATTGACATTCCTCACAGTCTCAACTGATTGTTGACACCCTCATGGTCTCAAAAAATATTGACACTCCACGTAGTCTCAAAAAATATTGACACCTCTCGTAGTCTCAACAAATATTGACATCCCTCACGGTCTCAACTGATTATTGACATCCCTTGCAGTCTCAACTAATTATTGACAACCCTTGTGGTCTCAAAAAATATCGATACCTCCCGTGGTCTCGAAAATATTGAACCCCTCGCGCTCTCAACAAATATTGACATTTCTCGCGATCTCAAAAAAATATTGACACCCCTCGCGGTCTCAAAAAAATATTGACACCCCTCACCGTATCAAAAATATTAACACCCCTCGCGGTCTCAAAATATTGGCCCCTCGTAACCTCACAAAATTTATGAACGTTCATTACACTCTTGGTGTCCATATGATGGACGGTTTATAAATAAAAACATAACCACGAATAGTTCCATAAAAATAAAAATAAATTGACAGCCCACTCGGTTCTCCACAATACCCCTTACAGCTTTAAAAGAAAAACACCCTTTGCAGATTGTATAGTGATGCCCCTTGTGGCCTCAAACTTGTGCCCCTCGTGGCCCCCCCAAAAAAAATAGCCTAAGTTGGCTATGTAAAAAGCCTTGAGCATATTTATAATTAATTTGCTTAAGTTAAAAATTGAAACTCTGTATCGATCGACTTGATTCCGATGTGAAATCGGATATGTAGGCAACCCATTTATATGGGTGTAGTCATAATCTTTGTGAATCTCAAATATTCACACTAATATCAAATATTTTATAAAGAAAATAGAACTACGGATTGACTTGATTCCAGTCCAGATTTATTATTGACTTGGATTCGTAGACAACCCATTATATGGATTCAGTCACAATTTTATTTGTGAACCCTCAATGTTTACTAAAAATTAGAGATCCAACATGAACTATGCTAAAATAAATAAATTTCATGTTATTTATTTAGTTCTTGAATCAAAGAATTTTCTTTTATAAAAAAGATGTAATTAACCTACATAAAAAATTTACTATTTATGTAAGTAAGATTATGATAAGCCAAGAGCAAATTTTTGCCTAACACATATATTGCATAAACTCCAAAAAAGCAACACAACAACAACATCAATTGTTCAATAGCAACATATATAAGTACCCAACTTTTATATTTACACCCCATGATTACCCAAATCTTTGCTTGAAGTCAATAGACTGGATCACCTAAACATCCTTAGCATCACCAGATGAATCCTCAAGATCACTAGGTGCATCCTTAACATCATGTTCAGTAGCACCACTATCACCCTAACATTAAAACTAGCATGAATAACATCAACCGACGCCAAATCATAGCAACGTACACACCAGCAACAGTAGAAGTAAGTACGGCAACATCAATTTCAACATCAATTACCAACAACACCACAATCATCTGCAACAGCAGGACAAGGAAAGATCACAAGTCATAGTATCATGCTACTCAGTCAACAATACCATCATCCCTTCATAGCAACATCCACCATGTTACGAGCTTCCATCACCTAGCTTTTGCAACAACTAGCTTGAATATCCATAGCTAGGGGCAGAACTACCAAGGGATAGCCCCCCCCCCAAAAAAAAAAAAAAAAACATTTAAAAACATTTAAAAACATTTTGGACCTAAGTATAAAATTTAAAAGTCATAAAAAAATTATTTTTAACCCTCCAAATTACATTCGACCCCCAACTTTTTCAAAAAAAAAAGAAAAAAACTTAGGCACCCTTGAATTCTAGTTATGCCCCTGTTTATAGCATCATAGACATTAACATCAATATCATGTTTGTTAATAACATCACTAGCAACCATAATATCATATTCAACAGAACCAACAAATTCACTACTAGAAATAACACATTCTGTGACCATTTTCTATGACCAAATGTGTTTTGGTCATCGAAAAGTACACAATTTGTGACCAAATTTGTTTTGGTCACAAAATATGGCACTATTAGTGACCACATTTTTTTAGTCACTAATGATAGATATTTTAGTGACTAAAATGCGTTTTGGTCACGGAAAAGTATACAATTTGTGACTTAATTTTTGTTAGTCACCAAATATGGACTCATTAGTGACTAAACTTTTTTTAGTCACCAATGACAGGCATTTTGAGTGACTAAATATTGTTTGGTCACGAAAAAATATACAAATAGTTTTGGGGACTAGTATGTAGTCACTAATAGTATACTTTCAGAGACTAGTTATTGTTGGTCACCAAAAATATGTTAAAAAGTGCGCCAATTTATTTGGCGGGAATTTTGAGCGAGGTTCAATACATTTAGTGACTACTTGTTTAGTCATAAAAATAATTCATGCTAGAATTACACTTTTGGTGATCATGTTTCGTGACCAACCACGTTTTGGTCACGAAAAATGAAATAATTGGTGACCAAATTGTATTTACTCACTAAATATAGGATATTTAGTGATTATAAATTTTTTTTTTGGTGGTCATTGAAATTTTGAGGTTGTCACTGAAAATATTTTAGAGTGTCATTAAAAGATGTGTAAAATGAAACTATATAATTTTGATGCATAAGTGTTCATCACAAAAAATCCCTCGGTATAAGTGTAATTTCTTTTAGCTTCTGTAATTTTTTTTTAAAACTTTAACAATGTTTTTTGGTCCTCCCATTTACATATATTCATTGTTATAATTCTATAATTAGTGTATTTATCAAACCACGTTTTTGATATTACACATTTTTATAATTATAGGTTTACTACACGAAATCCTTTTAGGCAAATTAGGCGTTCACTATTTCTCTTTTCTATCAAAAGTGTAAAGAACCAGAGGGGATGATGCAGTGCAGCCTATGGAAACGGAAACAATCGCGCAAGAGAAACACGAACAATAGATCGACCCAGAGGTACTCCCTCCTTACTTAAACGATCAGATATGAGTTAAAAACTCATTTTCTGTAATTCAATATCAATCAAAACTATCCCCAAAACCTATTACATGCCCTTATATAGAGGAAATCCCGAAAACACTAGGAAACCCTAATTTCGGGGCCAAAAAACGAAAGTTCCCAAAAATTGAGGAAAATACCAAATCTGGAAACTAGAAAGAAAAAAAAGAATATTCCCGCAAGAACCAACCCTTACGGAATTACGAGCTAAAAGTAATTAGAAAAAAGATTATTTCCTAAAACGGCAAAAAACATCTATTGAGGGCCTAAATGAAGGAATTTGGCCAAAATCCGCCATTAGTCATGACTTAGGGTTTAGGGAGTATTGATTGCAGCGCGATTTCAGGTCCAGCGGCCAAGTTTGGGCCAATTCCGAGCTCGGCCGAAAATTTCCAAATCGGGTAGGTAATGGAATTGGACCAATTCCAAAATCCCCTTCGTCCCTTCTCTAAAACCGTAATAAAAAATGTAAAAAATAAATTAAAATTAAAGTATGACATGATCAATTCTAAAAAGATAAAACGACGTAGTTTTACGTACACACTTCTTTCCCTATTTTTTCGACGTTGTATGCTTATGACCGTCGTTTTATAGATAAAACCATCCTTTCCCTCTTCCAGCTCTTTTGCTATTCTTGCCCTAATTAATCTAGACAAGATCGATCGTGCAATCCCTTCCCTTCACTTCCCTTCCCCTCCCCTCCCGTGGAACCCTCCCCTCCCGTGGAAAAGCACTGTTCGCTGATTAGGGCTTCAATTGGTGGTTTCGCACTGTTAAGCACTGTTCGCACTGTTCGCCCATTTACAAGGACCAGATCAACACCTTCTTGACGCAGTTTTCAGGTTTCATTGAAGGTAATTTCCTAAGAATTGGTGGGCAATATTGGATTATGGGTTCTCTGATATTGATAACTGAATATGAGACATTTTTTCGAGAAATGGGTGTAAAATTGTTCGTGGATTCTACAAAATGTTTGGCACAGAGTATACTTTGATGTAGAATCCCTTTTTCAAGAAATCCCCAAACTGATGCCCCTCATCCCCAATACTGCAAATGTCTCTCCAAATCTGTGAAGATTGGTTGTGGATTGGAGCTATACGGAACCAATCAGTTCTCTGTAGGTTGTATTTATTTTGAACAACCTTAACCCATTGAAGGTTTTTTCCAGAGTTGTACCTCCACCACCATCTAGCTAGTAAGGCTGAGTTTTGGTCCATTAACTTCTTCACTCCCATGCCTCCAATTTCTTATCTCTAGTGACTTTCTCCCATCTGATTAGGTGCATCTTATTTTTCTCATATCAGTGCCTCCCTATAGAAATATCCTCTGAAGCATTTCAATCTTTCTGGCAGCAGTTACTGTAATCCTGAATAATGACATATAATATATTGGAAGGGTGGATAGAACTGATTTAATTAGGGTTAGTCTCCCCCCTATAGACATGAGTTTCTTTTCCGAAGGGTCAACTTGTTGGATATTCTGTATGATTGGTTTCCATGAAGCTATTTTTCTTGGATTCCCTCCCCAAGGCATACCCAGATATTTTGAGGGTAAGGATTCTATACCACATCCTATGGCTTGTGCAACGTTGAGACTTCCCACTCCTCCTTTACAACTCCAATAATCTTACTCTTGGCCTAGTTAATTTTCAGGATGGGGATTTGATGCAGAAAAGCCCCTTCCAGTTTAGGCCTGTCCATATTTAGCTATTTAAATGGATTCTGAAAATGCTCCTTTGCTGATTGCCTAAGTTGGGGAGGACTTGTGATCCATTTTCCATCCATCTCTATTGCTACAATATAATTTCTCCTGAACCTAGCATTAGCCTTGACTTGAAAAAATCTTGTATTTCTATCTCCTTGCTTCAGCCACGTACATCTTGATCTTTGTCTCCAGTAAATCTCAATCAGTTTAGAAAGCTTCTAGAACTAAACTCTGGTAGAAGATTTGTGAGTGGATTCACTTTCAGTCAGCCCCCTTTCTTCTTCCAGCAATTCCCACTTATGAAGGGCCTCCTTAGCTTCCTCAATGCTTGAATGCAAGTTTCCAAAAACCTCCTTGTTCCATTTCTTGAGAGACACCTTAACTGATTGTAATTTCTTACAGATCCTGAGCCTGCCCACCCTTTCTATTTAACACTGTCACATCCAAATACATAACAGAGTTTATTTTATAAATGCTATACAATTTACTTTTTGACGTGTTTATTTTTATATTTGCAAGGGTATTGTGCAGACAGAGCTCCATTCAATCCAAAGCAAGCAAGAGGTTTGATTTCTATCCTTTTTTCGATTGTTGTATTTGGAGCACCTGGTTGCAAGCTCTGCCCCAAAGTAGAAAGACTCTTTGGAGCAGAGCACCAGGTTGCAAGACTCCTTATTCTTTGTTTTAGGTTTAGCTATAATAAATATCATGCCCCATCTTTGCTCTTTGAGACAGATTGGAGAAAGAACTAGGGATCTTCCTCGTCGCGTGTTAAGAGTTGTGCAAAATAGTATTATAACTTTCCGAAGATTCAATCGAAACACATAAGTTGAACCTACTTGCTTTTTGTGGGGGAAAAGAAATGGACAAAAGTTGGATGAACATTAAGAACAGAATAAAAAGTAAGGAGTATAGAGAAGGGGTGAACTATTTTATTGAATTTGCAAAGGCAAACACGGGCCTTGGAGATGATATTTGGTGTCCATGTGTGGATTGTGTGAATGTCAAAAAACATAGCATTAATGATGTCAAGATTCATTTGATCCTTAAAGGAATGAATCTAATGCTGCATCTAATGCTTGGGAAGAGGAGGAAGTACATACTTGGATTAGGGGTTGGGCCCAAGCCTTTCTCATCTTCTGCTGCATCTAATGCTGTGTCACAAGCACAGGATGAAGAGTTTCTTAACAAGATGAGAATGGAGTGCGAAGAGGAAAAGATAGCACGTGAAATTGAGATGGAGAAAGATGAGAATGGAGCGTGAGGAGGAGAAGAGAGCACGTGAAGCTGAGATAGAGAAGATTCGGATGGAACGTGAGGAGGAGAAGAGAGCACGTGAAGTTGAGATAGAGACGATGCAAATGGAGCGCGATGAGGCGAGGAGGGAGCGCGAAGAGATAAGGAGAGAGCGCGAAGAGGAGAAGAGAGAGCGCCAAGCGGAGAGGACTGCATATGACCTATATCAAAAGAGGGTGGCCCTTGCAAGCTTAGTGAAACCACGCCAGGGAAATAAAAAAACAAATAGTTGATCTATCTATCAAGCCGGTAGTTATGCCACTTCAAGTTGAAGGAGTTAGTATGCTATAGCAATAACTTTTGTATTCTAGTCATTTTTAGGATGCAAACTTTGAACTTTTGTCCTACTACTAGTTTTTATTTTTGTCGAATTATGGTTATGTTGCTTTGAGTTATGAACTTTTGTTGGATTCTAGTTATTTAACTTTAAATTGTAGTTTCTGTGTTCTTTAAGTTCTAATTCTAGTTCTGTTGCTTTTTATAAAATGGATTGTGGAGTAGATTCTACTTGTGTTGCAATCATACTAAGTGTAAAAAAATTTAAAAATAAAAAAAAAAATTTAGTGAGATTATTCACGAAAAAATATAAAAAAATATTTTGGTGACTAAATTGTAGGTAATTAAATATAATAAAAAAATATTTATCGACAACTAATAGTGAGCCACCCAAAATATTATTTAGTGACTATAAACTTTTGATGATTAAGTCAATTGGTCACTATATGATACAAACAATGACCAAAGATTAGTCACGGAGAAAATCATTTGGCGACCAAAATATTTGGTCATTAAAAGATGTACAGACAGTGACTATTATTTGGTCACCGAAAAAATAGTCTTTATTGACTAGACATTTTTCGTGATCAGCTTAGTTCGTCACTATATGATAGCAATAGTGATCACTGTTTGGTCACTAAACAAAATGTTTTTAGTGACTAAACGTTTTTCGTGATTAAATTAATTGGTCACTATAAGACACAAACAGTGACCACTTGTGGTCACTGGAGAAAACATTCAGTGACGACCAATTATAAGTGACAAATCGATTTGGTCACTGAAACGCACCTTCAGTCACCACGGTTTAGTCACTAAATGATATGCTTTTGTGACCAACAAATTAGTGGTCACAAATATCTTTTTGTGACTAGGGTTAGGTGACTAAAATACTTTTGGTCACGATTGACTTTTGGTGACTATATACGACCTTTTAGTGACCCAATTCTTAGTCACAAAATGTGTAATTTCTAGTAGTGAAAATACGTCTCTATATGGTTGGCCACATGTAGCACAACTCTCACCATTTCACAATAACTAGTACTCCATTTCATGACAACAATATAATTATTAGCATCACCACTATCAACATCAAAAACAGGACTAGGGAGAAGCACCAGAACAATATCATGCTTCTCAAGATCCAGCAACACCTATACCATTTCACAGGAATATACCCTATCCTCAATAAGGAAATAGAATTTCACACTCTTCCTTTTTGAGAAGGGAGGATTAGCGAGATCCTATTGCAACAAGTTCCCTTCCAAGTTTACACCTTCAACATTCGGATACCATAAAGACATCTTTTGAAATCACCAATGGAGTATTCCTTAATGTTTGTTTTACCTTAATCCAAAAAGCCACCCAACCTTTCATTCATGAACCATTGTTAACAAACCAAAATCGAAATTGTGTTACAATATATAACTAGGGCAATCCAAGATTGAATGTATATCAAAATATTGTTTCATGCACAAGAGAGGTTACATCTTTCAAATTTTAAAAAGGGACCAAAAGAAATAGAGTTAAAATACATTTTCCAAAATGTTATTTTCAAGATATTGGGTAACTCCTCGATAAGCGTTCAAAAATCATATGTCACTTCACGCGTAGCATACATGCTAATGTTCTGGAACAACACCTGAAAATAATAAAGGGTGAGAGACACTGCCTAGTAAAGATATCTACACAAGTGCTATGAGTATATGAAATGATTGACAAACAATAGTACACAATATGAGATAGCATGAATGAGGTCATTGAACATCCGACAAAAAGTAAAATATAAGTAAAAAGCACAGTGATTTGAGGCTCGGTCTAGTTGGTTCATGCTTCCACGTATTTTATTTCACAATCCATATGCATCACCAATAAATCCATTCAAGTTATCGCATTCGCCTTCCTAGTATTCCCGAAGGAAAGCAGTTCACTTCCTAGTAATCCATCGAGAGAGTCTAGTTCACTTCACTCTTAGTATTCCCGAGCTTGATATATGCATTGTGAGAGAGAGAGAGAGAGAGAGAAAGAGAGGAGTCTTTGGTCAGTCCGTAAAATGATAAATTGTTAAATATTTTTCGAGCATCCTCACATAAAACTCAATATTTTTTTAATCGAAAAAAAGAGTATACTAATTTTTAAAACAAGAAATCGTAAAAATTAAATAGACTTCAAACAATATAGTATCACGCCCACCAAGGAAAAAGAAACCAAAGCAATGTTTAGGGTTTTACGTCACGGTGGGGCAGATAAAAGTGTACATGTTAGCATAAGGCTACTAATTGGTATATATGCTCTAATCATCTTCCTTCCTTCCTTCCATATATATTATCTTCTTTGTGGATTAAAAAAAAAAACACCACTTCTACTACGTAAAGAAAAAACACAAACACTTATGTAGTGTGAGATGAAATGTCATTTTAAGGTTAGATGGAAAGATGGGTCCCACAGGCATAGGTCCCTCGTGGGGTTTAAATGTCGGCTCCATTTCCTACTTCATTACTAGACATCGGATGGGAGCCCCTGCTTTGTATTGTATATAGTATGGTGTGTTGCGTGTTAAAGTAATATTGTTTTGACATGCAAAATATTACCCGAATAGTTGGGTATTGATCGAAGAATTGCACAATATTTTACGTGTCAAAACGATATTGTTTGACGGACAGTATATTTTACTGTGTGTAATGTACACCAAGCTTCCTATTCCTATAAAAAGGGCTGCGGAGACACACCAAAATCTCTCAACAAATTAATCATACAAAAGAGAAAAATAGATACAGAAAAGAAAAAATATGGGACACCACTCTTGCTGCAATCAGCAGAAGGTGAAGAGAGGCCTTTGGTCTCCTGAAGAAGATGAAAAGCTCATCAGATACATCTCCTCTCATGGCTATGGCTGTTGGAGTGAAGTCCCTGAAAAAGCTGGTCTCTCTCTCTCTCTCTCTCTCTCCTAATCTCTATTTCTATCTATTTATAAACATATGTATATGCATGCATATCCCTATGTTCTTCTTCTCACGGAAAAGAATATGGCGACCCGAGGGCATTCTACCTCCACGCAGTATTACTCTATCAGACTTTTGCCCATTACAAAAAATTTGCACTGTTATCTCTCGTAGGAGTCTGGGCCGTATCTATGAATTTGATGAAATGGGTTTTTGTTGATTTTTATTTCTTGATGTGTCAGGGCTACAAAGATGCGGCAAGAGCTGCCGATTGAGGTGGATAAACTACTTGAGACCTGATATAAAAAGAGGGAGGTTTACTCCTGAAGAAGAGAAGTTGATTATCAACCTTCATGATGCTGTTGGCAACAGGTTTTTTTAGTGATTCTGTATCCCTCTTTCACTTAGTTTATGCAATACATGATTCGGATACACACACCGAGATATTTTCGTAAATTTCTACACTCCACAGCAGAAAATTTAAATTTTGAGCCTAGCTAGGTATTCATGCTAATTAATCAACGTACATTATTTACCCACATTTTCTCTTCTTTTTTTTTTTTTCGAACCTAGAATCGGGTTGAGTATTCGGAGAATGACTATTTCATTCCAAACCTCATTTCGAAGTGACTATTTTTTCTAGATTTTCTTTTTTAAAAAAAAACACTAAAGATCTCATTTCTCAAGTTTCTCCGTTGGCAGACAAGCTCCACCTTTTTTTCTTTCTCTCGCGTAGGCCGAGTAAACCAAATACTTCCATAGCTTCACTTGCAAAAGTTAGGAGAGTACCATTGTCAGTGGCGGACCCAGAATTTGAGTCTGGGGGTGTCACTGTCAAAATAAATGAACAACTAAAAATTAAATTTGTATTCAATAACAAAAAAATATAGGTATTCAAAATTTAATAAACTAAATTGGGGAAAATTTGACTGAGCAAAAGAGTATGAGGGTGTCACTGTGTTACACGATAAACTTGATTTACTCTTAAAATCTTAAAAAAAAAAAAATTTTGCTTTAAGTGGAGCATGAGGGGGGGTGTCACGTGACACCTGCCCCCCCTTAGTAGGTCCGCCCCTGACCATTGTCTTTTTGAAGATCAAACACATTGAATGGTGAAGGAATGCTAATCCTTAATGGTTGAGTGTTTTTGCAACTTTGAAATACGAATAATTAACTTATATTACAAGTTATCCTCATAATTAATTAACTTATGAATGAAGTTAAATAGTACAAGTTTCTAGAGGGATATGGATGCATATTTTTCTTAGTAGGTGGTAGCAAGTTCACTGTCAAAGTAGTTCCCAAAAGGGATGAGTCATGCATCATTTTTGGCACTGCATTAATTGAAGAATTATTGTCAGACTTTATACATTTTGTTTCTTTTTATAGCTAAGAATGTAGTGTAGACTATTGTTCAATGCCCATTACAAGCCAAAAATACATACAAAACACATTGAGTGTCCGTAAAAAGAAAATGAAAAAAAAAAGAAAGATGATTATACTTAATTTACAGCTAGCGATGATATTATTTTTTATAACTTAGAGTACTGTCCAAATCAGTTTATGTTTATGCACAACTTGACTAATTCCTAAAAAACCAATGCTGCTATAGATAATATTGCCTCGTCATTGAGTAAAGTTCCATTTTTAAATGCAAATGAAATGATATTATTTTCTTTGCAAAACACATACTTTGAAGCCTCTTTTTTGGATATGCCCAACATATTGCCGACTAGTCATTAAGACCCTAAAATTAACGATCAGACAAATCTTCAGTGACCCAAAGTAAGTGGTTTTAGTAGAATTCGAACTCGTGACCTTGGGGTGGTAAGTCCCTTAGGGCCTGATTGGATGGGGCCTTAGGTGGTGCGTTAGTTAACACAAGCCTTAGTTAAGGTTGGGCCCACCTCTAACCCGTTGATTGGTAAAAAATTTTGAGGTGTGTTAGTTAGCCCGTGAGCTAATTAAAGCCCCCAAAAAATTCTTAATTAGCCTCACCCCTCCCCCCTAAGGCTAACTAAGGTATTGCCTTAGCCTTAACCAATTACCAAAATACCCACCCTTTTATATACACACTTATCTTTATTAAACATAATATAAGTATATATAATAGACGTATATTATATTATTATTATAGATATATATATATACTGATAATATTTATACACACATACATATATACTTATATAATATATAATACGTATACATTATAAACATACGTATATTTTATAAATACATACATATAAACATATATATAATACATATATATACACTATATATTATCCGTATACATTATACGTGTATATATATATGTCTCTCTCTCTCTCTCTCTCTCTCTCTATATATATATATATATATATATATATATATACACATACTATACTTATATTATAAGTGTATATATATAAGCGTGTGTGTATTTTTTTATGTATATATACGTATATTTTTAAATACATATACATATGTATGAATATAAATACATACATATAAACATATATATATAATACATATATATACACTATATATTATCCGTATACATTATACGTGTATATAATGTATACGGATAATATATAGTGTATATATATGTATATATATATATATATATTATACTTATATTATAAGTGTGTATATATATAAGCGCGTGTGTATTTTTTATGTATATATACGTATATTTTTAAATATATATATATATATATATACATATATATGTATATTTTTTTAAGTATATCTACATATATGTATATTTTTTAAGTATATATAGTGTGTGTTTTTGTGTGTATATATATATTTTTTTAAGTGTATATATATATATATATATTAAGTATATATGTATATATTATACTTATATTGTAAGTATAATATATACATATATAATATAATTATAATGTATATGGATATATAAATATAACTATATGTAAGTGTGTGTAGTTATGTACTTATAATATACGTATATATACATATATATGTTATTTTTGAAATAATTCATTAAATCCATAGCGAGGGGCAAAAATGTTTTTTGATAGTTTAATACGCATTCTCCTTTTCAAACATACCCTTCATCCAATCACTATATTATTTAACACACCCTTCTTAAAAATCACATCAATGTGGGTCACCACATCTTATTTAACACACCAAATTATTTAACACACCCTCTTTACTTAACACACCAAAAACTAAAACGGCATCCAATCGGCCCCTTAGTCACATCTCTTATGCCACTAAACCAATCCCTTGAAGCCTCTTTTTAACATAATATCGGTCTATAGAAGCCCAAGGCTTATATTGGCTTTGTGAAGTCTAATTCGGTTTGGTGCAAAAAAAAAAAACTGTGACGAGATTCAACCTAAACATAAATATTACGATAAATTTGTTTTGATAACTCAAAGTGTCTAAACTATTTTACTGCGGCCTCAAGAAAGATTCCAGTAATTGATGATATATAGAATCATACTATGCATATTTTCTATTTCGAGCCGCTAATGTAACTGCACTCTTTTCTTCATTAGATACATAATGAAATTTGGGACAATCCGTGGATGTATTGAGAAACCACGTAAATTGTAGTATCCTGCTTTCATCGTTTCTTTCTTGATTAGTCTTCGTGCAATTGTACATGTGTGTTGGGTCGGTCTTCTAAACTCTTTACATGCATGATTGGCCTTGCAGATGGGCTTATATTGCAAGTCACTTACCAGGAAGATCAGACAATGAAATAAAAAATTATTGGAATTCTTGGATCAAGAAGAAGATACGAAAGCCAACAACAACTCCAAAACCTAATAAATCGAGTGCCAATGATCTGAGTTTCCAATTTAATTACTCTGCCAACCAAGTAGATTTCCTCATGAACCAAAATTTGGCAACAAATCAACCACTCCTTCAAGATGCCCTACGTACCCCTCTTTCCCCTTTGTTTATGTTTGAAACTGGTTCCATACTTGAAGGTATTGGAATCCCTAATGGAGATGAAAGAGGAGATCTTGTACTTCACCAACCGGCTGTCGGATTGAACCCTGAAACATGGAATATGAATCAACAAGAAGTTCCCCCATTTCCACCTCAAGATTCGAATAACTTGCAGCCAGTGGCGGCTCCAACAATTTTTAAGAAGGTATTAATAAATACTTATAGTATTATGTTTATTCGCAACTAATACATATATATACACACATACATACGCACAAAAACTCGATCTGTTAACATCAACAATGTGATCCAAAAATATCAAACTACATAATGTATTACAGTTGCATGCCTCTATGACTGTGTGTATTTGAGAATCGTTGCATAATAACATCATTATTAACGAGTCATATACATCATTTTCAGTACATATAATCAAGCAATTATGAATCCATTGATCTTCTCTTCGATTACGCAGATTGTTCTTTATATATATTTTATTACAGAAA
Organism: Arctostaphylos glauca; assembly: GCA_019985065.2. Classification (NCBI taxonomy): domain Eukaryota; kingdom Viridiplantae; phylum Streptophyta; class Magnoliopsida; order Ericales; family Ericaceae; genus Arctostaphylos; species Arctostaphylos glauca. The sequence continues at coordinate 2,294,679 of JAHSPW020000010.1, forward strand.
AACTTCTACTTTTAGGCCATAGGAAAAGTCAACACCAATGTCAAAAGAAAATAGACTTAATCTACATATTTACAGCAAGATCACCAATCCCTAATTTTCTACCAATCCCTAATAGAGAGCAACAAATCAAATCTTAGAAAATCTTCTAATCTGTTTTTTTTTTTCGTCGTTTCGTTTTTTTTTCTTTCTAATCTGTCGTTTAGCTTGACCATATAGGGCGTACGTACTTAATATAATACTTTTTCTGCTGGATATTCAAATTAGGATTTTTTTATTTTAAACTACTACTAATCTAATCTTTTTCCCAGGATATTCAGCTGCAAACCCAAGCTTATGGGTGCAGCAGCCTCTGCTTGCCGCCATTGATAGAGAGCATGGTGCCCATGGAAGTACAGCCTTCAAGTATTAATGAGGAAAGGGAAATGAGACTGGATTGCTTAAAAAGACAAGAGTTTTTTAATGAATGGGTTCATGTTGAATCCCATCAGTGCCCTAGTTTTCTAATTTGGGACCATTTTGAGCAAGGACCACTAGGGGGGACTACTGAAGTTGAAGCAACAACTTCATCTAACCTGGAAACCATATTATGCTCTTACCCTTCATCTTTATCAGATATTTAATAAGGGTTGTGGTTGTTTTTTCCGAAATCGAGTTTTAATTTCAAAAGTTTTTCAAGATTTTTTTTTGGTTTTTTAAAACAGAAGCAGTCGTTGTTTTCGTATTGTATTGTATTGTATTTTTTTTTTTTTGAGCAAAACTGATTTTGGAAACATCTTTTTAGGTGTTTCTTGAAAATGGATTTCATTCCAAAAGCGAAATTCTTAACAATAAGTTACGGAATTTAAAAAAAAATGTTCTTAAAATATTTAACCCCGAATTGGGTTTGAGTTTTGCCGTAGTAATGTTATTATGCTTGAAGTCCTTTTAATCTTTGCAATTTCTCAATTCTCAAAGTTAATAAATTATTTTTTACTGATTAAAAAAATCTTTATCCCCCTCCCCCGTTATTGAAAGTAATTTGGTTTGTTTGACTTTTACACATTTCACCCCATACTTTGATTAATAGTGATGAAATGAGAGAAGATGCAATGTGAGCATATATGCATGCAGAGTTTCCTGGTCAAAGGAAAGAGAAGAGAAAAAGAATTATGTTGACTATAAGAGAGAGATTGTTGTTCTGTTTCATTGTGTTTGTCATTGGCTGAAATATGTGTAGAGACCTGTGTTTTTTTTTTTATTCCATTCTTGAATAAATGAAATTTTGCATAGTGAAAAATTCGAGTACTTGTTTATTCAGTGTATTTGAATTAATTTGCATATTAAATTTTATTCGTATACTTTATATGTAAATACATATAATATCTACATCGCATACATGCGCGGCAGTACGTGACTAAATTCATACCTTGTACATACTATACTAACATATACCATATACAGTGCCACACCGGATAACTTCCTTTTGCCCTTTAGTACTCTTGCAACTTCATCATCTTCCCTTGTGCTCCCATCAACCATCATCTTCCTCAGCTCTTACATCACCCATCACCTGCAAATCCCATCCATTCCCTCATTCGCCACCTCTGCTACAGTAAACTATCCCTCCCTCCTCACTCCACCGTTTATTTACCTTGATTTCCTCTCCACCTTTGATCTTCACCCCTCCTTCTCCTATACATGGCAGCCCAACTCCCCTCGCACCTTCACACTTCTTCTTCCAGAGCTTCTACTGATAATCTGACAGAGAGAGAAACCCACTTTAGCTGACAACAACACAGCAGACGAGGACTTCGTAGAGCCGTGATTCACATAACATAGTTGCTTGGTACTTTTAAAAGTCTTTCGGGTTGTAAGTCACTTTGTCAAGACTGTATTTTGCATCATTGGGACTCAAGTTGTACTTTCACTAAATTAATTATTTACAATAAGTGAACTTTGCAAATTCTTTTAACTAAGGTCTCTGAGGATCAAGGTGTTACAGAACGAATATATATTTTTTATTGCCAAAAGGAAGATGACGAGGGTAAAATGTAATTGAGAAAATACATTCGGACCCCCCGGGTAAATCCGGAGTACGGCCGAGACCGAATAGCACACCGGGAAGCACGTGCTGATCACGTAAGATAACGGCCGACACGAGAAGTGCCGACCCTACCCCAAATCAGGATAAAAGAACCAGGTGTTGAGGCGCCGACCTGAGAAAGGCGGATCGACGACATGCCGAACTGAGAAAGTCGGTCAGGACTATGGGCAGCCCGTGGGAAGTGACAGATAACCGCTCTTCCGAAAAGGGTATGGAGCCCCGGGTATGATGGGACAAGACAAGACTCTGTCAGGAAGGGCATGGACGTGAAATCCATGTCCAATCAGAAGACACTTGGGCGGAAAAGAAGATTCCAAGAGAATTAGAGCAGGATAGAAAGTCTATAAATAGAGCGGGAGATGAACAAAAAAGGTACGCCTGAATATACTGTTTTGGCTTGCTAATAGAGAATATTAGCCAGAGCTAGCATTCTCCCTGTGAGGCCTCGACTGACTTAACCATCGGAGTGTCTTCCTGCCACAGCGGCAGAGGGCTCTTTGACGGGTTATTCTCTTGCAGGTCACAGGTCCTCTCGCTTTGAAGAACACCGTTTCGGCTGGATAGTGAACTCTAACTTTCCGTCCCGATTTCCTAAATCAAACCCCACCCACAATTGGCGCCGTCTGTGGGAAAGTTAAAGATTCATGGCTGAAACACCTAGGAGAGATCAGGGAAGGGAGAGGGATAACAGAGAAAAGTCAAGATCCCCCCCTCCGGCTCCACACAAATCAAAGGGTCCTAGGAGAGAGATCCCCAAGGTTCCCCCACCAAGGATAGTAGGAGAACAGCCCGGGGAACAGGCGATGCCTCCTACCGTTCTGTCAGCTGCCAACACATTGGGAGCTCCGGCGCTGCCCATACCGATGAATCTGGAGCAACGTACAGATCGTCCGCGAGAAGCGGAACGGTCGAGAAATAGGGACAGGTCCCTAACTCAATCCCGAAATGAGGGAGGGAGAGAATCCCGAACTCATGAAGGGTCTCGACGACACGAGGAATACAACGACGCCGATCGGATCCGGAAGAGGGATCAGGAAATAGACGACATGAGGCGTTACATCCGACGTATGGAGAGGGAGAACCAAACTCTCCGTAAACGCAAAGATCCAGTCTACCATTCAATGTCCGGACGTGACGAACGTTCTGAGACTGGACCATCTCGGCAAGATAGCCGACACGAGCCCAGTAAAAGGCCCCGGGGAGGGGAAAGGCAGATGGGGGCATCGTCTAAGCGAGCCGGGCCACCCCAGGCTCGGCCAATTCCGGACATGAGGGAATGGTTAAATCAGCGGGCGGAGTCAGCCCCAGGCGTCCAGCCGAAGCTCCCGCAACAGCCTTTGCCGCCGGTCGCTCCACCGACCGACATGAGGGCTTGGCTAAACCAACAGTTGGGACTCAACCGCCCAGAGGACGATCAGAACCACAAGGAGTTGCAGCAATTGGCAGTGTCGCCGTTGTCGGTCCAGATAGAGACGGAGGACTTACCCAGAAAGTTTGTCCCTCCGAAGTTCACAATCTATAACGGACGAACGGATCCGATGACTCACGTCAAAGGATTCGTGAACTCCATGATGATCTACGTGGGCCAGGACAGCCTGTACTGCAAGGTGTTTTCCCTGAGCTTGGGAGAGATAGCCTTAAATTGGTTTCAGGCTTTGCCGCCGAGGTCAATTACAAGCTGGAGGCAGCTGGCGGACCAGTTCCTCAAAAGATTTGTGGCTAACCGAGCACAGAAGAAATACGTGAACACACTTCTGGCCTTGAGAAAAGGACCAGAAGAGGACCTCAGACAGTACGCCAGCAAGTACTGGGCCACCTACAATGAGATCGGGGACTGTACAGAAGCCTACGCCGTGGAGTCCTTCAGGCTTGGGCTATCATACCGAGATCGGCTCAGAGAGTCTCTCACCATTGATCCCCCAAGCACCATTGCCGACTTAATGAACAGAGTCGAGAAGTACGCCAAGTTTGAAGACGAGATCCGCCGAGACAAAGATCGGCCCGCAGCGAAGGCGCACAGGAATGCGGTGATGGTGCCCGAGGCCAAGAGGCTCAGGGCTGAGGTGGCCGAAGTTACACAGGCACCAAGGGAGAGAAGACCACTTGGGGCTCAGGCGTATAAAGCTATACGTACGGTTTTCAACACCCCGATCTTTCGGATGATCTACCCCTTGAAGAACGAGCCTTTCTGGAAATGGCCAGCTGGAACGGGAGAGCTGGTAAAGCGTGATCCGAGCAAAGATTGGTGCAGCTATCACCGGAGAAACGGCCATATGACGGAAAGGTGCAAGGCGCTTAAACAGTTCCTGGAAGAATTAGTTGAAGCCGGGCATCTTCGACGTTATGTAGCCGAACAAAGGCAACAAGTGGTTCAGCCAGAGCCAATGGAAGCTGAATCCTCTGAGGAAGAGGTGATGGTGACTGGGACCGTGCATGTCATACATGCGGCAACCCCTGTTCTGGATGAAAGAGAAGCTCGGCTCCAGCGCCGCCGAGACGGACACGAGCACCACGTACAACATCTCGGGCAAAAAAGAAAAGAGCCCGAAACGCAGAAGGAAACAGTCATATCCTTCTCCGAGAAGGATTTGGAGGGGGTAACACGTCCCCATAACGATGCTCTGGTGATAACGCTGCTCCTTGGCACCATCAACACGGAGAGAATCCTGGTTGACCAGGGCAGCTCGACGGAGATCCTATACTATGATGCCTTCAAAAAACTCCGGCTGGACAAGGCGGACTTGAAGAAGGCCGACATACCTCTCATCGGTTTCAGTGCCGAAGCGGTCTGGCCCTTGGGATCCATCACCATCCCTGTCCGAGCAGGGAAAATAACTTTGGATGTGGATTTCCTGGTGGTGGATGTACCATCTGCTTACAACGCCATCGTGGGGAGAACTTGGCTACACAGGTTGGGGGCAATTCCTTCTACCTACCATCAGATGTTGAAGTTCCCGGGAAAGAAGGGGATCGAATGTGTTCGGGGTAACCAGACGACAGCGAGAAGCTGTTATGTCACCTCCATCAAACACAAGCCTAAGGCCGAACATGTGAAATCCATTGAAGTCCCAGATCGGCCGACGATAGAGGATATCGGGCGTAATCCAGCCGATCGCGTTGTGGAGGAACTCAAGCAGGTACCGGCTCACGAGACGGATCCGGAGCGGTATTTTCTGATCGGGGCAGAACTATCAAAACAGGATGAGGAGGCCCTGGTCGCATTTCTTAAGGAGCATGTAGATGTGTTCGCTTGGACGCCACAGGAGATGCCTGGGGTGAGTCCGGATATCATATGCCATCATCTGAACGTGGATCCTGCCCACAAACCGGTGATGCAAAAAAGAAGGAGGCCGGCAATCCAACATGTGGATGCCGTAATAGAGGAGGTAGATCGGCTGCTGGAGGCAGACGCCATCAGAGAGGTGCAATATCCCGAGTGGTTATCCAACACCGTGGTGGTCAAGAAAAAGAATGGCAAATGGAGGGTTTGCGTGGATTTCACCAGCCTCAACAAAGCCTGCCCCAAAGACAGTTTTCCACTGCCCAAGATAGACCAGCTGGTAGATGCTACAGCTGGATATCGGCGCATGAGTTTCCTGGATGCATATCGGGGATATCATCAGATAGCCATGCACGCGCCGGATCAAGAAAAGACGTCCTTCATTACTCCCCTCGGACTCTTTTGCTATAAAGTGATGCCGTTCGGCTTGAGAAATGCAGGGGCAACTTATCAGCGTTTGGCGACCCTCATGTTCAAGGAGTTGCTCGGGAAGAGCATGGAGGTCTACATCGACGACATGGTGATCAAAACCGAGGAGACAGAGCCCCACATAAGCGACCTCGGCAAAACTTTTCAGGTATTGAGAAAATACCAGCTCAAGCTCAACGCATCGAAGTGCGCCTTCGGGGTCAGCTCGGGCAAGTTTTTGGGGCATCTGGTTACACGGAGGGGGATAGAGGCCAATCCCGACCAGATTGTCGCCTTGCAAAATTTACAGAGTCCCCGAACTGTGAAGGAAGTTCAAAGACTAACCGGGATGGTGGCAGCCCTCAACAGGTTCATCAGCCGATCTTCTGATCGATGTCGGCCATTCTTCCAGCTGTTGAGAAAGCAGTCCAAGTATACGTGGGGGGAAGAATGCGAAAGGGCTTTCCAAGAGATGAAGAACTACTTGGCGAACCCCCCGCTGATCATCACTCCCGAGAAGGGAGATGTGTTAACACTCTACTTGGCCGTATCCGAGCATGCGGTCAGTGCGGTTCTGCTAAAAAACAGAGATGGTCAGCAGACGCCGGTCTACTATATAAGTAAGACGCTCCTGGATTCGGAGACAAGGTATCTCCCCCTGGAGAAGCTGATCCTGTCCCTCGTGGTGGCATCCAGAAAGTTGCAGCACTATTTCCTGGCCCATACAGTAGAAGTACCGACCAGACATCCCATCAGTACTGCCTTGAGAAGAGCAGAGCTGTCAGGAAGGGTAGCGGCTTGGTCTGTGGAGCTTGGGGAATATGACATCAGATTCCTCCCGAGGACAGCAATAAAAGGACAGGTCTTGGCAGATTTTGTGGCAGAATTCTCCCACGAACCAGTAGAGAGTGTCGCTTCAATCTCAGAGGACGATGCGCCCGAACAGGGGGAAATAGTTCCCGACCAGACGCCGTATTGGAAGCTGTATGTTGACGGGTCATCTTGTTCGAGGGGGTCTGGAGTCGGCATCGTGATAGAAGAGCCAGATGGGTGCTATTTTGAGCAATCCTTCCGGTTGAACTTCAGCGCTTCCAACAATGTCGCTGAATACGAGGCGCTGATACTCGGACTCAAGTGCGCGCGAAATCTGGGGGCGGAACATGTGGAGGTCTTCTGTGATTCACAATTGGTCCTCAACCAGCTCAGTGGAGATTATGCCACCCGGGACGAGAGGATGACTGCCTATGTAGAGAGGGCCAGAGCAGAGCTATCAAGGTTCAGAAGAACAACGATGACACATATCAGTTCAAGACAGAACGACCATGCTGATGCCTTGGCATGTCTGGCTTCAGCAATACCCAGGGATAAATTCAGAACTATATATGTGGACTCCATTGAGTATCCGAGCATCGACGTCCCAATTGCTGAGAAGGCTTTGGAAATCGATCTCGGCCCGAGCTGGATGGATCCCATTATCGCCTACCTCGCTGGGGGAACTGTCCCCGAAGAAAAGAGAGAAGCCCACAAGCTGCGGATCAAAGCAACACGCTTCTGGCTATCACCAAAGCAAGAACTTTACCGTAAGTCCTACACTGGCCCCTATTTAAAATGCGTACATCCTACTTTAGTCCAGAAATTCTTGTATGAAATCCATGAGGGGATATGTGGGAGTCACGCTGGGGGCAGGTCCATAGCCCATCGTGCCATATCTCAAGGGTATTGGTGGCCATATATGCAAGAGGACGCAAAGAAGTATGTCCAGGTTTGCGAAAAGTGTCAGAAGTTCGCCCCGATCACACATCTGCCTGCAGCCGATCTGTCGCCGCTTACTAGTCCATGGCCCTTTGCACAGTGGGGGATGGATATCGTCGGCCCACTTCCTAAAGCAACTGGGGAAAGGAAGTACCTGTTGGTTGCCACGGATTATTTTACCAAATGGATAGAGGCCGAACCACTGGCTAAAATCACCGAGAAGAACGTCGAGCGATTCGTATGGCAGAACATCATCACCAGATTCGGCATCCCATACGCCATCGTCTCGGACAACGGGACCCAGTTCCAGGATAAGTTCAAGGCTTTCTGCTCACAATACAAGATCAGAAACTACTACGCCTCCGTGGCGTACCCTCAATGCAACGGGCAGGCAGAAGCTTCAAACAAGACGATATTGGGAGGAATGAAGAAACGGTTAGAGAAAGCCAAGGGCAAGTGGGTGGAAGAGTTGCCACTCGTCTTATGGGCGTACAGGACCACTCCTCGCCGATCTACGGGAGTAACCCCATATTCACTTGCTTATGGCACAGAGGCTGTCATTCCTCTTGAAGTCGGCATCCCGACTCTCCGAACTGAAGTGATGGAACAAGGTGGCAATGATCAAGCATTGGCAACAGAGCTCGACTTTGCCGAAGAGAAACGGGAACGAGCCATGATCAGACTCGCGGCCTATCAATCAACTCTGTCTAGAGCCTATAACAAGAAAGTCCATCAGAGGGAGTTCGATCTCGGCGACCTAGTCCTGCGCAAGGTCATGGGAAACACGAAAGAATCAACTGATGGCAAGCTCGGGGCTAATTGGGAAGGTCCGTACAGAGTTATAGGCCGACTTGGGAAGGGCGCCTACAAGCTGCAAGATCTGGATGATAAAGAAATACCAAGGACTTGGAATGTCTCCAACCTTAAGAAGTTTTATCAGTAATTTCTTTATTCCAGCACTTGTATTTATTTCTCAATGAATGGAAAAATCCAGTTTCAATGTTCAACTAGATATTCAGAAAGTTTATCAATCATGTAACCATTGGACCGTAATGTTCAACACTTGAGAAAAGTTTGAACTCCTGAACACACTCGGGAAGAGTATAGGTCAAACAGCCGAGCTTACTTGAGAAAGGTTTGTTCGGCTCAACACCTGAGAATCGTTAGAATATCCGAACATGTTTGAGAAAAATATGTTTGGGCCCGAAGTACGAGCTAAAAAGCCGAATAGATTTGAGGAGAGTTTGTTCGGCTCAATACCTAAAGATATTCAGTACTTGAGAAAAGTTCAGTGCATAAGGATAAATGCACACATCAAGACAAAGAATGGCCGACGAAAGATTCAACTTGTATTCATTTATATGTGAGATACGAAAACAAAAGAGCAGAAACTAATACAAAGGACTCGTGGCTACAAGGAAAAAATGACAGAATTGAGTGGGACTCGGCCCTTCTCAGACGACTTTCAGACGATGTCGGCGACATCTTCCAGGATCTGACCCTCTTCTGCAAAGCTGTCTTCCGGGGCTCGACCCTTCCCAGACGAAGAACCTGCCCCGATGCCGGCTTCATCATAGTCTTCAACGGTCAGCTCGGCATCGGGAATAGGTTCCTCCTCCTCGCCAAGATCAGAGGAGTGGGGAATCTCCTTGAACAGGGTCGAGTCGGTAGGGACGTTGCAGGCCTTCAGAGCAGCCTTCCAGCCAAGGGCCAAAAATTCCTCCTGCATCTCGGGAAGCTGGTTATTGAGAAAGTCCTCGGCGGCTTCGTCCATGCCGAGCTTGCGAGCCTTATTTTTCTCCTCCGCCATCTCCTCGGCGTGCCCGACCTTAAGCGCAGCAAGCTCCGCCGTCAGCTCGGCTGTCTTTTTCTTCTCCTCAGACAGAAAATGGTCGAGGGAGTCTGCCTTCCTGGCCATCTCATGGGCTTTCTTCTTGTAGCCCTCAGCCTCGTCATGAGCGGTGGAGAACTTCAGCTTGAATTCTCTCACCTCGGCTTCGGCCCTGTGCAGTTTCTCCGCCCGATCCTGGCTCTGCCCAATGCAGAGCATAGCCTTCTGGATCGCCTACAGCATCAACAAGAAGAGTTAGATCAGACACAGTTTGAATATGCAAAGGATACTACCAAAGTGGGAAACTTACAAACATGTTGTGGCAAATCGTCGTCCGAAGCATCACGTGATCCTCGGAGTCGACATAGGGCTCGAGGTCCCTCGGCAGCATCACGGCCTCGGCAAGAGCCGTGGCGGTTCCCAGATCTTTGACCGAGTCGGCAATAGTGATGGGAGTCACTCCATCTATCAGAAGCTGGGGAGCCCAGGTCTCGGCCTTCCTGGAAACCTTGGACTTGCCTTTGCTTTTGGAGGGGCCGACCTCATAAGCCTTCACTAGCCGCCGTTTTTTGTAAACGGCTTGATCCTCCTCGGCAGCAGCAGGGGTGGGGTTCGGCAGGTTCCCCCCCTCTTCTGGCTTCCTTTTAGCCAGAACGACTCCGGAAGGCTTCTTCGCCTCGGCTGGAGTCGACTTTTTCTTGGCCTCGGCAGCTTCCTTGGCCCGTTGCCTCATCATGTCCTTCAAGCTCGGCATACTTGGATTTGCAGACATGATATCGGCGTCTGATTCCTCCTCGCCCTCGGCGTCCCAGGTGATTCGGGGTAGGGACCGAGTCCGTTCGGAAGAGGATGACGGTGAGGAGCTGGAAGATTCGGCAACCGCAGCGACTGTTACGCGGCCGGGTTCCCTAAGATATGGCAGAGGTATGGCCTCGGGGACAGCAACTATAGAAGTCTCTGCTACCGCCTCGGCCACGTATTTTTTCTCTTTGATATAACCCTTATAGGACGGGTTATATCGCAGCAGCACTTCGGCGGACCTTGCTTCGGTTTGCCCTGCAACGCCCTTGTATTGCAGAACTTTTTTCAGGTCTTCGGGGTGTGTACCTTGCGAAGAGCGACCGCGGTTTGCGCTTTGAGCTGAAAATGACAAGACAAACACAGTTAGAAGCCTAAGGTCGGCAGAAATGCAGAAATCAGAAATAGAGGGGAAAGGAACTAACGGGGTTGCCCAAATCTACGGGGAACTGGTATCCTCTTGACCTCGGGCTCATCAGAAGAGAATTCCCAATTCCCCGAGACGATCAGGAAGTCGTCATCATTTCCTCTATTCGAATCGACAAGTTGGGTGACTATCTTCTCTCGACCTCTACGGGACTTGAGATACCATTTATCGTCTTTATTATACACCATGTCGTAGTTATAGTTGATGTCCCAGAGATCTAAGTTCGTGTTGCATAGTTCGTTCAAACGAACTATGCCCATGATAATCCTATATGTGTTTATGGAAATCTGCATAGGATTCAGCCGATACCAAGACAGAACCCTACGCAGTAAAGGGTGGAGGGGGAACCTGACCCCACCCTCAGTGACGGCCATCAGAGGGATATGGATGGAGTCCTCATCCCGAATCTCAGGATGAGTCTCAGGCCTATTTATTTCTATTGCTACGTCATCTGGGACGTTGTAATGTCTACGGAACTCTGCTATGCTCGCCGGAGAGGCGAAGTGCTTACGGAAGATCCCCATGTTCAGAGAATAAGCGAGGAAGAAAGATGAAGAAAAAAGACAAAAGACGAGTTCTACAGGGACGACTTACGGAAGATGGAAGAACAGTAGCAAGAAAAGAAAAATGAAAGTGACGAAGTTGGTTTTATAGGGTTCAGGGCTGGTGAATCTGATACGTCGCACGATTTTAAACCCCAACCGTCGGATCCATTACTCTTGGACCAATCAATGAAGCGCATCTGGGATACTGGAGCGACACGTCAGAGCACGCGCCGGAAAAGGCACGTCTTTCACCAGAAGAGAAACAAACGGTCACTTCGCATTTATGGCAAGACAGGGCATGCCTCAAACGGACCAGATACGGATGAGCATCCTCTGGATCGATACAAAGTTCATCATGAATACGCTAGATAGCCTCGCCTACTCCGACAGGTCGGTTCGGAGCAGCCGAAGCTAGGGGGCAAGGGGAAAGTCTGAGAACACCTGTTCGGCTCAACATTTGCTCGGCGCCATACTTGAGAAAAGTATGTGTTTAAGCCTAATCAGAGGTTAAACAGCCCTACAGATTTGATAAAAATCTGAGAATATTCAACACTTGAGAAAAGTTTGAATTCCAGGACATGCTTGAGAAAAGTATGTGTTTAAGCCTAATCAGAGGTTAAGCAGCCCTACAGATTTGAGAAAAATCTGAGAATATTCAACACTTGAGAAAAGTTTGAATTCCAGGACATGCTTGAGAAAAGTATGTGTTTAAGCCTAATCAGAGGTTAAACAGCCTTACAGATTTGAGGAAAATCTGAGAATATTCAACACTTGAGAAAAGTTTGAATTCCAGGACATGCTTGAGAAAAGTATGTGTTTAAGCCTAATCAGAGGTTAAACAGCCTTACAGATTTGAGGAAAATCTGAGAATATTCAACACTTGAGAAAAGTTTGAATTCCAGGACATGCTTGAGAAAAGTATGTGTTTAAGCCTAATCAGAGGTTAAACAGCCTTACAGATTTGAGGAAAATCTGAGAATATTCAACACTTGAGAAAGGTGAGAACATCCGAACAGACTTGAGAAGTGTTTGTTCGGCACAAAATCGAGAAGTGTTTGTTCGGCAAAACTTGAGAAAAGTTTGCTCGGCAAAACTTGAGAAAAGTTTGTTCGGCAAAAACTTGAGAAAAGTTTGAGTTCAATTTAGGATTTGAGAAAAGTATGATATTCAGAAGGTTTGAAGACAATCCATTTAGAGCAAACACATTGTTCGAAGGGAGGCAATTACAGTCCAGATCCAGCATCATGCAATAAGAAGGCTATAAAGGAAGTCCAAGCCTGTTTCATTGATTCTCGAAAAAGTTACATACGAGTTACAGAAATCAAAGGAACAACAGGAATCCTAAGGCGCAACGTCGGCAGCCTGAATTACAACTACGTCAGCATCGGCTGCCTGACCCGCCTCTCCTTCCTTAGCAGCAGCAGCAGGCTGGCCTCCGCCGGCTTCGGATTCCCTGTTCTCCAGTTCGGCAACGGTCGGAATCCTGGAGAAGAGAGGAGAACCCCTTGGCACTTGGGCGGCCTCCAGAGCGGCCTTCCAACACAAACCGACGAGGTCGGCCTGGATCTCGGGCATCTGGTTCTCCAAGAAGTCGGCAGCAGCGTCCGACATGCCCTTGGCATAGGAGCTCTCCTGAAGCCGTCTCAGCTCGGCCTCATGCTGGGAGTTGAGATTGGCCAGCTGCTCTTCCAACCCAGCCGACCTCGCCTTTTCAGCCCCGAGCTGAGACTGAGCAGTTTTGGCCGCCAGTTCGGCTTCCTGGGCCCTCTTCTTGTGCGAGGCCATGCCTCCCTGGATTTTCAGGAACCTGGCGTTGGACGCCCTCAGCTCCAACTCGATAGTGTTGTATCGAGTCTCCAGGTCCTGGCAACGGCTCAGGCACATCAGGGATTTCTGCGCAGTCTGCCACGAAGTCCAGAAGTATGAAATCAGAAACGAAATCGCGAGTAAAACAAAGGAAAAAGCCGAGACAGGATACTTACGAAAACTCCATGAGCCATCACAGATCGCATCATGGTTGGTAGGTCGAGGCCTTGGTAAGGCTCGACGTCCTTGGGCAGCATCAGCGCACCCGTCAGGGTTTGCGCGACGTCGAGATCGACCGCCGAGTCGGCGACGGTGATGGGATCGACCCCATTCACCAGCAGAGAAGGGCGCCAGGGGGCAGCCCCCTCGATAGCCTTGGCCTTATCGGCCGTTCTGCTCCTCTTCGGCGAGGAAGTTGTGGCGGGATCCTCTTGAGCAAGGTCCCTTTGCCTCCGCTTCAGGACGAGAGGAACGTCATCCTCAATCAGAGCCTCTTCAGACACAGAGATCGGCCCTCCCCGCGGCAAGCTCGGGCCGGTGTCAGGCTGTTTCTTCTTCTGCTGCCGCATCAGTTCGCGGAGATTCGGGACGCTGGGGTTACGGGCCATTATATCCGAACTCTGCTCGGACGCCGCGTCGTCTTCAGAATTCCAGTTGCCAGGCGACCGGGAAGAACTGTGCTCCGAGCCGGTAGAGCTGAATCTAATCGGGGAATTCCCGATATCAGCTACTGTCACCGGAACTGGACGCTGAGCTTGGGAAGTCGGCGCTGCCTCAGGAAAGTATCCTGGGAGATCGGCACCAACAGTTGCGGCGTCAGGAATCGATTTTTTGATGTACCCCCTGTAACTCCCAACGTATCTCAGGAGCACTTCGGGGGAGCGGGCCCAACTTCGGCCAAAGGATCCCGTGTATCGGGCGATCCTTTTAACAGCGTCGAGGTTTATTGATTGTTTGCTCCGGCCCTGGTTGGCGTTGGAAGCTGCAAAAGGAATAAAAAGAAAAAAGAAAACGCAGTCAGCTTCAAGATATGTACAAAATGAGAAAGAAAGAGACAGAGAGTTGGAAGACAAGGTCGGGGCACTAACGGATGGCTCCAAACCGGGTTGGAATGTGGAACTTGGGACGGTCAGGCTCGTCTCGGCCGATTTCCCAGTTGCCAGTAACGATAAGGAAGTCATCGTCGTTACCGCGGTTAGAGTCCGTCAGGTAGGTGACTATCCGCTCAATGTTAGGCCTATTCTTCAGGTAATAGGCATCAGAGCCTTTCCTGACCATGTCATAGCAGAAGCGAATCTCCCGAAGCCCTATATCGGTGCGGTTCAGCCTATTCAGCTCTACTATGGAATGGATGATCCTATAGGTGTTGATGGATATTTGCATCGGGTGAAGCCGATACCAGCAAAGCACTTCGCGGAGAAGGCGATTGAGCGGGAATCGGACTCCACCCTCGACAACCGCCATCAAAGGCACGTGAAGGGTGTCAGGGTCATTCCCGTCGCGAGGAGTGTGGGGGTCATTGATCCCGACGGCAACATCAGCGGGGATGTTGTACCGTCGCCGGAACTCTGCCATTTTTTCCGGCGTGTTCACTAATTGCCTAAAAACCCCCATTGCAGAAGAGGGTAGGAGGCGAAAGATCAAAGAGAAGAGGGGAAACCTAAGACTCTGGTTGAAAGAACTTACAAAAGTGGTAGATTTCTTTCTTTGGTACGACGACGATGGAAAGTTGCAAAGGGAAAGTAAAAAGAGAAGGACGAGCAAGTATTTAAAGGGAGAGAAGCCAGACGGATCAGACCCTGCGCCTCCCCAATGAGGGTGCTCCACCTATGGGGACGCGCGGGAGGCGCGTGGCCCCAAAGCCATTAAAGCCAGCTGCACGCCCTGCCAGACTTCAATGCAACGTCAAATCCAAGAGAAGTGGTTCAGAAACCGCCCGATCTTGCATAAGAGAGGGCACCGCGGGTATACTGTATAGCCTCGACTGCTTCGCTGATACGGTTCAAAGCAGCCGAAGCTAGGGGGCAATTGACGAGGGTAAAATGTAATTGAGAAAATACATTCGGACCCCCCGGGTAAATCCGGAGTACGGCCGAGACCGAATAGCACACCGGGAAGCACGTGCTGATCACGTAAGATAACGGCCGACACGAGAAGTGCCGACCCTACCCCAAATCAGGATAAAAGAACCAGGTGTTGAGGCGCCGACCTGAGAAAGGCGGATCGACGACATGCCGAACTGAGAAAGTCGGTCAGGACTATGGGCAGCCCGTGGGAAGTGACAGATAACCGCTCTTCCGAAAAGGGTATGGAGCCCCGGGTATGATGGGACAAGACAAGACTCTGTCAGGAAGGGCATGGACGTGAAATCCATGTCCAATCAGAAGACACTTGGGCGGAAAAGAAGATTCCAAGAGAATTAGAGCAGGATGGAAAGTCTATAAATAGAGCGGGAGATGAACAAAAAAGGTACGCCTGAATATACTGTTTTGGCTTGCTAATAGAGAATATTAGCCAGAGCTAGCATTCTCCCTGTGAGGCCTCGACTGACTTAACCATCGGAGTGTCTTCCTGCCACAGCGGCAGAGGGCTCTTTGACGGGTTATTCTCTTGCAGGTCACAGGTCCTCTCGCTTTGAAGAACACCGTTTCGGCTGGATAGTGAACTCTAACTTTCCGTCCCGATTTCCTAAATCAAACCCCACCCACAGAAGATATTCATTAGTATAAAAGTAAATGATGATGCAGAGCATAAGGAAATCAAGCTAAGAGGCATCTCTACCGCCTCTTAAGTTAGTTTCAGTCTACATCTCAGCTTAGTGCTATACCATATACCACAACTTATATCATTCTTTCTTATTACTTCATTAACCAATCTGCAATAAACATGTCCAAATCATCTTAGTCTCTTTTCATTCATCTCATCTTCGTTTTATCAAAGTTATTCCTACCGTTTGGCAAAGATTTTCGTTCTTACTTCTATCTCGCAATTACCATACTGTCATCTTAACCTTCTTATTTCAGCCCCACTTGTCTTACTCAAATGTTGTTTCTTAATAGTCCAACACTCTGTCATCTGACATGATTGACTCTATAGCAAATAATACTGATAAAAAAAAAAGTTCAACTTTGTGGTTATCTGGTGGTCGCATAACACTCATGAAACACTCCACTACTTGATCCATCTAACTTGTACTCACAAATGTAAGAAATCTTGTCAAAAGATGCATCCAGAAACGTTTTATCATCAATGGCACGTGATGTACAACATTTGTGTTCCTGTTTTCTCGTACAAGAATGATCGCATTCCATGTAACACAGTCAAACTACTTTAAGAAGGTTTTGGTGGTTCTTATGCTTGTGATTTGGATAGAAATTGCCTCAAAAATTCACCAACTCTCAATTGTGTCTATTATTATTATCAAGTTACTCTCTCTATTACGGCTTCTCTGATCTGTTCCTGCATCACATTCAAGACCTCATAGATGGTTTCACTCTCTGGGTAGCTTGTATCAGCCACCCTAAACCTATGCATTTCTCCTTTTACCTCCACACTGCTCCACCCTTCTCCCTTTTTGAGCTCCACCGATCTCCTTATCTCTGCTCTTCCCTTTGCTGCCTCTTCCCACCTTCCGACACTGGCATATACATTCGCCATAGCTACTCTCCATCCATTGCTATTTGGTTCTAACACAGAAAGTTTGCTTGCCGCTCTTTCAGCTATTTCGACATTATTGAAGAGTGCACAAGCAGCCAATAGAGTTCCCCACACATCCGAGCCTGGTTTCACTGGCATCTTCTCTATGAAAGCTTCTGCCTCCTCAAGTCTCCCTGACCTGCCCAAGATATCAACCACACAAGCAAAGTGTTCCATACTCGGATCAATTCCATATTCTGATTTCATGCAACAAAAAATTTCAAGACCTTCATTTACCAACCCTGAATGAGCACAAGCAGAAAGAATGCTAGCGAATGTGATTTCATTTGGCTTGTAGATCCCAGATTTCTTCAGTTTGGTGAACGTTAGCAAGGCAGAGATTCCGTTTCCATTCATTCCATGTGCTGCAATCAATGAATTCCAAGAACCCAAATCTCTTATTGGCATCTCTTCAAACATTTGTTCCGCTAAGTCTAACCTGCCTGATTTTCCATACATATCTATGAGAGAATTTTGGACAAAAACATCAGAAATTAAGCCTGCTCTTGTTGCATACCCATGAATCACTTGACCAAGCCTCAAAGATGCTAAGATTGAACAGGCTTTAATGGTTGCTAGCACGGTGACAAAATCTGGGTACATGTTATCTTGCGCCCCATAAGTGTGGAACTCAGTAAGAAGCTTCAGTACTTCACTAGGTCGTTCGTTCTTCACAAGGCATGTCATTATGGTGTTCCAGCTAATCATGTCTTTGAAGTTCATCAATCTGAAAAGCTGAAAAGCAAGATCAAGTTGTCCACTTTCACCATACATGTCCATTATTGAGTTTTCTACAATGGTGCTAGGAAAAAATCCATGTTTAATCAAGTATCCATGGATCTCTTTCCCAAGCATGAAGGAGCCAGCATGGCCAAAACCCTGAAGAAGATTTGCCATGGTCTCCGGACTAAGGTACAAACCTTCACCGGTGAAACAGAAGTCGCAAAATATTTGTACAGCTTCTTTGAAGTATCCGTTATTAGCATACATCTGAACTAGAGAATTCACCACGAGTCCATTTCGACCGCATTCTGTTTTCATAACCAATCCATGTATCCATTGGAAAATATGATATTGACTAATCAAAGAGCATGCCATTAAAATGCTTAGAATTGTTACCACATTTGGCTGGACCCCCTCCTTTTGCATTTGGAAGAACAGTGCAAGAGCGCTCTCCATCATTCCATTGCCAACATGGCCCGAAATGGCTGTAGTCCAAGAAACCACATCTCTATTACTGAATCTATATAAAATATCTTTAGCAGTCCCTAGCATCCCGGATTTCGCACAAGCATCTATCAGAGAGTTTTGGAAGAAATCATCTCTATCATACCCATATTTTATCGCGAAACCATGAATATTCTGAACGAGTTTCGAGTCACCTTTCTGGCTACAAGCCCTCAGAAGCACAGTTAGTGTGTATTCATTAGGAGGCAGAATCTCTAACATTTGATGAAAGAGGAGAAGTACTTCATCTACGAGTCCTTTTTGGCAATAACTTGACATCATCGATGTCCAGGACACAACAGTTCTTTGAGGCATATTGTCGAACACTTTTGCTGCATCGTCCATTTGGTCACATTTTGTGTACATGTCAAGGAGGGAGTTGCTAATTATGACATCAGAATCAAGCCCTGATTTCAGTATCTTGGCGTGAATGCAAGAACCGAGTTTTAAGTCTCTTTTGGTTGTCCCCAATCGCAGTGAAGATATTGCATCAGGAAATACGGCTTCGCTGGATGAAAGAAGATGCAGTTTTTGTGGGTTGTGGCTCGTCTTTGTATCAACCAGCATATCTTGGTTATTGGGGATTTGGGGAGAGGATGAACTGAGTGAATTCAAACGAAAAGTGCGCATTTTGATCCAAATTGAGGTGCTTTAGAGATTTTACCTGGTGGATGAGGCGCTCCCTTTATCCTTACTGAGGTGAACTCATATTCTGGTTCAATGTCTCGCTAATGCGAATCGCAGTTTTTTATTCTCATGTTCCTCTATACAGAGTACAAGCTGAAAATAAAGGAGACTGGTTCTATGCACCAGCAAACTGAAGGAACTTCAGATGTCTAGAACAAGTTTTGGAGTCTTATAATTGTATGATGTGGTAGGTTTTATGTACGAAACTATGAACAAATTTACAACTACAGATGTGTTCGAAATTGTCCGACGTAATTGAATCAAACATTATTTTAGAGAGTTTCACGTACATCGAACAGTTCCAGACATTTTTGTTTATGTATATTTGTATTTGTGCCCAATTATGCGGATTTCTGTGTTTCAAGCATTGGTCAAAACTGATTTTCAACCTATACTCTGTTTAGGAAGATGGGGTTTAAAGTATTTTTCAGTATGTCCAAATTATGTTTTACAAATTACCCTTGTTCTGCATATTATTGTTACGTAAAAATAGACTATGCTCTAAAAAAATGAAGATTTTTTTTTAATGTTGTAAGCTTAGCTCGTACTCCACTCGATCAATACGTTTTGTATGGTAAATAAAATGAAGTCCCTCAACTCTATTAACGTGTTATTAAGATTCAATTAACCTTCCACATGTAGCGGTCGAAGTTTTGAAGTGAAATTTATAGGGGGTGAGAAGATTGCGAGTGCAGTAGGCTGGATATGCAAAGTGTTAGGCCTTTGACCCAAGTGTACACTCGGCCCATCGAGTTGGATTAGACCCAAAGATGTATCTTTTTTGCTTGGGAAAAAAAGGACCCGTCTTCTTTGTAGTCCACACGCAGACTACAAAAAACATTTCAATCTTAGCTGTTCATCTCAACAATAAATTTTCCAAATTTGATAAAAATTCTTACCGGTAAGATTCTAACTTGGTAACTGGTAATAAATCTACACAATTAAAAAGGCTTATGAACAATCAAGATTTTGATACTGCTTCTTGCAGTCCACGCGTGCACGGCAGAGAAGCCATAAAAAAAGCTACTTTGGCTCTTGGAGAGCTCAGCTACATTTTATCATCAGCAACAAAATGCTAGTTCAGAACTTCATCTTCTTGAGGCAAACTTAATCCATATAAGAGTCCTCTCTATTATCAAAGTAAGTAGTAAATTTTTTATCATTGCTCTGGAAGAAACAGGTTTTCAAACAAAGCAAATAATATATGGACACAACCATGCCTCATAAATATTTTCTTCCATATGAACACATCCTCCCTACTTCAACATTTTCGATTGGCAGACATTCCGTTGGAAAGTTACATCCTGCAACCTGTCCTTGATCAGGCAAGAGGTCGCACGGCTGAGGAATCACGCCGCTAGTAATCCCAGAAATATCAGAACAGTTCCATGGAATTTTCTTCGAGTTCTTAGCAATCTCAATGGTCACATTTGATATACATATTCCTGTAAACGGATCACCGGCTATTCCCTCCAACCGAGCAGCCATTGTCACATTCTCAGCAACTATATCGCGGTAATTGATATTCTGTACCACAGGAAGTGCATTCGGATCGTAGTTATTATCGGGATGGGATCCGTAGTTTCCTGTCATCCAAAATGCCCATTTCATGGTTTTCATAGTCATACTGCGAACATATATGTCCTTCACATATCCTCCTCTTCCTACCGCGGTTTTGATCCTTACTCCTGATTCTGAGTTGATGGCTACAATGTCTTCCGCCCTTACGTCCTGGATTCCACCTGACATTTCGCTTCCAAGTGCAATCACTGCGCTGAATGGGGAAATGCATGTGAGCCGCCTGATTACGAGCTGTGTGGTTGGCATGCCAAATGCTATTCCATACTCATCCCAGCCACTTTTTACAGCTACACAATCGTCCCCAGATACAATGTAACAGTCCTCAATTCGGGTGTTTAAGCATGAGTCTGAACATCATGCACAGCATAAAAAGCAGATACTTAGCACAATGTTTCTGTTTGATCCCTTACTTTTCCCTACAGCTTGTGAGAAATTATTTCCTCTTCGTTTGGTAGCAGTTTTTAGATTATGTTGTCTGGACATATTTTCAGAAAACTTGTTTGAGTTTTTAGACTCTGTTTTCTGGACATATTTTCTGAGAACACAAAAAACAGGTTGATTGATGATTTTCAAAACTTGTTTTCTCTGGAAGTTTTGAAGAAAATATCAGTAAGATTGTACCGGGCCTGGTCGGCACTGAGTTTGGGTCATAACATGGATCAGGCCCAATAGCCCAACAATGTGGCTCATGAGACTTTGTGCAACAAGCCTGTTTGATGGGCGCACGACGTGTGGGTTGGGCCGAGTCAGGATCCAATAGGAGGACCTGGACGACTTGGCCCGGACGCGTTTCCACCTGGAATCTAGGTGGCTCGGCCACTACAGTCTACACATGGCACTCCACTTGTAGCTCAGTACGTCGTGCATGATGTCAGGGCAGCAATGGTTATTTTTTATGATATTTGAAAACATGTTTCACACATTCTGACCTGAAGCCAAAACATGTCCGTGTATACAAAGTGACTTCAAGCAAAAAGTATTGTACATGTTATCCTCTATTTGAACAGTACTTCCGAATTACCCTACTAGTTAACCTACTGACATAATCATGGGGTGTTTCCTGGATGACACCAGCCAGTAAGCACTAATTGATTCTTGCTTTTGTAGTACTTGGAAGATCTAGTGACGCTTTTGTATTCAAGCATGGTTCAGACGATATTCTGTTACAGGAATCCACCAAGATGTTTTTATATTCTCAATACTACTTTGGAACTTCAAGTAAAACATCAAAAGAATATGCGCTTTAACTCAAAAGAACAGTTTTTCTACGAGACCACAAGCAAATGTCTTAAGTTTCTATAAACTTGCCTGGATTGATCCCATCAGTGTTTGGAGAGGTAACCGGTGCAAGAACTGTAATGCCTTGGACAATGATATTGCTGCAAATGCAAAATGCCTATATTAAGGTAGGAGAGAATGTGATAGTTCATGAAGCTAAACAAAAGCATGAACTGAAACTTGGGACGTTAAAGCTGGTGACTTGAACAAACCTGCTATAGACCGGATGAACGTTCCACGATGGAGAGTTAACCAATGTAAGATTGGATATTTGAATGTAATCAGAATACATGATCTCAATGAGGTAAGGCCTGGTGTATTGTAGCTCTCCCTTGTGGAATTTGTCCCACCAGAGTGCACCTTGGCCATCAATAGTCCCATTCTCCCCTGAAACCATAACATCATTCAAAATCAACAAGGGGTTTGTTGCTAGTTTTGGGTACCGTCATGAGAAAAAATGTTTGTTCTTCTCAGTACCTGTGATAATAACATCGGTGAGATTGGTTCCAAAGATGAGACTGATGTATCTTCCACCTGCAGCATCCCTTCCTCGACCATACGAAGGTAAGGGATCGATCAAAGGCCATTCATCCACGTCCTTATCAAATCGAAGAAGGTTGAAAACAATCAGCACACTTGTTTACAACTTTTCATAAGATTCCACAACCTGATTGTTTCGATTTTTCTGCATACCTGCACTTTGTTCTCATCGGTGATGTTTCAAACCGATCATGTCATCTACTAAGAAAACTCTCTTTTTTTTGAGTTCGTTGTTGTATCAATATATGTGAGCATACGTAAGATTCGAAGTTTTGAACTTGAGTTAGAAGCTAGGATACCAGTTTAACATGTTTTAAAGGGCATTCACCTTACGAGATTACCATACTTTTGCCAGAGAGCAAGGTACGAGGGTGGACAAAGGAGTGAAAAGGGAACCATGGGAAGTTAGTCAGGAGTAATGCCCATGTCCCATTAGTCATATTACAGTAATTGACTCTGAAGATCAGGTTGACAAAAGCAAGCTATCTACCATCACTTAGCTTGAGAATCATTACAAATACTCAAACCACAACCCTCAGGTGTTAGCAACTTCAGGAAGCCTTAGGTCTGGGGTTCAACTTTCACCCACATGCTATCAATTTCTATGTTGGGTTAGTTCATTAGGGACTTTGCTCCAACTTTAAGTGGGGACCTTGCTAAGAGACGGTAGAATTAGTATCCTGGATTAATTGGTCCATTGAGTGGGATTCCAAGCTATGAGAAAAACAAACACTAAAATAACTGGAGTTGGTAAATCCTATAATGGAAAGCGAAATATGTCCATCTCAAATGTTATCCAACACAAAAGCTACTCGGCTTTTGTCTTTGGCATCTAGCTCTAATCTTGAAAGTGCGAAGTCTTTGAGGTGTCAGTAGTTCTCAATTGAAAATTCTTCTTCGTAAGTAAGTCAGAGCGGATGTTTGGATTTGGAAATCATTCTAGCCATGTTTTCTAGAAGGGCATCATCCTGACTTTAGGGACGATAGAAAAAGGAGATAGACCAGGAAATTAGAGAGGTGGATAAGGACAGGTGGCTACTCACATATCACTCATTTATTATCATTTATTGTTCTTATCTTTTGTTAAGTCACATGATGGCTCCTCAAATGCTGCCGTGATGCATTTTGGTTTTTTCTATGTGGTTTGCTTCAACTGCAAGATTCTGTATAGATTTCCCAAAAAGCAACAACTTTAAATTCTTCACCAAATTCCCAAAAAAACACAGTTTGCTATTGGGATTAAAGTTCCAAACAACATGCGAATACTTATTGTTATTGTTTTGATAACGGGTAGTCCGGGCCATTTCTTGTTTTTATGATCCGGTATCCGGGTCAGTTTACGTCTATCTAGATTAATACTAAAGTCCCAAAATTAATGACCAAATAAACCTTTAGTTGTTCCATTTTTTTTTTTTTGTTTGCTATCAAACCTGCTATTTTCGAATAGTAAGCTCATAAGGTAATATCATTCCATTTGCCATTACAAAAGTAACCAGTATTTTTGGCATAAACAGAGGCCGCATCTCAACTCTGCAAGCGGCTTAAAACGACTTTGCCATACCCACACTAATATACTCTGATTATGCCATACCCAAACTAATATAGTCTGATTACATCTATTCTTAATCCTAAAACTAAGGGAGAGCAGTTTATGAATGTTCCCTAATACTCTATCTTCGTTATATTCGTTCACCATTTGGAGCGTTAATTTACCAATACAATATCACCAGTCTGTAATAAACAGGCTTCTAAATGAGGTATTTCATTAGTGACTCTTTCAGGGCCATGGCTTCTAATTTATTTAGCCTTTTCATTGGGATTGTGCTACCGTGCTTCTACTCGTTACTGTTGAATTGCAAGAACAAATAGCATCAGTCTTACACAACAAAGTCCAATTTTCAAGCTGGTGATATCACTACAGAAACTATTCTATTTCCCCACATGGCCTCTATAATTGTAACCAAAGGAGAAGCTTTCTTCCAAGCATTTTGGAGCAAAAACATTTGGTTACTGAAAGAAAAATCAAATAAAAAATTTTAAAGTTTAGACTCACTGAGAAATCAAACCTGAGAAGCAAGAAGAACAGCATCCTTATGGAGATAGAGAGTGAAATGACTGGTGAGATTGAAGCTTCCTGTTAACCAATTTCCGGCAGGCACAAAGAGCTGTGATCCACCGTCGGATTCAAACTGGCTAAGGTGGGTTATCGCCGCCCTGAAGGCCTCTGTGTTGAGTGTTTTTCCATCCCCAACACCTCCAAAATCCGTCAATGATGCACTGTGAGTTCTGCAACTCATAGATGAGTACTCAAAGTAGTCGTGAAAGCGAGATTTCCGGCCATCAACGTTGCTCAAACTCAGCAAAACCACAACCCAAAGTACTGTACCTCTCTCAAAGATCTGCAATACAAAAGACCACATGTTTATCCAAGGGGAAAAAAAAAACCCGATCTTTGGAAATTTTAATTGTTAGACTCTATCAGATATCAATCACTAAACTAAAGAAAGTAGCTAAATTCATAAGAAAAGCAAGGTCCACGTTCACTACTCTATTCAAAGGTAACAGCCCTTGCTGCCTTTACAAATCTTTCCCTTCTTTACTTCTTTTGTTTGAAATAGGTCCGGGTTGGATACAATCCGGTTGTGAAGAAAGAAACTGCCCGGGTGGGGAATTGTCCTGTCCTCCTCACTGACCCCAAAGAAAACCCATTTGGACATTGGTATCAAAGATATATTCCTAGGCCTTAGAATTGGTATAAATCTTACGAAATTGACTAGAAGAAATGATGGAAGTACTGAAACGATCTCAAATACCTGTAAATAATATCAAAAAGGAGAAAGCCAAAATTATTATAAACACAGTCTTCTTTGGAAATTTGTAAGTTTATGCATAATGTAAGTACTTATCCGTACGCAACCCATGTACCAATTTGAGTACTTATTCGTTAGGCACCAGTTTCAAGAAGAAGAGATAGAGCACTGAAAGAGAAAAAGTTACTTGAGATCTTCTTGATGACCCCATTGAACCCAGTTGGTGAATTTGCTTTGTAGAAGTCTCACAGAGGCATTTCCACAGATATATAGAATGCAGGAATTGCGCATCATGTGGCCAGCACTTGTCTCTTTGCTTTTCCCTTCCCCCAACTTTATGCTGTTATTTGCCTGCCAAAAACAATGTCTGAAAACAAATGAAGAAAATTACTGTGTCATATCAATCAATGTTGCAAATTTTAAATACCCTCCTGCACCCATTTCCTCATGGCAAGCACGTGCAGGTGAACTTTGTTTACTATGATAAAAACAAAAATCAGCTAAAATCAAAACAGGACATTGCGTCCGGACGCCAAATGCATTTTTTATGTCAAAAGGATGTGTTTTTGACGAGCAGAGCACCCTCTTGTGTACTATCAGGGTCTCCAAGTCCGGCTTAAATCTTCATGCTAACCCGCAAAAAGTAATCTTTTCGCCCTTTTTTTTTGGGTCTTTTCAGTTGAAATTTTCCAAGAAACAACAAAAAAACAAGAGCAAGGCATCAAACACTATTTTCGTGTATAAATACAGACAAAAATGTATTTGTAATCATCCAATGCATGTAAAACCCGTCATTATTTTGTAGATTCTATATGTATCACATGTAGATTCTACATGTATATCTGAATGTGTGTACAAAAATCTGTCTTTATAGATTTATGAAGAGACAAAGCCTAAAGAGAAAGGGATATGGACCCAGTAGCCTCTTGGTAACTAGCAAACTGCTATAGTGAAAACCAGTGCTACTCTTGGCTACTATGGCCTATTGATCGCCCATGTGAGTTTCGGTATTTCGCCCATTTGAACGCCACATCCAAATACTAGACTACTAGTGCATCTGGATTTTAGATTTTTTTTTTGCAGATGAGGATTTACAAAAAATACTATTTATGGGGAAGGGTATTCCGAAATCTATACCAATATATTTGAAAAATTGAACTATTCGCAAATATGGGTGGGTGGGCAGTAAATAGCAATGATGATGGATTTATACGGAGTGATTTGTCAAGAAAGAAGAAAAGCAAAGTTGAAAAGAGTCATAGGAACCGGGTCCTGCTGTGTGCTGCGCACAGCAGAATGTGTTGTGCGCAAAAATAGTGTCGTTTTGACGCACAAAACACTGCCCGAATAGTAAAAAATTGACCGAATAATTTTTGGACAGTGTTTTGTGCGCCAAAACAACGCTGTTTTGGCGCGTAGCACAGCATGTTGTGCACTGCACACAGCAGGACCCCATTTCCCATATAATTAGAATCACATGATTTGACATATGTCACTAGCATGTAAAAATAGTACTCCAAAATGTTAGTAACATGTATAGAAACACACAATATTCGTTCACATTTAAAGATAGATTTATTCGGAATTATCGAACGTACGGAGAGTTCTCCATAAATATATGAGTTTCATGTGTATTCGATGATTCCGAACACATCTATATTCGAACTTGCATAAATAAACAATATCCAATTAAAAAACTCCACAATAGCCAATTTGGCGGGTCTCAATGATCTCCACCCTCTAGAAAAGCATTCCCACTATTGGATTTCCATAAGCACTTTATATATCTTCCACGATCCTTCGGAAAAATCTTGCCTGCTCCTAAACCCCAGTGATGCACGACTCAGACACAACCCATGTGGACTGTACAGATGCATATATTATATTTTTGCATATCTCTTCGTAACGGATTTATATAATAATAATTCGTATCATAAGTTAAAATAATATAGTTTCTAAAACAAAACGGACACAATTATATCGTTTTATCTTTATTTAAATGTGCATTACAAGAAACTACACTACAGTCTTCTCGAATCCCTCCACAGCTCGTATATATTTCCTCGAGTAATATTTTAAGTAAGAATCAAATCCATTTTAGCAAGATATGGACTAATCAAATCCCACACCCTAATTTTCCTAAATCTGTGGGATTTGGTTTAATTTTCCTAAATCTATGGGATTTGGTTCTCATTGCTCGGACC
Organism: Arctostaphylos glauca; assembly: GCA_019985065.2. Lineage (NCBI taxonomy): Eukaryota > Viridiplantae > Streptophyta > Magnoliopsida > Ericales > Ericaceae > Arctostaphylos > Arctostaphylos glauca. Next base: position 2,321,632 of record JAHSPW020000010.1, read on the forward strand.
TGTTCTTTTGAGTTTAAATTGTTAAATTTAATAAATCCAAAAGGAACGGTAAATGCAGTTTTATACCTATTTTTATCCTTTATTTGAATTTGACAAAAATCAGAGTTCATATATATCGAATTTTAAACATATTTTTGCATCGTATAATCTATTCAAAAGATGTTTGGTTCTTAAAGCTCGGACCCGTTGTTTGAGTTCAAATTGTTAAATTTAAAAAAACTGTTGTCGTGAACCAATCAAATAACACAAGATTGTCTTTTATTGTGAACCCTCGCTCAACCAACACAATTCTATTGGATATTAACAGCCCTAAATTTATGCGATTTGGTTCTCATAGCTTTACTTCCGACAATTTTTTTAATCAAAATAATAAAGAGCAGTTATTAAATAGATAATTTTGATCATCTAAGTAGACGGAATTGAGAGTAAACAAAGTTTGTTAATATACAAAATTACTCAAAAAATAATAAATCATCCTCTCTCCCATCTATTTTTCTCCCCAATTATCCCCCCCCCCCCCCCCCCCCCCCCCAATAGTTTTATAGTTTTTATTACCTCTGTACTGATTTTGTTTAAAAAAATTTTAGTACTTTATGATTTTTTGTCCTCTATATGCAACTTCTCGTTTAATTTATGGAAAATTCTGTGTACACAGACGGTCTGGAAGACCCCACATGCATCCAATGATTTTCGGACACATTTATTTTCGAATGTGTTCGGACCATTTGTGTTCTTAGTATTACTCAATTTATTAATACGATGAAATATAACTTAATGCAATTGTCAGAAACTTATTAATTATGTGCACTTAACGGTGAAAATGTCCAGTAATAAATGGGAAAAGGACAAAAGAATTTAAAAATATTTGTTTGTTTTAAATTTTTTTGGTTTTTTTTGAGATTTTTTAAATTTGTCATAATTTTTTACTTTTTATGTAAGAGCCCAGAAAATTTTAAGTTTTTAATTAATTTTATTGCGGGATAATCATATGGTTTGTTATTTTATGTTTCAAATTTTAGTTACGAGACCCGAGTTTGGGAACTTTTATTTTTATCTCATGCGTGTCACACTACGTGGTGTTTTACATAAGTGCCATTGGGGGCCTTAATAATCAAATTTTGGGGAGGGATTTAGCTCAACCTATGTCTCATATCCCTCATCTCTCTCTCTTCCTTGAGCTCTACCTTCTCTATACCACCACCACCAATTCACACCACCACTTTTGAATTCTTTAGAAATATAGGAAGTTTGGAATGTGGTTGACATGGAATCGAAGACGGATCATGATTTGGAGCTCGGGAGCTTAGGATTTGAAGCTTGGAAGCTAGGGTTTATACCATCTCACCGAATCTTTTGATTTCAATTCTGAAGTAGGAATTTCTAACCTTTGGCATGTGTTTATGATGTATTTGGACCCATGTTTCATGTTTAATTCGTGTTTAAAAGTAAACATTATTGTGTAGACGAGTTTGGAGAAAATTGTCAAGTTCGGTCATTAGAAAATTGCAAAACGTCCGGACGGAAGGTAGGGGCGTTCGGACAGAAAAATCAGTAGCAAAATTTGAGCTCTAGGCTGAAGGGTGTCCAGAAGAAAAATGAGGACATCCAGATGGGTGTCCAGACGGACCAAGCCATTTTGGTTTAATTTTTTATTTTTGTTCTATTTTGCTCCGTGGATCATATTTTTACCCAATTTTATTCATACTATGGATGATTTGTGCCCTTACGCCCTTATTCAAACGTTCGTTTTTCTTTTACTATAAGATTGAGATCTCGTTTATAGAATTGGGTATGTGACATTGTTGCCCATTGCTTGACATATATTAGTTGGGACAATGTTAAATTGTGAATTGTTATATTGCATTGATATGATGGAATGTCTAGCCTTTGACGAGAGATGTGCTAGTTAAATGATGTCTAGCTTCCATTCGAAAATGTGCTAGTGTACTTGAGTATTGCTTAACCACCGACGGGTGATGTGCTAGTTGAGATACGAACGATTGGATTGATATGAGTATCGTTAGTGGAATTAACGTAGCATACTATTCTAGATGTTGTGATCGTATCTTTACAGTTTGTGGTGTTGTTGACTTACGCGTGTTATTAGGAGTTAATCATGTAGCATGCCATATCACCTCATATTCATATAATATTGGTATAGATATCTCTACTGGGCATTATGGCTCATCCTTTCATTCTTTTAGGTATTGCTTCGGAGACATGATATGGACTTGCATTGATGCATAGCGATGCATGTTTTGAAAGAATGTCGTGATAGAAGTTATATATCATCTTTATACCTATTTTTGAAAGATGTAAAGTAACTCTTATTTCGTTAGAGCTATGTATTCGAACCCAAATCGTTTGTAATATTTGAACATATTACTTTTGGTTAATCGGGCCACGAGTGCCCCTTTTAATTATAATACTTTGAAATAGATGATCTTAATTAACATGTGAGAAATGATGATTTGAGCATACTTTGGATAAATTGTGAGATTTTATTTCAAAATGTGAATGTTTATCTTGCTTGAAATCGAGGGCGTAACATTTTAAATTACTCTTGTCAAGATAAATCTATAATTTATGAAAATTTATCAAGAAACTAACAAATATATGAAATATTATTGATGATGCCAGAAAATGGACGACGATGATCCAATCGACCACTAACTTCCGGGGCTCATGCAATAAAGTTCGATGACCGGGGAGTGATGGTCTTGTCGTGGACTATCCGACGATCAAGTTAACATCGTTAAAAGAGAGATAAAAACTGTATTAAAAGCGTTAGTGTATTAATTGCGTATCTTGGTCTCTTACTGGGTATTGATTATTATACTTTAGGAATGGAATGGAAGGGATCTTGGGCGATCTGTTAGCCGCAATCAACACCTCCATTACCTTTTCGGGATGGGTGCCCTCTGACTTCGTGCGTAGTCTATGAGATACTGAGCAATTGGGTGCGGTGCGCTGTCTCTGGGGTGGCCCGAGTACTATAGTGGTGTAGGCTGTCTCTAGGGTCACCCTGCCCAAAAGATATTTGGTTGTCGACTGGTCGACCAGAAAAGCTTGCTCTATGGGTCGGCTGTGTCCAAGTGTGTGGACACCGTCAGACAAACAACACGTATTCTCTGTCGATCGATCCTGAGTCCAAACTAGACTCAGTAGCTATAATTAAAAAAAATTGGCCAAACTGATTACTTTTGCTTCTCTCTGTCATTAAAAAACATTTAAACACAATCCAATTTGTTTACTGGAAATAAGGAACTTGTAACTCTAAACTTACAAGTTTGATTTTCATAAAAACAAATTGGGGGATATTAGAGATTCGTCTCACCGTTAAGGGCTTGGATTAGTCAATTATTAACTAAAAATTCAAAATTAGTCGATATACATTTAAGCTTACCGGCATTACATTTAAAAAATAAAAAAACAGTTTAGTAAAAGATCTTCACAAATTTACTATCTGTTATATTTCTGTTAAGGTCATCGGATTGAATTCTATTAGAATCAATTATTAGGAATCACTGAAGCTTTATCCATTCATTAATTTTACTGCTCAAAAAATTAGTTGGTATTAAGTTGAAAATAATCTCAAAACTGACTAGATATCTTAATTAGACATAATGTAGTGGACTGTAGTTGGTGAAGGTCCACATATCCACTATGCCTTGGACTTGCACGCCTGTCAATCCCGTGACAAAACTCTCTCTCTCTCTCTCTCTCATCACAATATTCTCCATTATAGTCACCTCCTCCATCACGGGTGTTAGTTAAGTTGATAGGTGAAGGTCCCTTTAACTAACATGTGCATTCCTGGGTCCATCAAAAAGAATGCCCGTTGATATAGGCAATCCTTTCTTCTTCTTCTTACTAAGAAAAAGTCTGTTAATATATATTTATGTGTACGAATTTAGATACAAATATATTCGAAATCGTTCGATACATGTAAAACTCCTAAAATATTAAGGACTCAACCTGCATCGGATAATTCTATACACATCTGTATCTGGATTTTTGCACACAAATCTTTACGTGTAGACTTGCCCTCTTATCAATAAGAAAATGAAAGTCGCATACGTTAAAAGAAAACAAGGTCTCGTTATAAGTTGAAGAAGAAATTAGCAACGAACTTAAAATTACTAAAGCGATGGGAGTAACTGTCAAACGGATATAATCTGGTCCAATGATTGATTTATACTGAACACGACTTTAGCATAGGCTCATTCCGGAGATGAACAAGACGTTGCAAAGTTAAAGTTGAAATTAATTCAACTTGCACGATCATGTCACAAGAGCAGTTGAATGATTTATATACGCTATCTATTGAAAAGAACAAATCGAAAACTAATTATGCTAACATATATAATTATTATTTTAGCTGCTAAAAATATTAGACAAGTTATATTTAAGTGACAGTTTTCAAATATTAGACAACCTAAAATCATTTCTCATCTCCGGAACACCTTCTTTCTACCAGGTAAAGAAGGTACGGCGGCTATTGTACTTCAAAACTGATTCATCCAAATACAAATAAAATGACCAGTCCTCTAGATTCATTATATCCGTTCAACGATCGTTCAATTTTGTCTGGGGAAAAAGATAGAAACATGGAGTAGAAAATATCATTTTTTTATTAATAATTAATAAGATGAATTCCTATTAAAACTACCTTTGCTAATTCACACGGGATTCCACATGTCCTATATACTTGTCTAGTTTTTTACTCGTGAAAATGCAAAAGTGGCTCCAACTTTTAAATTCGCTTCGAACACCCGAAATGTCAAGAGCGGAGAGTGATTGCTATCATCATATTTATTACAGATGAAAAATAATAAGATAATAATTTAATAATTATTATCACAGTCTAAATAGATCTAATTAAGATATGAGAATGATTTAGCCTAAAGACATGCATTTCAAAGGCCTACGCAGGACAGGCCCATTGGGTCCAAACCCAATCTAATTATTCCACTTCTTCTTGCGTTGAGAAGTAATACTAGAGGGGTTACAGGCCCGTTTGGCCCAAGCACAATCGAGCCTCCACACACTTTAGCGACTTCTTTGTTCATGTTATTCTCCGGTGATGAATTTGACAAGAAGTATGATATATGTATTGAGAAAGTCTGTGAACACATATCCATATGTACAGATTCAAACACAGATACATTCAGAATTGTTCAATATATGTGAAGTTTATAAAATAATAAAAGACTCTACGTGCATTAGACGTTTGATCTGTGTACGAGAACTGTGTGTGTACTTACTCTATAAGTATTTTCTTAGAGCATCCACATCAGTTTTTTTATTTTTTGGACCAAATTAGAGAGGAACTTTTACTTTTCTACTTTAGGAGTCACATTTCCTAGTATTTCTTGAATCAAGCTCTCTATTCTATTCCTATTAAAATATTTTTTCCCTTTCATATTCAATTCAAAAAGAAATAAAAGGAAATGGGAAGAAAAAATAATAAACAAATCTTGGGGAAGCTATAAGGAGTCACTTTAGTATTCACAAAATAGGGAGGTCATCAAGGGAGATTGATAAATAACATATCTGAAAAAATTGCTCCTCATAATAGAGAAGGAGGAGTACTGAAGGGGAAGCTAATATGGATGCTCTCTACTTTGTTGTTTTGAAAAAATACTAGTGCTCTTGGGGCACCGCCACTTGATACCACCAACGACCCCTTCACCACTACATGTAACATTCAACGAGCAAAAAAGCAACTCTCAATACTGTAACATTGTAAAATTTTGTTATAAGTAAGATTTTTTTGACATGAAAAAAGTTATAAGATTTTTTATCATGTTTGTGACTATTTTTAGGCACCATGGCAGGGACAAAACAATATTTTTTTACCGCTATAATAGAACAACATCTCCAACAAAGATGTCAAATTCAATGGTAAAAAATGCTATAAAGTCCAAATAACGCTATTAAGGTCTAGACTTTTAATAACATGGGCGTTCTTCTGGCAGGAGGGTGTTACTTTATGTAGATTTCATCGCCCAGAAAGGAGGGTGTTGGGCCTTGCAAGAGGAAGATTGTCTTAGTACTAACGCGTTTTAGGGCTTGGTCCGTACCCCATATGCGTGCTTTGGGATTCTAGCTAGTTAATGTGGAACATGATAGTACCATAAGACGGTGCTTGAAGTGTTGTGCTTTGGATACTCAGAAATAAACACAAACGTATATGCCCAAACACAGAGGCAACAGTTTTTACGTGTTTGGCAAATCACCTACTCCACGAAAAGTGGATTTGTATTTTGGAGGATTTACCATTCCCAATGTAAACCCACCCAATTTCTCTCTTACTATATAAATTTTTGTTGTACATTATCCTCTTCCAATACAGCTATATTGATCTCCATATTGAATATAAGGTAAAATAATCTCCATAGTCAAGAAAGAGGACTTTATCTTCAACAAAGAAGGCTTGGAAACCATTTTTGAATTGGAACCAATCTCTAAGAATTTGTACATATGTGATCTGTCATGTGCAAATTTTCAACAATCTTTACCTCAGTGAAAATTCACCTCCCAATAAATCATGTTGCCGCCAAATACGATTCAAATAAACGAAGACAAAATAGACAATACTCTCCATTAGCTTTGATCAATAAGAATCAAGAGACTAGTGACAGACGGAAGTGGATAGACAGACTCTGTGTAGATTGGTAGAACTGCAATTGAACTGACCTGAATCAAATTGAGTTGTGCTAAAGTGCAAATATTAGTACTCTTTGTAACGACCCGACTTTTTAAACATATAATAATTTTTAATCAGTTACTTTTTTTTAGTTCATTTAAATTAAAACGAAATTTATTCATATTGAATTTATTTATTTTTATCATAATTTAGTAAATCAAATGATTGGCCTAGAAAACATGTGCACGAGCGTGTGAGAAGTACCGAATCATTACCTTCAAAACCGAAGGATATGAATGTTCATTTGTATAACCACTGGAATTCCACATTTATCAGTTGAGAAATCAATCTCTGTATCCGACCATTTTCTTAAACCATATTCATACGTAACTCCTCGAAATTTTCTTAAGCATTTTGGAATTCCTAATTAAGTCCATTAAATGAACTGACACCAAAACCCACTATAAAAGTCTAGAATCACTTTTGCTTCTTCACATTATTTGCACGCACAAGCCAAAGAATTTAGATAGAGAGAGAGAGAGGTAGTGAATGTGTAGTGAGAGAGAGAGAGGTCGCCAAGGGAGGAGAACCCCTGCCGAACACCATTCCGGTCGCCAATGGACACTGTTTCTTTCTATCGGAATCGCACACTAAGGTAGAAACACATACCTTGCAACCCTAGTTTCGTGCAATTTATAGATATTGTGTGTACATGTATTTATTTTTTTTAGAGGAATCGTATATTTTTTTTTTATCGGGTCACGGCCCAAATGATTAAAAATTGTCCAAATTACAAAACACTTGCACATGCATACACTTTTTAATGTGTTGTGATGTCCACGAACCCCCATGGGATCTCGTGTGAGCAGGAATACCAACCCGACTATATTTTGTTTAGTTATTTTATTGTTTAAATAATTTTAGCAATTGTTGTTGGGATTCTGAAAGTTATGTTAATGGAATTTATGACGTGATAAGGTCATGATGAAATTTTGGTTAAGTTCATTTTATAGCCGTTACGCTGCCGATTTTATTTTGGAATTTGGTGTATTTGGATGTGGGAAAATCTAGAGTCATACGTTAGGGACACTGGACCGGATGCCGCTTGTGACACAGAAGCGGAGGATGTCAGAGTGTGCATTGTATTCGAATAATATGTAGAGACACTGAGGAACGTTAAAGAAAAGAGTAAAAAGGGTTAGCCCGTGGTGGTAGTTTGATTATGATTTGATTATAAGGGCCCCAACTAGGAGGAGCTGGAGACGGTTGGACGTGACTTCGGGACGTCTGCGATGGCAGCTCCGGACCCGAGGGAGTGGCGACCAGTGTCTTGCGCGTTCTTGAGCCGATAAGGGGAAGCGGCTAAGTTCGGGGTGACTGGGCCTGGTGAAGCCACGTTGCGAAGGATCTAGATAGGGTGAAGTAGGTATTGACCTGAGTGGACGGTAGGAGGTCCTTGTCTTGCCGGGTCAGTATTCAGTCGGGTACATAACCTTAGACTACGGGCCCTTGGTAGGTAAGAACTGGTCAATATCAACCGATTGCCTATGCTAGTGTTTAAAAGGGTAAGATTGGATTTCCGAGGAGGTAAATCCTAGAAATTTAAATAAAAGATTCATAACGAACCTATGTGTATATTTCCGCTATTTTATTCTCTGTTCTTTAATGTGATTATTATATTTGTCAAATTGCATGTTTCTTGGGTTAGTGTTTCGGGTATGTTTTTCGCTGAGTATTCTGTACTCATGGAGCAATTTCTCTGCCCCTGGCATTAATGCCAGATGAAGAAGTGCAGGAAGAGAAGCAACCCAAGTTGGAAGAATTGGGCTTCGGAGCTGAAGACCGTGACAACACATGTGAATTTTATTCTTAGAAGCTCTATTATATTATTTTTAATTCATAATGTAAACCCAGAAGGGGTATTTTAGTAATTTCTTTTTGTCAAACTCTTGTAAACAATGTTTTAATATGAAATTCATATTTACGAATTTATGTTTTCATTATATTTAATTCAAAGTAATTGAATAAAAAGACTTATTTAACGTTGCCAAGAAGCGGGGCGTTACACTCTTATATACATAATATAGGAATATGGGTTATCGAAAAAATCAAGACAAAAGAGTCCAGTTTATGAAGTTTCAAGTAAGCTTCCAGAAACAAATTCCAACCAAGTAAGACTTGTTATCAACGATCAAAAAAATTAAGACAAATGGAGGGATCACACAAATGATCATACTTAAAATCCATTCTCCTTCAACAACGAAATGTCATTCTGATGAAAAATTTAGGTATATTCAAAGTTTGAACCACTAACATGATTGTTGATGATACTGTAAACATTCTAATGAACCACATTGTTCTAATAAGGTTTTCATGAATCAACAGGCTACTCATCTAAAGTCAAGTACAAGCCATATGCATCTTTCATCGTCTCAAACTCTATTTTTGAATACACCAACGGATAATCTCTCATTTGATATAATACAATTAAAATGAATGTATGTATGTCTTAAGATCATGGTGACCAAGACCAACAAGAAAGTGTCATATTATGGAGCTTACAAAGTGGACTAACTTTATGGAATCAAGTACCACCACCACCACAACCACAGACATCTAGCTACCAACAAACATCACTAACAAACGCCACCAAAAGCCAACAACCAACAAAAATAATATGGATCCAACAACAAACGACAAAGTATGGACCAGGAATAGTGTTTTGGAAGAAGAGGATGGTTGGATCCAAATCATTCACAGAAACAGGATAAGGAGGAATATAGCTATTCCAAGGATAATAGCACAACCTAAACTTACAACAGTTTTCGTGGACAACATCCCTGAATGAGTAAATAGAGCTTGTCTTGAGAAATTATTTAATAAATATGGACTAGTACAAGACTCTAACATCTCATTAAAAAGGAGTAAGTTTACTAGAAGCAAGTTTGGGTTTGTGAGCTACAGTTGTCATGTCTCTACAAATATGGCGATCTTTAGGGCAAATTGGATGATGATATAGGAGAGAAAGCTATTGGTGAAACATGCAGCATATAGTTTTAAGGATAACAATATGGTGTAGCCAGCCAGGTGAGGGGAAAGGTCACATAACTTGATGGGACAACCCAAAAGCAAAGTAAAACTAGTAATAGATGAAAGGAAATGGTTACTAAAATGGTGAACAAATGCAGTTGATAGAACAACACAACTTGTACCGGATTTTACAAGGTGGGGGAAGAAAGGGAGAGACCTTACATTCAAACACTTAAAGGTACAATACAATTCATTAACAATACCAAATTCATCATTAACCACCCAAGGAAATGATTACAGGCCAAAGAAGAAAAGACAAATCTCTGGAGGATATAATTATGGGTCTCAACCAAAGAGGCAAAGATGATATATAGTGCAGATCTATGGGGGCAACTTGGCAATCCTAACATTCTAAATGAAGATATCAGAAATTCTACCATTAAGGAGGAGTGGATGAATATATGATTTACTAACATATGGCCATGGAAGGGGGAGGCAACTAATACGAGAAGGACAATACGGATTGAATATTCTCGGATGTCACTCAACGCTTGAACCTTGAAAAACTTGTTGAGGACGGGAGAACTATGGCGGGATATTATTTCTATTGAGGAAGATGCTATGCTAGAAAAACCTTTCACAAAGCAAGAGTCTAGATAGTAGCTGATAACATATCTATGATTGATGAATGGGAGAAGTTAATGGTCAATGGAATAGTGTATCAAATCAACTAAACACCACTTCCAATCATATAGGAAATCTACTACAGAGAAGGACACTGAAGAACACATATCTACCATGATGCAACTGCTAAAGAAGATGTAAGAGCGGAAAAAATGATGACATGGAGTCCAACTCAACAAAGCAAGACAATTAAGTGAAGATTGTTGGAGCTAACTTGGAAAGTACTAAAAAAGTAAATGGCAATTCAAATTGTATTGGGATAAACAAATACCACAATTACTTAAACTGCTAACCAAAGCCCAAGGTTTATACAATAGGAAGGGTTGCCTTAAATGGCATTAACCATAAAGTAGGTAAAACCCATACCTCAAAATGGAATGCTTTTGTCTCATTGGTAACAGAGTCCTCTAACCTACAAGGAGCAGGGATCAATGGAAGTCAATGGTAAGAAATAGGTCGGGAAAAAAGACCAAAGCCCAAAGGAAGGCCTTAAAGGTAGTGAGATCAAATCTTTCAAATTATGAATCATCTGACCAAGCCTCAACCAATTCCAATGATAACTAATCTGAAGGAAAAGGAGAGAAAGGAAACGAAGAGGATCAAGCCCATCTCATTGGGCAATATGAGCCCAATTGTCGTCAACATAAGACCAATAATGATATTCGGGTGCAAGGCATCCAACTTTGGTAGATCTAAACACTGTGGATGGCAGAAGGAGGAGAAGAAGGAAAATAGAAGATGTAATTCAAACATATGATGAATCCATCCATACTAATAGTGTCCAAAACCACAACTACAAAGAGGAGGGGGAAAGCCAAAACCGAAATGACCAACTATTGGGAGAAATTGAGGACACCACAGATATGGAAAAAAGATTGCGAATACAGTTTGGAGATGATGCACAAAAAAGACTCAAAACCATGATCCAAGAAGAGAACAAGACTGAAAATGTGGACAAAGCCATCAATCAAGAGATATCAAGAGAGACTTAAGGGTCTATTCCACCTATAGGGTACAACTGGGAGCAAAGATTTGCAATTGAAAGTCATATCATGAAATATAAGAAGGCTGGCAAGGCTAGCCAAGCAGAAAGTTGTTGTCAAGCTAATGAGAACACAAAATTCAAGCATCATATTAATTTATTCAATAAACTAAACTACAGAGTTGTGATGTAGTGTTGATACACAAACTATGTTGGTCAGATGAGGGGGAGTTGGATGAAGACCTTCTCATGTATATTTTTTAATGTTCAATACTCCATCATCTACAAACACTACTTGCTCGTTAAAGGAGGTTGGATGAACACCTTATAATCTATTTTTTTCAGCATCTATCCCCCCAATGAAAATGCAAAAAGACGAGAATTATAGGAAGAAATAATCATGTTGAAAGAGACCCATACCTGCCCGAGGGTGATCGAGAAGGATTTCAATGAGACAAAGTGAGTGGAAGAAAGGAGAGGGTGCTCCAAGATAGATGACAAATTTCTATTATCACAAGATTAGTTAGAGGAATTCAAAGTGGTCCAATGGGGCCTCCAAAGACCCATATCCGACCACCGTGGAGGAAAGGGATTGCAGACCAAAGCCATTCAAATTCCAGGACTCATGGTTGTCCAATTCATCCTGGTTAAATATCATAAAGAATACTTGGATTTAAACTATACAGAAAATTACAACAGGTCAAGACAGATCTAAAGAGATAGAATAATGAAGTATTTAGAAACATTGACACCAAGTTATAACATGTAGAACAACAGCTATTGCAATGGAATATCCTAACAGGAGCAGAACCCCTAACTGATTAAGAAATCACAACTAGAAATAATGCTAGACTGGATTATTGAAGGCTTCAAAGCAAGCAAAAATTTATTGGAGACGAAAATCTAGGTGTAAATGGATAAAGGATAGAGACAAGAATACAAGGTTCTTCCGAACTCTAGAAAATAATAGATTCAAGAAAAATAATAGTGGATCAATCCATTTGGATGGTACATTTAATATTGTTGATCCACCTCAAGTGAGGACTCCTGCTGCATCCTATTTCAACCAGTTGTTTTCAGAAGATGAGGCTAAGTCTAAGCTCTTATTCCAATTTCAAAAAACCATACATGTAGAGGAAGCAAAGGTATAGGAAATCCAGTTTCAATAGAAGGAAATATTGGTTGGTGTAAAAGAATGCAACAGTTTGGGACCATATGGATTTAATTTTTCCTTTGTCGAGAAAGCTTGGAAGATCATAAGGAAACAAGTGTTGCAATTCTTATAGGAAATCCATCAGAATGGGAAAATCTGTAAATATATTTCAGCTACTTTCATAGCTTTAATTCCAAACAATGATACCTTTATAACTTGGAAAGACTATAGGCCTATAAATATGGTTGGATGAGTGTATAAGCTTTTGGCCAAAACCCTTGTACCTAGGTTTAAAAAGGTCATTCATCATGCCATCAGTGAGTCCCAGGTTGCATTTGTGGGGGATAGACTTATCCTTGATGGGGCAATGGTTGCAAATGAGATTATACATCAATGGAGAACACATCTTCCCTAATGATCATGGACTTTAAAAATACATATGATTGTGTGCACTAGGAATTACTCATTAACTTGCTTTCCAACTTTCAGTGTGGAAGCAAATGGGTAGCTTTGATTAAGGAGTATATCTCATTCCCTATATCTTCTATGCTTATCAATGGCTCCCCCTCACCTCAATTCAAATCATAAAAATAGACTAAGACAATGTGACCCTCTGTCCCCCCTATTGTTCAATGCGGTGGTGGAAGCTTTGAGCATTCTACTTGAGAGAGCAAAGGCCTTTGAGATATTGTCCAGTGCTCAAGTGGGTGCACATGGATTGGTCGTATCTCATTTGCAATTTGCAGATGACAGTGTCATTTTTAGTACCAAAGAGTGGAGGAATTCAAGGCCATAAAGAGAATCTTGTTGATTGGATATCCCAATATCAAGGTTTGAAATGACAACCTAATCATGTATAGTAGGGGAGATCACTGTGAAGATTTATTCTCATATATACCCTTTTCTATGGATCAACAGTGATGTTGAGATTAAGCATTAACTGGATGCTTTTAATGACCCTTATGCAGTGGAATTTGAGATTCCTAATGGAGTGTTGTAACATACTCATGATAAGAGGCCACATATGTGAGTGTGAAGAGGCCAGGGTCGCTTCAATAAGAATTTGGAAAGACGAAATTCTTATAATACTTGCAAAACCAGGATGCATGTTCATGGCCAAAACGAACACACTAGTGAGAACTGAACTGTGTCAGGAGAAGTTCCTGTGTAGAGTCTATTGTCTCAATTTAAAAAGACGGCTAAACAATTCAAGACATCGCGTTCACTAATCAGCTAGTAAATTCGATACGCTTTCACAATGAAAGATTTAAGGCCAAAGGCTACCTATCTTATGCAAGGATTATCCGTTTGCTCTCTTTTCGGGTCTACTTTGTACTCTGCATCAAATTGTCCCCAATTTCATTCATGTGAAGGATTGTTGAAAATTCCAGGAGGTTTCAGACATTTTTGGGTGAATGAATTTGAGATAACAAAGGGTCTGATGGAAACCAAAAAGTCTCATACATTCATGCCATTGATATCCACCATCCAAGAATCTCTATGTCTCCATTCATGACATGCAACTCAAATATCTTGGGAATTTTGCATTCCAAAGGTCTTTTTGGGTAGTTCTATACCTTGTTTTTGTTTTCGTTTTTCTTTTTTTTGATGTAATCCTCTTTCAATTTCGGGTCCATTTCCCAGTTGGTCTGTTACCAACTTTGGGGGATCCTCTCTGTTTTTTCTCTCATATATATATAATTTTCGTTGTTCTAAAAAAAAAGAGGTCTTTTTGGTTCTATAAATTGAAGTCTTGTTTCAAGGTTCAAGCACTGAAAATTCGAGTAATATTTTGTCTACAAATTTTCTTCGTATATCGAAGTTCTTTGTGGGAGAGAAAGACAAGCGTAGTGAAGTTTGACAAGAGAACGAACGTCGGTGTTCTTACATTCGATTGAGCCATTTTATCTTGGGAGAGAAATGCCAGTTGTGATCCTCCAATATCCACGGTAAGACGGCAAATCAGTTTTAAGGGGACTGTGCATGACTCGATTCGGTAACATATTGATTTATATTTCTATTTTACAATTTATGTAATTTTGTTCATTTCAATTCGATCTGTAATTTATTATGTTATATAATTTGTCACAAATGATGAATAGATGTATATTTTCTGAAACTCCCCAGTATGCTTCGATTTGATTTTTTCCTACAATGAAATGGGACAAATTAACACATGACAAAAAGTCAAGGGGCCTTGGATTCAAAAAGATTATGGATCAAAATAGGGCCTTAATAGCAAAATGGTGGTGGAGGTAGAATACTGATAAGCAAGATTTACGGGTGAGAGTTATCAAGAATAAATATAATTTGGGAGTAAGAAATCGGTTCTCCAAATTTTCTCCCCATGGCCCTGCTTCAATGGTCTGGAAAGACATGTGTAGTCGGAAGTGAAGAAGAGGAGTTTGGCAAGTTCTTGAGGGGAAGCCTTAATTTCAAGATACAATCAGGTATGCAAACAAACTTCTTAGGACACCACTGGGTGGGTAACTCCCTATGATGTTCACGTTCCCCAAACTATTCGCCATTTCTAGCCAAAAGGACTGGGCAATCAAACAAATGATAGAGGGGAATGAGTGGATACTTTCCTTCAGAAGAATACTATATGACTGAGAAATAGAGAATTTAGGGAGGATAATGGAATCTATACAGTATATATTTTCAGATGGTGCAAAAGAGGATGCTCTAATTTGGGAAGGGAATTCAAACTCATCTTTCTCCGCAAAGGTTGTATAGGGTAATTGGCACACATACTGAAAGATTTGGAGGGAGAGAAGACAGAGCCTGTAAATTTCTCCCCTTCAGGTTTCATTCACAAAGAGAAAGAGAATATATACAACCCTACAATACAAATGACTAAAGTACCCTTATGTACAAGGAATCTAACAAATAGAACCCTAACTAATACAATCTAACACTCCCCCTCAAGTTGGTGCATAGATATTAATCATGCCCAACTTGGAGAGAATAGGATGGAACACCTTACTACCAAGACCTTTAGTAAATACATCAGCTAATTGGTCCTCGGATTTCACATAAGGCATGCATATAACACCACTGTTCAGCTTCTCTTTGATAAAGTGTCTATCAATCTCTATATGCTTTGTCCGATCATGTTGAACAGGGTTATGAGCAATATTGATAGCAGCCTTGTTATCACAGTACAGCATCATAGGACTGTGATCAACAATTCCCAAATCATGTAAAAAGGTTTGAAGCCATAAAAGCTCACAAACACCATGTGCCATGGCTCTGTACTCAGCTTCTGCACTTGACCTTGCTACCACAGATTGCTTTTTGCTTCTCCACGTAACTAAATTCCCGCCAAGGAAAGTGCAATAGTCAGAGGTAGAACGTCTATCATCAACCGAACCTGCCCAGTCTGCGTCAGTGAAGGATTCCAACCTCAAATGACCATGGTTTGAAAACAAAATACCTTTGCCTGGAGAAGATTTTAGGTACCTCAAGATACGATAAACAGCATCAAGATGAGAAGTACGGGGGTCATGCATAAATTGACTGACAACCCCCACCGCATAAGAAATATCTGGACGTTTGTGAGATAAATATATCAGACGACCTACAAGTCTCTGATATCTTTCCTTATCTGCATGCTCTCCCACACTGCCAAGCTGATGATTGACCTCAATAGGGGTATTGGTGGGCTTGCACCCCAGCATCCCTGTCTCCTCCAAGAGATCAAGAATATATTTCCTTTGGGAAATAAAGATCCCTTTCTCAGATCTAGCCACCTCCATGCCAAGAAAGTATTGCATCGCTCCCAGCTCCTTAATTTCAAATTCCTTAGCAAGGAGGGCTTTAAGCATTTGAAGCCCATTCACATCATCACCTGTCATAATTATGTCATCCACATAAATTATAAGGATGGCAATCTTACCATCACTCCTCTTGGTGAACATAGTATGATCAGCATGACTCTGCGTGTACCCAAGTCTCAACATGGCCTTGAGAAATCTGTCAAACCACGCTCTTGGTGATTGTTTTAGGCCATAGAGAGCCTTCTTCAACCTGCACACCTTGCCCTCAGTGGTAGAGGAAGAAAAACCAGGAGGTATATCCATATACACCTCTTCTTCCAAATCACCATGAAGAAACGCATTCTTCACATCAAACTGTTGAAGTGGCCAGTTTAGAGTAGCAGCACAAGACAACAAGGTGCGAATAGAGTTCATTTTGGCCACTGGAGCAAAGGTTTCTTCATAGTCAATGCCATATGTCTGAGTATAGCCTTTGGCAACCAATCTTGCCTTGTATCTCTCAACAGTGCCATCAGCTTTATACTTAACCGTGAACACCCATTTACATCCCACTGCATTCTTTCCCCGAGGAAGAGACACTAACTCCCAGGTGCCATTTTTCTTCAAGGCCTTCATCTCCTCTACCATAGCTTCTTTCCACTTAGGAGCTGCAAAAGCTTCCTTCCAACCCTGTGGAATGGGTATAGAAGAAAGAGAAGAAAGAAAGGCAGAGTACGAAGGTGACAGACGAGAATATGAAACAAATTGCGAAATGGAATATTGGGTACATAATCGAGCCGGCACTTTATGTGTTCGAATTGGCTTCCTATGAGCAATAGACACATCAAGATCATCAAAAGGAAGAGATATAGAGGAAGGAGAATTACCAGAAGACTCAGCTGAAGCGTCAG
Source organism: Arctostaphylos glauca (assembly GCA_019985065.2). Lineage (NCBI taxonomy): Eukaryota > Viridiplantae > Streptophyta > Magnoliopsida > Ericales > Ericaceae > Arctostaphylos > Arctostaphylos glauca. The sequence continues at coordinate 2,338,802 of JAHSPW020000010.1, forward strand.
GAACTAGGACAGGTGATGATGATTGGTACTGTGGTAACGCACCAAGTTGGCCCTTTTTCTTGCGAGTGAAAGTTTTTAAATCAGGTCTGTCCAATCTTTCTCTTGCATCCAGCATTAGTCTTTCTCCAGATACAGGTTCCTCTCTTTCCCTTTCAGGAGATGCCTCCCCCTCACCAATGTTCTCCCCTGTATCAACATTCTCCCCCTCACCAGCATTGTCCTCTGTACTGTCAGTTGGGGGGAATAACCACGAATTAGAATCACAAGAAGTCAACATCTCTTCCCCTCTAGAACTCTCCCCCTGAAGAGATGGGGACGAGAGAGGGTAGAAGGGTTGGTGTTCCCAAAAAGTGACATCCATCGAAACAAATTTCTTCCGAGAGAGAGGATCATAGCAATGATACCCCTTTTGAGTAGGGGAGTAGCCAAGAAACATGCATTTGCGAGCTTTAGGATCTAACTTTCCACCGGGATGGTGAGGAGCATGCACATAACAAACACAACCAAAAATCTTAGGAGAAAGAGTAGAGACCCGAAAGTTACCAGGAAGGAAATCCAAGGGAGTCCGGAATTGAAGAACACTGGATGGCATTCGATTAATGAGATAAGAAGCTGTAAGGATGGCCTCGCCCCAAAAATGTTTAGGAACATTCATAGTAAACATAAGAGAGCGAGCCACCTCAGCAAGATGCCGGTTCTTCCTTTCCGCGACTCCATTTTGCTGCGGTGTATCTACACAAGTAGTTTGAAAAAGAATGTCATTGCCATCAAGATATGACTTGAAGGGACCATTCATATATTCAGTCCCATTGTCACAACGAAGTATCTTGATGTTTGTATCAAATTGTGTGTGCACCATCTTATGAAATGACTTAAAACATGAGAAAACTTCATTTTTTGCTCGAAGTAGATACACCCAAGTTATACGAGAATGACAATCAATAAAGGTAACAAAATAGCGATAACCAGAAACAAAGGTAATAGGGGAAGGACCCCAGACATCAGTGTGGACAACCATAAAAGGAGAAGCACTTCTCTGATAAACAGGAGCATAAAATGAACGTCTATGCTTCGCAAGTTCACAAGCTTCACAAAAGAACCTACTTCTAGAACATCGTTTAGTTAAAATAGGAAAAAGTTTCTCTAAAACACCAAAAGAAGGATGGCCTAGTCTACGATGCCACCGATGCAATAAAGGAAGAGCTGAACCCGTATCCGCCTCAAGAGCATGACCCAATGATGAGGGTGTAAAAGATGAACAAGGCACAGACTCCAAAAAATACATGCCATCCTGAGCTCTACCAGTACCAATCGTCTTTCCTGTTCCCAGTTCCTGAAAGACACAATGAGTGGGAAAAAATGTCACTGAACAATTCAAAGATTGTGTGAGACTACTAACAGATATAAGATTAGTAGTAAAATTGGGAACATGGAGAACTGAAGAAAGGGGTAAGGTAGGTGAGTAGCGAATGGAACCTTTCCCTGAAATAGCAGATAGGGATCCATCAGCTACTCGTACTTTGTCCTTACCAGAACAAGTAGAGTAGGAGTCAAAAAAGGAAGAGCAACCTGTCATATGGTCCGTGGCACCAGAATCGATTATCCAAGGAATAGAGATAGAAGCTGTAGAAATATTAGCTTGTATACCTGAGTTGGCAAAGTGGGAGGAAGTAGTGGAATTAGAAGCAATAGAGGATGGAGGACCTTGGCTACTCATTAGCCTCCTGAGAGCTTGCATCTCTTCGGGAGAAAAAGAATCACTAGCATCAGATATGGAGTCACCAGCAGATTCTGTGACATTGGCATGTGAGCGCACAGAACCACCACTACGGCCACCTCTGCGTCCCCGTGAGTTAGGCTTACCATGTAACTTCCAACAGTATTCCCTGGTATGACCAGTTTTATCACAATAGTCACAATGGAGTGAGGCTCGATCAACCGAAATACCTTTGTTCTTCAACTGGCTCTGTCCTGTCTTACCATCCCGTGGAAAAGGACTGGATACCAACGCTGAGTGATCAGGAGTGGATGTCATCAAGTGAGGAGCCATAGAATTTCTCCGAGTCCCCTCTTGTTGAATACTTGCATAAGCCTCTCCAAGAGATGGAAAGGGGATACGGCTTAGCACATGCCCACGGTGCTGATCATAATCCACATCAAGACCGGCCATAAAGTCATAAACACGATCTTTTCCAACCATTTGTTGGAAAGCAGCAGCATCAGTAGTACAAACGGGCCGATAACTTTGATAAAAATCAAGTGCCTGCCAGAGCCCCATTATCTCTGCATAATATTCAGCAACTAGACGATTATTTTGCACCACGGCCTTGAGTTTCTTCCTCAACTCAAAAATTTGGGCGTCATTCCCTTTCTGAGAATAAGTCTCTGCCACGGCATCCCAAACTTGCTTTGGCGTATCAAGATACATAAAGCTATTCTGAATAGTATGAGACATCGAATTAAACAACCATGTCAAGACCAAGGCATTATGGTTGGTCCATTTTGTGAGATCTGGTCCCTCCGTGGGTTTCACCACAATTTCAGTAAGGTAGTGTAGAAGGCCCTTAGTGGTGATAGCCAATGTAAACGCACGCGACCAAAGTAGATAATTGGAACCATCTAGCTTGACGCGGCAGATATCCATCGGAGTGTTATCAAGAAAAGGATTATAACCCATTCCATTGTTTGAACTAGATTTACCGGTTTCTTCCTTTGACAATGGATTTTCCTCTGACATATTGAAAGCTCAAAAAACTGATAAAAAACAACAGAGATTCAAGAAACTGAGATCACCGGAACAAATCAGAGGTCACCGGAACAACAACAGATGACAACACGGGTTTTGTTCCTCTCGTCGAGAGGAGTCCAACGGTGTAAAGCTCGTCGCGTGGGGTGGCCGGAGTTGGTCGGAATCGCGGGTTGAAGTGCGGCGGACGGAGGCGGACGAACCAGAGAAAATCGGTCTCGGAAAACGTGATCGGGTGCAAGATTGGAGCATAGGGTTTTGTTCCTCTCTTCGAGACGATCGCGGGGATGTAAGGATCGTCGCCGGAAGACGTCGGGGTGAGCCGCACGCGCCGGTCAAAGTTCGGCGTTTGACCGCGAGTGAGATCTACTCGCGCAAGTGATTCTCACGCACTGTGCTGCTATCTCCTCTCACGATCGATAATGGTGATCAATCAGCCAGAAAATCACCGACTTCCTCCTCTACAAGGCGCGAGTATTGATCGAAGCTCTGATACCATGAAAGATTTGGAGGGAGAGAAGACAGAGCCTGTAAATTTCTCCCCTTCAGGTTTCATTCACAAAGAGAAAGAGAATATATACAACCCTACAATACAAATGACTAAAGTACCCTTATGTACAAGGAATCTAACAAATAGAACCCTAACTAATACAATCTAACACATACCTACAACTGTATGATGACACCATGCTTGCAAAGGTCTGGAACAATTTGGTTCCTCCAAAGGTTGAGCTACTACTATGGCAAGTGCTGCACAATGGGATTCCGATTACGAACCTGCTATTCAGAAGGGGAATCATTTACGAAGATAAAAAGAATGTCCGCTCTCTGTTCAGCACGTAATGAAACCCCTAATCATCTATTTTTGCATTGCCAATTTACTTGAAAAAATATGGTTTGATATCATGGGATGGTGGAATGTATGTTGGGTCTGCCCAGAAAACACAAGGCAATTGTTTGTAATATGGAAGTCCTGCAAATTCAAGAAACTTGAGGATTAATCATGTTGGCTTGTAACTCTCTATGCGGTCATGTGGTCCATTTGGTGGATTAGGAAATGAAGTAATCTTCATAAACCAATCTGCGGTAAGGGTAAAGGTGATTGATCTGGCAAAAACCAGAGTTGGGTTTTTCATGGTCCCTTACTTTGTGGAAGATGTAAAAAGAAGCTTTGAGGCCTTTGCAAAATTGAACCCTAACCTGGAAGGATGTGACAAATTGGATAGGACAAGATCTAACTTTGGGGATGCCTGCAAGCTCTAAAGTTTCAAGAGATACTACAGCGAATGGAGGTAAAGGTCTTTGCGATGATGCAATCTAGCTTGGGTGTTCACCCTTCACCTTGTGTATGTTATTTCTAGTTAGCTAGGTTGTATGCATGGTTGAGTATGGGCTTGTCCATAACCTCCACTTTAGGTTGGTGTCTCACCAACCACTTGTCCATTTGGGTGATTAGTGGCATATGATTGTAGGGAGTTCGGGAACTAACTTACTTGGATTCCGATTTCCTACTTAGTGATGCCAAATGCTAATTATCCTTCAATCTTTGTAACTTGCATGAAACTTGTTCGAAAATTAATAAATTTCTTTCGCGGAGTAAAAAAAAAAGACATTATAGTGATATACTTAAAGTTTTTGCATATAGGAGGGTCCAAATTAATATGGCATTGAGAAAAGAAAACAACAAAGATGGTTTTTCAACAACCAATATTTTGAATTAATAAAATCACTTTATTTATTTTCCATTATTTTATCCTTTCTCACATTCCTATTTCGCAGATGATCATTGTTTGTACTTAACACATGAACAACTGACAAGTGTAGAAACCCTTTATTCTTCACAGAGAAATATTTTCCTGAGAATTAATATATCAGTAAAATATCTATTTATTAATTGGACTCTATATATGCAGAATTGGTATTTTCTTCCTATAATCTTGAATTTATTTGATCCATTAAACTTCGAAATAATGACTAGCTACTCTTCTATCAATGGACTCCAGCATAAAAATATTAAATAGTAACCTCTTTCAGACTTCTCATAATTTTGATAACCTGAAAATTTAGGAGCTTATATAAACAAAATCTTCATAATAATCCATTTTCTGCTATTTATAACAAATTTATCATAATATAAGCAGTCAATATATAGCTAAGTGTGAAGATAAAGGAGAAGAACTATATGATAAAGCTCATAAATAGTGAACTGTTTTACTCTCAACTTCATCAACAAAAAACTAAGACAAAATAAAACAATGTAGGAAGACTTTACAAGCTGGAGATCAGCTGTGAGACAGGAAGGGGGAGAGAGAGGGGGGGGGGGGGGGGGGGGGGGGGGGGAAGGGAGAGAGAGAGAGAGAGAGAGAGAGAGTACTAACTCTCACATACTTTGCAGTTTCAACAACAAAGACTTGAGTGCAGGATGAATAAATTAGAGGAAAAATACATAAGCGGTTAAAACAAGAAGGGACCAACTCAGTTTTAATGCAAAAGCTTGTAAAAGGGGTAGCATAATCAAACTAAAATGGAAAGCATTAGTTTATTGCCTTTCCAAATTTGGCAGCAAGAGTGATTAAATAAACAAATTCGAAATAATTAAGAGAGAGAGAGAGAGAGAGAGAGAGCAAACTCTGTGTTCTTTTTATGATTTGCAGATTAAACAATAAAGACTTGAGTGGAGAAGGAATATATTAAGGGAAAATCTAGAAAAGTGATTAAATTAAGAAGGGGACAACTCATTTTTAATGCCAAAAGGCATGTAAAAGGGGTGGCATAATCGAACTAAAATGGAAAGGATTAGTTTATTTCCAAATTTGGTACCAAATAAACAAGAACAATTCAACAAACCCCATCATAGAATAAAGAAAAAATGAAGGCAAACAAATACCCACAAACCCTAATCCACAAATTCACATCCATATGATCATCAAATACCATAAAAAACCTTGTTAGTTAATCAAACACAATTACTACAAAACCACAAGCCCATTAAAAATCCAATACCAAGGGGGAAACAGGTGTCCCTTATTCTTGCTGCAACACAAAAATCCCAAATTGCAGCTATATACGTGCTTAATTATTTAAAAACCCTTTTTAGGGATAAGCTAATTTGGGGAAACAAACGTCACTTATCTCCAAACATGTAGCCCAGAGATGAATCTCCACCTGGAACAGACTTCACCTTTGTTGATGGACGATTCTAAAAAAAAAAATATCATATGGAAGAGATTTTAATCAATAAAAAAATTTCATTTTTTAAACTTTTTGCAAAAAAAAAGTTGTAAATAAATTACTATTACTTACAGTTATGAAGTTTCCAGAATTCTGCCCTTGTGCTCTGGGATAATTGTTGGAGTTGGACACATCAGCATCTTGTTTCCCCGGCAGCTTTTCCGGTGGGGTTTCAATCCCATACGGTGGGGTGCAAACTGCTGTGTGTGACTTTTCCAGTGGGGTTTCAATCCCATATGGTGGTATACAGGCTGCTGTAGGTGAGGGTGGAGGTGGGGTTTTTTGTTCATCAGAACCAAACAAGTACCCCAGTGAGCTTTGCCCACCACCAAAGCTTCCACCTCTACTCATGGCTGCTTTTTTTTTCTAGATCTTCTGATAATTAGGGGATTAGATGGGGGTAAAGAGAAATTAGGACCAGAGATATATATAGGGTTAGCTTAGAAGAAGGCCAAGGAATTAGGTAAACATGCATGTATGCCATCCATGTTGATCTTGGAACAGTTCTAGTAATGAGGATCAGTGGTGGATTAGGGGTATCCAATGCAATATTGATTAGCTTCATGGCATGGACATACATGTTTATATGATGATTAGACATGAATTTTTACACTATGCAAATTTGAGGAAAAAAACCCTAGGGTTCTTGTTTTTAGAATTCAGTCTCTTCAACTAGCTTACACACAGTTTGACTAATCTCACCGTCTACTAACTAGGACTAAACTAAAGTTGGGACAAATTCTTGTGTGAACTGACCCTAAAAAACTTAATAGCACTTGAGAAATTTTGAGCTGGAGACCTCAAGAGAGAACTACTAGGCTAACTCCTTTTTTTTCCGGTTTGGGGGGGGGGGGGAGTGTGTATTTAAAGTTAGAGGTTTGCTTTATATGGACTGGCCCCATAAAGGCTGCAACCTGAGACCTAGGAAGAATTATAGCTCTAAGTTGCAAGCCTTGACTATCAGGCCAACCCCTTGGGGTTCTACTAGGCTAACTCCTTAAAGTTATTAAAAAAAGAATAGGGCTTTTGTCATGCTGATGTTATTTATTTGTTGTAATCACGTTTATTGTAAGTAAAACTCTTACATTAGACCTTGATGCTTTTGGCAAATCCCTCATAAGATTTTTGCCTAAGATTCTCAGTACCTTTGTCATAGTGTTTGCTTTTTTACTTTTACCAACTTAGAAGATATGCTTTCCTTTGTTCTTGTAAGACTATTTTCGTTGACTCGAACATCGGAAGCGCTTTGGCTGACATCACATCTTGTGTATCGAAAACTTTTTTCTTCTTGTGCAAGTCATCGCGATCAATTTTTGACCATATGATATTGAAGTATTGAGGATGCTGACAATGGCAATCAAATTTTGACTATGCTACAGTATAGACTTCATCTTTAGATGTGTGTACAATGCATGCACCCTCTAAATTGTATGAAAATTTACAGTATTTACATATGCATTCATATCATCAATCTTGAATTCATATATTTTTTTAAAATAGTAACATTTGCAAAGAAATTCATAATATCAACCTTGAATTCACAAAATTTGTGTTTTATGACTTCTTTTTTCTTGATATTACGATTTCTTACATAAATGTAATGAGTAGAATTAGTCGATGCTTATTTCCCAGATACTATCATGATCACACGTAGACAAGTAAAAGATGGGCAAGAAGGATGAGCACCAACTATGTAGCGTCTGCATCTATACATCATTTGTCCAATATTTTTTTTTATTATATCGGAAAAAAAATTAATCTTTGAATGTTAAATACAAAGATTAAAAGGATCATGGGCATGACATAATCTGTATTAACCAGAATTTTGAAATAATTTAAAATTATTATTTATTACTTAATTTGTGATTTAATTAACTAAATTGAAAATTTGAAAAATAGGGAGGCCGCTCGAGCAACCTTAGATTGCTCGATTGCTCGAGCAAGTTGTCGAGTTACAGAACATTGCGAACATAATCTGTTAGCGTTTCTTTGCATTCATGGTATTAAATCTGAGTTTTCATGGCTGAATTAAGGTATGGCCTCAAATTCCTTCAACTTAATTACGTAATAATCAGATTTTTAGAGGAGTCACTACAAAAAAATGAAGATTGAACAACGGTCTAAACTGTCATAAAAGATCTTGAAAAGCGCTACTATAGACCCGAAGAGGTTATTAGCTAAACTGTTGCGAGATGACCGTCACTATAGGTTTATAGTGATACTTTTTGCAAGTGCTGGTACAAGTCTTTTTTTACTGACAGTTTATTTAGCAACACTTGAACCGTTGTTAAAGTACACAAAATGAAATCTTTCTAGAACACGTGTGAAACCGTCGCGGTATCCAAATTGGTTCACTTATTTCCCTAAAATTTGAACAATATTAAACCTAGTCTTATTTTAGCACTATAAAATACAACAAACTCTTTTTTTTTTTTTTTTTTTGTATCGACAAATAGAATGATATATATATTGAAGAAAAGAATATGATTATAGCATAGACCAATTAGTTGACAAAGAGCTAATCAAATGGGAGTAGAAAAGAAAAGAGTATTATAGCCATTACAATCCTTGTAAACAAAATCAAAGTACTAAAACCTGAGGCATCAATGGAATCAAGAAAACAGAAAAAAAGCAACCAAATGCAATTGGACTCCTTAGGAAAGACAACAGCTTAACCACAGCAATTGGCACCATTAGTAGAAGACCATAAGCAAAAAACCACAATCTGGGTAGCTGCAAACCTTCATGATCAACTCAAAGCAGTAAACTCTGCATTTCTAAATAATGCAGAAACCTATACTAATCCTTTGAAGACACCACCGGTGGACCAACGTAGCATCAAACGACCAATTCAAAGACACCAAAATAGCTACACTACTAATCCCAAGTAACATAAATCTCAATAAACCATCCCAGGATAAGATCATATCCAATTGTGCTATCCTTTGTCTTTCCATCAAGACCATTGAAATCCAAGCCCTCTTTTATATTGTCCTATTACCTGCAACCAAAAAGACATTGACAGAGAATATATAAAATTTTCAACCATCATGACTCGCAAAAGATGACCCTTAGTGTTTCTCATACCACAAGGTTCTATGTCATGACTTGCAGAAGATGATCCTTCATGCGTATGTGAAGAAACTTGATCATGAGAGCCATTAATACCGTTTGGAACCTAAATTAATCAAAGAATGAGTCAACATGAGAATACAAAATAATATAGTTCCAAATAAGCATATACAAAATATGATATAAACATTACAAATAAAATTATATAGTCGTAACCTGGAAACCAGATTGTCTAAGTAAGAAGTCAACTTATCTTGTTAACGTATTTAGTTCACCAGCTTGAGTATGCACTATATCTTTAAGCTCCTGTATGGTTTCTTTATCTCTCATTCTTTCTTCTTTTGAAGGCATTCTCAATCTTGTACTACTATTGGAAGTCAAGCCGCTACTTTAAGAGTGTGTCCAAATCCCAAGCCAAGAACACGACCATAGCGCTCTTTCTTACAAATCACTTGAGAGTAGATGTCATCTGATAACGAACCTATTTTCCCCTTCGTAATCTCTTCAGAGTTACTTTGTTGTGAGGAGTTAGAGATGGGGAATGACTCAGATTAAGCAAGGGAGAGCCTTTATAAAAGGAGAAACACTCATAGAGGTACATGTATTCAGTAATTTGTCATTACACATACTAGATTTAGAGCTCGTAGATTGAGTACCGACTTAATCGTCGGATCCCCTTCCCGTTGGCGAAGGGTTCTTTAGCGGTTTATTTACTAGTAGATTAGGTTTCAAGAAAGAGAGATAGCTTGTGTTCGATCGCAGTTTGACAAGATAACTTAAGAGAATAGGTGTTTTACCCACTCACAAGTAGCTATGATCACCGAAATTCACAACTAAATTCCAGCTTACTTGTCAAAGTAAGGATGCCTCACGGCGCAATTATTCATGAAAAAAATTATAGAAAAAAACTTAGGTCACTAATTTACCAAATTCTAGATATTAATGAATGTGTCATATAAGTATATTGTAGAATAAAATTAAAAAGTTTTACTCCAATTTGTTTATTCCAGAAGTATAAATAAGTTGGTTTTTATGTCAATATCAGGTTTAATTTGTATAATATATAGTTAGTGGTATTTTAGTGATTAATTCGACAAGCAATCAATATCAGTTAAAACCCTGTAGCTTAGGAGATTATCAAATGTGACACTTTATTTGCTATTATTTAATTTGGCTGGACTATTGTGACCCCATGATTCTATCTAGCCACCAAATTAAAAATAAGCTTACCAACTAATGATACTACATAACAAAAAGTGTAATAAGAATCATGATCTTAGATGTACTGTGACCCCTGATATAACCATCACCAATCAAAAGCCCTTTTGTGGATTCCAAATTATATTAAGATAATCAAAAAGCAATGAGTAAATGGAGTTAAATCAAGATACTTTTTTTTGAAGATGAAAAAGAGTTGAAATAGTTGTGTTGTAGTTGGAAGTGGACCCATCAATAATGACTTGTAATCCTCACAAAAAAAAAGTGAGATAATGGTGTTAAACTAATCTTCTTTTGATGGAAGGGAGCTTGTAGGCCTAAGGAATCATATTACACTTCATTGTAGTTGTGGATTTCTTAACACATTGTTGCTTAATAGTTGGTTTTATCAGTTTCTTTTCTCTGCCTTATAAGATACTACTAGCTTCGATATATCCTAGGTCCAAATTTCTGCGCAAACATGCCAGATAAGGAGTATAACTAGCCTTTTTATAAAAAAAAAAATTAATGAAACAGTTAAAACTAACAATCACTAGGTATTTGTGTTGTCTGTTCATTTACCTCAACAAAGAGGATTTTTTTTCAGTATTGACATATGGTGGCTCAAAACCAAAAATAGAAAACTAACAATCACAAAGAATGTAAAATGAATTGTTGACGATGAGTAAATTTGCACACAAACTTACAGAGGAACAAAGGATCCAAGTTTCCTTTGAACTGATGTTACAAACTATTCATATCGTTATAGAGTACCATTACACTAAGTATAGTTATAGATAAAACTATTGCTATGGCTACTGCTTTGCTATTGCTACACTAAGTATAGAAAAAGAAAGATAGGAATGAAAAAAGATAATTAAGTGCTTGTGTGGGGTTTCATCCTTTTTGCCTTCCATCATTGGTTCTATTTATAGAGCACTAGTGTTTGGCGCTACTTCTTCCTTAAATATTCTCGCTTGAACCATTGCACCATCTTTCCTCCTTCGATATAAGAGCAAAACGTGGTTGCTCCACTTTGACCATGTTCTTATCTTCCTCCTATGTCCATGACGCACGTCCTGCCATCTTCCTTCCTTTGTTCATGCACATGCATGACAGTTGCAATAACTGTCCATGCATGCGAAAGGTCGTCGCTTTGCATTCTGCATGCTTCATCCCGGCAACAGTTAATAAACTACTTCTCAAGTTCGAGTGATGCCGCTTAAGCTTCTTACGCATTTCATCATGCACGGGAATTCCCATAATGCTACGCCATTCGTCACATTCTTACTGGCAAATTTATTAGAGTGCCAACAAATACGCAATCAAATTTTCACCTAAAAGTATTATCATCCTTGACCTAGCCCAAGAGAGTATAAGTTTACTTATTTCGACAAAAAAGGCACCTCTAAGTTGGAAGTGTCAAATACCATCTTATGTATCCATTGTGAATACCATCCGAAAATCTTAGATACAATGCCAACAGTGTAGTTATGCATGTCTTATGCTAATACATAATTCGATAATGCTAACGATCGACCATATGATAATGGCTAACATATGAATACCATCAAGTATAGGAGCAACAGAAATGTTGAAGACCCACGTATGGGTGTGTTAAATGGGGGATTATTTTAGCTCAAAAGGCTGCTGATGGAACCCAAGGACTTCTGGAGATACCTTTTTCCTTTGACCAGATAAGTCCTGAATTGAATTTAAGTTTATCTTGAAAATCCTCTAGAGATCACGCATGGAAGCTTTCTTTATTTTTTCTATGATAAGTTTCCTTACAAATACCTATATGTAATGTATGGAAAAGTAGACTAGTAGAGTGGTGAAGCGTGTGGAAAATGCGATAACTAGTGAGCGAGAGTGAGGGAGTGGAGTTGATGTTCAATTTTCCTCCTCCGAGAGTTTTTTGAAACTTTGTTGTATGTGTATCAATATAAGTAAAATTTTCTCTCAAGGCTCAAGGCTTGTGTGTTGAGTGACCAATGATCCATAACAAGTGGTATCAACCCGTCGAGTTGAGTGAGGTCACCGAAAAACACTTTAGAAGTCTCAAGTTTGAAATGGCCGAAAATAAAGAGTTATCGCAAAATTGAATTTGACTATGTATTTCCCTTTGTCTAGATTAGATGAAGATTCTTGTGGTCGTCTGCCATCGTTTCGATTGCCAACAACAGCTCACGCACTGTATAATGGTGGCGCATAGAAGGCACTTTTGATCTACGTGCGGCGTGCACCACAAGCAATGACTAGAGGGTTGGGACAATCATGTCAACAGCACATCGGCAACGATGTCATATCAACAACTAAGTTATCTATCATGTGGGTTCTAGTTGGTAGCCACGCCAGTCTTATAGGTCAATACAAAGTTCCATATGGCTTGCCACATCAGTAGATTCTAGTTAGCTTGTGACGCCCCAATTTCGAAAACGTTAATAAAAATTTCCAAAACCCAAGTGTTAAATGTTTCATTATAAAATGGTAAAAATACAAGTTTGAGTTATAAAATATTAAATACGAAAGTTAAGTCTTTACAAAAAGTGGTTTACAACATAAAGAACTTTCAAAATGGAACTATAAAACACGAAAATATATATGTAACCTAAGGTGCAGTGAAGTCCTCGTCGATGGCGTTGTTGTCTACTGGAGAACTCGAGTCTTCGTTCCCTTTTTTGGTACCTGAAGTGAAATGTCAAGGATATAAAGTAGAACCATGAACTATGGAACTCGATAAATAATCCTACCATTTATCTCAATTCAAGTATATGACAAGTATGAAGATGTAAAGTTGAGGAAAACAATAACACAAAAGTATAATGACATTAAATACTATGTCGTGTCATATCATCAATTTCCATAAATCCAATGTCAATACCAAATTATGGACCAACAATCCATTACCCAAAACATAAATCTCTAACTGTGAAAATTATCACGTTATCAAGACATCAAGCTTATAAATATTAGATCGTTAAATAATGAAACATTAGATCAACATTATCAATGTATGCATGTGCTAATTACCACGTTATATGACAAGTCATCAATACCGTTATCTCATCATATTTATGATTTTCCTATTATGATCTCAATCCCTATGTTTCTGATCATCGTGTTTCCGATACTTACATTCGCGATTGTTAGTTCTTGTTTGCTATGTTCCCTATCTTTATGTTTTTCGTTCCCCGTATCCGAACACTAAAGGCTTCCTAAACTTTTCACTACTACGACTAGACTTTATAAAAGCAAACACAATACAACTCAAAAACATAACTCAGCTCAAGAATTAACTTGGTTCAAGATGTAGTTCAGCTCAAGACATCAATGTGACTTAGGACATTAGGTCGGCTCAAGTCATAACACAGCTCAAGACATTCCAAATATAAGCCATAACATTGAGATTCATTACAGGGGTGATGATTCACGAAGTTTAGTCACTTAGGACCAAGGTCTTGAATACCGGATTGACTTGAGTACTGATTTTCTTATTGACATGGTACGTACCGGTACCGACCATATACCGGGTACTGTATCGAACTTATCGCCAACTATCAATATATATATATATATATATATATATATATATATATATATATATATATATATATATAATAGGGAGAGAGTCATAGAGAGAGAGTAAAAAAAATTAATTTTTTCGCAACTATTAAAAAAAAAAATAGTACTGGCCAGCATGGTCGATATTAGCCGGTAGGACCGGTACCCAGCCGATACGGGCCAGTATTGAGGACGGTATGGTATTATAGGTACTTGGCACCATTTTCACACCAAAATAATATGTACCGGCCGGTACGGTACGATATCAACAACCTTGCCTAGGACTGTGTTGTCATGCTTCTCATTCGAAAATGTATAAGGGACCCTAAGTCTGATTTAAGTCCAATCATTCTCATATGCATGTGGTTAACGGACCAACTGAATCACAATCCATAATCAATATGTTTGAGATCAAATATGCAATCATCGTGAATGCAATATGTGAGTGGTCCAAAGTCAGGTTTAGGTAAGGGACGTGATTAAAGGTTTAAGTTGATGATGATCGAGTAATGAGTTTTGAGTATCGGATTTCAACAATGGTCATGAAGAATTTAATCTAGCTTAATCCATCATTAACAATAGTTTATGGTTCAACATGAATTTATCACCAAGTTCAAATGAAGACCTAACAATATGCGAAAACATATTCAAGTTTTACTCGTGGAAGCTTAAGGCTCTACCGGTAGAATCTTAATCATACCAATAAAACAGTCCTCAAGTTGTATCGGTAGAAGCCTAGGGCTCTACCAGTAGAGGCAAAATCGATTTCAAGATAGAAGTGAGTTGTACGAGTAGAAGCCCAATGTTCTATCGATAGAAGTGAAATGTTTATTGAGGCAGTAGACTATTGTACCAGTGAAGAACAAATCTCTACTAATAGAGAAGTTATCTTCTTCAATGGAGCTCTAGTTTTGAAGCCACTGGAGTTTCGTGAAACTCTATGGTTGGTCCATAAACATCGAATAAGAGTTAAGGGTGTGATGGTTTACCTTTATTCGAAAGGTTGAAGTGCGATTGAGCTTGATTGTGGAAAAATGAGTTCCTCCTCATTGGCTTGATTTTCAACAAAGTACACACACACACACACACACACACACACACTCTCTCTCTCTCTCTCTCTCTCTCTCTCTCTCTCTCTCTCTCTCTCTCTCTCTATATATATATATATATATATATATATATATATATATATGTGTTATATATATATATATATGTGTGTGTGTGTGTGTGTGTGTGTGTGTGTGTGTGTGTGTGTGTATGTATGTATGTATGTACATATATTGTTAGAAATTTGAAAGGGTTGTGAATGAAATTGGGACACCGAAGGGTCTCTGCATTTATAACTCATTCATGGTTGTATTGATGTGCATTATTAGAGCTATTGATATCCATCAATGGCCCTATTAATCTCCTTATTTATGGTTTTAGCGGTTCGAAAGTTTATAGATTCTATTTATAGTTGAATCCTATTTTTTGTTTTGGTACACCGAGAACGAAGAATGACTTGGAAGTTTTGTGTCTATACTATTTCCTTTTGGTTTTTCGGGTTTTGTGGAGAGAGAGACACAAATTTAGTTTGTTCGATAGACGGTCGATCGGGTGGTGTTCCATCGGCTGAGTGAGCTGTTTTACCCTGGGAGACAGGCGTCAGAGTGATCCTCCAACACCCACGGGAGGCGGCAAATCTGTTTTAAGAGGATTTTGATTTCACAGGACTCGGTTTGGTATCGTATTTTGATTTTTTGATTATATTGTAATTCTGTTCTGTAATTTGATTGTTGATTCAATGAAATTATTTTCTGAAAAGAAATCCGATCAACTTATCTGTACAATTTTTTCCTACATATATTAGATGTGAAGAGGAAAGGAAGAGGAGGTAAGTATTTATAGAGGGAGGAGGAACATGATGAATGGATGAGAGTGAAGCAAGGGGAGAAAAACAACAGTGTGAGGGGGGGAAGCCTGTGATGGGAGAGGAGGCAAAATGTCAGGGGAGAAGGTGGAGGAAGGTGATGGAAGAGGAGAGGGATTGGTTGGAGAAGTGTGGAGGTAAGAGGGAGGAAGGAGATAACGTTAAGGGGGGAGGGGGGAAAGGGAGTCAGGGGAGGAGATATGTGGTATATATATATGCATGTATATGATATACATATATGTATGTATGTATGAATGTTTATCTAGATAGGTATAGTGTATGGAGGTATATGTGTGTGCATATATACGTATAATATGTATGTGTATACACACACACACACACACACAAATAAACAATAATGCGTAACAGATAAATTTAATTTACAGGCAAAATGCTTATTATTGAATTAAAATTACATATCCTTACAGGCCTAGGACTATCATGTGCTGGCACATCAGTAAAGCTAAGTCAGCATTACACGTCATTGTGTGTCCGATCAAAGCACAGCCAGTAGGAAAATTTCATTGGAAAAGAAATATGTTAGAATGTTATTTTTGCAATTTTAGAGCCGTTTTAGCTCTGATTTTGGCCAGGAAATAGTATTTTTTAAAAAAACTAATTTCAACATTCTAGAACCAATCTTGTGCTCTATTTTTTGAGATTCGACTATGGAATTGCAATGTTGTCATTTTTATAGCTTCGAGAGGCTACTTTTAGTATTTCAAGCTAAACCTAGAGTCCAAGTGAGGTTGAGTCTATGATTTCTTGCTTCTAGGTGAGATGTCGGAGGTCAATATGAGTTTCATGATCATGTTGACAGTGACCAAATATGTGATTTGGAAGCCAAGGATGAAGGATATCCTCTTTTGTAAGGATTTATACGATCCTTTGAAATTAAAGGGCATTAAATCTACCGACATGAATGTCAAGGATTGAAAGATGATTGGGTTGATCACACAATTTGTCAGATATGAGGCACCATATAGCCCACGAGACGTGCACCTATACCATGTGGACAAAGAAGGAGGTAATGTACCAGTCGAAGACATCACGGAATCAGGCATGACTTGTGAGGAGGATTGTAATCTAAAACTCTAAAGCAGGAGTTCAGTCGCAGAGCACATGAGTCAGTTCATATATTTGGTTAACCAGTTGGCCAATGTTGAGCTTAAGTGTGACGATGATACATAGACCTTTTTACTTCTTAGTTCGCTTCCAAACTAATGTGAGACTTTGGTAGTTTCTCTCAACAATGTAGCGCTAGATGGAAAGATAACCATGAGTATGGTTAAGGATGTCATATTCAACGAGGAGGCGCAGACAATGGAGATGGCCATTGACAATTATGACAAAGAATTGCAGGCTCATCTAGCAAGTGGGAGAGGTATAAATTAGGTGCATGCCAACGAAAGTACGAATAGAGGCCAATCAATAGGTTGTGTGTATTCT
The DNA here is from genome assembly GCA_019985065.2 of Arctostaphylos glauca. Classification (NCBI taxonomy): domain Eukaryota; kingdom Viridiplantae; phylum Streptophyta; class Magnoliopsida; order Ericales; family Ericaceae; genus Arctostaphylos; species Arctostaphylos glauca. Next base: position 2,355,973 of record JAHSPW020000010.1, read on the forward strand.
TGCTATTATTGTCATCAAGAGGAGCATATTCAGTAAAATTGTCCCAAGTTCAAAGCAGATAAATGGAAGAATCATTCTTTGAAGGCAGTAGTTGTTTTGGAACTCGGGGATTTAGAAGATATGCTTCTGGCTAGCAACAACAACAAGCACAAAGTTTGGAAAAACAAACTAGGTTTTAGACTCAAGGTGTTCAATTCACATGTGCACAAATAGGAGAAGTTTACTATTTACGAAGCATACAACAATAGGATTGTTAATATGACCAATCATTTGGGAGCAAGATTGTTGGAAAATGAACATTAGATTATGTATTTCAAACAGAATAAGGGGGAGGCTAAAGGAAGTCAAACATGTATCGAGATTGAAGAAAAATATGATTTCTCTGGTGGTGCTAGGTTCAAAGGGTAGTTGTTTCACAACGACTAAAGAAATTCTCAAGGTTTTTAAGAGAGACCAAGAAGTGTTGTAGGGAATGAAGATTGGACAAATATATAGGGTGGAGTGAAGTGTTTGACATGGGAAGCTCTTGTCAATCACTAGTCTAGCTGTTAGGGTGAGTAGGGACAAAGAGGACGCAAAGACACACACAAAGTGGGCACAAAAGAAATCATATAGTCCAATGATATCCATGTGCAGAGTGATGGATACAATGGTGTGTTGGGGCTCTATGAGGTTCAAAGGGAAGCTTCAAGCAATGAGACGAGATTGATTTTGAAAAGTTGTACAACATCGACGACAACTAGGACCAAGAGAGTATCATTTGCTAAAAAGTTGATTAGTGACGGTAGGACCTTGGGAATGATGCATGCAAGAAGTGGAGAAGTAGGGTCACAGTGAGCAAGGAAATAATTCTTGTACGATACCCCGGTGAGGAGGTGCATGTACCTAGGCAATGAGGGTGCGTAATAGAAGGATTGTAATGCTCCGATTTTCAAACACGTTAATAAAAGAATTTTCAAAATTTCAAGACATTTTATCATTTCATAAATAAAGGAAAGGTACAAGTTTGTTTAGTACATCCTCTACGATATGAAAATTAAACATGACTAAAATAGGATACATCTCAAAATAATGTTCAAAAGGTGAAAATATAGAGCATGTACCCTATGTAACTAAGGCTCGAAGAAGTCTTCATCCACGGCGTTGATGTTGGCAAGCTATTTTGAGTCTATTTTATCGTCTTCTGTACCTAACAAGAAATATCAGAAGCAAGAAAATATGCACGATGAGTTATGAGGCTTAGTAAATTACTTTATCCTTAAATCCCTTTTTAATGTTTGTGATAATATGATAAGATAAAATACGACATGATATGTGCAATTTATAGGAAAGAAAATGTATTGAGTCCCAAATTCATATCGTGAAGTGTCATTCATCTAATTAATATTCTAAGTATTGTCATCTCCTTAGATGTATACAAATCCTTGGATGTTCTCTGTCAAATCATAATCTATTGAGTCATAGAACATCAACTAAGCATGCATACGTTACCAAACAAAAGGGCATGTCAAGACCTTCTCTGGTACTGGTTCATGCACTACACATCATGATGATTCTATCAATACCCGATTTATTCAACAACTTCAGATGTTTACCAAAAGTCCTTGACTTCCAATTCACAAATTACCAATCATGACAACATGTTATGTCAAACTAAACACTTCCAATTTATGGTGTTCCTGTTTGATAACGTTCTCAACCACTAAGCTAAACTTTTTCCCGATCCCTACATTTTCGATCGTTGGCTCCCTTACGTCATGTCCCACCGTTGTATTCGCAGCCATTATTTTCTCCCAAGCATCGTTCACACACCAAAAATACTTCCTAAACACACTAATCTCACAATGACTAGACTTTATGAGAAAAATGGTACGATATGGCTAACAAATATAACCTGACTAATGACACAGCTTAGGTCAATTATGACACGACTAACAACACAACTCGATTAATGACGTAGCTCGGCCAATGACACCTCATCGTTTAGGCCATAGCTTGGCTTATGACGCATCACAACCTAATAACACCCATAAATATTCTCACTGAAAATATATAATTCACAACAATTTCAGTTCCAGTTTCACAAGTTTCATCAAATTCTCCAAGGTTCGGGTATTCGCATAATACCCTAAATTTCAAGTCCAACTAACATTCTAATCCTAATTATCCATATTTATGTTTAAATACTAATCTAGCATCAAGGTTCAATATAATCATGTGATTGATGGCAATAATTTAAATAAATTAAAAGCATAACAAACAAGGCACAAGATCATTATGACATGGAGTATAATGATATTTATGCAAATTAGGATATACTGCACAAATAGTTCAAGCTAGGATTTAAATATAATAATTAAATATCAAGATAAAAGTGAAATAGAGATAATACCTAAACCACTAGGTAGTTTGGTCTAGGGTTCAGCCGCTTAGCAATTCAGACGGGGTTAGGCAAGGAGAGATTCAACTAGGCAGGGTCAGCTAAGCAAGATTGGCCCTTCAACTTCAACTAGACATGTCAGCTCGACAAGGCTAGTTAGGCGAGTTAACTTTAGCTAGGGAAGGTCATCTAGGTAAGGTCAGTTAGGCAAGGTTAGCTTCAGCTAGACAGAGTTAGCTCGACAAGCTAGTCATCAATGAGGTAAGGTCAGCTTCAGCTTCAACTAGGCAAGGTTAGCTTGCCAAGGTCAGTTAAGAAAGGTCAACTTCAGCTAGACAAGACCATCTCGGCAAGGTCAGCTTTAGCTAGGTATGGTTAGCTCGGCAAGGGCAACTTCTACTAGGTAAGGTTAGTTCGACAAGGTCAGCTAGGCAATGTGAACTTTAGCTAGGCAAGGTTAGCTTGGCAAGGTCAGTTAGGCAAGGTCATCTTCAACTAGGCAAGGTCAATTTAACAAGGTCAATTAGTAAAGTCAGCTTTGCTCGACAAGGTCAGCTCAGCCATTCGGACCTACAATTGAACAATAATGACTATAAGTGCAAGTACTCTAGTGATGGGGTGCTGTACGACTATCATCCCGACAGTGGTGCAGATCACTCGAGGATAAGGATGTTATTAGCCATATAGACCGAGCACAACAAGAAAGCAACGCTAGAGTGCCAGATCTGCAGCGGGATGAAGTGTCAAGTACGTCATGTACCACACATGGGATGGAGGCCGGGATGTCATTGTGAAGATCTCCCATGTTTGTGTAAAAGGGGGAATTATTGCAACTCAAAAGGCTGTTGATGTATCCCAACAAAAATGATACGCACACATCACTTTTACACATTATTTTTACACATCACTTAAAACTACGTCGTTTTGTGTTAAGAAAAAACCGTATTTGTATTTGACCCATATCGCTCAAAATATATTTGGGTCTTTCTCAACATAAAACGACGTAGTTTTAAGTGATGTGTAAAAATGATGTGTAAAAGTGATGTGTATGTAGCACTCTTGGTATCCCAAAGGCTGCTTGAGCAACATTTCCATTTTGACTAGATAAGCCTCGAATTAATTTTGGTTTATCTTGAAGATCTTTTGGAGATCACGCATGGACTTCTCTTTGTTTTTTCTTTGATAATTTTGCCGATAAATACATATATGTAATATATGAAGAAGCAGATTGGTAGAGTGATGAATTGTGTGGAAAAGGAGATAACCAATGAGTCAGAGTGTAGGAGTGGAGTTAAGGTTTGGTTTTTTTCCTCCTCCTTCGAGAGTTTTTTATAACTTTATTGTGTATGTATCATTATAAGTAAAATTTTATTTAAAGACTTGTGTGGTGAGTGAGTAACGATTCATAAAAAGAATACCATGAACAAATGTGCTTTTTATTTAATTTAAAATATTCGTATATATTATTCACTGTCATGTAACACATACACTTCACACATTACTCACGTACCCCTTCATATGGGGTTCCCTTACAACAACATGCCCTGCTATGTTTTGCACACAACGGGGTTCAAGTTGAAATGTATTGAGTAGTGAGAGATGAAATTTCCATTCCAAGTGGCTTACAAAGAGGAAATATTAAACTAACATGGAATCATGCCAAGTAATTTTGGGTCTATTAGGTTGGCTTTTTGCCAACCAGAAGACCAATGTGTAACCTTTGGAATTATCATTTTAATATATCTATTACTTTTTTACTTTTGCCGATAAAAAATAAAAAATCGTAGTTGTTGTGTATTTTTTATAATTTAAAGTGTCAATGTCAGCTTTTGCATTTTAACTAATTTTTTAAGAACTAATCCCAATTACGGAAGGCCCAATTAAAATCAGAGTCAAGCATTGTATGTGGTTCTATGATTTCTATATTTTTTTTATAATTAAGAGTGTGCGGACTAACGTATGCGCATGCCGACTAATCTATGGCCGGAGTACTAAATTCACTATCCACTAGCGGATAGCTCAATTAAAATAAGAATAGAGCTATGTATTGATTGGTTCCATAAGAGTTAATACTACCTACGTGATTTCGAATTTAAGACCCTTTTTTTTTTTTTGATAATAAAATTTAAGACCCTTTTGTTATCGGCAAAAAAGAATTATATTAGTCTTTGAAAGGAGAATTATAAAGATTAAATGGACTCTGAGAAAATACCATTACACGAAAAAACTCAAATCTTAACTAGATTTATCACTCGAGCCATCGACAATCATCTGCTACTTGAAGCCAAAAAAGCCAGGGAAGGTTGCCAAGGAGTTAGTCATGTCTTGACACCACCGGACTAACTCTCCGAATTAAAATGTAGTTTATTTTTTTTCTTTTTTTTTGTGATAGCCCAGGTATTCGGCTGACTTTGGGATTACCTTTAACTTAATGCTGACTAGTTCTAGAAGCTTTGAAATTAACAACCGAGTATACATCCAGTAGCCCCTAGTAATTATGTCTAGTAAAATTTGATCTCATAACCTTGGGACTAGAACAAGCCCGTTAGTCATTCTCTCTCACACATAGACTGTCGAAAAAGTTAGGATGACAACTGAAGCTGAAGTTAGGGTACATAGTACTGTACATATGAGTGAATCTTTTGCAGTATTTGATGGAGAAAAACTATGATGCCAAGGGGCCCTTGAAAGACATAAAATGAGAACCTGTGACACTGTAAAGCTCATCAGTGGGGGATCCACCTGAAATCCAGCCGGTCATAAACAGTGGATTTTGTCCCAATATTTATCCATTTATAGGTTTCCTTTATTATTAGAGAGACAGTTTTTGGATTAGCTTTTTTTGTGGAGAAAAAAATCATGCAGAAGAGTTGCTGCCTTTTATTTCATCAGGTGAAGAACAACATCAAAGAGAAATTGATTAATTTCTAGTTTCTTATGCGGAAATATTAGAGAACTAATTTCAAAATCTTTCTTTTTTATGTTATATTTTAGTACACACAAGAAAATATTAAAAGGACAGAGGTACAAGAGTCATATATAACTCACGAAGTTAACAACGTTATAGGCAAAGCCACAGATTAGTAGCAAACGCTAATAAATCAGGGAGTGATCGATGTCATCATGCTCTTGGTCCTGTTAATCTTTATGATTTCTAGATCAAAGATTAATACATTCTTTGTTGCAGATCTAACAAAAGGCTTCTTTTTATTTTGATTTTGTTAGAATTAGTTGGAGTGAAATAGGGTAAGATCAGAAGCTACAGTAGAATGGTAAGTAAAAAACTTTAGGCAGTACATTTTGATAAAGGAATATGATTTGTTCATCAAGTCGTCACTCATCTGAGCAAAAGCACGAACGCTTTTACAAAAGTAGTGCGCAACACTTGTCAGACACTCTGCCGTACTATTTAGCCTCTTTTGTTTTAGTAGGTCTTATGGATTGATGGAGTAATTTTCCGTGAATGATCTATCTATATTGTTGATATCGATGTTTTTGGTCAAATTAAACTATGATATATTTAAATCCTAGGGCTTAGCCTAAGCAATCGTCGCGAGGAGCTTAAGGGTCCATAAAAGAGATATCAATCACCTACATTTTTAATAAGTTGTCATAGTAAATGTAAAAGAAGTCATGAAATATTGCCATAATTTGGCGGCCTTCGTGAAGTGATTTTACTAACACAATAACGTTAATCGCCTTCATGAAGTGATTTTATTGTTATGTAGCATCTCCTTTTATTTCTTTTTCAAGCTTCTTCCTATAACTGCCATATATATCTTCAATATGTCATGTTCTGAATTTAAAAAAAAAATTATATCTGAATATTCATGATCGTGTCGTGTCGTGTTTAATAGGGTGGTAGAGTGTCTGACAGGTGTCGTGCACTACTTTTGTAGCTCCTAGGGCTCAACCTAAGTGATCATCATGAGGAGCCTAAGTGTCCATGAAAGATATCTCAAGCAACTTCTTTTCAATAAATTGCCATAGTAAATGTAAAAGAAGCCACAAAATATCGCCTGGTGATCATCGTGGAATGATTTTACTTACATAATAACGTTATGCCTTGATAAAAAATAAAAAAAGCTAAGGAATATATATATATATATATATATATAAGATTATTTTTGTGTTTTGTCGAATATCCTTTTATTTGTTTTTTGAACTTCCTATAATTGCCATATCTTCAATATGTTGTGTTCTAAATTTTTTTTTAAAAATTATACTTGATCGTATTATGTCGCGTCGTGTGTGTCTTAGCGTAGATTTGCCATAATTTGGCGGCCTTCGTGAAGTGATTTTACTAACACGATAACGTTATCGCCTTGACAAATAGAAGCTACGAAATATATATATATATATATATATATATATATATATATATATATATATATATATATTCTTGTTGTGTAGCATCTCCTTGTATTTCTTTTTCAAACTTCTTCCTATAACTGCCATATATATCTTCAATATGTCATGTTCTGAATTTTAAAACAAAAATTGTATCTGAATATTCATGGTCGTGTCGTGTCGTGTCGTGTTTAATAGGGTGATAAAGTGTCTGACAGGCGTCGTGCACTACTTTTGTAGCTCCTAGGGCTCAGCCTAAATGATCATCATAAGGAGCCTAAAGTGTCCATGAAAGAGATCTCAAGCAACTTCATTTTAATAATTTGCCATAGAAAATGTAAAAGAAGCCACGAAATATCCCCATAATTTGGTGATCGTCGTGGAATGATTTTACTTGCATAGTAACGTTATCGCCTTGATTAAAAAAAAAAAGCTAAGAAATATATATATAAGATTATTTTAGTGTCTTGTCGAATCTCCTTTTATTTATTTTTTGAACTTCCTATAATTGCCATATCTTCAATATGTCGTGTTCTAAATTTTTTTTTTTTATAAATTATACTTGATCGTATCATGTCGCGTCGTGTGTGTCTTGGCGTAGATTTGTAATTACTTAAGCATCAAATAATCCCAAGTCCACTTGGTCAAGTGGGATAATGACTTTGGGTTCAATTTAGCAACAAAGTGATTGAATGGGTAGTTAGATATAGCAAAATAATCATTGATGTTTTTGACTATTGAAACATATAATAAGAACCAGTTGATTTTGCCTGTAATTGAACAATTTTTGTGAAGTTTGAGTTGGCAGGTAGACAACATTATTTTATATGGATTTCTGGGGTCTCCTTTTTATTTGGTTGCTGTTTAAAAATCTTCTCATTTTTATTATTACCATTAATAGGAGAAGGTGAATGGGAAAAATAAATAGTTGCAGCACTTAAGACTCAAATACAATAATCACTGCCTTTAACAGAGATTGGGGCTGGTCAGAGGTGATAGTGATGATAGCTTGCTGGGCTAGAAGGTGTAGTGAATAATTTAAAATATTTTGCAAGAATATATTTTTTTTGATCTGCAAAAAGAATTTATTAATCTTTAAAAGATATTACAAAGAATGTTTTTTTAATAGCCAAGGTATCCGGCTGGTTTTAAAATTACCCCCAATCTATTGCTAACTAGGACCAGTCCCACCTAACAAGCATATAGTATTATTCACTTCTGCATTAGATAGCAGAATTTTTACCTTTCTCGTATCAGCATCCTTAATCATCCAAAAGCTCGTTTATCTAACTGTTTCGGACACAACTGTGTCTGAATGTGTCCGGAGCACAAGTCTGAAACATCTGTGTCCTTCGCATTCCTCTATTTTTTTATGTGTGTGTGTAGTCTGAGACTGAGCTCTCCTAGTTGTGTGGGACAGGGCTGATACAGCTTCAGCAACATTTGAGTACCTTGTCCCAGATCTGTCAAAGTCGAGATTCCTCTTTATTTGTCCTAACTCAATTTTTTTTAAGTATATTTTGTCTCTATTTATTTATTTTTTTTTGCATTTGTTATTTTGGCCTTAAATTTTTATAAATTATTAGTTTGTCTTGATGAAATGAATCTAAAAAGTATAAAGTTATATCCAAAGTTCAAAAAAATTCACTAAAGACGACAAATAAACACCAAAATATATACCTTATTTTTTGTATTTTTTGAACTTTTTTCAAATTCAATTCATTATTTATAATTTTTCTGAAAACTCTCGTCGAAACGAATCAATAATCCACAAAAAGTTGATCAAATTGCAAAAAAAATTCACATAAGAACAAAAATAATTAAATAATAAAGTCAGATCAAACCCTGTATAAGTGTGCAAGAATTTTTTGTTTTTGGTAATCAAAGTTTTGAGCTAGCTTTAAACTAGTTTCTACAAAAAGAAAAAAAATGTATAGTCGAGATATCCAGCAGGTTTTAAAATTATTCTCAACAATGCCGATTGGTCCTCGGGAACCAATCATACTATTCACTTGCGGAGCCCCTTTAAAGCCATTTTTTATCCTGTATACATTGGCTATATAAGAGTTGATAGCACTTAAGTGTTTTCGAACATGAAACTTAGAAGGAAACATATCTTTCAGTCCCAAATCTTGACTACCGAATCAACCCCTTGAGATACGAAACCAAACACCTTTGAAGTCTTCTGCACTTGCGAGTTAGTTTATCCTTTTCTTAACACCAAACACCTGAGTGTTTGCATTGGTTCTCGTTATAATTTAAAAAACCATAACTAATTACAATCTATTTTGTGCATTGAAAAAAACGATTAAGTATTGATATTGTTGAAAACTGAATAGTGGCCTCCGTGCTCATGTGATGATTCCTGTACACAAGTTCTAAAATTAATTGAGGTAGTTTTCGGCTGAGGACACTCCAACGATAGAGTTAGTAATGGGTTGAGAGACGGTATATGTAAGAAAACAAATATGGAGTACGTAAAACGTATCTTGTCATTGGCTTATTAGTCCGTTTTATAGGGAGGAAGATGAAGGAATTCTAGGCAGCTTGATGACCGCTGATCACGCTCCTCTTTTCTTATTAGGATGAGCGGGTCATTTATTGAGGCTATGTTCCCTGTGTGCCCTAAGACATCATTTGCAGGATCTTGTCCGTGATTGGTTTCTCTTGGTCGAGTGGAGATCTAACTCTTGGAAGGTTGGATGTCAACTGGTACGGTTATGCCAAGTGTCCTAAATATATATGGATAGCTATGTGTCAAGTGAATGAGTGATTAACACATGAGTATTGAGTAACCGAGTTTTAAATAACTGAGCACTAAAAAATTAAGCGTTGATCTAAACTAATCCGGGATTACCAGTAACAAACACTCTCTTCCCAAGAATCCCAACAACAAAATCTGTAATAGTAGACTAATTTCACTCCTCTTTTCCTATATTGAATTTGATTTTCGTGTCTGCACCACGGCGCTGGAAGCAAATAAAACTTGTTATTTTATTAGATATTGATTGTGGGATGGGGTGCTAGAAAAATGGACTAGGACTTCTTGGCAGACTCGAGGTACAGTTTGTTTATCTATTGGCAGGGAGGTGGGGAGGCATGCCAGCTAAATTTGTTGCCCTCTCTCTCTCTCTCTCTCTCTCTCTCTCTCTCTCTATATATATATATATATATATATATATATATATATATATATATATATATATATGAGGTAAGAGTTCAGTTTTTTTATCTTTTATTTGACAAATAAGGTGATAGATTTTAATATGTTTGGCAGGATTTGATTAGTTGTCAAATTTAATAGTTACATCCAATAAATCTTCCCGCATGTTGCATGGTTTTGATTTCAAACATCTCGCAATGGAGTTTCAACAGCAATGAGAGTGGCGGTAAAAGCGGCGACAACGGCGCAGACTTTGTATTTTTAGCTTGATATAAATATTTTCTTTTATCTAAAATCAAATCTTGAGTAAATCTGATGATTTTCTAATACCGTAATTAATTTATTGTGACTTTATATAGTTTTGTAATTTTACTATAAGCCTTTGAACTTTTTTTTTGATTGCTTATTTGTAGTTTTAGCTGTTTAGGCCTATACGTCGTGTCGTGTCGTGTTGTGTCGTACCGTGTCGTGCTGTTTAATTTGTACTGTATCAATATAAATTGCATTCCTTCGCTCTCAAGTTTGATATTATTTGACGAATTGGCAATGTAGTCGTATTTTAAGTTTTTTTTTTTTCTTGCAGTCGTTGGTCGAACCCGTTTGTAGTAGTAATCTTGCGAATCAAATGTCATGGGAAAATGATTTTATTCTGCTCATTTCTTGGTTGAGTCATAGAAAATCTATGGGTGATGTCTCTTTCGAAATGCGCTCCGGATCAAGTTTTCGAAATCCATATGAGGTTGCTCACATAATGCATGCCATGGTTTACTTTTTTATATTATGCTAAGGATAAGCTAGTCCTCCAACAATTAGAAATACATACGCATATTCATATATAAATATATATATATATATATATATATATATGAGAAATTATTAGACATTTTCCACATACCATGTGCTATCGTTATGAAAAACCATCACACACAAGCGGATGATTCCTTATCTTCTATTTATCTAATAAAATATATCATTATGTCTCATTCACTAAATCTGCCGCTCCATAATTTGTCGACGCACGACATAAACAATACCGTACAGTGTATATATATGAGCTGTCAAATTTGACAAGAACAGATCAACAAATCCTACTAGTAGACAAATCCACAATCAAGTCAACTACCCAAAACCAAAACCAAAAGAAAAACCCTAAAAAAACTTGATAAAAAACAAAGAACCAAGAAACCAGACCATAGCCAGATCAATTCTAGGCTGGCATAGTCCCAACCCCCAACAATCACAAAAAAAAAAAGAGACCATTTGAATATATCTTCACTCAGCCCAGAACCAGATCTATCCTTCCCCTGTTGTGCCATTTAGCCACTGGGGTCTGCTATATATTCTCCCAAAAATGGCCCAAACCATATCAACTTGGGTGATAAATCCACTTTTGAACACACCAAAAAGGTCAGATACCAACAGTTTTCAGACCAACAATTCTAAAGAGTTTTTGCTTAAGTTGTCAACATGAACAAACAGATTAGTGGTGTTGCTGCTGCTGCAATCGGCAAAAGCTTACGAAGCAGAAGGCCTCTGCCAAAAAGAGGCCAGGTAAAGTCAACGATGGCAGCAAATGCTTTCCATTCGATTGTTTCTGCATTGTTGAGAGCTCCTTCACGTTACCAACAGTCCGGTGGGCAAATCTGTGACAGGGAGACCAAAGAAATCAGAAAGCATTAGTCCATATCAAGGGGAGAAATTTTTTGGATTCCATTTTGATTGATGTACATTCTTCTTCCTGATGTATAAATGGTATCCCTTTATTTGTTTAGTTAGGGAAATTAGCACCACATTGATTGGAATAAATTCAGCTGTCACATTTATTTGACTACATTAATTCATGATTCACACCATTATCGTTAAAAACCATCACCATATTCGTTCATAACTTGGAGTACTAGCATTTATAATTTGGTGAACCAAATGCGAACATTAGCATTCATAACATGGGACCAAACACCGCGGTAATTCATAACTTAAACCACTTGAATTCGTAAATAAGCACCCTTGTTTTCTGGACAACATAAATAGGCAAGGCATTTATTGAAGCATTTCCCGGGAAATAGTGAGAGAGGAAATTTTACCAATATCAGTTTTCTTTTCTCTTTCCCAAAACCATGTCATCATGCTTTCCTTGAGATCTACCAGAAGAATCAAAAATTAATGATTTCGAAAGTAATACAACCTACATAAGTTCTTCAACTTCTCCAAACATTCCATTTAAGATGGACAGGTTTCAACAGAAAAATCAGGAGCATCTGTTATGAAAATGAGTTCCAATGCTTGAACTGGAAGTAACAAACTGATTCTACGAAAAAATGAACACTTAATATTCACTTAACGTTTCACTTCATGGATTCTACTTCCAAAACAAGAGAAGAGGTGGTGTGATATAAGTTGCAACCATATGAAGGTCCGAACATTTAGTTTAATAGGAAAAAGCTATTAGCCCATGGAGCAGTCCAATTTGCATTCCAGAACCACACATACATAAGGAATAAAAACCATCTTCCTTGTAGATATATAGTGTTTGCTTCTGATCGCTATCTTGTTTTGCATCTGATTCATAGCTTCATCAAGGAAGACTTATATAGGTTTGTCTAGTAATAGTAATTTCCTAACAAGGGAATGCTATTCCTTTTTCGGATTGCACTTAAACATGTGTCACCAACTGAATTATGAAAGCAAAGCATTTGCATGCTAGGAAAGAGTTCATTAAGATGATAAAGTGTGTTGAAAAGGGTTTATCGTGAAGCAAAAGGTTCTCAACTTAGCAAGAGCTTTTGGAAATCTCTGTTTATAGGACTTCTCTTTTCTCTTGGGACATGGCAGCTGCAGCTGCAGTAACATTTACTTTGTTCCAGATACAGATCTGGAACAAGGATTTGAGCCCAATTGCTAGGACTTACTAAGCTTTCATAAACCAACAAAACCAAACTGTGCATTAATTCCAGTCAATTGGAGTAGGCTACATGAACTGATTTTTCAGATGAGTTTTGTCTGAGGCGTCGTGTTCCGTGATATCTAGAAAGCACAAGACTAATACGTGATGATTGAGTAACTTCCCACCACTTTTTATAGAGAATTTGATTCTTGTGCTATTGCCACAGTACTAGAATTATGAAGCACGGATACTTCTAGATGGGAGTCGTATCCGTACCAGATACCGATACTTCCCAAAAGTATCCACAATACAACAATATCATTTTGTATTTTTGACGTATCGGATACTTATCTAAAAAAATTATGAAAGTAAGATTGTAGCACTTCTTACATAATATTAGAGTAAAATTATTTGAAATAAAGAAAAATATAAAATTTCAACATTTTACTTATTCTTTAGAGAGAAATACTCAGTAAAATAAAATATTATTATTATTTTTGTAGTATATTAAATATCTTTATTGTGTGACACATGTTTTTTATTATCTATAGATCTTAACAATTAAACAAGTAACCAAGTAAATTTCAAAAAAACCATAAGAAAAATACAACGATTTATCACCATCCTTGAAAAATTATATTTTAATTTAACATATCCTAGCCTTATTTGTATGTTATTTTTTCACATCCATGCTTCATAAGCTAGAAGTGAATAGCACTTGCTATCTCATCATATCACAAGCACTCATTATTATGACATCTTGGGCATTTAGAATTGGATTAGGACTTTGACTCTAGGTATATGTTCTTTAGCTAGGCAGGGTGGTGGGGAGGCATGACAGCTAAGTTTGTTGACATCTAGATTCATTGAAAAAGAAAAAGGTTTTAGTGTTTTAATCTTTTCTTTGACCATGCAGGGGACAGATTCGGATACCTTTGGCAGGATTTGAATAGTTGTCAAGTTTAATATATACTTTCCACAAGTCAACATTCATGGTGGTTTTGATCTCATAGGCTTTACACACTGCTTTGGGAAATCAATTTTACTACCACGGTTTGATGTTGGTGAAGAGTTGACTGGGGGAATTGTCAACTCCATCCTAGATCACTTGGCACTGGTTTTCGGAATCCATGGGGGGCCAGGAGGCAGGATTTTAATTTTTGTAAAAACAAAAATGAACTTATTGGAAGTGCGTATTATTAAGGTGTAAATTATTCACTATTTACAGAGGTATAATTCAGAGTTTTTAAGAACTTGGAGGGCGGGCCGAAGCTCCAACTCACCCCGCCTCCGGCTGCCTCAGGATAAGACCCTTGAATCTTGACAAGCACAAAGGGTACCATGATTCAGGTCATGGATTTCTCTTTTATAATCTAACAGGCCGAAATATACCATAATTAGCACAACCTGAACATCATCTTGGGGAAGTAAGTGGCCTAATAGTGATTATTGCTATAAATAATCGAAATTTACAAAATCAATATCCAAAGAGTTGCTGCAGTTGAGTTGTCTTTATCGTGCTATTTTGGTTGTCCCATTAGAAACGCGAAGATTTTTTACTGCATGCCACGACCACAAGTAAGAGTATTTTCGAGATCATAGCATTTTTCCGTGAGAGTATTTTCGAGATCATAGCATTTTTCCGTGGTAAATAATATTTTCTATCTCCATCAGCACAAGAAGGTCATTATTTTAATCTTACCAGCAAAATGTAAATGATTCTCAATAAGCAACCAGCCCCTATGATGCAGCATCCAGTTTAGATGGGATGGAAACAACAAAACTGCCATTTGATTTTTCCAATGAGATTTCCCTGAAAACAAGCGTAAGCCATTCCAAAAATTAGACAAGAATCTATGAGAGTTTCACCCAAAACCAGAACCAGATGCATTTTATTGATAAATTAGCTGTCAAAACTAGACAAGAACAGATCAACAAATCTTACCAGTTGACAAATCCACTCTCTTTCTTGATGAAGTCATCTACTGAAAACCAAAACCCAAAATAACCCAGAAAGTAGAAACCACACGTGTTTATGGTCAGAGCTGAAGTACCAAATAATACATAATTATTAAGTGGATTATAATATGGCAAAAAAAAATGGGGATCAATCTGTTTTTCAGCAACCACTCACCAAATCATCTCTGTATTCAATTTGTGTCAAAGTTTGGGAGTAAGGAATCTTCAATAGCCAGATAATTATAAGCTGGCATGCCTCCCAACACCCGCCAATGAAATAAAAAAGACCGTTTGAATATTTCTTCACTCAGCCCAGATCTATCCTTCCCTGCTCGTGCCATTTAAGCCACTTGGGTGTGCTATATATTCTCCCTGAAATAGCCCAAACTATATCAACTTGAGTGATAAATCCACTTTTTCCTCACCTAGATTGAACACAAAGAAAGGTCAGACATCAACATTTTCTCAGACCAACAACTCTGAAAGATCTGAAAGAGAAGGTGATTTTGCTTAAGTTGTCAACATGAACAAGAAGATCAGTGATGTTGCTGCTGCTGCTGCCATAGGGGAAAGATTACGAAGGAAAAGTCCACTGCCGAAAAGAGGCCAGATAAAGTCAAAGATGGCAGCAACGATTGTTTCCGCGTTCTCGAGAGCCACTTCACATTACCAACAGTCCGGTGGGAAAATCAACCATGGGGAGGCCAAAGATATCAGAAATCGTTAGTCCAAATCGAGAGAGCATTTGATGGTCACCATTACAATTGCTCTTCTTCTTCCTAATGTAATATTTGTTTGTATTCATTGACTTAAGGGAGAAAGATTGATGTAGAAGAAACCCCAACGCCACTTTTGCAGAGTAAAATGACATTTTGTATCCAGAAAATGAAAGCAAGTACTTAAGAACAACTGGAACTAGATAAACGTATGAAAAAGGAAAAGCGCATACTTAACCTGTTCTTCCAGCTTCTTCCATATCCAGCCTCGCCAAATCTGTGAACCCAAACAACAAATTGAAAAGCCAAAAAAAAGAGAATGCACTGTAGAGTTCTGCAACTATTTACCCTTTTCTCATACTTCCATTATTTTGTGTGCTGGAAAAAGTGAGCCTAAATGAAAGGTTGCCAACTGATTTTGCTCCTCATAAAAGAATGAGCATATATGCTCCAAGATTCCCCTTCTGCTTGGGATCTCTATCTTGTAGGAGCTGCATCGTCAATCCGCACAATGTCAATTAGATTAAAAAAAAGTTCATAGGAAAAGGCCAACTATGGTGTTTCGCATTGTTCATACACCTATTCTCATATATTTATTAATGTGGGTGTGATACAAACAGTGACTTTACATCATAACAGTCAAAAATTGTAATTTGTGCTCCATAAACTAGTCAATAAAAAAGCTGAAAAATTTTCTTAATTTCAAAATTCTTCCCCAATCAAACTGTACTTAATATGTTTGTCTCCCCCATTGCTAGAACTGTCCTCCATATCAAAATATCTTAAACTACATAAAAAAAGTCCCCTCTTGTTCTAAGATTGCATACATTTTCCGCTTCCCAAATAATGATTTTCTACAGTATGGACTCCTCTTCGTTATTTCTTGTTAGTTTTAGTGTCCAATGCTCGATAATTCATCAATCTCAACAAGGACCTCCGTCCAGTTTAACTCGTGATGTGGTAATGACAAGTTGTATTCTGTGTTCCATAGTTCACGGCTCAAATGCAATACTAATATCTTCCTCCGAGTCAGGCTGTAGCAACATCTGCTTCCTCAAAGTATGGAACACCGTACACATTTGATCACTATCAGGATGCAACGCCTCGCCAGCAAGGAAGTAGCGGATGGATCCTCCAACTTGAATCCAGCTGGAACCAGGTTCCTTATACCTTATTCTTTCTTTCATTTCCATTCTCAGGTCTCTAACATCACTCCACATACCAGCAGCAGCGTAGAGATTCGATAGAAGAACATATGCAGATTCATTCTCGGGCTGCAGCTTAAGAAGTTCTCCTGCTGCAACTTTTCCTAGATCAACATGCCCATGGATATTGCATGCCGATAAAAGAATCTGCCAAATTTGAGCATCTGGACTAATAGGCATTTGATCAATGGTTCTCTTTGCCTCTTCTACCAGTCCAGCCCGAGCAAGCGCATCAACCACACAAGCATAGTGTTCTAAACATGGGATCACACCGTGAAGTTCAAACATCGAGTCTAGGTGATATTGTGCTTTGTTCACTAGCCCCGCATGGCAACATGAAATGAGAACCCCTAGATAAGTTATCTCATCAGGTTTCATTCCCAAGTCTGGCATTTTCTTAAATAAATTAAAGACTTCATGGAAGCAACCGCGTTGAGCATATCCCATCAGCATGGCATTCCAAGCAACCAAATTGGCCTTAGCTACATTTGTAAAAGCCTTCTCTGCATCATCCATGCTACCACACTTACTATAAGCATCAATAGCAGCTGTTCCAACAAATATGTCCTGATCAAATCCAGATTTCAGAGCCAGCGAATGTATTGATTTCAATAGCTCCAGGTCTGTTAAAACACCACAAGCTTTGATTACTAAGCTAAGAGATAGGCTGTCAACTTCATGAGACAAGCTCCATGCCATTTGGAACAGTTTCAGGGCGTCTAAATGGTAATTGGAATGGACAAATGTTGATTCCATGGCGTTGAGCAGTAAAACATTTGTTTCATCAATCTCTGCAAATACCCTCTTTGAATCAGCAATTCTGTTGCACTTACCATACGATGTTATTAAACTAGACAACATGGAGTTGTCTGACTCAAATCCAAATTTTACTATTAGAGAATGTATTTGCATTGCCAGTGTTGGAGAACATGAGTTGGACACAACTCCAAGAATGCTAGCAAGAGTGTATCTATTAGGTTGAATCAAGAAATCGCGCATTCGGGAAAACATTACAATTGCCTCGCTAAAAATCCCATTCTCAGAATAACCAGCAATCAGAGAATTCCAAGAAACAGAATCTGGACAAATCATCTCATCAAAAATACACTTCGCATCCCCCATCAATCCACATTTTCCATACATTGAGATCATTGCATTACGAACAGAGACAACAAGCAGATGCCCAGCCTTGTAACAAAGGGCATGAATTTGTTTTCCAGCATTCAACAACTTTGTGAGTGCAATAGCAGACAGAACATTAGCCATCATATACTCATTTACTTCTAAGCCTCTCCAAAGGTAAATTCCAAATATTTCAAAAGCTTCCACTCCATCACAGGCAGCACCAATTCGCCCCGTCCATGAAACAACATCTGGGTAAGGAATTTCATCAAACACTTTGACAGCATCAGACTTTCCTCCACAGCTAGAATACATGAACATTACTGCATTGTTCAAATGAGTCGAACACCCACATAAAAGGCCAATCTTTAGACTGAATCCATGAATCTGCTCACCTTCTTTCATCTCAAACAAAGCACCAAGCACACTAGTCAAGCTATATTCATTCAATTCCAAACCCAAACCCCTCATATCCATAAAAACATTCCTTCCCTTGTCAAACTCTCCAGTCCAAACATACCCATTGATCATAGCCGTCCAAACCACGGAATCCAAAACTAAACACCCCTCAAAACAAATTTCAGCGGCATTAACATCACCCCATTTCGAGTACTTTTCCACGAGCCCACTGACCAAAAAAACACCGGAATCCAACCCCAATTTAATTGAAACTCCATGAGAAATCTGGGTTTGCTCCAAATTATCACAGCACTTTATCAAAGAACTGAATGTGTATGCGTCTGGTTTCAGACCCGATTGTCTTAACTCCTTGAAGAGCTCGAAAACAGGTCTGGGTTGGCCAAACCGGGCGAGCCCGGAAATGAGCGCGTTGTAGACGACTGTGTCGGGTTTGTGAGTGTCGCGGAGGAGTTGGGTGGCGCGTAAAAAGTCGCCGGAGAGGGAGAGGTGGGTGATGAGGCAAGTGGAGAGGAAGGGGTCAAGAAGGCGGCCTGATTTGATAAAGAGGGCATAGACAGAGTCGGTGAGGAGTGGGTTGTGGAGAGAGGTTGAGGATTTGAGAGCTTGTGGGTACAGTTTTTGGAGGACTAGGTTCTTGAGAGAGATGAAAGTATGGAGAGAGGGAGGGAGAGAGTGGAGTCTCTTCATGCATTATGGTGAGTTTCTGTAGCTTCAGTAACTGCAGAATGCTGGCATGAGTTGCCAACTTCCATAGGAGTTAAAATAGATTTTCTAGGATAACAAATTAAACTAAAATATTATTTTTCATAATATTCATTTGCCTTAACTCAATTATATTTAAATAAATTTTATCTCTATTCAAAAAAAATACATTTATTATTTTTATGTCAAATTTTTATAAATTATTAATCCGTCTCAATAAAAGAAATCTAAACAGTATAAAATTATACTTAAAAACTAAAAAAAATTAGTAAAGATAATGAATAAGTAAAAAAAGGCTTTGTTTTTAATTTTTTTTTTTAATTTTTTAAAATTTGATCTATTATTTATTAATTTTTCTAAAACCCGTCGAGACGAACTAATAATCTACAAAAAGAAAACGAAAGACAAAAAATTATAAAAAAATCTACATAAGGATAAAAAATAATTAAATAATCGAATCAGGCTCATAACTCCGATCAATTTATGCGCATCTTGATTAATTTCTATAAGATAAATCTCACTATACTTTAGCGGGTGCTCCAATTAAAGTCAGAAATCTTAAAAGAGAATAAATTCTTAAGTCTCATACCTTAATCATTAGGTCAATATTTTAGAGTTAAATCTCGTTAATATTTCAAATCAAATTTAAATAAGTTGGTACCAATTTGATCTAATTAAAAATTTAATAAATACGAAATTTTAATTAAAAATTTTAAAAAAAATCACTAAAAATGAAAATAATTCTAAACATATAAATTTTGTTAATTTTTTTATCTTTTTATTCTTTTTAAATTATGTTCAGATTTGGGTTTTTTTTTTTTAACCCTTTGATGGAGACAAGTTAATATTTTCATAAAAATTTGACCAGTTAAAAAACTCAAAAAAAAATTAAAAAAAATGTTATTCCAATATTCAAGTTGTTCACTTTAAACAACCCTTTAGAATTATTATTTTTCAAAGCTAGTACTAATGATAGTCAAGCCCAATACCATTTTAAAAAGTAAGCAATACCCTTACACTAATGATAGTCAGGCCCAATAAATACTGTACTCCAAGGCATGCCCTAATTTGCCCCTTTTACTTTGGATTATAGTATTTATTTTCATTTCATTCTTTTGGCTGCTCAATAAATTTTGTTGGATAGATCTCAATTAGTTTTAATAAAAATACTTTTTATGTCGACATTATGCATAATTTTTTACGCCATGCGACTACTTAAAAAAGACGAGCAATTTGAGACAGAGAAAATATGTATGTAGAACATTACATTCACCTTGCCCCTATGACGTTGTAAAGTCCTCACCTTTCTTTTGAAAGTGGGGGAGGAATACCAACCAGACTACAAGCCATTGGCAACTATTCAAATTGATCAATCGAATGGCTAAAATTGACGATATTTTTATCCAAAGATTACAAAAATAGCAATCATGTTCTCGCTTGTGACTTAGAAGTATGCTTATTATTCCTAAGTCTCAAAATTTGAAACTTCTCAGGCCATGAGTCTATCAATTCTTATAGGGTTAGTCTATACAAACTTTTTCTCTGACTTTAAATGGAGCTCCTGCAAGTAGACGATGAGATAACCCCAAGGGGGTTGCCCTGGTAGTCAAGGCTTGAGACTTAGAGGTATGCTCCTTCTTAAGTTTTAGGTTCAAAACCTCTCAAGTGCTATCAATTCATTTGGGGTCAGTCCATGCAAGGCAAAATACCCTAGTTTTAAATGGAGCTCCTGCAAGTGGATGGTGAGATTGATCTCCCGATGACTAATCGGCATTAGGTTGGGAGTAATCCAAAAACCGACCGAATACCTCGGCTATAAAAAAATAAGTGGACGATGAGATTAGTCTTTCGAAGACTAATTAGTATTAAGTTATGGGTAATCTTAAAACTCACCGAATAGCTCGACTATAAAAAGGAAAAAAAAAATGCACTACGGTTCTCAATATTATGTATTAATCACTAGGTCAATCCCTCAAGAGATTTTTGACTATTTGTGTTTAAGGTAGGTCTACTATGGATTTGGAGAAACTATCATGCAGTTTCATTTTATAAGTTTGGCGTATATTTTGTGAATTATGGATTTATCTTGACAAGAAAAATTTAATAAATGAATTTGTTTTCAAAATTTCACTAAAACAAAAAATAATTCTAAACGGACAAATTTTTTAGATCTTTTGTTTTTGTTAATTTACAAAAAATTATGTTCATATCTTTTTATTTTTTTAAAAATTTCTAATCGAGACGAATCAATAATTTATGAAAATTTGACACAAAATTCAAAAATAAAAAAACGAATTTAATTTTTTTTTAAAAAAAGTCAAGCCACTATTCAAGTTATTCACTTTAAACACTCAATGATAACGTGTCCTCAAAATCAATCACTATGAGTCAGTAGAGGTTCATTTGGTCGTTAATTATAAGTATCTGAGAACTAGTTGGCATTAAGTTGAGAGTGATCGAATACCTCGACTATAAAAAAAAATGATACCATGTCCCCTTTTTAATTTGGAGTATAGTATTTATTTTCATTTCTTCCTTTTGGCTATCAAAATACAGGAAAAATAGCGTAGGTTTGTTAGGTTTGTCCTTGAAACTACATTATTTTGATCTGATGCATTTTGATAATAATTCGTGTGATAAGTAAAAAAATAATGTAGTTTCAAGGACAAAACAGACAAAACTATGTTATTTTGCTGCATTACACGCGCATTATAGAAAAATGCACTACAACTCTCCATAGCAATTTACATATACTTCAAATATAATCAGGTAGCGTTTGCATGATATATATACTGTTTGATGATAAATTATAACGCATCTTATATGTAATATCGATCTTGTTTGATGATAAATCACAATTAGCTAAACAAAAATTTTAATATCATAAAAACATTATAAATTATGAAATATACGTAATTTCTACATCACACGACTACCTAAAAACGACGAGCAATTTGACACCGCGAGAAAATATGTATGTAAGACATTATCTCCACCTTACACTGATGACGTTGTAAAGTCCTCACCTTTCTTTTGAAAGTGGGAGAGGAATACCAACTAGACTACAAACCGATGATGACCATTCAAATTACTCGATCGAATGGCTAAAATCGACACAGATTTTTATCCAAAAATTACAAGAATGGCAAGATTTTTATCCAAATATTACAAGAATGGCAATCATCAATTGGGTTGCCTAATGGAATTTGCTAGTAAAAATACTACCACTTGGGCTAAATGCCAAGAATTCAAAGTACTTTTCAGGGAGTTTTGATTTGATTCCTAGCTATTTCGTGATGGGAAACCCTTCAAACGATGCAGTTTCTATAAGCCTATACATACTTGGATAATGATATGCTACACTACTGCTTTTGGACATACACTAGAGTTTTGACTATTTGAGTTTCTTTTTATAACGTAGAGTGTTCGGGCTAGTTAATTACGGGCATCTCAATTAATTTTTAGGGATTAATCTCACTATTCATCTGCAGAGATTCAATTAAAGTTAGGGCAAAATCTTATATAGACTAGCTTCATAAGAATTTACAACGCCTATAACGCTCCATATAAATTAACCACTGACCTAATAACTTATTGGAGCTTAGTCAAGTGGCCCAAATGATTAAGTCCAAGTTACTAGTAGTAATTTACATGGTCCCTTTATATACTCAAGATCACTCATGTAGACTTTCGACATCACAATCTCTCTATCTTTAAGACTTTGCGCCCTCGCGAGAAGTTGAGCACTAAAGTCATCACGGCCTAACCCCGGGTCTATTCTCTATTGGCCATACAAAGTCCCGACCCCCCTCAATTTGTACACGAGTTATGCTGATACCATTTGTAATGCTCCATCTAGACTACTGGCCCAATACCTTCTTGAAGCCTAACCACGTGGCCCAAAATACTTAAGCACAAGTTACTAGTATGTAGTAGTTAACATGATTTTTTATATAACCAAGATCACACATATAGACTTTCGGTGTGGAACAAGATGTCACAATACCTACAAAGTTTCAAACTGAACAAACCCCGAAATATCATGTTTTAATCACTAGGCCAACACCTCAAGAGATTTTTGACTATTTGAGTTTAAGGCAAGTCCACTACAGATTTGGGAGAACTGTAGTGCAGGTTTCTATAATGCACATATAATGCGAGCAAAATTATATCGTTTGAGAGAGGAGATGGAAAATACTTATACAAAGAGCTACCTTAAAAAGGACTAACATCCAAAGTGATTCGACCTGACCATTGGATTTCCTCCCATAATAAGGTTTCAAAACCAGTACAACCCCTTGATTCTATACCCAAACAATTACGTGATTAGATTGTCCAACAAAATGAAACATATTCTCACGAGTCACAACTATTCTTTCTAGGGACAAATGTAAGACTATTATTTCTTGCTTCATACATGTTGCATCATGAAATCTTAATTACCAGGTTTTGTTGTATCACGAGATCATAATTCTCTGAATCTCGACTCAATCAACTTATATTTTTTGATATATTCTCTCAATCTTCTCCGACTTGAACCACCATACCACCATTGTAAAAAACCAACTAATATAGAATGGGAGATATTTTTGTGCAATGCTCTAACGCTGTTCGATTATTTGGATAGTTTTTTATGTATCAAAATAACGTTTGTTTTGATGTCATAACATATCCTGTTGTACACAATGCACGATAAAACCGCGTGTCCAACTAATGTATAATGTTGAGTGCATGGCATAGACCAATAGTAGAGGTTGATGTGATGCCATTTTCATAAAGCTTCTACACTTTCTTGTTATGGTTACAAATTAAGGAGATTGGCAGAGACCCCAGCTTGCTCTACTATTCCCCTCTTTTAACAAAGTTGAAGAGAAAAAGGCTGACTAGTGAGATCATGTACCAATCATCACATGCATCATAATGAATGTATTCAAAATTATCTAATACACGTAAATTTCATATCATACTTGTGACATCACACACATCAAATTACTGTGAGTACCATATGTCTGTAGTGATATGGACGCACATATGTTCATACACAGATTTAAACATGGCTAGATTCGAACACATGTATTAGGAACCATCTACTACGCATGAACCTCATACTGTGTTTGCAGGGGCTACCATGTGAAGACAAGGGGAAGGGGGCACGAGGCACTTCAAAAAAAATTTTAAAATTAGGATTTAAGTATAAATTTTAAAAAGTACAAAAAAAGAATATTACATTTTGCCCCCCAAAAAAAAATTACATTTGGCGCCTCTTTTTTCTCAGAAAATAAATCTCGCCCCCCACCCAAACTCTAAATCCTAATTCCGCCTTTGACAACTTGTGAAACCCACACGCATCAAACTATGGCGACCACATCTGTAGTGATATGGACATGACATATGTCTAGACACAAATTCGAATACAGATTTCAAACACAAATATATTTAGAGCCGTCTAACATGTAAACCTTATACTATACTTGTAAGACCCACACACATGAAACTAAAACGGCTACATCTATAGTGATATGAAGCCATATGCCTGAACACATATTCGAAAATAGATTCAAATACGTGTATATTTAGAATCCTTTAATACACATGAACCTCGTACTGTACATGTGAGATCCATACACATCAAACGACAACGACTACATCTGTAATGATATGTAAACAGAGGTTTAGACACGAATTTAAATACAGATCTGTACTCCGACACTTATACTCCAAATCATTTTGGTGTTACTTTTGGAATTGAATGGTACTAGTGCTCTACTAGCTATATTTAGCTATATTTGAAGTGGTGTCCCCACCATTTCACCACACATTAATTTGGTCATTTTTCATGTGTTCGAAACCCCACATCCCCTCTTTCAATCATTTCATCCAAATGTAATGATCTTTTTCCACTTTATATGGTCCTAATATATAGTCTCCACCGAGTCATTTAAGCCATGTTTGGATGATCCTGTATTTGGATAAAACTAATCTTTCTTGGAAACAATATTTATTATTTGGTATCTTCCATTATTGGGATTAATCGTGCGACTCGATGAGTATCGATGAGAGCAATCAAAAAAAACAAAAAAATAAGGACCGAAGGAGAAAAAGTTGAACTAAAACTACCCTAAAGATACCAAAGATAAGGGTAAATTACATAAAACTCCTTTAATTTATCACTCGGTTTTATTTAGCCGTCTTAATCTTTTAATTGTCCTAGTCTCCCCCCTGATCTTTTTAAATGTCACAATTGACTTCTTTTGGATGGTCGTTGTTACAAAAGTTAACGGTAAAAGTCTTGTGCTCAGCACATGACCTTTATATTGCCATTAATGCCCCTAGGGTAACTGATTCTGCAACTACATGAAAAAAAAATAAAAAAATAAAAAAAATAACAGGTTCCTCAACAGTAGCAGCTGCAAATAAAACCTGAAGGTTGGACCCTCAAAAATACATAGATCTAAAATTTTGCAGCAGCTCTATGTATTTTCATGTAGTTCTAGCTGTTGGAAATAACACTAGCAAACTCATGGGTTGTATCGTATTTATACTATGCCGAAGACATGAGCCCCAATAACACAAATTTTTATTGACTTTGGTGGCTGATGTAATGTTGGATCACTGGGGAAGATTTAGTGTTGGATGTTGGAGAGAGGAGAGAGAGGGCCACATGAATTTGAGGAAAAATGTTAGGGTTGTTGCAGATTTGAGAAGGAAGAAGATGACCAAAAACGATGTTGTTTTGGTCAAGTTGTAGGGGGTTATTTACATAATCCTATTTATACCGTTAACGTCGTTAGTCGAGTGTGACATTTAAAAATATCAGGGAAGAGATTGAGATAATTAAAAGATTAAGGAGTTAAGTGAAACTGAGTAATAGATTGAGGGAACTTTATGTAATTTACTCTAAAGATAATAGAAAACTGTCTACTTCAAACTTTTTCATCTTAAGTGGACTTTTTAAATATTTAATTCATATTTTTTTATTTTTTAGATTTATTTTTCCTAAATAAATAATAAATCTAAAAAGTTTAAAGCGTCTACTAAAAATAAAATAATTATAATAATAATAACAACACCAAATAATTTTGTCCAAACACACCCTAATTTATTTGGAAGGAGATAATTTAAAGACTAGTCAAGTCTCTTCTTGAACTTTTGGGGCTAAAACCAAACTTATAACATGAGGGCTCCTCATATTTAGAAAAAAAAAAATAGAAGATATCCTTTGTAAAAATCATCTGGATTGTGGTATTTTTTAATTATTTTTTTGTTTTTATTTGAAAAGAATTGTGTTTGTATCAATTTTTTGTTGATTGTTCGTTCATTCCCAACAAAAGAAATATAAAATTTTTTAAATTATGCTTAAAAATAAAAAAAGAAAAAAATAAATCAAAAAAGGGGACTGTATGTTTTGACTTATTTTTTCGTTTCTAGTCAACTTTTTTAGTTTTTGTAAACAATGTTATATTTTTTAGATTCTTTCCGTTGAGCTGAATCAAAAAGCCTAAAAATAAAAATAAATACATAATAAATACAAAAAAATTAAATAATAAATAATTTAGATAATTTAGGTAAAATAGAACTTAGTTCTCTATAGTCCAATGTAAAGTTCTTTCCATTGTATTTTATTTTACTACTTTCTATGGTCTTTACCTAATCTCCACTGAGCCATTAAGACCATGTTTGGTAGCAGAACTAATTTGGAAGGAGGGTACGTAATTTACATGAATACTAGAGCAACTCCACCACTATTAAATATTTTAAAAAGTGAAAGTTCACATATTTTGCTTATCACTCTTTTACGTATGTATTCCAATGCTACTTTCTTTCTGTCCTTCATTTTTTCAAAATTTTTTAAAATGTAAAAAGTTTGAGAAGAACCTTCAAACCAAGATAAAAATGGAGAGAATTGATAAAAAAAAAAGAAGTACAAAGTTACAAACACAAAGAATGACATAGATATTTTTACATGGTTCTCTAAAGGTATAATTGAGAATATCTACAGCTTAGACCAATTTCATTACGTACTAAATTAAGAAGAGTACAAGACACATCAACTAGTCGAGCAGCAATGTTTTAATTAAAATCTGGACTGGATTGGTTCGGCCGTCGACTAGATCATGCAATGTTCGGTCAACCCCCCTAAACCATTTTAGTTACAAAACCCGTCTTGTAAAAATCGGATTAATCCTATAACGCTTCAAATTTCAGACGCGTTAATATACAAGTGTGAAGTAACCAAAATACCATCGTTTCATTTAAATACGAATTTAATATAAAAGATAGTTGAAATACATTCAAAAAAATTATTTGCATAAAAAAGACTTTAAACTAAAGTCAGATCAATCTAAAACTATGGGGCTAAGTGTCGTCATATAGTGTATAATATGGTCTGGCTCTATCGTCATGGATACTTGGCATGGAACGCCAAGGGCAGAAGGAAGTTGCACCATAAGTTTTGACACTCAAAAAATTACTCTACCTTTAAGTTCTCTTTTGAATATTTTAGCATAATAACACAACATGCAATGTACAAGAGTTTGAAATAATCAAGGTTAATGATATCATGCAATAAGATAAGTACAAAAACAATAAATACAAGTTTAACTGAAATAACTAATTAAAATAATTCGAATAACTACCATAGTGTATGTCAGTTCCGAATATTCCATAAGTCCTTCAACTTAAATCAATATATTCTAAAGTAGAACCACATCATATAATTCCATTAATTGTTCCAAAAATAACCTCATCATTTATTATTCATCAACATTTCTCATCAATTACCTCGTCATATATTTCAAATCAATATTTTTAAATTTATAGTTCAAAAGTATGGTACTTCCGAACGATAACAATCCTAAGTTCCCAACCACAATGCCTCCCAACCACACCGTTTTCATTTATCATGTTCCCAATGAATAGACTTTTTCTAATATTATATCATTTTGATACCATACCGGAACATAATAAGTTTTAAGTTTTTGCAAGAAGACTAAAAAACTAAAAAGAGCACGATAGGACCGGATATAATGTTGGCTCAAGTGGAACTTGGCTAAACGCATGACACGGCTAAATACAATACCTAGGTGATAAACTTGCTTGGATCCATCACACCTCTGGTTAAAGTCAAAACTCGGCTTAAATAGTATCACGGTTACATGACACACATAAATATTCTCATAGATAATATATCCACAACAGCTAATTTTATGTCATTATTAGTGTATTTGACATTCGGATATCCACGAGACATCCTGAGTATCAACAATTAATCATCGTTCAAGTAATCAAAGCGCATTCATAGTATTTCATGCTCAACAAGTATCTAAACAATTGAGATGGTAATTACGTAATGACAAGATTGGTATATAATTGGTAAATATTAGATTATTCTATTTTAAGATAAATTATTTAATAATATATCACAAGATAAATACATTTATAATACGAGTTATAATTAAATATAGTTTTTCAAAAAGAACGTTAACTTTAGGTACCCTAAAAGGCTCAAGTTTTAAAAAGAAATTTTCGAAAAATAATTTAAAGGATAATTAATCAAGTGTAAACATGTTGATCACGATGCACATATGTTAATAATTTAACCTAAGTTAAATTTTGGGGTTTTAACATAAATTAAGAATCGTAAATAAGATCTAAGTTTTTAATTGTATATAAAGAAATTATTCTAAGTTTATTCTAATGTTAATATAAAAGGTATATACGTAATTTCACAAGACGGGGTAATTTAGTCATTTCAAAATTTAAGGGATTAGATTTGTTTTAAAATAATAATACATTTTGATTTAAATAATCTAGGGGTAAAATATGTAATTTACAAAACTTACTTTATTGTAATAACATCAGAATTATATAACTTTAACTTAATTACACCTATAACCCTTTCCGATCGTGATCCCGGTCATGGGTCCAGACATGATTCTGGATGTCCAGCTAGCGACCGGCCTAACATCTGGACCTGAAAAACATCGGCAGTCTCTGTAACTCGATGGTTCTCCTTTAGTGAAGTTTCGGTGGACCTCTAATTACACCAAAACACTCGAAAATGATCAAGAATAGGGAGCTTACTGTTGGTTTGGAATTTCAAGAAATTTTGGATAGATTTCGGTTGCCGACTCAGTTCGGTGGAATTCCAGCGGCTCTCCTTCTTCCTTCTTCCTTCTTCCTTCTTCCCTTCTTCTTACTCCAACAGGTGATTTTGTGAGTTTAGAGGAGGGTGATGGGTCCTCTTATATGCAAGAAGGGAGACAAGATGGAGGGTGATCCAACAATTAATGGAGGGAATGGTAGCCATGTATGATGGCTTCATAGAGAATGGGCTAAGCAAAGGGTAGGAGGTGATGGCTGGATGGGAGAGGGAGGTAACAAGAGAAGGAGAGGGTTGTCGGGGAGGGAGGTGAGAGAGAGAAAGAGATCATATATATATATATGTGTGTGTGTGTGTGTGTGTGTGTATCGTGTGTGTGTTTGTGTGTATGTGTGACACAGAGAGAGAGAGATTTAGGTATATATATAAGTTAAAAGTATATATATTATATAATATTTTAATAATACATAAGAAGGATAATACACATAATATATAAAATATATCTGTGTGTGCATGTGCACACGCGCGCGCATACGTCACGGATAAATTAAAACAGAGCAACTAAGGGTAAGACAACTAAACGCCACCGAACTGTTCTTTAGCATCTAGTATGAAACACTAGGGGCGAAAAAGTTGATCCGATGAGTAATTAAACTCAGTAGAAAAAGTAATAAAAAAAAATGAACATGAGGTAATACAGATAAACAGTATGATAATTAACACATACGATAATAACTGTACAGAAAGTGAAACACGTAGGTTTGTTATGCTTATGTTTCCTTTTTAAGTTTCTAGAAATACCATTTTCTTCTAGTATTCCGTTCTTACCCAACTTATCTAGCGTAGAGCACTCAGTTGATATTAACAAGTTCTTACCTAGGCAAAGAAGAGACTTTTTACCTCTACTCGAGTCAATAACTACCTCACTCTAATTAGACTTGACCGAACACTTGACTTCGCTAAGTCAAGTTCATAACGCCCAAGACAAAGTCGTCACTCCCTCAGGGTCCGAAATTGTCCAGACGTACCTGAAGTCACTTCTAACCGAATTCACCCATCTCCTAGTTGGGATCCTTAAATCAGCAAACAGGACGATGCTCGATAGGACTCCAACCCACATGGAACACAATTTGGGACGATGCCCAGAATATTAACACTAGGCTAGACGACTAAAACAACACTTAACATGACGACCACCAATATCCGTTTTACAACATACTGTTAACGATCTTACTTGTTTTCTACATAATTTCACTACTTATAATGTTCACCCAATACCCTTTGCTTCCTTGCTACAAGTGACATACGAACCAGTATTCCTATTGTAATTTCTAGATTTTCACATAATTCACCAAGCATGGTATAGATCACTTATTGCAATTTGATAACACAACGACTTTACTATATTAAACTATCGGCACGACGGGCAGATTACAATTTCCATTTTCAAGGTATGCCAGCACGACAGATGTAATCCTAACCAACTATAACACCTTGGCATGATGGTTGAATCCAGAACATCGATAATACCACATCATTCAAAATCACACAATCTTAATTTTCAATAGCCATAACCTTTATCATGTTACCGATATCTCATACATTGCCTAGAAACACATTAACAACATAGAACATGGTCAAAGTTTGGTCAACTTGCTCACATGAGATCTCGCGGGGACTTGAGGACATACGCAATGTGGTCATGGATACTTGCGTTGTGTGTTTATGCATAACAGTGGTGATTATCGATTTGAATTTACAGCTAGAATGTCCAAACAACAGCCATCAATTTGCTCAATTTTATTAGGTCACTCGAGCGGCCTAAAAAATATCAGATTCTGAATTCTAGATCAAAAAGTCAATTTTTGTCAAAAAAGCAGATAGGTCGCTCAGAGGCCTATAACTCGCTCGAGCGAGCTATCGTTTTCATCAGATTTTGATTTTAGGATTTTCTTCAAAAGTAAACAAGAACAAAACCCTAATCTGAGATTTATGGCCTCAAAAGTTTGAAAATCATTTTTCCCTTAGCAATCTAACATAATCAACTACGATTAAGATGAATTTCACAAATCTGAACATGAACAGTAAATCCTAGTCATGCTTTCTAATGAAAAATCAGTAAATAACCTATTGTAAATCGTGACCCTAAGAGTTTGGAATTGATTTTCCCTACCTTAACTTGAAGCTTTGTGAAGATGAACACGGATTTATGGAATATGGATCGAACAAAAATCCTTCTAGAGCAAAACTCTCAAAAATTTCATCTCTCTCTCTCGATCCATCAAACTTTTACCTCATACAATTTCGTGTAACAATGAAATACCCTATAACTTCGTTTACACAACCATTGTCATCATAATGCATCAAATCAAAACCATTAATTCCTGAATAAAACGTATTCTAAAAATGCATTTTCCCATTAATGGCCATAAATAGCAATTTTTTCATTCGAAATTCAAATAGGTCACTTGAGTGGCCTTAAGCTCGCTTGAGCCAGCTCTAGAAGATAAGTTGCTTAAGCAGCCTCGAGCGAGTTCCAAAATTACAAAGTCCAAATTTTAAAATAAAAAATTAAACTATTAATGAAAAATTCATTATTAATAATAAAAAGTAAATTAAAATCAGGATTATTATATGTACATGTATAAATACAAATGATATTTAGAAAAAATAAAAATAATTCAAAAATATCTGTCCATTTGAATTTATTTTCTTAAATTTTGTTTAAACTTTTAGTCATATTATTATATTTTTAAATTTTTCTAGTCAAAGCAAATTAAAAATTTACAAACAAAACTAACAAATGTGAAAAGCATTTGGATCGAGAGAAAAATAATAATTAAAAAATGTTTTAGTGAGGCAAAATTGGGCATGAGACGTGTATAAAGAAGCCCAAGAATGTGCAACTTGGCAGCAATGCATATACTCTTCCTCTGTTTTCCCTCTCACAAACTCTTCTACTTTCTCGTCACTATCCAATACCGATCTCCTCATTTTCCTGGCTAGAATCTCTCTTAGCTGCCATATCCATCTTCATCTCTCTCCTCTCTCCTCTCTCCTCAAAATTTTGTGCAGGTATCAAAATCCCCATTACCATATGCACGGATCTGGTGGGCTTTCTGCAAAAATCAGCCGCTAGATTCATCAAAAAACAGCAAAGTCCCAAATCCACTGAGCAACAGTAACCGATTTGGACCATGAAACTTACAGATTCAGAGAAGGTGGGGTGGGATCAGATAAGAAGTACATCCGGCGTAGCCATTGCGGCGAAAAATCAAGCTCTTCCCAAGCTTATGGTGTGGCTCATGCTCTTCGTCTCCGTGACGTATGTTGTCTACACTTTCAAGCTTCTCTCCTCCTCCTCCCCCCGCTGCGACGGTGACGATCCCCTCTCTACTTCCCGCAGCCATATTCGACTCAGCTTGCCCCAGTCCTCCCCAAATTCCACAGTCAAACCACTTCCCTCGCCGACCGACAACTTTCCGGCGACTACTCCCGAACCCGTCGTTTACAAAACAGAGCTGAAACACATAGTGTTCGGCATTGCCGCTTCGGCGAAGCTGTGGGAGCAGAGGAAGAACTACATCAAGCTATGGTGGAAACCCGAAGAAATGCGTGGCGTGGCGTGGCTCGACAGCCCGGTCAAGAACCGACCCGGTGAGCCACTCCCTATAGTCAAAATCTCCTCTGACACTACCCGTTTCGCATACACGAACCGGCAGGGTCACCGTTCGGCGATCCGGATCTCTAGAATCGTTTCAGAAACGTTCCGGCTGGGGATGGAGGACGTGAGGTGGTTCGTAATGGGAGACGACGATACAGTATTCGTCACAGAGAATTTGATAAGGATACTGTCGAAATACGACCACAATGGGTATTACTACATCGGAAGCTTGTCGGAGAGCCATTTGCAGAACATATATTTCTCGTACAGTATGGCGTTTGGGGGAGGTGGGTTTGCGATTAGTTATCCATTGGCGAAAGCGCTTGAGAAAATGCAGGATAAGTGTATACAGAGGTATCCCGGATTGTTCGCCTCCGATGATCGGATTCAAGCTTGTATGGCTGAACTCGGTGTCCCACTCACTAAAGAACTCGGTTTCCACCAGGTTTGTTTTTTGTCTCCTCATTTTCTGTTTTGCTGCTGATTGTTTTGGAAAATTCTAATAACTTTTGGGACACATTCGGACACATTTACATCGAGTTTATAAATTATTAAGGATACTAACATACATTTAATAATTTCGAATACATCTACGTGCATTGTTTTTGGTTCTTGGTTTTGTTGGGATTAATTTTAGAAAAAGTTAAGGAAAACAAGACGGTGCACATCTGAATATAAATTTTTTTTGATGCACGTGTGACTCACATAATTGTCAAGAATTTTTGACAATTTTAGACGTATCTGTGTCTAGATGAATAGTTTGTGTTATTTGGCCAACAATGCCGGTTTTACTTGCAATTCTTTAGTGATAGGAAGCAAAAGTTGTTTCTCCTGTAAAAAGTCTAGGAACACAGATTTTTGTGTATATTCGGGCACAACCGAAACAATCAAATGTATGCAAAATCTTCCGTAATTATGTGAATTTTACGTGCATTCGATAATTCTGAAATTATTTTGGGTTTTAGTTTTTGTTGGGATTTATTTTTCCTTTTTGATTGGCCGACACAGATAGGTACCAAAAAGTTATTTATGCCCCACTCTATTTAATATGTTCATAAATTGTGTACTTTTTCACTTACTATTTCATTGAAATTCGGAAGGCCACCGACTCAACATTAGGGTTGTATTAATGCAACACCGTGATTATGGATTCGAGTCACAAAAATAAGTAATTATTTAACGCTCTCACATTAGGAGCTCGATGTGACGTGTCTACCTGATGCTCTTATCAAATCACCTAGCAATAATTTATTTAAATAAAAATATTAACATATACATTTGTTTAATTTTTCGGAGACAATGAGTGTTTATAGTGCGTGTAACAATTTATTAACCGGGATAAGGTTATGTATATTTAATTCTTTTTACAATAACGAAGTTTCTACATTAAATTTATTTGTTTTTGCAATTTTTGGCATTGAATTTCATCTCGAACTTAAAAATATGATCTGAATCGTTCATATTGTTTGTCTTAAATTGATCATAAATGGACAATACAGATCAAATTTTTTGGGAACGTAAATTTATTTTAGGTGATTAAATAAATTTTAATGTTCCAAAACAAGATAAAATTGAGTAGAAAATATGTGGGAATGAAATTGGGGGGCAATGCAATCAATCGTTGTTTAATACGTTAGGCAGACAGGGACTTTTGGGTCTATTTAAAGGAAAAATTATTCAGTACTACTCTTCCTGAACAATCTGTCATTTTCTTGGGCCTACTATAAGAAAAGGCGAGTCCACAGGACCACATCTCAATGTGTCCTAGTCTCCCTCGTAGGTGATGATGAAGTGGGTCCACCGGTGGTTGGACTAGGTTTTCCTCTATCTGTTTAGCCATACCCCACCACCCTTCACAGCGCGTAGTTACACGCTCTATACCCATGCTAGCTGTAACCTTTGTCTCAGTGGGGGTGGGTTGTGGATTGGTTTGGTGTAATGATTAGTATTATGGATTTGGAGGATGTAGTGCAACACAGTATTATGGATATAGTGCGAGCAAAATAATATATTTTTATTTATTTTATCTTTAAATTATGTCGTTTAAATTGATTCCGCGAATTGTTATCAAAATTTATGAGGTCAAAACAATGTTGTTTCGAGAATAAAACGAACAAAATTATGTCGTTTTATCTGGCACTACACCCGCACTACAGAAGCTGTACTGCAATCCTAAATTCTAGTATTACGTGCAGGTACGTGTATAATCATTTAATTTTGTAAACTCTAGCTTTATGATATTAATTTGGTTATTTTTTGAAAGGTACATATGGGTACAAAATATATCTCTAGATGGGTATAGATGGCACACACCCATTCTATATCTTCGTCGTGAAGTGTCTCGTGTCTGACACTGGTATTTACATAAAGGGTCTTGCTAATTACCGTCCAATAGGCGATCGATAATGTAAACATAATGCCAAACAAACATGAATTTCAATACACATTCTACAAATATCAATGCACGTTTTGTGGATATCGATGTACCTTTCACATATTATCCACCGCCTAGTACTAGCGGGTGGTTAGTATTTTCCTAAAATGTCCAAGAGTCTTCAAGACTAGATAATGATGTGAGCACAGGTGCTATATGTTTCTTAGCACTTGTTTGAATTCTCAAATAGTGACTCTTTTTGTTTGGTGAATGTTGCAGTATGATGTATATGGGAACCTATTTGGGCTGCTCGCAGCGCACCCGGTCGCGCCATTGGTGTCCCTGCACCACCTAGACGTGGTTGAGCCAATATTCCCTAACGTCACGCGATTAGAAGCCCTACAACGGCTAAAAATCCCAATGAAGCTCGACTCAGCAGGTCTCATACAACAATCTATTTGCTACGATAGTGCCAAGAAGTGGACGGTTTCAATATCGTGGGGATTCGCTGCACAAGTGTTTCGCGGCATCTTATCCCCTAGGGAAATAGAAATGCCCTCAAGGACATTCTTGAATTGGTACAGGCGAGCTGATTACACGGCGTATGCATTCAACACACGCCCTGTCAGCCGGAATATTTGCCAGAAGCCCTTTGTGTTCTATTTGTCAAAGGCGAGGTTACATTCGTTGACAAATGAAACGGTTAGCGAGTACTTGAGGCATCGAGTGCCTCATCCGTCGTGTAGATGGAAGATGCCGGATCCGAATGATCTTGAGAGAGTGGAGGTTTTCAAAAAACCTGACCCTCACTTGTGGGATAGGGTAAGCTACATCTCTCTAGATGCTTATTTTCAAAGTTTGGTACATGATTGCAGTCTATGATACATGCACTCTTGGTAAGGGTTTTGATGTGTCCCACAGACATTCAACCAATAAACACGCGCACACAGACACACAAAAACACACACGCAGATGCGTACGTGCACGTGTACACACACACAGTTTAAATCTTCTAAAAAATCTATCCGCAATACTCTCATATTATGCATGAAATAGTCTCGATTTTGAGAAGAATAGATATTAGTAAATACGGATATTTCGTAGCATTCTCGTGTTTTTAATATTGGTGTTATGAAGTGCTCATATACACACCCACAATCACACGAATAAATAGCCATGAAAGAACGCAATCACGAAGCACAACGCTGAGATTTTGTGTGGTTTTCCGAATGTGCAATGGAATATATTCACAGTTCACGTTAGTTTCACTATATATTGAATGA
This sequence comes from Arctostaphylos glauca, assembly GCA_019985065.2. Lineage (NCBI taxonomy): Eukaryota > Viridiplantae > Streptophyta > Magnoliopsida > Ericales > Ericaceae > Arctostaphylos > Arctostaphylos glauca. Next base: position 2,392,297 of record JAHSPW020000010.1, read on the forward strand.
ATAAAAGTACAAAATTCATCAACTGTTGTGCATAGTACATATTTATGACTTAAGCATTCACCAATAACCGTAATACCCGTGTCTAGGTTGACATCCGTCATAGTCAGCGAAGTGGCGGTAAAAATTGAATCAGGCTTTACAAACCCTACCATTTCATGAATTGCCTGTTGGACACGTACCCTTACCCGTACCCTACATCCATACGAGTCCATGTAACTTTAAATACATAAGCAAAATTACACACACAATTCTCATGCATAGATTTGGACAACACGTGAATCGCAGGTATCGAACGTTTCTTCACACATCTGTATATACTTTCTAATGTGTGTATACTTTCTCTCATTACATTTCTGCATTCTAATCACCCAGATTTCTTTTTCCACATTAGAAAATGCCTTTCCTTAAACTATGATTAAGAAACCAGGAATGATTGAAGTGCTGCACCAGAATGACAAAAAAAAGAAGTTATTTTTTGGGGAGGTGGGTCCATTTCAACCCACTACTTATGTGGGTCTACTAAGTCCATAACATGTGCTCTATAAAAAGTTTAGGAACAGAAATTATTTATTAACATTTGGATACAAATGTGTCCGAAATCGTTGGATGGACTTGAGATTCACATGATTATGAATGATCCCACATGTATCCGACGATTCCAGACACATTTGTGTCCGAATTGGCACGAATAATTTGTATTCCGAGATGCGTTCTTAGTTTATTAAGTGACTTGGGATGTGGGTTTTGATTAGATTCCCATTTGATATTGTTTGTTTATTGGCAGTCTCCCAGGAGAAACTGCTGCAGGGTGATAAGCTCAAAGGGAAGAAACTTGGTGGTGGATGTGGGTGTATGTAGGGAAGGTGAGATCAGTCAAGTATAGTCATAACCATTATGTATGTCTTTTAGTCTTCACGTTTCATTTGTATTTTATTTTGATTGTTGGCGTTATTTCGCCTATCCGTTTAAAAATCAACCGTAATCGCAATGACTCAACTGCAAGAACGGAGCTTTACCAACTCAGCCATATCCCCCGAGCCAAGTCGAGCACGTATGAAGGAGTTTGATGCTTCTCCTATTCTTTTTTTTGGCGCCACTGGGCTTTATTTGTTCACCCACAAGCCTTCAAATTCCCTTCCCATGGTGTTTTCAAGTTCACAATCAATCACCAGGGGAAAAAAAATTAGGGCATAAAGTTGTTCACACTTACAATATTGCATTTCTTTTTTTTCTTTTTTTTTTACTTCAAGTCTAGAGGACCGAACCACGGTGTTGGATCGTTTCCACTTGTATCAGAATTTTTTTATTTTTTAGAACTCGTCGAGACATTGTTTAATTAGTACATAATTTTATGTTTTGAGATAACGGGTTTCAATTCAATATGCCAATTCTTTTTGTTTTTGAGAACCGAAATTGTACTAACCAGTATCAGATCAATATGAATTTATGCAGGATTAGTGTTCTCGACGAACTTTAGAAGTGAATGAAAAATTTGCTTTTCACGAAAAAGACAAAAAAAAAAAAAATTAAAATAGTAGAGGCAAGTGTTAAAATTATACTGTCAAAGAAGGCAAGTGTTAGAAATATTATGGATGTTATCAATTCTTACAGAGTTAATTCATACAGAACTTTGTTCTGACTTTAATTAGGACTCTCGTAATAAATTAAAAAATTAATTAATTCATTAGAGACTAATCGAGGTGCACGTAAACTGATCAAAACACTATGTTACTGGGTTTTAGAGGACACCTATACCTTAAAGGAAGGAACGTGCATTGGTAAATCTAAATGCTTAAAGACATGTTTGTGAATTAGGGACCTTTCTGGCGAAAAATAAGCCACAAAATATGCTTACACCAAAAAGAATCTTACCTAGTTTATTCCATATAGCATGCTTTAGTAGAGTATGAAATCTAGTAGACGATTAAAGTCGGTGATCGTTGACCCTACCATTACCAAAAGTCAATCCGAAAGCTACACCACCTCACTCAGAACTATTCTAGGGAGAAAGTTGGCCGTCGTAGTAATTTAACCAAAGTTACCAGATGATATTTACTGTACCGACTTCATAGCAGTATCGGTTTATTCTTGTACTGTTTCGGTCACTGTTCTGAATTGTTCCAGAACAAGACTGTACATTTTTTTAAAAAATTTTCAATTGTAATTTTTTTGAATAATTTTACATAAATTGAGACTAAAATCATCCTCTTTTATGTTTGGCAATTTTATTTTTAAATTGTGGGGTTTTATTTTTAGCTATAAATCTGAAAACGACAGTGGCAGACCCAAGAATTAAATTTGGGAGTGGCATCAGATTTGGTCTTTATAGTCACTGTTCAGTCACGCAGGACTCGTTTCTCCTCTCAATCTCTCTCATATGTATTCTTGATTTTTTAATTAACCTAAATAAGAAAAATTATACAGTGTTTTATGGGCAACGCAATGTAATATTCCGGTATGTTTTTTTCACATGTGGTATGAGTGAAGGTTCCACACAAATATGCATAGAGAAGGGGTTTAGATTATATGTGGTTGTGTTTTGGAAGTACTAAACGAAAGACATCTAGATGTTAAAAAAATAAAAACAAAATTTTTTTTTGTAAAATTGGAGGTGGCTGGAGCCACCTCCCTCCTCAAAGTGGACCCACAACTGCGAAGCAGTGCACCAGAACGTGACGGTAACGGTATGTAACATACTAGTAACAAAAATAGTACATTTACATGTATGAAATTGGTAGCTTTGAATCTAACACATTTACTAACATACTAACCGTTTGCATCAAGGGCTAATGGGTAAATAGACGAGGCCACATTCGACAACAGCTACTTAGAGGCCATTTGTGCGAATTTCGTAGAGTATGGAATCAAACACAGACATCGAACAATTCTATTTCAATCCCGTTAAGAATCAAGAAAGATAAATTATTAACAACCCTGCATAGCAATCAATTTTCAAACAAAAACCGAAGAATGTACCTTACGCTATTGGGATCCAAAATCGCAGTGCGAAATCAAAAAATATTTGGAGTCAAGGAATCTCGAGGAATTCTTACACCAGTAGAACCAAATTAAGCAAGAAAATAAGTCGTCAACACATTTTTTTATTTTATCTTTGTCTTAATTATTTTTTTTATGCTAATCACCTATTTAAAATCAGTAATCGTACACACGTTTGACGAGTTTTTTTTATTTTTTTATCTTTGTCCTGATTTTTTTTATTATAATAATCTATTTCCGTCAACATTGTTTATAACCTGCAAATGGATTACCTGGCATTTCACGAGGTTTAGCCTCAATTTATGCAATAATGAAAGTCCTCTTGTCATGTTATAACAAGTTTGTTTAGTTGACACGTGTCGATTTCCGCTTTTCAAAAGTCTTGAAAAGTCAACTTGACGTGAATCAAAATAAAAAATGTGTCTGAAATCGTTTGATGTATATAGATACTACACGATGATGACTCCTAATATATTTGCTTTCGAATTTGTAGATTGGAGCAATATTGGAAGCATTTGACATGTTCTGGATTGATGGTAGATCAATCTCCTTATTTTTGCGACTTGGGGCTTTGCTGTACAGAGCGCATAGCAGTGCTCGAGCAGTATTTTTTGTGTCAAAACAACGTCATTTTATTGTACAACACGCCCATTGTAAATCAAGTTTATCATTTCCTTCTTTTTGTTCCTCCCTATGTATAAAAATCTACTAGATTTATCAAAAAGAGCAATCGATGTTTGAAATATAATCGTTCAATACATACAAATTCAACAGGGACATGGGGATCCGTTGTGCAACTACAAAATAAAGTGTTCAACATGCGAAAACAACATTATTTTGATGCACGTCCAGACATCATAAGAAGAGTACTTCGTATAAATATAAACAACTCACTTCTTGATCATCGACATCCGATTCGTCGTTCTTGACCCTGCTTCACCTTAGTTTGTTTTTTGACTTGACCAATTCATGACGGGATTATTAATAAACTAACTTCAAACTTATCGAAGAATTCCAATCTTGTTGTCTTTTGAATTTGAATATTTCCTATCTTCTGTCCAAATAAGCGGGCTAGGACCATAACTCTTCTTGGCATTAAACATGCTCTCGCTCCGATGTTTACTTGAGAGAGCGATCAAGTGGCGTAATCCTGCTTTTTTGGGATTGTTATTAGGTATAGTTATGGACATTGTTTTTCCTAAAGAAATTAATAGCTCACTTGTCGAGCTCCGACTTTTAGCACCTGCTGACACCTTGCGAAGCACTTTCGTCTGTGCACTGCTATAGTTGTTGCTGCTGTCACTTGCACTATTTTCGACGATTGTTAACTGCGTGGACCACATTGTGTAATCCTGCATCTTGGGGTAAAGTCATATGGAAAGACCATTTTCTGAGGAGGAACTAGAGGACCGTGACATGTAGCATTATATGATTGTGAGAGGGACCCTTGGCATGCAATTAAATTGAAAAGAAATAGGTCTATAGAAGTTTTTCGATGGAAATGTAAACTTTCACATTAAGAGAACGAAAAATCATGGTATAGATGATGTTGGATTGATGGATTCCTATACCTTTCATCTGTTTTGCCCTGTCCTAGTAGCTTGGGTGGTCAAAGCCCTTGATTCTATTCGCTCTGGTCCACGATCCCTGTCCACGAAGGCGTTTCTTTGAAAGACAGATTCTCTTCTCACCCATCGTGCTTCAATCGCTTGTTGAATTGCTCTGCCTGTCACAGCACTTTCAAGGCTTGTCTAGGTAGCATTTTGGGTGACAAAATAATATCATTTGGACATCCGATATACTTTACTGTCCATTATTCTCTACAAAACCCCGTATTCGATTCAACACAACGAACGTAAAATCCACATACACTCTAGACACATCTATATTCAAATCAAAATATTTTCCTTTCAAGAAAGTGTTGTTTCAGTTGAGCCTTTTTTCTTTCTGGCTAAAGAAAGGATCAAATGAGTGGTTATGTATCTGTCTTGATCCTGAATTCCTATCATGTGATGTTAGACATTTTAGTTTTTTATTTATTTATTAATTTATTGAGTTTTTAAATTTATTTTATATGCTAAAGATGAATATAACATTGAGAACCTCAGTGCAGGTATCAATCAAGAGGAAACACAGGTGTCTCCATTAGGCAGTTGGAACATGATGGAAAATTCTCCACCAATATAATATAAATATTTGCATTCTGCACACATGTTGGAGATTAAAAGTCCGAATTACCCCTCCCCATTTTTTATGTTAAAAGATTACTCCATATCCTCAAACTAAAGAAGCTTTAATAATTGAATGATGTTTAATTAAAGAAATTCAAGCAATCATTATGTCAACTATTATCATGGTCAACTGTTATACATAATAAAAAGTAGACTGATTTAGGATTCAATTATTTTTTATGAAAGATAGTAGATATTATTTGATATTTTATTTGTTTTTGTATAGTTTCTTCTTTTTTTTTCCTCATTCGGCTCGACAAAAAGAATTGAAAAAACATAATAATATGGACCTAAATTTTAAAAAAATTCAGATAAGACGGTACTAAAGAGCTGAAAAAGTTTTAAAATAAAGATTGACTTTTTAGAACATACCCGTCATTAGTAAACTTTTTTTGAAATTTTTAGTCATACTTTTTTACTTTCTACATCCTTTACATTTAAGTTTAAAAAAATTCATGCAAATTTAATTAATAAAATGTCAAAAAACATAATAAGAAAGACAATATAATAATATTTTAAAAAATTGGGGCAAATGGCGCCTTGTAGATTGTGTGGAGTCCTTTATCCAATTGATCGTCTTACTAATCGATCTGAAAGTTTTTTTGAGATCTCTTTTGAACTGCAAAAGCAAGAACGAGTAAGTATTGTCTAACCGATGTCAACCAGAAAGCTCTCAAATACTGAAGCTTGTCTGCGAAGGAGAATGATTTAATTGGAAGTACTATTGTAGAGACGAGATGTGTCTCGTGCTTTTTGCCATTCAGTTACCTCATGTAGTCAAACCAATGTTCTGAATACCGGATCGGTTTGGGTACCGGTTTTTCTACTGGTACGGTACATACCGGTACCGGTCATGTACCGGGTAGCGTATCGGATTTATCGCAACTATCAATATATATATAAATTATAGAGAGAAAGCCAAAAAAAATTAATTTTTTCCGCAATTCTTAAAAAAAAAAAAAACAAATCCGGTACCGGCCGATATGGCCGGTATTAGCCGGTACGGCCGGTATCCGGCCGGTATTGAGAACGGTATGGTACTAGAGGTACTTGGTACCGTTTTTTTTGCCAAAACGGTACGTTCCGGCCGGTACGGTACGGTATCGACAACATTGAGTCAAACCTAGCTTGAGATCCATGCTAGCACGTGCGGAGCTCGGTCCCGATGATGTCAAAAATAATCGTTGCAATCATTGACATCATACATGATGCATTAGACATCGTGTTAGACCCTGTATGTCAGGATGAAGCCACCTAAAAAACATGTGGAATATGGGTGTAGCCGCGTTGGTTGGGTCATTCAGATTGAGCGACACTTCAGTGCACCCGCTTATGAAGCGGACTGGTTGTGCAAAATCAAGGAATCATATCGGGGTTTTCGTTTAACCCCTTGGGCTTAGTCACGGGACTCATCCAGTTAGTGGTCCAATTCTGTACCAACTCGGCCTATAACACCCCAGTTTATCAGAACATTATTTAAAACCTTTGAAGCCATTATTAAATCATTTATAGAATTACGAAAATGCCCTTATTTCATTTAAAGATACATCAAAGTCTAAAGTGCAAAAATAGAAATGACATAAATATACCTTTAGGGTTTACATTCTTTTATTCAAATAAACAAAACAGAGCCACTAAGGGTAAGGTAGCCAAACACCACTGTTATGCTCCTCAACAGATCCCGATTCTTTAATCTCGGGTGGGTTCTCGAATTACTCCACAACATCTGGTATGAAACACAAGAGGTAGATAAGTTACACCATATGAGTTGTGACACTCAGTAGGAAAAAGTCACTAAAAAATCAACTCATAGATATAGATATACAGCAAGCCACGTGAACAACTTAAAAGTACGTAAAATAAAGTCACGTAGGTTCCTTATGCCGTCATACTTTTATGTTTCTTAGAATACCATTTTCTCCCAGTATTCCTTATTACCCGACTGTCTAGCATAGAGTACTCGGTTTATATTGACAAGTTCTTACTGGAGCAAGGCAGAAAGACCTTCTATCGTCTGCTCGAGTCTATACCTACTTCACTCTAACTAAACCCGACCGATAACGTGGCTTAGTTGAGTTAGGTCCAATGAACCTTAATCGCTTTTTCTTTACCGACACAAGGTCACCTAAGACAAGGATGTCACTCCCTCAGGGCCTAGAGCTGTCAACACAGACATATTCCGAAGTCACCTTCAACTATATATACGCATCTCCTAGCTGGGATCCTTAAACAAATAGGACGACTCTCGGTGGGACTCAAGCCACATGGAACAACACTTGGCACGACGGCTAGAAACACATTACTAGGCACAACGGCCGCTAATACTATTTATCCATTTAACGAACCTACTTGTTCATTACATATTTTTTTACTTTATAACGTTCACCAAACATCACCTATTACTGTGTTACGGTGGCATTCGAACCGATGTCCTTAATGTGGATTCTAGATTTTCACATAAATACCAAATCATGCTTTACTCTATCTATCACAACTTAACCACTCGTTATTCGTTCTAAGTCACAGTAACTCATTTATGTTCAACAGTCGGCTCGACGGTCTCAATATACTATCGGCACGACGACCATTACATCAACTCTTATCAATTTTAGTAGCACGACAGGTCATTCCCCATACCAGTTGTTATCACATACCATTCTACGTATCTTCCGATTAACACATACATAGCTCCTAACATGAGTCAACACACATAATCATGGTCAAGGTATGGTCAAATGCGCACACAAAGCTCCACGAAACTCGTGATCATCCAAAATATGTTCATGGATATTTGTGCAATGTTTTCATATATATATATATATATATATATATATATATATATATATATATATATATAATCTTTCTGTTTTTCAATAGGTCGCTCGAGCGGTCTGTCTAATTATCGAGTTCTGAATTCTATTCTTCAAAATTCTCAGAATCTATCATAAATATAACAGGTCACTCGAGCGGCCTATAGCTCGCTTGAGCGAGTCTTTTTTTCTAACAAATTCTAATTTTTAGGGTTCTTAACAAACTGACCTTGATTTCAACCCTAATTTGTGATTTCTGACTCAAAACAGTAATTAAACACGAAAACAAAAATTTTACACAACCCATGTCAGTAACTGTCTATCAATTACATGATTCGAAAGCAAATTGATAGATTTCATGCTTAAACATATACAAAACTAATATTCAAAACAAAAACCCTAAATTATGCATTTCTAGAACTAATCAAATGAGATACCTACTATATATTATAATGTAAGGTTGTTTATGAATCTCTCTACCTCAACTTCTACAGATTAAGCAAAGAAATGACCACGAAAGGTAAATCATAGCCTTCTTGCTCAAGAACAAGTGATGAACACTAAGAACATTCAACCTCTCTCTCTAACTTTCTCTGATTGCCTCAAGTAATTCGTATAATAATACAATATCCCCTTAACCTTGTTAACATACTGATAATCCACATTATTCAGTAATCAAATCCATCAAAACCCCGTATAATTGCTGATTCAAAAACGCCCCTGCCATAAATGTCATAAACGCAGTAGTTCTGAAATCCGAAAGTTCAAACAAGTCGATTGAGCGGCTTCGAGCTCACTCGAGTGGTCTACAACAAACAAAGGTCGCTCGAGCGGCCTACCAATTACACAGCCAAATTAAAAAGAAATAAAATTGAATTATTAATAAAAATTTTATTTTATTAATTAAAAATCTTGAGTTATTACACGGCCCACTACTATGTAAAGAAATCAAGGGATGGAAGGTAACAAATTATTGTGTTGCAGAAAATCCTGATTGGATCAATTTCTCTAGATGTAAATAGTTGTTTCCCAGGGGTTAGGACATAAATGTCATGTCTAATATGTAAAAATCTGGAAGTAGGTATGCTATATTGCCTTGTGAATTTCAACCTGATCTTACATCAAGATAGAGTTAGTAGATATGGTTGTTTGGCACAATGATATGTGTGACGCTTCATGTATTACTGGCACAATAATTTTTTGGAATCTAATTACATGTTCCAAAATGCTTAAACTCAAGTTTTTAATAGTAGCATGTATAGTTCTTTATATACCAAAGATCACCCACGTAGACTTTCGATGTAAGACGGGATATTACAATGTTTTGTGCCCTCATGAGGGTTGAATACTAGAGTCGCCACGGTCTTACCCGAGTCTGTTCTCTACTGACTAGAGTCACCACGATATTTCACGAGTCTTTTCTCCGTTGGCCACACAAATTCTCGGCACTTGATCGTGTACATGAGTCACTCTGATACCATCTGTAACACCCCATATATACTACTAGTCCAATAACTTATTAGACTTTAACCACAAAGCCCAAGATACTTAAAATTAAGTTATCAATAGTAGCATACATGGTTCTTTATATACTAAAGATCACCCATGTAAATTCTCGACGTGGAATAGAGTATCACAATATGTTCAAAATTTATGACTCGAGTTTGAGTTGCGAGAATCAAGCTCTTTACAAGAGTAGTGAGAATCAAGTTCATAACTTGGAATAATTATTCAACATTTTTTTTAGTATTATGTGACATTTTTATTTGGTACTCCTAGCAAATCACGACACTAAAATAAGCATTTATTAGGTTGTCGAGAAATAAGAAGTGATCCACAAGTGATTCATTAGGCAAAAGGTACTATCTAAATGGTGCTACATGGTACTGCGATAGTACCCAATAATTAGTCGTTTACAAGTACTATATGTTCTTCATTTCTCTAATGTAATTTTGTTATTAGCAAATTCCTTCAGTCGTTTGGAATGTTGAATAAAGACAAAAGATTAATTTGTTCAAACAAATAAAAAGAGAGACAAAACTATATTTCTTAACAGCGATAATAGTTATTATACGCCATAAACTTTGTAGGTCATAAAAAGAGTTCATTATTATCATTCATTATTGGGATTTGTCATATCCAAAACTCTTTTAAATTCCTTGCATCCCGAGTATGATTTTTGGGAGACCATTTTATTCCTTTGTATAGGGATAAATTATCCCATCCACCCCTTTACTATTTTTCTTCTTGAAAATGTCATTACTAGTTATAAAAATATCATCCATCCATCCATCACCATATTTTTCTTCTTGAAAAAATACTCAAATAAACTTTTTATAACTATTTACCTCTATATAATAAATTTCATGTTCTACTATATTCCCACGGGAATTCTTACTTGGAGATGTTAGAAAGTGGGAAATCCCTGTGTGCCGAAGCTGCTACAATTGCTTTAGCGGGCACTGTCGTTAGAATTGAAAACATCCTTAATTTCTTGATTCATTTTTGTGGCGTGAAATTCATCATTGGCTAAACAATCATTTGGTTATGCCATTTTGGATTTTGCTCTAACCAAAGCTATTGCACTGTTTGCCCCAATGATGCTCTTTCTGATCTCATCTGTTCTTGTTATATTTGCGAATCTGGAATCCACTACTCAAACTTTCCGCTTGAATTCCAGTAACCCTTCGTAAGCTGTAAAAACATTCAAGACTAGGTTAGTGCTGACTGAGATTGGGTCTTCGATGAGCACTCCGACTATTAAGTTAACTTCTGTGAGAGTTAAAGCAACTTGGAAGTTATGGGTGCAACTGTGAGTACATGAGGTTTGAGTACCCTTGAAGTATTTATAGTATGAACCCAACAGCTCGCCTGAGACTTTGGCCGAGGATATCGCACTGTGGTTCAAAAATCACGGCGCTTCTGTCACGTGTCCCACGTCTGTACAGATTGGACAAGTACATTCACTTGTCCTGTAATAATTTGGCCCCCACGTCTTCCTAGGCAACCCTCTGTAACGTGGAGAGTACGCCTCCACGTGGTCGTTGCCCTCAGCAGCATGACTAGAGGTTGTGACTTGAGAGATCTAGACCCTGACGATGAATGTCGACCAAGGGAAGGTTCAACTAGACTTGGCATGTCATCCGCTCGGTAGGCCCACCAAGTGGCTTTATCGAACTCCTCAGTCGAATAATAGTAGAGCTATTTTTGAGCCTGTCCTAACTCGAACTCAGCACAGATAAGCCGAGTATAATCATGAGCCGAAGACTCATGTTAATGCATATCTGAGCTGTCATGACATTTATTATATCTCATTGTTTGTTTGTGCAGACAATAGTACTTTGAACCAGTAGATTATAGTAAGAGAATGGACCAGAGACACTGTAATGTGCCCTAGTAGTGTACTAACTTTCCAAATAAGCACTTGTAGCCATGTGGTGTTAGTAAATCTCCCATTTTGCAAATTTTATGAGTTGGGGTCTGGGGGTGGGTGGCCAGCTTGTCCCAGCCCCCCAAAAAAATGGATGGCCCTAGAAATTTGGGACCTACATTTAGTAGGTGATCATATATTTTAATCCACAACCCACTATCAGCATTCTAATAAAATATCATAGAGCAAGTATACTAACACACTTGTGTCAAGAATCATTTAATGCACATAAAGTTCCCAAATAATATGGGTTTTATGTGCATTAGACGATATTAAACATATCTGTTTTTGAATATCATAATAAGTGAAACAATATCCTTCACAAAAAAAAACTACAAAATAAGGTCAGTGATACGGAAAATTTATTTCCTATTTATAATGGGTGTGGGTCCATAGGAACTGGAGATTTCACCCTGCGAAAACGACGTCATTTTGGTATCCAAAATGCTGCAAGTGTCCGGACACGATATCTTGAACGTCTGGACGAGCACCAAAACATCTTGTTGTGCACGTCCTACACAGCACGATGTGCACAACAAATCTCTTGTGTTCAGGCCCTTAGTATTATAAGTTGTATAACAAATTTTTTAGTGTACTTTTTGATACACATAGCATTATTCAAATACGATTTGTTGGATATTTTATCAATTTGTCTCCTGTTAATTTAATCACTAGTTCTCATTGTCGTCGCAATGTGAACTAGTGGTTATGATTATAAGAAATGCAACGTCATTTATCGTGTAGCTTTTGATTATGAGATAGTGAGTGAGTATTTCTTATTGATTCTAATTAAATTCTAAACTTTGATGCTTTTCAAATAAAAGTGGTTAGACACTTCTCGATTTTCGATGCGCATAGCATTGACTTGGTTACCAGATGAAATGTCACGTCATTTATTGTGTAGGTTTTGGTTATGGAAAAATGAGTGAATACAATTTCGTGTTGATTCTAGAGAAAGTCTGTACACAATGTGTTCAGATCCGTCGGATGCACGTGGGACCCTTAAATTATTAAGGTCCCCACGTGCATCCGACGGATCCGGATACATCTGTGTCTGGATCTGTGTACACAATCTGTGTATGTAGCATTGTTCTTGATTCTATGAGTAAATTCTAAATTTTGATTATGCTTTCTAGAAGTGTGAAGTGAATTCTGAGATGTATGATTTCAGAATATTCTCATAACAGATATAATGAGCAAAAATATATAAAGTTAAGCCCATAACTATTTTTAAATTCTCATTTCATATTATTATTTTTGACTTTTTTATTTCTCACTTCTGTTAAACAAATTACATAGATAAAAAATATGTATACCTATTAACATAAATATAATAGCAAAACACATTTATCTAATACTATCTAAGTATTGGACATATTATACATCTATATAAATATTAGTAAAATACTTATTTATTTCATTATTCACATTCATGTGCATATTTATGAATTAACAAATTTTATTATTCCAATATATATGTATATGAATATTGTTTGTACTTTTTGTGTTTAGATATGAATTAATATTTCTCAAATGTTTTCTACAGAGAAAACACCATATATGTGCATAATAGTGAGTAAATTATGGTCCAAAGTACACTACAAACCACTAATCAGAAGCATAATTATTTTTGATACCTCTCCTAAATACTTTTATACAAATTTTGATTATGAATTCTTATAATTCAAAATACAGTTTTTTATTCACATAAAAAAATCAAACACCACTAAACCTGATTGTTTGTTCTTCCAATATTTTCTATTTGTGAAAGTTTATAAATACAGACTTTCATGTACATTCGAACACAGACAATGTTCAAAATTGTCTGATACACATGAATCTACAAAAATAATTAAAAAATCTCACGTATATTGAATATATTTGCATTCATATCTGCATACGATAATTGTGTTCTTTTTTTCTTTGTGTTCTCATAAAGCAAAATTTGTAAGAAGTCTATGTGCACAGATCTTTTGCATGCAGATGTGTTCAAAATCGTTGGATATATCTAAAGTTCTTAAATTATTGAGAGCCCCACGTGAATTTAATAATTCTGAACACATCTATATCTGAATGTGTTCAAATATTCTGTGTCCCTAATATTATTCAATTTGTAAATAGCTGTGACAAGACATGTTTCATCTAGACATGGACTTGTGTTCAATAAAAAGGTCTTGTTGGGGAACTACCTAACTCCTAACAAGAACATGACTTTGTCTACACACTTCCTTTTGGAAATTATAGTTTGTTGACAAGATAACCTAAATGATTACAGAAATAGAAGCCAATAATGTAATAAAAAAATCTAAGAACAGAAATTATTCATACATATTTGAATATAGATATGTCTGGAACTATCGAATGTACATGAAACTCACATGATTATGAAAACTCCATGTACATTCCACAATTTAAAATACATCCGTGTTTGAATATGCACAAATAATATGTATTCCTAAATTTTTTCGCGCAAGCTCTTTGAAGTTAAGAAGATGGATATTTTTCCTCTCAATTTTGTCAATCTCAGTGGAAAAATACCAAATTTTGCATCAAATTTTGCATCAAATGGTAAACAAAGGTATTGAAAAAGAGTTATTTTAATACCAAAGGTTGACCTTGTGGTCAATGTCTGCGATGTCAATTTAAGGATTTTTTTCTTTTTAATGTCTTATATTCAAAACCTTCTAAGCGTTGTCAAATTTTATAGGTCAGTCCATACAAGGTGGACAATGAATCGCCCATTACTGAAAATTATGATTGGTTTCTTTAAAAATTAATCGATATACGTGTAAATTAATTCAGACATAAATTATATGAAAATAGAATTACTTTGACGAAGCAATGATGATGATTTCTAATTGACATACAAGAAAGCCCTAGTCAATATTTCTTGGGGTTGGGATTCCATTGTTGAAAACAGAGAAAAAAAGTACCTAACCAGACCCTTCTTTTTATTCCCACAAACCATAATGATACTATAATTCTGAATACTCGGACTATAACAATTTCAATGAACATGAGATCATATGTTTGCACCAAATGATGCATAATAGCAAGAAAGTAAGAAGTTCTTTCATTGAGACCGTACCATTTTTTGTAATTCTCACCGGGTTATGTTCTCAACCTAATTCTCCAACGAGGTCCCCCGAGTGACCCTACAAATTTTCTAAAATTTAGCACTTTTCCCTTTAAGAAACCAATTGGAGAAACCTTTCGTATCGTAAGAGTCTAATTTTGTTCATTCTCGTGTGGAATCTCACTTTAATAATCGAAACCATCTATTTTGTTTCTCTAGGTATTATGAAAAAATTCAGCTCAAATTGTATATCAATAATAAATGTTTGACCTAAAAAAATGTAATTTTTTACTTTGAAACTTTTATTTTTTTTTAAGTTTAAAAATTAAATTTTTAGGTCAAGCATTTACCGATATCCGATTTTGCTAAATTTCTTCGTAACAAATAAATAAACTAATCATAACAAAATAGGTAATTCTGTTCATTGTAGTAGTGTCTCGAAATAATCTCACATGACGAAAAACTAGAGTGGAAGACTGCATTAATCAATATTTTAGGGGCAAATTGTTGCTTATACTATTTTCTAGGGAGGCAAAATGCTCATATTATCATTACTACTTAAATAGAAAAGAAAATAACAACAAAAAAAGGCATAAGAAGTGATCGTACCCAATATACAAGACTCATCAACCGGCAGAATAATTAGGCAATCTTTAATCTCCATTTTTTTTCATTTTTTTTCATTAAATATGTTTTTTTAGGACCAGTAAAATATGATCATATTAATAAACTACTAGAACAAATGAGACTCAGTCTAAGAAAATAAAAAATAAAAACAAAAACGAAAATGAAAACGAGCCGCAGTGGCAGAATCAGCGAATGCACCCAACTCAGAGGCGAATCTAAGATTTATATGTATAATTATAAGAAAAAGACATACTATTTGTAGAGCAAAACATAAAATTTTATAAAACAAATTTACCAAAATAACCAAAAACATATCTACTCTAGGAAGAATTTTCAACTCAGTGAGATCAAGTAACCTCACTTATCACTACGTACATCCACCCCTGACCCAACCAACTAGACTAGCTTGCTTTGATTTGAATGTTGGCAATGAATGTATACCAAATTAAAGCTGCAAACTGACATATATTTCATGAGAATCTTAAGGTTGTGCAACCTTTTTCCAATAGAATATAAGTATTTCATGGTCCATCTGGTATAGATAATTTTAACGTTGCAACAACGATGTAAACCAAAGAAGAAAAAGGAAAAGAAAAAAAAAATGCATGTTAACAAGTAGATTCAAAGAGAGCATAGACTTAAATTTCTATTAGATTCATTCCTAAGCTTGCTTTGTTGCAGCAAGATGATCAGTCTGGACAAACCCGGATCTATGAGGAGGAAACGCTGAACATAATGAGCAGATTGGAAATCTCCACAGCAACTGGATACGAGAGACTTGCTTAATGGCCATGTGCCCTATGAGACTCAGAAGAAAGTGAGCCCCAACGAAAAACGAACGGACTTGTTGACTTCTGAGAGTTGCTGTCAGTATACCAATTCCAGAAAGGGTTTTAACAGGAAACAAATGAAGTTTTCCCCGACAAAAGATTTCCCAGACAGCACCCAAAAGATAAATAAAGTCAAATTCAACTTCTCAGAATCATAAATAATAACAGCAGCAGACTGTACAAATTCACCGAAGATGTACAAAGGGACAACACGAATGAGCCATTTTTGGGAATTGTGGAACAGTAAGTGTAATGACCAAGTAGAAAGGCTTACCAACACAAGGACCATCACTCTTCCTCCTCTTCCTCATCTTCCGGCAACCCAGTCTCGTCTCCTATACCGTCCAGCAGTTCATCAACATCCACCCCCAACTCCAACAACTTCGCGCTCAGCTTCTCTACCTTGCTCTGCTCTTGCCCTAAACACACAAGCAAATCATTCAATTCCGTCTCACTCTCCTTCTGTGCTTCTTCCCTCGCTTCTGCCTTTATAGCCTCAAGATCTGGAATAGGCGTTGCTCCACCACTCTTTAAGGCTTTAACTTCCTTCTCCAGATGGAAATTTGCCTGTTCAAGACTGTTGTAAGCATCAGACAAGCTCTTCAGATCGGCTTCAATCTTTGAGGCCAAATTTCGGTACATTGTGGCCTCGGACTCGATCTTTGTTTTATCTGCCTTGAGTGTCTCCAGGCGTTGGGACGCCTCTTGAAGATCTCTGCGGAGTGTTTCCACATGGACTCTTTCTGCACCTGCACTAGTTCTATGCTCTGGCCGGGATGACCCGCCGCTGCCCATCTTGGCCAGGTCTTCAGCCAAAGTTGCATTTCGACTAAGAAGGTCCTATTAGGATTAAGAGAGAAAGCGAACAAACAAAAAGGTAAATACACAGAAAACAGACAATATTGAGTTTATCTGGCTCTACTTAGCACAATTCACTATGATCTTTAACTCTCACATGGCTATTTGCCATGGCACTACACCAAAATATAAACTAGTTTGGACAAACTACGTGTACCACTCTTCACCTGAAATTTATCTTGCCAATTTGGTTTCCGGTTAATCCAATACCCCACATTAACACCAACACCAGAAGATAACAGAAGTGGTCAAGGGCCCTCTGCTGACAAAAATAGAGAAATGGGCGCTGTCTAGTCCAATTATGACTACTTCTACAGTTTTTGTTCGTTTAGTCCCATTAAGTTGCATAATATTGATACTGGAACATTGAACAAGCTACATACAAAAACCAAAACGAAATAAAGGGATGTACGAAAACCAAAATGAATAAACTTGCCATGCAGCCATACCTGTATCTCAGAACACTGCTTCTCGACAAACGATTTCAGCCGTTTGACATACTCCCCATCACTTTCCCCACCCTTTTGTTCCAATTCTGCTGGCACCACAGCCACCTTGCTCTTTGGATGACTATAGACATCCACTATGCTCTCTCTAATATTCGCCTCCAAATTCCTAACAAAGTTCACAAACTGACTATCGAACATTGGCACAAGCATTGGATGATCTTCATTCTTCGGATCACTTGCCTCATTTTCGTTGATGTCCTCAATCTCTTCCATACTAGCAGCCGTAGATCTTGTCAATGGTTTAATGGGCTGAGCTGGTTTAGCAGAAGAAAAAAGAATGCTTTTCTGCATCTCCTCGAACTTCAGAAAGTATGATGTGAGTCCCACTTTCTGACTAATGGCATCAACAATGGCAAAAGCATCTTTTCCGGGGTCACTAGATCTATTATAAATAACGCACTCCCCCAAGAGTACCGCTGCCAGGCCCCTTATGCATGCCGTTGCTGTTGAATTTGATACAGCCTCCAGTAGATATGTAAGATGAGGACGTGAATCTAGGAAGCAATGGACCGCACTAGGGCAATCTGATAGCCAAGTGACTAGCAGTTTGAAAACAATGGGTTGAACATACGTATTCCCTGCTGTACTTGATTTTCCATCTTTACTTTTCATGGAAGAAGCAAGAGCCAAGTATTTCACCATACGGTGCAACAATGGCTCTGGGGATCCTAAAGATGGTGTAGGTGCCTCCAATTCAATACGCAAAACCTGCAGCAAAGGAAGAAGTTAAATCGTAAAGCCTCAAACTACTACGCCCTTAGACAACATTTGTTTGTCCTTTTTTGGCAGTTGTGCCCTTTAATTGGTTCAACAAATCATGTATTTCCGCGGAAAAGATTTCCAGATCTTTTTCCACCAACCAAAAAATCTTAATTAGTTCTTGAAGA
The DNA here is from genome assembly GCA_019985065.2 of Arctostaphylos glauca. Taxonomy (NCBI): domain Eukaryota; kingdom Viridiplantae; phylum Streptophyta; class Magnoliopsida; order Ericales; family Ericaceae; genus Arctostaphylos; species Arctostaphylos glauca. Next base: position 2,410,552 of record JAHSPW020000010.1, read on the forward strand.
CAGTTTTCAAAATCATCTAAAACAAAATTAAATACGAAATATGAACAATGTTTTTAAGATGTCCAGAGCAGTGAAGATGGACTAACAAATCGGGACAGAGGAGGTATAACCCAATCAACCATGCTAAAGTTATCACCTAAAAAGCAGTTGTCCTCCAAATACTTTGCGGCCTAATAAGAGTAGAAACAAATGTTGGAAAAAGGAGATGAGATTGCATACCCTTTCCTTGCATTGGGTGTTGTCCTTCAGTATATGAGAGAGAACACTAGCAGCTCTGCAACAAGTCTGCACTTCAAAAAAAAATAGTACGATGCTTCATAAACAAAGCAGCAGCAGCAACAAACAAAACTAATGCTTGTGCATGGCCAAAATTAGAACTTAAATGAGCCCAAATGCATATAGTGACACAGCCAAAAAAGTTCACAAAAAAAAAAAAAAGACTTGAGATGATGAACTATATAGAAGATAACTGCACAGGACAGTCATCTTTTACTATTGAGAGAGATGAGGGATAAATTAGTTCTAGAATTTTTTAGGCTGACAGCCTACACTCCCCACTGACTCGCATGCAACACATGAAAACAAAAGAGCACAGAATGACACAAAACTTGACTCAGGATGCTATCTAGTGATGCAGGATTAGAATGTTTATCAGTCAATCTTCAACAGAATCAACACAAAGTAGGTATGCCATGATGTTCCTCTTAATGACAAACAAAAATGACATGCAACGTACCTCGAGATCGCCATCATGTTCACTCAAAGTAAGGCCATGTAACAGCATGCTGCCACAAACAACATTTTGAAATATTTAATCATCAGAAGCAGCAAGTCCAAGAAAAAGTCTTTTAAAAGAATTCCACAGACTTGTGTATCATGGTCAACAGAGAAGCACAACAAAAGTTGTAATTCAAAGACTAATATGACAAAAAAAGTTAAAAGTAAAAATTCAGCATTTAATGCAAATAGAATAAACAGACCTTCCAAATGACATGTTCACATCCTCCTCGGATGGAGCATGAGCCATTGACTGGGGTTGGGGGATTAATGTAGACGCTAACATTGTTTGACCATCAGGGTTTTTCTGCTTCAAATAAGGTGGCCCAACCATGTAAATATAAGTCAAGAAATATCCCAACTAAAACACTAAAGAAAGAAAGAAAGAAGAAAGAAGAATATATATCAGGATGCAATTTTCTGAACAAGCTCATAATGTGCAACCATAAGAAGAATGAGATCTGCCTCACTGACCTCACAAAAGCACTTAAAAACGTAGTCAGCTGCTACAAACTCCTGAATGCTAGAAGTCCGCAAGATGATTCGGAGGATGGAATTCAGTGCTGGCTCTAACTGTGGTTCCTCGCCAAGAAATTTACTTGAAAGGGCATCGAGGTTCTTAGGATGACTGGCAATCAAATCACCAATGCATCGAAGTGCCTGGCAGGAGTAAAAAGCATCCCACGCATGTTAGAAGTCTTGCAAAATTAATACACCCTGTATCGAACTTTTTCCAATCTGGGGATTCACCGGGATGTTTATTTGAGTTGGCGTGCCGTGTGCAAGGAAATGCTTTCTCATCACCATGATCCTCATTTCATGCAATAAAGTTAACATATAGCTCACTACATCTCTAATAAGACAAGAGTTATATGAACGTATTCATCTCTCAACTCTTTCAATAATGATTCCAGTTTTGTGAGCCTTGAATAAGCCATTTTCTAGTAAGTAGGAAATAACATTTTCTATGGTCCATGGAACTATCCCCAACCCAAGCAATCCCACCCCCCCAAAAAAAAAAAACACGAAGTTTAGGTAGCAACAAAAATACAGGTTAGGTGCTGGATGCTGTTTCAGTATACCATTAGCTGACAAGTTTCCAGATAGACTACTAATGCTGAAAAGGAACTTTCATGAAAATAGCAGCAGGCAGAACGTGAACATATCACATAAATAGTACAAACATGAAACTGCGCCTGAATGTTAACCACAAAAAAAGAACAGCATTTTTGTTCTCCATTTATCACAGCAAGGTTACTACTAATACCATCCATTGTCTTAAGGGAAGGTATGCTATAGGTAACATTTACTTTGTGGAATCTCGTGTAATCATAGAGTCACTTGTAGTACTCTATTGGAATGTTAAAAGCTTTATCCAAATTCATGATTATTTTTTCCTCAAGTCAAAAAAGGTATGGACAAATATTATCTTCAGAAAAACTGTATTTACTAAACATCACTGAAATACTTTCCAGTAGGTGTTAAGTACAAGAAGTAAACATTATCGCCAGATATTGCATTCTCTTAAAACAGCAACAATTCACACTGCACTATCTATGTCGCAAATAATCTATTAATAATGTTAATGATAATCTAGCATCCGAGATAATTATCTAATATTTCATCAGAATATATTCTTAATGGTCATGAACACGGAATACACTATTAATCGCATTAAAGCCAGAGATCCTACCGTACATCGCACAGCAACAGGAGCCCATTGACTTTCTACTCCCAGCATTAGAAGATGATCCAAAACCTTTTTCTACAACCCATGGAAAAGAGCAATGAGATTTCTAGCATCAAGTCACAAGTTTTATTTAAAGTATCCAAAGAAAGATAACAAAGTAAAAACAAACCTGAACCAAGACTGTTCTATTAGTCAACCTATTGGCATCTTTTGCAGTGTCAGTTTCTGGACCTCCCACTATCAGCAAATTGATCGTCTCCAAAGCACTGAGTACATTTATTGTCTACTGGCATGATATTGGTTCAAGGACAACAGAAAATGACCAGTAAGGCTTGTGTGATAGGACCTATATGTGCATTTAATTCCACATATACAATGGTTGAAGAAAAGGAAGTGAACAAGGTCATACACATACGTGTGTCTAACCTTTTGTTGGGTGAAACTGTAGCTACTTCCTCTCAGCTTTAGAATTGATATCAAAGGATCAAAGCCCATAGTCTCCCTTAGCAATACCTACACCAAGCCTATAACGTGGTTAGAAATGAGGACAAGAACACAAGTGTCAAGTAATAACAAAGAGAAACAAACCTGATTCGACACATTGTTATGAATGAGATTGTTCAACAATTGAAGACAGTCCTGCACAACGACAAACATATTATCAGCATGATAGCCTGCACATGGCACAAGAATTGTTCATACATTCCAAAACTGAATCTAATAGAGAAATCGCTTATCAGCAAAATAGCTACAAAAGATGGAAGAAAAGTCGGAACACTGAAGATGAAAACATTCTCTTTGGTTACTTACCTGCACAACAACACCTCCTTCTGAACCCCCTTCTTCTTTTATAATACTAAAAATCTTCTCAAAAGCACCTTCAAAGACCACAATCTTTTGAATTTCCTGCAATTGCAAATGTTCATTCATTCTATTATTAGCGAAAGAAAAACAAATACTTAGATATTAGAGTGAAGAAAGGATGAATGACAATGAGAGGTGAAAAAGTTCACCTCAGCTTGATGAGTCAAGTGAGTCAGAAGCAACAAGGCCTCATTCCGTATAACCTGTAACCCACAGATTTTTCAGGATCTTCAGGAACAACACAAATACCCAAAAGAAAATCACCAATTTCCTTCCCCAGCAAGTACTTGAAGCCAAATACCCAGACACAATATTTCCCGTAATGAAAGAAATGTTTTAAACAAGAGGAAACCTTGTCGTCAGGGAATTTGAAAAGAAAAATCACTATGCTCCAGGAAGCTTCTAATTGTTCTGCTAAATTTATAATCATCTCTATTTGGTTGCTGTCAAGGTTATTAAACCAAGAATATATTGATTGAAACAACTATTCAAGCATTCACAGGACTATTTTTAATACCTCACGATCCATAAGCATGTCCATAAGCCGAGTTAATCCACGAGGAATAGTTAGAATGGCTTCCTGCAATCTGTAAAAGAACTCGGCAAATAATTTTCCTCATAAAAATCTAGTAATGCTAAAAATAAGATATGAAAAGGAGAGAACCGATCCAAAGAAAAAGAACCTATTCGGAGAATTTGTAAGAAGAGCTGTCAATAGTTGAAGTGTGTAATATCGTACATAGAAGTCCTCCTCCAACTGGCAAGGTACAAAATCAACAAATTGTCAAGCAATACGCAAAACCAAGCAACTGTTAGAGATGAATCATTTAATGATTTCCATTCTAGTTGTGGGACTCTCACCAACAGACTAAGAAGAAGAGAAATGCTTTCTGATTCTCTTGAAAGCAAATCAGTGTTCATTAAAGCTGGTTGGACCTCATTCTTCTGCCCTTTCGCATGGTCAATCGGAGTCAAGGCACTCACAATAGTTTCTAGAGCACCACGAACCTTCAAGCATCCAAGGCATAAGACAGTTATATAAACTGTAAACATATAACAAATGGGCAGCCAGTACATGGAGAGAAGATTAATACAAAACTATGGGCATATGGAAAGACTAAATTGTTATGCGGCCACCATAGTTTCAGAAAAAAATTGGTGTAGCTATTTTCAAATAAATGTGCTTAAAGTTCTCTGTAAAACCCTATGCTTATATCTTTAGTCTTCATGTAGAAACTTAAATTTCTACAGAAAAACACTAAATCTACTGTGAACAATGTTTTCAGAATCCAATGCAGCCACAGCAGGGTCTCTCCCTCTTTTACAGTCTCTCCCACTGACAGCAAGAAAACAGGTTAAAGCAATAATCCTTTTGATTTACTTTTTCCCAGTTCCTCGCCAGGTAGGAATAATTCTTCCATTCTCAAGCATCACTCCATTTCCCAAAATTTATTTAAAGCGTATCACTAGTCAGCCATCACTTTTACAACGCCAAAATACACAATGGACCTAGAAATAGATAGACCATGGGGCAAAGCTTTCAAACCATTTCGACATCATCGCGCTCTTCCTTCAAAACACTTAAAAGTACCGGAAAGCCTGCAAGAGAATTGAAATGAATAGCAATTATGTTTCCAAATTATACCATCATATCCAACTAAGAATAAGTACTAACCCATTGCCCCAAAAGCTAGCTGGGCAGCTCGACTTTCTGCTACAACAGATTGAAGTTCGGCAATGGCAGCTCTCCTATCATCGGCCAGAACGCCATTACTTATGCGGTCGAGCAAGCGTTCTACGTAGCTATCGAACCAAGCCATAAAGCCAATTAATCACAAAAGCAATACTATTTACAAGAAATTATATCAAAATAGAAATAAATAACAGCACAGGAATGAGTAAAATGAAAAATGGTCCATCTTCCAAAACACAAAACAAAACAAACAACAAGGTGGAGCAAAACATAATCCCAATGCATGACCTCAGGTTTATTAAGATAACTAGAGTTTGAGCACACAATATATGCGTGCATTAATGTGTTGAATATGTAATGTGTGGGAGTGAAATGTGGGAGTGTGGTGTAGCAGTAGAATGTGGGAGTCGGGTAGTTAAGTTGAGTAATTTACCAGTTTAAACCCGACATTTAAATATAACTTCCTTAAAATAAGTGGGTTTTTCCTACTTTGGGGAACATTAATGTAAACTACTTTGGTGACAGTCTCAATTTTTAGTACACTCCAAAAGGGATAGCCCCTTTCTACAGTAGAATAGATGATAAACCAACCCGTTTGTTAGCAATTAAAATTATGGAAGGGATAAGGGAATACAGCAAGAGGGGGGACATAGTAAGAAGGGGGATTTATTATAAAGGGGTGTATATTTATAAAAGGTTTGTTTGAGTATTTTTTGAGAAAGGAGGATATGGTAAATATGAAAATGTGAATGGCATTCTCGTAATTAATAATGACATTCTTGTAATTAATAATGGCACTTTTGTAAATAGAAGGGAGATATGGAAGGGGATAAGATATGGATAGGAGGAGGGGTGTCCAAATTTTATCCGACTCCGGACGGATTAAATTTGGACCCCGGATAATCCGTCCGGACCCCGGATATCATATCCGGGGTCCAAAGCCCCTAACAAACCCCGGATATGACAATCCAGAGTGTCATATCGGGGTCCAAATCTTATACGCCTCTTTTAGCCTCTAACAAACAGGGTTAGCCTTAAGTCCCAATCAATTGGGGTTGACTAGTGAATCCCTTTTCCCTAATGAGCTCTGCTGAGGGCAAAAAGAATAAAAGAAATGTCATCCAAGTTAGGATAGACAAATACGCCCTCTGAAACAAAAAAGCTTCAAGTTTCCATTCTTTTGCTTTGTAAGAAAAGGAACTTCCATAGAGCGTTCCTAAGATGAGTCGTAAGTTAGAGCTCCAACCCCTCAATTTTCAAAAGACCATAGTCATTGGGTGATTTTCCTTTTAAGCCTCTTCAAGACCCCAGAGAATGTAGGAGTTTTATCTGCTGGATGACAAATTTTTCACTATCTTGCTCTGTGGCAAATCTGATTTACGGCTAAATGTACTACAAGAATATGCCCACTGCATAACATTGCTTGCCATCTACATACAATCCTAATTCTCAACCACAGCAATGGTTATGAACATAAATCAATGATTTTTTACCTATCTTCACTCGAAGCAGAATTCTCATTTCCAAATACGAGCCCAACCACGCCCTGAACGCGATTCTGTCAGTCAATCAAATAAAAGCATCGGATGAGTAAAAATTGGCACTATCCAGCAGAATATAAATCAAATTTATACTAAGATGCACAAACTAATCCAAATAACATCAACGAGAAGCTGATACAATTAGACAGTTAATGGGGACGAGAAAAATACCTTGTATCCAGACATCAAATCCATCTTTTTTTCTCCGATCAAACCAAAGTTTTCTCCACAGAATAAACCTCAGACGGTGAAGAACAAGATCTCGAACGGAGCAATTTGATCGAAATTAGGTGTATTTCTGTCCACGGGAAGAAGAATCAAAATCAGTTTCTTGGCATTATCATAAACAACACATCCGCACGGCAATTATGGTGATAAACTTGGATCAAAGAGGATATAATAACTTAAGAACAGGAAAACCCTAATTGACGAAACTTACCTCTGTGTGTGTGTGTGTGTGTGTGTGTGTGTGAGAGAGAGAGAGAGAGAGAGAGAGAGGGGAAAGAGGAGTGTGAGGGGGTTGTACATGTGTTACGGTTGCGAGTTGTCAACACCACCTGGATTAGGAAACCCTTGGTTTTGGGTTAACTACCACTACTACAAACAGAGCCAACGATCACGGTGAATAACTGTGATCTTAAGCTTTTAATCTCGGTTCCAAATCCGTAGTGTGTGGGGGTGTAATGAAAAGTCCGTCCGTTTTCATCACGCTTAAAAATCGTGATCTAAAGTGGAACAAATAATCTCGGTCCGTTAGTAAAACCGTGATTAAAGGTACAATAACCGTGATTAAAATGTCTATCTAATATCTCGGTGTTTTATAAAAACCTTGATTATTGTTGGACACCAATAATCACCCTTGTTCAAGGAATGGCCCACTGAATTAGGATTGTTCCATATATCAAATAACGTTCTAGGAATTAACTTGCTCAAATTCTGCCTTTTTCCTATTAACAACAAAACGTACCCGTGCATTAAGTTTACAATAAAATATTTCACCATCGAGCAGTTCCTACTATCAAAAATCAAGCATTCCAAGCTAAGCATAAAAGAACTTGATTGAATGTGTTATTGGGTCAACCTTTTTACTTATACCTAGCGGAGCATATTGTAGATTTAGCGAAAACCAGAATGGCGATGTGGATTAAAGGGAAGTATAGTAAATTGGAGTATTCAATTGATGATTTCAAGAGATGCTTAGAAGGAATCAGACTATTGAAGGTTTAAAGGATTCCCACCTTGGGTCTTAATCGTTTTGGGTGAATTAGTCTGAAATTCTTTACCAGATTGGAGGTGGATGAGCCATTTACGATGGTGGGTGGCAGTTGAACTAAGTACAGGTGGTCCTAGCTGAGGCATTTTTGCAAACACCTGGCAGACATGCCTGGTTGTTTCTTCTTTCGGTTGTATCCTGGGTTGGTACCTTACCAACTTCGGCTCCCTGTCTTGGGGTTGGTGGATTCTTTGGTTTCCCCTATACCTAAGTCCTTTTAATCTATGTAATGTATTGCAAGATCAATAAAAGTTTGTTACAAACAAAAAAAATATAGTTGTTAGACTGCAATCGGAGAATGGATTCGATTGGGAGAAAAGGAAAGGGCGCGAGATACGTACAGGGAAAGGGAAATTAGGGCGCAGTTCTTCGGTTCTACAGTTCTTCAATTTTGTAGTCCTTCGATCGATTCTGCAGTTCTTTGCGCAGATCTTCGATTCTTCGATGCAGTTCTTGATCAGTTAGAGAGGGAGGCTGTAGTTCTTTGAGCAGATCTTTGATTCTTCGATGTAGTTCTCGATCGGTTAGAGAGGGAGGCCAAGCATAATTCGATCAGTGGAATAGAGAGAAGAGAAAGGCACGAAATATAATAATTGGGGAATTTTTTTTGTTAAACTTTTTAACACAATGCATATTAAAACTGAGATGGATTAAAAATAAGGGCCTTGTTTGGCTTTTAAATTATTCTAAATGGATTTTTTATATTTTTAATCTCGTCTACACATGAAAATCGAGGTTAAAACATATTAAATACAATCACATTTTTATCACATCCCGAGATAAAAGAGTACTATTATCACGATTTGTTTGGAAATATGTGATTAAAAAATTTTTCTAAAATAAATCATCACGTTTTTTATATAACTGAGATCTTTTAAAAAATTTATCCGTGATCTTTTACCGTTATTGTAGTAGTGTACCCAGCTTTGATGAATGTTTAGTACCAAATTATTTTTAAAATTTTAGATTGAGTGTCATGAATTAAATTTTTTATATTATAATAAGAATTTTTTCGGTGCAGAATAGATTTTCAAAAAACACTTATGCGAATTCCAAAAGGTCTCGGGTTTGAAAACAGAGATCATATGTATAAAAAGTCGATATCTACACGGCTTAATTTTCTCTGTTTACTTGGATACTTGGACATTCAAGGTTTTTAAATTCCCAATTTGAGTCTCGTCTTTAGAAGGGTCTCGTCCCGTTCATATGGCGAGAAAGTAAAATCATAAGTCAAAAAGTTCTTTCGAAGATAAGTTTGAATTTATGCATTTTTCAGTTCGTTTCTCAAAATTAATTACTACAAAATGCATTATATAATTTGGTACTAAATACTCAAAATACAAAAATATAAAAATTCAGAACTCAAAAATCTTGGGGCCATGCACCCCCTTACTTGAAAATCCAAAAGGATCTGAATTCCCTGCAAATGTATTTGGATTATTTTTTGCGATTTTTGATGGTTTTGATAAAAGTCTATTCTTATTGAAAAGAGTTTTCTACAAATCTCGACTATTGAATGTTAAGATTGACGGTTGAAATGTGACTGCTACTTGAAATTTGAGTTTGAACCCTAAAAAAAGCCAATTCAAATATAAAATTAGCTCAAACAACAAAAATAGAAAACCCATTTTAACCCTAGTAAAAAATTAAAGACGTGATTCGCATAACTTTCCGAACACATAAAAAGTGCAAGAAAATTAGTCTTTTCATACTTTTTTTTCTTTTTTCACCTTAGAAATATGTGTGGAAATCTATAGTTCTTTAACTATTTTTACCAATCCGACATCCATACACTATTTCAATAATAAAACTTTTACAGTTATGAGTGTAACCGATCCGAAAATGCTAATTTAGGATTTCCTAAATTGAAATGGAACTAAACTATTTCTTTCCAGTCTGGTTTGATTTTTTATTTGTTTGTGTCAAGCCAAATGTAATAAAAAATTGATTTTTTTATTTAAAAAAAACATATGAGCTATTAAATACTTAAGCTCCACGTAAAAAAATACATATTACAGAGAACTCAAATAATACAGACTAAAAAATAAAGATTGTCAATAAATACATATTATAAAATAAATACAAATTATAACAAAAAAAGCCGTGATATTTTTTATTCTGATCCGATCCGGTATTTAGAATTAGAAAATCGAAAACTAAACCCAAATTCTTTACCAAAAAAACAAATGGGATCGAACCTGACCGATCTAGCTAATAAAATGAACTAAACTTCCGATTCAATTCGATTTGGTTTTTCAATTCAGTTCGGTATGTCTGTTTAGATTTACACCCCTAGTTGCGTTTGCTGTCGCATAAATGGTTTTTAGTATTGGGTTGGGCTTGACTCTTTTGCTCTTACCTTTGGTGGCTCGGTCCAGAATAATGTCTGGGTCCAAAAGAAAATTAATGGGCCTTATTATATTCTTATCAAAGCCCAAAACAACGGCCCAATCAAGGACCCAATTTACTCTCTTATTTGTGATTGGGCCGAATTTATACTCTCTTTCTCCAACCTCCACTTAAAACCGAACTAACGCCGACATTGACTAAGAATCCTATCTTCTTCTTTTTTTTCAAAAATTAATTGGTGTGTGTGAGCACTTTTACTAATATTTGAGGGACTAATTTCATTGTCCACCAATAATGAACAATTAAAATTAATAGCACCTCAGAAATTTTGAATGAAAAATATTAAAAGAAAAAAAAACTATTAAGTTTGGGCATACTATGGTACAAGACAATTTAGGTTGTAAGATATTCATGATCGTTTGCATCTTAAATATCGTGCTCATTTCATGCCCATTGATGTTTTAAAATTGTGCTAAAACAAATTTTGAATGTCTTTATAATCGAATATTGGCATGACTTTCTACAAAAGACCAACAATGAGGCACGACGAGAATTTGAGTTTACATCCAAAGTTAAAATGTTGAATCTCAATATGGATATGTATCTAGTGTCGTGTATCTAGCGTCCATCCCATTGGATATTGTAGAGTTCTTTAACTGGTTGTCATATGGATCGAGCTTCATTCCAAAAGTCTTCTAGATCTACCTAGTGATTTAAAAACTAGAACCAATTAGTTCTTTTTTGGCAGGTGTCAACTAGGAGAAACACTCTGATGCTTAAGTCAGTGAGCGAATCACAAAGTCGAGGGAAAATAATGTTTAAAGGCTAAAGAGCATGTCTCTTACTTTTCACTTGAGGTCACCCTTTATACACGAACACATATTGGGCCCTAATCCAGAATGTGCAAAGCATGCTACTCAATGATGTTAGAAATAATCGTCCATGCTTTGATGTCATGCATGATCCGTCGAGCCCCAACTCGAATACCACGTGTCGTGGCCTGGCCACTTGGATGCCAGGTGGAAACGGGCTGGACCATGTGGTTCGGGTTGACCTGTCGAGTCCTAACTTGGCCCGATCCATAGGATGTGTGCCGATAAGTTGAGTTGGTTGTGCAAGGTCTCAAGTGCTATGTTGGGTTTCGGTCAGACCCACGAGGCTACTGAGCTTTTGGGCTTGATCCATGGTACAACACAAACTTGATGTCGACCTGTCCCACTATAATAGCCCCTCAACTTCTCATTCACTAGACTGATGTGGTGTTGACTATATAGCTGCTAGTTCGGTGTCGAGGGTCGAAGAAGTGAAAAAAGATTCCCCTTGTATAGACATGTTGGTTAATATCCAAAAGGCATTCTAAATTAAGAATCGATTCACTTTGTGTAAAGCTTTAAATACATGAGATTGCTTTATGTAGCTCTACTATGTTGTGCCATGATTATATTTGTTATCATGACCTAAAGCTACTGGACAGACAAGGTGGCAATAGAAGTTGGTTGAACATCTCGAACGATTCCTTAGCATGGTTGATGTCACTATAATTCCTTGTTTCAATGACGAAACATGATTTGCCTCAACCATTTGCTTCAACTTCGTGTCTTGATTCGGGTTGACATCTGGCATAACTTTTGGTATGAAATCAAGTGAATGAGAATTGCGTTGCTTACCTTCTCCAACGTTATGATCAGCACCGAGTTTGTTCATAAGTGATTTAATTTGAAGGTCATTACCTTCCACAATTTTTGTGAGCTTTTTAATCGCACGAGCCATTATTGCTAATTTTTCCTCTACTGTTGCAGTGTCAATGGTCATAACTTACATGGCCAATGAATAAGATGACTCTAAATGGTTTGATAGACTGAGTGTTTTGATAATGAATGAGAGGATCCTGAATGCAAACCTATGCTTGAATTTGCATTAGAAATTGAACGAGAAAGACGTGCCAAGAAACTTGCCGAGATTAAATTCTTGAAATCAGATAGAAACTTTTCCAGTCCCTTTCCCTTTTTTTCCTTTGCGGTAAGAGTGGTGACGCTTCGATATTCGTTATGTGGCACATTTGTTGGATTAGTGATTAATGGAGTCCGTGGAAGTGTTGTTGCTGCGTGCAGCAATGGCGACATCCTTACTAATGTTCTTAATGATTTGAGCTGTTTGAGTTTTTTTAGAAGTCATCTGCGAATAACTTTTTTGGAAAAATAGTTGAGAGGTAGAGAAGGTCCCAACGGGCATGCAAATTTTATATCACACAAATTCAAGTCCTACAATAAAGACACGAAAAAAATGTACAAAATAATAATTTTATTGATTTAATTGGGTACAATCTTCTACTATATTTTTTACAATGAAATAATGGTTGCCCTTGATTCAATCTCCGAATATGTTTGCGATCCAATGAGTGTAGACGCCTTCTTGTTGATAAACGTGTTGATGACTTCTTAAATAAAGAAACCGAAGTAGTAATTTTGTTCGAGGGTTTGAACGGCTTTATCTCGAATGAACAGTAATGATTCTACGCAATTTAACACGAAAAGTGTAGTTGCAGAAGAATCGACACACTATTTGGGTGCTTGTTGATTCTTTGCAGGAGCTTGAGATAAGGATTTACAAAGAGCCTTGAAAATGGTTGAAAAGCCTCTTGGCCAAAATGTCTCCTATTGATCATAATGAGAGTATTTATTTCTAGGCTGAACGAGTATATTCTTAATTTAAAAAAAATACTCTTTAATTAATTTATCTTTCAAAAGAATAGTAAATTTTTCTCTTAGTTTATTAAAGAAGTTTAAGTCAATAAAAACAATATAAAAAAGTATATTACTATTATTTATTTATAAACTTAACAAATTTGAGTGGGCCTACATTTTGGACAAGCTCAGGTTTTTTTTTTTTTTGGACGTATTCGGCTACTAATTAAATCGGGTCATTTCTTTTGGTCTTTCAAGATTTTTAAATGAATTGAGTATCAATTTTTTTTGATGGATCAAATATATATTTGAATACTTTGACCAATCTTGGAACATAATTAATTAAGATTATTTCATTTATTTTGATTAATTAAAACGTAATCAAATTATATAAAATTTTAGTGTCTATATATGGTCTGACGTTTATATATAGTTTACAAGAAGTACGAGTGTCATATATATCATTAACCACCCATTAGTACGAAATAAACTGAGATTCAACATTCTGCATCATGTTGTAGAGCATCATATCAAGGGAAATAGAATAGTCAAAACTAAATATTTTTTCTTGATAGCTAAGCTATTCGGTCGGTTTTGAAATTACTTTCAATGTAATACTAATTAGTTCTAAAAGGACTAATTTCACCGTCCAAACTAAGTTAAACTACATTGGAAGAGCCATGTCACAAAAAGGACTTCAAGGGTGGTAATGAACCTACTGCACCATTTTGGTGTAGCTCACTCACTCTTCAATTCAAATTTGAAGAGTGAGAAATAACTTTCAAAATTGTCAGATCATCAAATATTATTTTTATAATTAGTCAGTTGATATCAATCGAGAGTCGATTTTGAATATTTGGTGTCACTAAAAAGTACGTCGGATGGTTGGGCAAAAAGGGAGCCTTGGGCTGAGAAGGCGAGAGTGGCCGAGTGATTAAAAGCGATGGACTATAAATCTGTTGAAGTTTTTCTACGTAGGTTCCAAATCCTGCCTCTCCCATTTGTGTGTTGTAGACTTTAGAGAAGAGAAAGGAGGCGTTCGACAGCGTGGGAAGACCAACCACGCGAAGGTCTTTCTTTACTTTATTATTTTTGGAAAAATTAAATCTCTTCAAGTTGAAGGAGTACTAATAAAATATTGAAACTTTGCATAGTCCCGTGTAATGCACTCGCAAGTATTTCTTCAACTTATCGCACGTGTCACTAAATTAAATTTCGAATCGAAATCTGCTATTTTCTTTGAAGATTCTCTTAGACTCGAATAAGTTATTAAGCCACTATATGGAGAATTGTCACATAGTCAATTCTTCAAGCAAGTTTTGATCATGGTAATTAAACACAAAAAGTGCATTGTTAATATTCCATCAGGTTTTTTCATGACTTGTTGCCTTTTTCTATGTATATGCCCCAATCTACATAAATAGAATAGGAAATGGTCAACACGATTTGATAATTTTCTCAATAAATAAATAATATAGTTTATCTCTTCTGTCTCAAGTAATTATTGGATTGAAAGTTAATGAAACAGTAAATCTACATTTTCTTGTGGATGCTTTTTAAATTAAAAATACGAGTCAACCTCAAAACTAACGTTTACATGACACCAAGAAGTTGGCCTGGTCTAATTAGGAGTTTACTTTCTCCTAAGGTTTCAGATTCGAAAACTCTCACGTCTTTATCAACCCTTGTGCGAGCAGTCTGTAAAGGGCTTTGCGGTTGCTTTAATTGAAGCCCACACTAGTAAACAGTGAGATTGGTTCTCCAGAAATGGTCTAATTCTCCAGAAATTAGTCAATGTGTGCGTAAAATGACTTGGACAGTACTCCGAGTTATCAAGAAAAAATTAACCCCACGATCACTTTAAAAAAAATATTCCCTTTATAAAAGTAATAGAAAGGCACTACAAATACACACATGTCATATTAAAATAGACAATTATTTTGTTATGAACAAGTGAGATTTTTAGGGTTATGGCATGCTCATACGAAACCCTAAATAGTGTAAATAGTATCAAATGCCATTTATGCCAAGTTTAAAAAAAGCAGTACAATAAAGGTGACTTTCCAACAGCATGCATGAAGCATTGCCGTCCCATGTAGTTGACGTCTCATAAAAAAGTGAGCAATTCTTTCTGGCACCAAAGGATCAACTAGTGGAGATGGAGAAGGTGATTTGAGGACCACATAAACCATGAACAAACCAAAAAAAAATCATGATATTTTGAATATATAAAGAACTATGTATAATACTACTAATAACTTGAGGTTAAGTACGTATTTTGGACCGTGTATAGTTAGGCTCCAATAAGTTATTGGGTCAATAGTATACATAAAGCGTTTTAAATGGTATTAGCTAGGCAATCGGTGTACACAATCAAGTGGGGCCGAAAATTTATTTGGTCATTAGAGAAAAGACCCGTGGAATATCATGATGACTTTAGTCATTGGGGGACAGATTCGGGTTATAAGATTGTGGTGACTCAAATGTTTAACTCCTCGCGATAACACGAGGTCTTAAAGATGAAAAGATTGTGACATTCCGCCCTAGTCTACATGCCTGAGTGGCCTTGGGTATATAAGAAGCTATATATACTACTACTAGTAACTTGAACTTAATGATTTTGGGTTATGTTGTTAGACTACAATAAGTTATTGAACTAGTGATGTATATGGGGTGTTACATGCCAGTACATGCATAACTAATTTGCTCTGACTTTAATTGGGACCTGTGTTAGTGGATTGTGAGATTAGTCCTCCAAAAATTAGTTAAAATATGTGTAAGGTGGCCTAGATACTCTAAATTATCACAAAAATCTGTGTTTTTGTGAATCCAACAACAATAATCTCCAACAACATGTATGAGAGGTCGACCCTAACTGATTTTGGCAGCTCGATTTAATGGTGCTTTACAAAAGCAAGAGACATAAAATATCTACCAATGTCCATGTGCCTCCTGGGATTTTGTACCTATGAACCACAAATGATCCTATCAGCCAGCTTGTGATATACCAAAAGAACCCTGGGACTGGCATGATAATAGTCACCTAGCAATTAGGGCAACTAGAAAAATCACAAAGGGTTTGTTTAGTGGAAGGAGACAGAGTGATTAATGGCTTGTCTCTTTAAGGTTTTGAGGTCGAATTTCATCAGAAATATTAATTACTAGGGGTTACTGGAGGTTTGTCCGATCGTTAATTTTAGGACTTTGACAACTAGTTAGCATTAAGTTGGTGATAAATTCAAAGTCGTCTGGATACCTCGGCTATCCAAAAAAATTAGGGCAACTAGAAAGCTTTCCATCTTGGGTTGTCTCCCACTTTTAGAGGATATCAATTCCCATGTTGGATTCACACATAAAAAGATTTTGTTCTGATTATAATTGAACTTTTGTTAGTAAATAATCCCTCCGTCCCAATTTGTTTATCCATTCTCAAAATTCTAACTTATTTAGAAAACACAATCATTACTCTTAAAAAATTTTACTTTCCAATAATACCTTTAACTTTTTTAACATTAAATGAGAGTTTACGTTTTCCAAAGCATAGTTTTTTAAAAAAGGAAGGGCATTAGGGAAATTTTGACAAGTCAACTTCAAAATTAGACAAACAATTTGGGACATCTAAAAGTCAAAAAGTGGACAAACAAACTGGAACGAATGGAGTAGTAGAATTGCTCCCTTAACTTAGTGGTCTATTGAATGAGATACTAAATTGTTAATATGGCTTGTGGTACCAGAAGTTTTATCTCGCACACTCCCTTTGTGAAGCATTTAATCCAATTCAAAATTGTAAGACGCGTGACTCAGCTTCCACCTCGCAGTATTGTCCGCTTTTGGTCCAACTCATCGTCACTCTCAGGGATATGTCCCTCTAAGCCCTAAGCCTAAGGGTACATTGTGGATGTTAGTGTCTTGCATTGTCTTATATGTCCATTCTAAATACCATCCGCATTCGACATGAGATATCAAAATTGACACCTCATAGCATGACGCATAAGCCTTGTTTAATTTGATACCATGTAAGATGTCCGACCTAGAGCTGATGTAAGACTACATGGCTTCGAAATCTTACTAACTCGTGTGGAGTTTTGTTGTTACTGGAGCAGCAGAAACTCCAAGCTAGACTCCACCTAAAAATATTGTTCACTTTTGATCCAACCCAACGCTGATTTCACGTGTTTGTCCATCTAGACGACCCTAAGTAAAAAAGGTGCATCCTAGATGGAAGTGTCATGCATCATCTTTTATGCCCAACCTAAATATCATTTGCAACCGATGTAGGATTCCAACATTCCCACCTTGAGAGAGGGACGAATTTGGCTCTGATAGCATGTAAGATGCGCGACGTTGCAGCCTCCGCTTCGTAATATTGTTCGCTTTAGGCCCAACCTAATGCCGGCCTCAAGGGTTCTCCCTCTGAATACTAAGCCCAAAAAATGCCTCCTAAATGAAAGTACCTTGCGCCATCTTACATGCCAATCCTAACCATTGTCCGCAACGGATATACAATTCCAACAAACACTAATAAACAATAACTAAAGAGACTCTCGAGACTTATTTTTTAGTTTCAAAAGTAACAAACTGATAAACAATCCGAAATAAGCTCTAACACTAACCAACACGTATAAAATTTGACCTCCACATAAAGCGACGAATAACGGATGTACAACGTACAATTTTTGGCACATTATTGAGAGAATTAGGCACCGATGAAAAGAGTCTTGCACAAACCTTTCAAAACGTAGCTCTAATATATATCATGTTTAAGTATCTAACTCAGATACAATTACTAAACAAAGAGTAGACGATTCAAGCTCATATACTAGATTGACTACTCATAAAGGGGTTGACATAAAAAAAATCACAATTAGACTAGAATATTCAATGCTATAAACCCTACCCAAAAGAGGAATAAATATGTGTATATTCATGCATCAATCACCTTGCAATTCCAACACTTAACCTAAGAGAAATCAAAATGTTCTTCCAAGGAACAAAAGCATGGACAACTACCAGCTACTATGTGGTAGTAACTTTCATTGTACATATATCTAACATTGTCTAGTACTATAAAAAAGTCTATGTATGTATCAAGTAATTTTTATCTATACCCCATTTTGTTTTCCCCCATCACCATACTTTTGAAAAGAACTCCGGAAATCGTCCCGACACTCTCCATCAATCTTTTCTTCTTGTTTTTCTCTAATAAATTGACTACAAACAACATTTTTCGTTTCGAAAATTCGTTCAGAATAACGCGACAATCACAAAATGTCGCGTTTTTTCTGTACGAAATCACCGACGAAAAATGCTGTTTGTATAGCGTGAATATTACCTTTTTGTCATTATCCAGCCAAGTCATGAAGCAATTGTGCACCCATCAAGTTTCTATAAGGCAAATTCTGTCCTTCGCCATCCAAGATAGAGTACTGAACTGGTTGGCACTCTTCAATGTGGTCTCTAGGGTAAAAAAGAGAACTCTGCGACGTTGGCGAAAACGCCAAGCTCACCCCACTCCCACCATGCTGCTGCAACCCTAGAGTCAAAGAGACACCGCTGCCGCCGCCTCCATTGCCTCCGCCACCAAAATTCTGATGGGCATTTTGGTCATTATGGTACGAAACGGTGCCTCTGTGGTGGTTATACGATGAAAAGTCCAGTTCGATTGCGCCAAATGCATCCTCAACCCTACCAAAACTCAGTTGCTGTGGCGGGTGGTGGTGGTGTGGTGGCAGATTTTGAGGGCTTTTGCTCATGTGTAATTTAGTGTCATTTTTTTCCTGGTTGTTGATGATGGAAGACAGACACTCGGAGTCTAGCCGGACCAGTTGGTCTGGTGTCGGTTTCTGATCTTCAGGTCGGGTCAGAGAATTTTGGTTGGGTCGGCCATTAATTTCATCTGAGGAAGAGGCCCCCAAGCCCATATTGTTGTTGTCTTGCTCCTTTGTTTCTTCTACGTACATTTCTTCCACCATGGGTTTCCATAGTCTCACTCTTGCATTAATGAACCAATTAGACACCTGAACAAACACAAATAAAGAAACAAATTAATTAATAAATTAAACAAATGCCATGCATAATATATATGTACATATACATATACATATACATATATTTGACCGTAGTGGGCCGAGTCGGCATCAAGCTAATTGGGTTGCATCATGGATCAAGTCCAGCGACCTCATGGGCTGCAGTGAAGCCCAACATGGCTCACGAGACCTTGCGCAACTAGCCCGGCTCATGGGCTTGCGTTGTTTGGGCCATGCCGAGTTAGGACCTTACAAGTCGACCCAAGTCACATAGTTCCAGCCCATTTCTACTTAATTGGCATCCAAGTGTCTTGGTCCCGAGACGTGTCATTCATGATGGAGGCCGGTATGTCATGCATGTCATCAAGTCAAAGACGATTATTTCTGATGTCAGTGAAGAGCATGATCTACACATACATACTGGCTTGGTACTCAAGCCGGACTTCAAGTATAAAAGGTGCCCTCAGGTAAAAAAATTATGATACACACTCTATATCCCTTCTACGGTACTTGGCTTTCTAGTTTACTTATTGACTTAAAAATCAAAATGCTTCCCTGCTGACACAGGCTCGTGAATACTAACTAATTCTAACTTTTGTAGTACAAAGAAATTAAAGAACACTTAGATCGAACCCTGACACAGACAATATCCGATTAAAGAACTCCACGATTGACTATAAGAATCATTATTCAAAAGATAGTCATAGAGTGTTCATTATTCAAAAAGATGGTCATGATATATAGAGTGTTCATTATTTAAAAGATGGTCATAGTGTGTGTATATAAATTTACACACATATATATTTTTATTATATATATATATATATATATATATATATATATATATATAGAGGAAGGTGTGGAATTCTAGGAAGATATACGCCATTGAGAATGTAAAAATATTCAATGTGTAATAATATAATAAGAATAAGACCCAATTGAAAAAATAATGAATAGAATAATATATGAGAGAGAGATGTGGACGTGCCTGGCTTCTTGAGAGACCTGTTTGGCGGGCTAAAATGTGCTTATCAACATCACTTGGATACCTGCAGAGTCTCACGAGACAAACTAGTTTAGAAATTTGACATTTTGATGCCTGCCCAGTTGTACTTTTACTAGCAGTTAAGAAGAATGAAAAAATTTGAGTGGAGAAGAGAGAGAGAGAGAGAGAGAGATGGGACCTATACGTAAGTTGCAACAGAAGCAAATCCACACATCAATATGTACATGAAAAATGATTGAAAACAATATGACAAATGAGTATAGGAATCTGAATAATGGTGGTTAGAAAAAAACAAAACAAGTGGGTTATATTATTTCAGAAAGTAAATAATTGAAGCCTTCTAAATCACAGGACTTCAATTATTAATTCCTTATAAAAAAATTAAAATATTTAATAAATCCCAATCGTTTCGTAATCAGTTTCTAAGCATACTTGTTGATACTATCTAATATCATAGCATTCGTACGATTACGTGATTAAAATACAGATGTCTCTTTTCTTGATGAAATTTTGATAATCCGAACAGTTTAATATGTTTGAAAACATATTTTTAAGAATATACCTTTTTTTTTTGCTCAGCAAGAATATACCTTAAAAATCAGCACGAAATATTATCAAAAAAGACATAATCCAAGTTGAATTTTATAAAATTACTTTTGTCAATATTTATGAAAAATTGATTGGACGAATCACTTCTCGATATTGTTTTGAACGTATTTTTAGTGGGTATCCTTAAAACCATATTTTAAACACGTTAAACTGTTTGAATCATCAAAATTTAATTAGAAAATAAGAGATACGTATTAAATCACTTATATATACACATATATATGTGTGTATGAAGGAGGAGAAGAAATATTTACGGGTGGAGGAAATGCTCAAAAAGCCAAGCCCGGAGCACCGACACGGATCTCTCAGGCAAACCACGCTGAGGCCGCCATGGATGAGTCTCCATCAAGCTCATCTGTTGAATGGCTCTTTGTTGCCTTAATGTCTGATCAAGAACCCTAAGTCTCGGGGTTTCACCGCGGGAAGCTCCCGGAGTCACATCTTTATCTCCCATGGCGGTTTTTGTGGCCTTGATTTGGGCTACTATCCCGTCTCTTAGACACCTGAAATGCCTTGACATGGCCTTTGATGCTAGGGCTGAGTAAACCCCTGCTGCACCGTGCCCGGCCACCGCCTCGAAGGAGGCCACCACCGCGTTCATTTGGTCACAGTAGTGCCTGTATCTTCTGTCCACCTATATATATAAAGATGAAGATGAGAGAGGTAGAGATAGAGAGGGTGGAACTTGGAAAGTTTTGATCACCCAAGTTGGAGAGAGATTATACCCATCGGAAAAAGAAAAAAGTTGGACGATTTACTGTTTGATTGCAGATTTCAGAATATGATTTTTTGAATTTTTTTCAACAAAAACACACAAAAAAAAAGTTGTTTAGTTTATGTATGAGAAAATATTAAAGATGATAATAAGAAATTTTGAAGATTTAGTGACTAAGTTGGAGAAATATTACGAAAAGTTTGGAACTTTAACTTGGTTTTTCGAATTTATTTTCTGAAAACATCAAAGAATTTGTCTAGTTGATGGGTTTCCCGAAAATATTCTTCAAACTTTGTGAAAAGAATTTATCTTTGAGAAACTCTAAAAGATTTTTTTTGTTATCGCAATTTTTCTGCTGAAAAATAAAGGAAATATGAGTGATGGGGTCACTGAAGTTGGAGAAACATCACAGAAAATATTACAAATTTACAGCATAGAATAATACAAACAGTTAAAGAATTAATGAAACAGGAACATAGTTATACATACACATAAGTATATCTATGTATTTAGAGAGAGAGAGAGAGAGAGAGAGAGAGAGAGAGAGAGAAGTTTCTGAAATTAAATGGAACTGTCTGAAAATTTCAGCAAGTGAGTATAAATGGAAAAGGCCCCTCAGTCACCCAATTAGTTCTCAAGTATTTGGTATGAACAACAGTCCTATTTTTTAGGGGGATGAACTGTACATATACATATGCATATACATTCATGTATGCGTATATATGTATATACATATGTAGTGAAAAAACTTTCAGAAAACAAAAAACAACAGTGTGTGTGTGTGTCTATATATACATATATGTATCTAATGTTTACCTCTTCAAGCATTGAAAGCAATTTCGATTTTCTCTTCTGCAACTCGAGGAATTCAATGTTGTTGTACAAGGAAGATTTGTTCTTGGAATTAGAACTAGTGGTTGCTGTGTTATCATGCTGCCAGTGAGAAGTACTAGTGGTGGGTTTGGGGTGGGGCTTAATGATTTTCCCCTTAAGGTCTGTTTGGGTACTACCAGAAGTTCCAAGGTTACAAAACTCATTCAGAAGGTCCTGAGCTGGGCCCAGGTACTTTGAGTTCCTGATCTGAACAAACTGACCTTGAAGATGAAGATTTGCAGTTTTCCCCAAATACCCATCTCCAATCACTGATTTACCAAAGTACCCATGATCTGATCTTGAACTTGATGGACCAAATCTGATCATATCATGGTCTGGGTTATGATGATGATGTTGCTGCTGCTGCTGCTGCTGCTGCTGTTGTTGTCTCAGCTCAAAGGACTGTAATCCAATAGTGGAAGGATTTGTTGATGAGAGGGAGAGAGAGAGTCCTTGGCTTGGTCTCTCATTTCCTTCACAAGGAAAAACACACCTTAGTGATGAATCATCAAAAGGTAATGATCTGGTGTGATCTTGACCATGGTGATGATGATGATCTTGATCAAAAGGAAATCCCCCTATCATCTCCATCCCTGTTGTCAAGTTGTACATCTGATCTTGGTTTGAATCGAACTCCATCTGGGTTTGGATGTTGTTTGGGTTGTCTGAGTAACAATACCCTGTGGATGAGACCATACTTATCTTGTGTTTCTCTTGATTATCTCCCCCTTGATCTTCCATTCATATCCCAAAGTCGTCTTCTTCTTCTTCTCCTTGTTTTTTATGGATTCTTCTGCAACAACAAACCCATGAATAATCTTTATAAAAAGAAACACCCTTTTCTCAACTGTGTGTGTATCTTTTTAGAGAGAGAGAGAGAGAGAGGAATGTGATTTTGTATTTCTAAGACATGTACTCTTAATAAGCAAACAGAGAAGGGGAGCCATGAAAGCAAACCTAGTAAAGGAAGAAGAGATATCTCTTCAGAAATGGAAGATCAGCAGATAGGGTTTGATGATGACTTTCAACCCATGACCGATATCATCATATATCATGCTCTCTCTCTCTCTCTCTCTCTCTCTCTCTCTCTCCTTCTCTCTCTAGAGTTGTAGTGGGGTCAATGCACCATGGTATAAATGCATCCAAAATAGACTTCCTAAAAATCAAACCCTTTCTCCTAGCTCAATTATTTCATACCCGTCACCAATAAAAAAAAAAATATCTAAATTACAAGTCCTCGAACAATATTCTATTTAAATAACAAATACTAAAATCTATAACCATGAAATGAAAATTAATGAAACTAATATAAAAAAAAATGAGACTCTCTTGTGTGTAAAGTACTCACACCATACCGTCGTATATATACATAGCTCTCTGCTATGGTTTGATGCATACACTACAAGCCACCAGATGACTAGTTTCTTTGTACCCATGAAAATTGCTTAATAAACCCATAATTATATTTTCAAAATGACCCCTCGAAAATAATAATTTTCATTTTTTTCTGATATTTAGAATTACACCCAACACAATTACTAAAGTACTTTAAAAAATAAAATTTAAAGTGCATTTATAAGAGCAACTCCAACAGCCTCTTTAAAAGAGGTCTGTTGGCTAGTTTGACTAGTGATTACTAGTTTTAGTGCTCCAATAGACTCTTTATATGACTAGCTATTTTAGCTTGTCCCCAAATGTCTCACTACATGTAGCTAGCCTCTCTCTCCACTCTTTATATGACTAGTGTTGGAATGGATAAGTGAAAAAGTAAATAGGCAAAGTAAAGAGTGTACTTTTTTGTCCTTTTTGCTAGCTAATTTAGTGAGTGTTGTTGGAGTTGCTCTAAGAAAGGAGAGTGAGCATTTTCTCTAAAAATAAAAATTACAAAAGACATATTTATGTGTGTATATATATATATATATATGTATGTATAGGAGTTTGTGAATCCCTAGAACTGGGAGTTTAAGCAGAGTTGTGTGCAGGCTTTTTCAGATGGGTTTTTGGGTACAAAGGCTGTTTCTGTTGCTACCTCTGATCAAAATTCAATACAACTACTCCCCCAGTGTCTGTGTTTTTTATTTTTGTATGTTATTACAGAGAGAGAGAGAGAGAGGAGAGAGAATAGATGCCATAGGGGGGTAAGGTATAGATGGTAGTGTGGAAAATGTTCCCAAAATAAGAGCCTGAGAAAGGTCATGAGATGAGGTGGTCCTTTTTTTCCAACTAATTCCAATTAAAACCCCAATTAAAGCACCCCCACCCATCACCCTTCTCTCTCTCTCTCTCTCTCTCCCCTCTCTTTCTCCTAACTTTCTTCTCTGTCCTCTTTTCCTCTCTCTCATACCATGGGACCGCATCTTCCCCTCTTTTCTTTCTCAAATGTGCCAACTCCAACTAGCACCAACCAAACACCCCACATGAAGGTTTGTACTTCACGAACCAATATTGACTAAACAAAGTGGGTTTCTCACTTGATACCATCTTGGTGTAAAAAGAGTTCCAAAACCCACTTACATCTAACTACTTTACTTGTTTGTCGAGGATCATAAAAAAGTTTTAATGCTGTCACTCCTAATATAATTATCTAGGTTTGTCATTTTTTGAGTTTTCTTATTTTTTTATATTTCGAATATGATATCCGATCAGCTATTTTATTCTTTTGAAGGGGAAAAATTTATCAGTTGATTTAGGCTCTATTTGCCTTAACTAGATTATTTGGATTGTCTGGATTATTCGGGAAATAATCTAGCCCCATTTGGCCTAAATTATTTACCCAAATAATCTGGATTAATCTAGCTCCAAACACAACATAACTTCTATATCCACAAATAATTTAGTCCAAACACTTTGAGCTAGATTATTCCGTCCGGCACTCAACATAATTCAACAATCCAATAATCCCATAATCTAGTTACGCCAAATGGCTTATAACTTTTAATTGGACAGTCAATGAGATAATATTGGATATAAATTGTCATTTGATTTATAACATTTTAATTATCTGTAATTTTGTCTTTATTCACATCAATAATTTATATGCAAGATATTTACCTTTACTACCAACTTTATAAGGGTCCATTTGGCCTGTAGTTATTATTAGATTATTCACTGTTTAGTTTTTTTGTCCTTATTTGAATTTTTTTTAATTTTTTGTTTTTCATCAATTTTTTGATGATCGTTGGTTCGTCTCGACAAGAGCTTTCAGAAAAGTTATCAATCATCGGCTAAATTTGAAAAAAGTTCAGAAAAGACAAAAAATAAGCCAAAAACAGCGTTCGTGTTGGCTTATTTTCGTCTTTAGTGACTTTTTTTTAACTTTTGGACATAATTTTATACTTTTTAGATTTCTTTCGTCGATACGAACCAATAATCCACGAAAAAATGACATAAAAATAACAAATACAAAAAAAATTTGAATAAAGACAAAAAATAAGTCAAAAAAAATTTTGGCCAAATAGACCCTAAGACTCTAGAGGCCGTGTAACTAACGAGCCTAGCAAGAGCGTGGGCTTAGAGGTGAGACATTTCCCACACAAACTTTATTTTTTGTCTGTTAATAAAGGCAGTGGTCCTATAACGCGAAGCTTTCTCCGCCTCTTGCCACTCTCTCTCTCTCTCTCTCTCCTCTTTGTTCGTTTCAAACACACCACCTTATATACGCTACGGGTCAATTTGATATATGATGTTTTTTACTATTGAATTATTGAAAATTTTATAATCCTCTCTATTCGATGGGTCAATTGTGTTCGGTTGTGTCCAAAACTCGAGATGAAATTACTAAATTATTCAAATTCCAAACGCCTTCGGTAGGTATAAAATTATGGCTCAATCTTAGTCTGAATGACACAACCTTGTATATACTACGGGTCAATTTCGTATATGTTTTTTTTTTTGCAATATTGTATTATTGAAGAATTAATAATTCTTTTTGGTCAGACTAAATTATCAAAGTTTTAACGTATCTGAGTAATGTGAAGACAATTTTGTCCAAAATTCAGGATGAAATTACCTTGGATAATTTTTTTTTATTTACATTTGTTCCAGATGACCTTTACTTATTTTATTTCTACATATAGGCCTAAATAAAACAACAATTTAATAATTTAAAAAAGAGTCGAGCCAAATTAGCCCTGCATGAGAGATATTTTTCAGATACTAGAGGATCTCACCCGACATTTATAAAATCATTTAGATTTAATCTTAGTGATCAAAACTGTTCATTTCGTGAAGCTCGTTAAAAGTATTAAATCTATCTAAAACCATATTAATCGGATGTCGATTCATATATTCTCTAAATACATACGATCAGTAAGTGCAAGTGTTTCCGTTGACCCCACACACGACCAAGACAAATGAAGAATAGTAGTTCACGTCAATTTTCTAATCGACCAGTGTAGCCAACTGTTGCTTGCGTTCAATTCGGATCCAATAGGTCCAAGACGGAAGAATACGACGATATCACTGTTTCATCACCGAACAAAGAAGCAAGAACCCAAACAAATATTTGAAAAAGTCCTTCTTATTAACCTTAAAAGAAACGCATTTTAGATCATTTTTTTGTTTTGTTTTGATAGTAACTGGTTTTGAGATTATGCTCAACCTAATACTGACTAATCCTCGGAGGACTAATCCTACCATCAACTTGTGGGAGCTCCATTTAAAGCCATGGCATTTTATCCTATATGGCCTAACTCCAAAAGAGTTGATAGCACCTGAAAGGTTTCGAATCTAACACCTAGAAGGGACTATACATCTAACTCTGAAGTCTTGAATACCAAACTAACTCTTGATTTATTGTTTTAAATAATTTATTTTGAAAACATATCAATTGATATTTGACGAATATGAATTTATTGTAATTGATATTATAAAAAAGTTTTAAAAATAAATAATTTTAAAAGGAAACCCAAAAGAGCCATAAAAGGGTAGATTGGACGGTCCAGTCCGTGAGAGGAGCTGAACTCTATAAACTCCACATAAATATCAATATTGCTGACTTAACGCTGATGTCACCCTTCCAATTGACGTGGTATTTTCTACGCTGCGCACGGATGCGCAGGTTTCCTTTCATTTCAATGGACTCGTGGCCGCACGGACAACATTACGTGTTGTGCATTAAAATAATATTTAAATAATTGGATCAGTTTTCAGATAGTATTTTTACGCTAAAATAGTGATGTTTGGGCAGTTACAACCATGTTCGGGCCTTTAGATCAATATTCAGACAATATTTTTTATACTAAAATAATATTATTTTGATACACAATATATACACCTATTGTCAGCCGACTTCCTCTCTCCCCTTTCTACTAGTGTTTGGACTATTAAAATACTTTTCAAATTAAGTTTGACTGAGTTTGGATTAAATTATTATTTTTTGTTAAAGATATTTGATATTATTTAGTTTTGTGTAATTTTTTTCTTATAGTTTTGTGTTTTTTTATTTGTATCGACAGAGCAATGAAAGAAGCACAAAAATATAAATCAAAATTTAAGGGAAAAAAAGCAGATAGGACAAGAGTACTAGAGACACTAAAGAGAGTAAAAAAAACTATTTCATAAAAAAATTCATTTTTAGTGAATTTTTATAAAACTTTTAATATAAAAATTTAAATTCCTTTTGGCAAAACGAATAATTAATTCAAAAATTTTGATGTAAAATTCATAAGAATCTAGAAAAAATAACAAAAACATTATACCGAAGAAGTTAAGCCAAAGTAGGCTTCATTTACTTTTGGCCTTAATTAATTTTACGGTATTAGTGTCACTATTTTTTGATATTTTTTAATTTTATTAATTTCGAGTCATATTTTTTAAACTAATCGTTAGTCTTGACTAAAAGAATTTAAAAGGAAAAAAAAATATGACCAAAAGTCTTAAAAGTTTCTTAATGACCAGCAAATTCAAAAATATAATTTTTGCACTGTTTTTTTAGCGTCATCTTATTTAGATTTTTTTAATTTTTATCTATTACTTAATTTTTTTTTCAATCTTTCTCGTCTCAATGATAAAGAAAATACAAAATCATTTCTGTAAAAATTAATATCAAAATTACATAATATTAAATAATACTTATTGTCTTTAATAAGAAATAATCTAGTTCAAATGGAGCCTATAAAATTTTGAAAAGCCAATAGTTTACCTCCAGGGTATACAATTAGGGTTTGAACTAAGCAAACCATGTCATACCTATAATCTGATTTGAATTATTAGGGCCAAATTATGAATAGAAATTTTTTTAACGAATATATATGCGTATATATGTGTGTGTATATATATATATATATATATATATATATACTCATATATATTCTATGATTATATTATATAAACCATACAAACAAAATGGAAACAAAATTTCAAGGCTCTAACAAGAAAGCAAGATTGCACACGCAACTTATATGTACAGATTCGGATACAAACGTGTCTCAAATCGTTCGATACACAGTAGAGTTTAAGCCCATATTATTTTGAAATGCTCTACGTGCATCGGACGATTCTAAATACATATGCGTCCGGATTTGTATGTGTAGACCTTTTCTTACATAAATACTAACCCCTTGACTTGATATGTTCGTAGTCTCTTAGCTCCGGCCTAATTGAGCTCAATTGTACTATGAACAATTTGATTAAAGCTCGTTCAAATATATTAAAGTCATACCCTAACTATATTGAACATGTATTTTAAATTCATTTAAGTATTTAAATTGTATTTGAACGATTGACTGCTCAATTGGACTAGAGTAGTTGATAGATCTTGTTTTGACCGTAACGATTCAATCTTGCCATATACAATGTTATTTGTTTTGGCCGTCTAAATTTCATGAATTTTTCAACAGATTCCCTTGCAAGATGGACACGCATAACTGTGAAGTTTCATTAAGTTTTGAAGTTCTAATGATTTTAAAAGGCCTTGCACAGAATATGATCATGGTCTATTATATATACTATTGAATTTTTGCATCCGCTAAGCAATTTGAAATCTTTGACCACATTTTTTAACGTCCGTTGAGACTGGCTCTCGGACACCCATTTAGAATTAAATTCTATTCTTGAATAAATTGTACATATAAGTTTTACTTTTACATCTTTATATGATGGACGAATACATATATGCACCTATTTAATTTGTAACTATTACTTATTAGCTTATTTTGCTTATTGTATTTATAAAAACTTTACATACTTTTGCTAGTAGGAGGTTTCAGACTAGTTACTTGCTCCTTTTTACAATTTCAGGTTTGAAACGTCCGAAGTACTATCAATTTTTATTTAGCCAAACCATACAAAGCTTTGTGTGTGTGTGTGTGTGTGTGTGTGTGTGTGCGCGTGTGCGTGTGCGTGTGTGTGTGTATTATGTGTACATAAAATGCATGCACATGTAAATTAACCTTGTATGTGTATATGCGTAAAAATGCACGAAAGGGTTTCGAAAAAGAAATCTAATACGCGATAATTTATTTACTTCAGATTAAATAGTTCGGGTCTTTAAAATCTCCAATGGTTTGAGCCATTTTTCCAAGCCAAATCTAAATTTTGGCCACAACTACAAAATTATTTGTCACATTAATTCAAAAAGAGTTGCTCCAATAATGTCAAATATATATGTTTTACCTTAATTTATCAGGTTCGTTGAATCACTTAAATTTTTTAATAAAAATCTAAACAAACAATATAGCACCACAAATGTATAGCCTTTTTTATTTTATATTAAGTACTGTGTCCTAGCCATTACGTATATGGAAATTTTATGCGTTAATGGGTGCATGCATCTGTGTTCCTGCGTACTATGTATCCCTATTTATATTTTACCGTACACATCTACGCATGATGTATGTACAAGAGCGGTATTCATACGTAATACATACGAGAATACGCAAATATTCTTATCGATTTACGGTCAAATACTGAATGTGATAATTATGTTAATAATAAACTTGAATGTGAGAAAAAAGTTTTAGTTTTTTTTACAGTAAGTGTGAAAAAACGAGAGTGAACAAAAATATTTGTGCTACGCAAGCTAAGTAAGTACTATACTATGCAAGAAAGTACGAAAATAAATTTCTTATTGAATTACGATTTAACATTAGATCTGATAATTATATTAAGAGAGAAAGTTTCAACATGAGAAAAAAATTTAATATTTTTGTTATTGCGAGTGAAAAAACACTAGAAAGGGAAAAGAAATATTAGCAGATGTAAATTCGATGTGTGTAAATTGTAATATACGTTCTTAGTATAGAAATATAGATACCCATATATGCATATCTATTACCATTCTAAAGGGAACATCGTGAATATTTTTTTAAAATTGGTTCACACTTTTTAAATACCAAAATTACGTTTCTAACTGTTAAAGTTTTTTTTACACTTCGATTCTATTTCATGAGTTCTCTTTGTGATTTTTTAAAATTTAAATTGCACGCGTATTACGTTTGCCTAGCCGATCGCTAGTGTGTATGCGAATGTGTGTGTATATATAACTTCGTAAGTTTCAAATTTTTTTAGAAAAAATTTGAAAGTAGGGTACAAAAATATAGACCTATATATGCATATGTGTATTTATGTGTGTGTATAAAGTAAAAAGGTCTTTTGAAAAGAAGAGTAAAAAAAGTCAAAAAGGTATACGAGGTCAAAAGGGCACCCATAGAAATCGAGATCAAGATGGACCAGTTGTTTTTCTGGTAAGAATAATAGTAAAAGCACGAATATTTTGGACACATTCAGATATAAATATATTTTGAATCGTTAGATATCCGTAGAGTCTTCAATAATTTATAGACTCAATATGCATACAATATTTCCGAAGACATCTGTATCCAGTGCCGGCCCCCATATTTAAGTTGTCCAAGTCTGACCTCAGTTTGATTTTCCACTTAGTATTAATAATAATTTTTTCGGTGAATTTCTATATTTATAAAAAAAAATTATTGCTCATCGCTAGGAGATTTTCCATGCCCGGAGATTTGCCGGGCTTATATCAAAATCGGCTCTGTCTATATCTATATTTAGATGTGTCCGAATCATCGTGTGTCTAGTAGCTAGAGTTTTTCTTTTCCCAAACTACAGTCTATGTTATTACTATGTACTGTTTCTGAAACTCTGTAAAATGATTGGTTGTTCAGATATATAAAGTACTGTAGAGTGAGAAAGAGAGGAGAGAGAGAAGAATAGGGTGGTCCCATCTGTTTTCCTGTTGATCATTATTCATGGACCATCCTACATGGCTACCATCACCACCGTTTAAATATCTTGATCAGTACGTAGCTTGGACCTATTGGATCCAATTAAAGTTCTTCCTACCCTACTCTACCAATCAAGTGGCCTTGCCCACATAAAAAAGGAAAAAACATTATGTATTTTTTTATTATTATTATTATATTTTTTTTGCATTTGTTAGTTTTTTTTAAATTTGAGCAGATTATTAGTTCATTTTAACGAAAATAATCTAAAAAAAATAAAAATTTAAAAATTTCACTAAAAACAAAACTAAGAGTTTTTTTTAGATAATTTTGTACTTTTCTAAACTTTTTTTCAAAACTTGGTTGATAATATTTTACTTTTCTCGCCGAGATGAATAAATAATTTATAAAAAATTATGAAAAAATTTCAATTAAAGACAAAAATACATTCCAAAAGAACAAAAAAGAAAACTAAAGAGTCAAAGAATGCCACTTATTTTAATTTTTCCAATTCATCGTCCACACAAAAAATCTGTGTAACTTTTAAAATTAAAAGAATGCCACTTTCGTATACAATATCAACATTTTTTGACCAAATTAAAAAATTATTGGGGAATTTTAATTTAATGTGAAGAAGTTAATATATATACACACACACGCATGCAAATATCATTTGAAGGCGGAAGCTCTTCTATAAAGAGCCATGAGATGAGAAAGAATTGTTCAAAATAATTTTTCTGGCCGTCTAAGAAAGAGTCCCCTATAAAAAGAAAATCAATAGGGTTACACCCGTTTGACTGAATATGCATATAAAAGGTCAATTTGACCATGATATATATACATCTATATCTATTCTCTATTATTATAACGAGAACACCCTTTCGGTATGAACATTATATTGAAGCCGGCTCATTTGTTACTTTTCTAAAAAAAAACCCCACAAAATCCAAAAAAATATGCATGTTCACAACTTCCAGGTGTTGAAAAACGATAGGAAAAATTATGTTAAATAAAAATTTAAAAAACTGAATCTTCACAATTTTCGACAGCTGAAAAACTGCCAATAACCTCTAAACGTTCAAAACACAATGGCTTGGGAAAGACAGATCGGCAAGGGTACAGAAGAACAAATCGCAATGAAAAAAATGAGGACGGACGCATTTTGCGTGTTCTACAGACGCTAGTGTGTGTGTATGTATGTGTATGTGTAATATATAAAGTTTGCTTTTATTCTTCTGAATGGTGGTCTAGAATGAGCAAGTAATTAAGCAACGTAAGCCAAACAATCATACTACCTTATATAATTTTGCGATAAAAAAACAAAAAAACGTTAAATCAAACTGGCCCTAATCTAAGGTCACAATCAGAGGGGTCGTAATCTGAAGGTCACAATAATTTTTGTAAGTTTAAACAATGTACTAGCAACGTACCTTTAAAAAAATGTATTTTGTTTGAACAATGATCTAGTTAAAAAATCACTTGGGTCTCACATCCCATTTGAAGTCACCGGGGACGACGTAATCTACCTTAGGAATCAATAAGCTCTCGTCTCCTTCCACACAGTTGCTGAAGTCGATGCTAGTTTTGTCAAGAAGGATTAGGGTTATTCGACTAAAGTAGGAACAAGAAAATGTCCAGAATTAATTCGTTCAGCCGCAGGTAAATACGTAACTTTGCCTTGAGGACTCTAGGCAAGATTACTATTAATACCTATTCCCACGAGGTATTAGCCGTCCTGCCTAGTGATGGGCTTCATAATCCTATGGACTTATGGTATTGTGTCTTTTGGTCAACCTAAACACTCAATTAGGGGTCTTATGAGGTTCATAATCCAATCCCAAGAGGATTATCAAACACAGTCATCATGCTTTCACGTAGTCAATGCATATGTTGTCATCAAAAATTTTTGGACTTCCGAATAATCATTCGATGTCCAGGTTTTGTCTTGTGATGTATGGTTGCATTTGATTACTTTGCTAATTTTTCATTCTATTGATGATGTTTTGGTATTCAATATCATCCTCTGATAGTGATGAATCAAGATCCTAACTGAATTATTGATTTTTCATATCTTCTATAGAATCAGGTCGTACGTTTATTGTAATGGTAAATCAATATTTTTTCTATTTAATGACGGGCCTTGCAAATGAACCACGCATAGTAGATTTGACAACGTAGAAATGAATGTCATTGGTGGGTCCTGCAATAGTCAATGAAATACGAACCAAAATCGAATCAGACTTCACAAACTCAAGAATATATAATCATTCATTTTCGTTATGTGTGGTTGGACTGTTCATATTAGAAAGAGCGATGCTACTTACACATCACGTTGTACATCAAGTTATACATAATGTTACGTGACATCCACTAATTTGAACATATATCAAAATTCATGACACTCGTTTTTGCACTTTATACTTAAAATGACATGTCACATAAGCATAATGTTCATATTAAGCTTTAATCATGATACATACATACATACATACATACATACATATATATATATATATATATGGAGAGAGAGAGAGAGAGAGAGAGAGAGAGAGAGAGAGAGAGAGAGATGATACACATACGTATAGATGCTGCGAGTAATTGAAAGATTTTGTTCTTATAATTAAGGAAACTGACTGTAGAGTTAGCTTTGATAAATCAACTTATTCATAATTTACGTTAATTTGAAATTCAAATTTTGAGTTAATTTTACAGTTTACATATCTTTATCATACTTCATGTGATTATCTAGTCAAGAACAAACTTGTTTCGCACAGGTTGTTGAATCTTAAATTTTTTTAAGTGGGTTTAAACGGTCTGTTGTGCGTTCAGTGAGTGTGATCGGCTCTTAGTCTAAGATTTGTTTGATATTATTTACGTGTCACGATACGTTCTACGTGTTTGCGTATAAGTCGTATTAAATTTTTTGTAACCATTTTTTTATTTCATGGTGAATTTAGTGTATTAGGGATAGAATAAACAAAAATTATGAAAGAGTGTCTGTAAAATATATGTTTATTTTCATGATCGATTTACTTTCAAAATATCAAATCTAATTCAAAAGTGATAAACTTTTGAAAGAGGTCATTTCATATGATAATATATTATTCATCCATACCTTGGTAAATTTATTTCAACAGAATTAATGATAAACTTACATTCACAAAATTGATAAATAACACATAAACAATCAATTTTGATCAAGATTCTTATACTTCTCAAATGTCAAAAAGGTCAATCTCACTATCCAAATAACTCCCCTTTCTTCCCTTTCAAAAAAACAAGCAGCAAGAATAGCTTCTGAAAAGTGATCAGTAGGGAGCAGTCAACGATCAATAGAGAATGCTAACGAACTTCAGCTCCCCCGTATCCTAGTTAAATGGTCGAGCTTGGCTCCTAATTCCCCTCTTCTCTTGGTCATCGGTGTTATTCCCTTTCTATATACTGCAAGTGTGCTGAGTGTTCAGTCGATACCCAACTATCAAGGCATTCATCCCATTCAGGCGAAGGATAGCCTCTAGCTTCTCGTTGCATTGCTTGAGTTTGATAAGCTCTCAACTTCATTATGGCTAGAAAATTCTTGTTGAATTTATGATATATTTTACAGTCTTTACTCATGATAGTTCTATAACAATGCAATCGCGAGAATCACGAAATCTAAATTGAAATATCGTAATCTGCGGATTCTGAGAGAAATTAATTTTGGAATTTGTAGACAAATGAGACTATTTTAAATTTTGGAATTAAAAGATAACTTAATTAAGTAAGCAGGACTTAAAAATAAGAAATACTAGAGAACGAGACTAAAAAATAAGAACCCTCTATTTATTACGAACCCCTTCTTATATCATATGAACAAAAAATATTACAATATTCCTATTTGGGTGTGTACGGTATGAATTTCTTTGAATCACTTTCCTTTCATAACAGTTTGTATAGAAATTCATGACATCGGTTCTAAATTCATAGCTTTTGTATAACAATTTATAATATCTGGACATAAATTCATTACATGAAGCTTGAAAATCTTGAATTTCTGTCTTGATGGAGTATATCTTTGAACAATATTATGAATTAGTTTCCGACCAGATATTATGAATTCAAAATCAATTTTATGAATGAAATATTATGAAATTAAGGCGACATAAAAAGTGCATATGATACACATTCAAATGACAAGTTTAGGGTATGTGGTGTTTCTTACGAGTAACAACATTAGAATAGTCTATGTTCACTTTTTGAAACTTTCTCTATGCAGATCTATACTTACTGTAATATCTCATACTTTTATTTTTATAATATGTGAAATTTCTTTGCCAATAAAAAAAATATTTTCTTAATAAAACATATATGCCACATCCTTTTCTATACATCATAATCAAATTTAAATTCATGCAACTAGTAACATATATATCCCCACCACTTTCTGGTTGCATTAAATATGATTGATGGCATAAGAAAATACCTCTCCCGACAAAAATTAAATGTATAGATACTATATATTATATATCATTCCTTATTACCAAAGTCATGTTATTCGTGCGCGCGTGCGCACGCACACACATATATATTGAAAAATTATGTTAATTGTTACAACTCTTGTTCACATAATGACATATTTACCGGATAGAATTTGTGGAGTTGTGAAGATCTATCAATCTAATTCGATTCGTTTTCGAGATCTAAGTTGCTCTTATAGCGTGCACAGAGAACAACCGATTAGTCTTACCCATCCGTTATTAGCTGAAAAGCACTTTGATACTTAAATAAGAACTTGTAGGATAAAAGCACAATAATAATTATACTTGTGATTGATAGCGTATATAATTTTGCCTTGTGATTCCCTATTTATAAACTATCAAGTGTTTTAATTTGATAAGTGAATAAAATGTAATTCTTTCTTAATTCGTACATTGCCAAATTTAGCTATTTCCTTGCAGCATAAGGATTTTTTAAACAAGAATATTTTCAAAATCGTGTACTTTTCTATTCGGGCTCCTTCCAATTTCAAAAGATTCTAGCCGCATAATCGTGTGGCGGGTCGGCTGCTCAGCATGGTAACAGCCCATGTGCCAAGCCCCATTCTTTGGTCGGTCGTCTCTTGATCTGGTCAGTAGAACAACGTGGCGACGGCCCACGTTATCAGCACAACCCAACTCATCTTGGGTCTCGCCCAGCCTTCGGCCCATCACCCTCTTGACGGGTTGGCTCGACAATTCGGTCAACTATAGAATTTAATGACGCACTTTTGTTGAGTGTGTGAGAGATAAGAAACTACATTGGATCTATACTAAAAATTATTTATTTGTTGAGAGTATCACGTGACGACATAAAATAATTTTTTGGTGTTCGGAAATACCTAATGATTTTTCCTTTATCTTTATATATAGTTTGGTAAGATGGTGGCTGCATGAGATTCCATGATTCATGAATCATTGGCATCGTTTGAGAATCGAGAACAACGTGCAGATTTTTATATCCCAAATATTATATGTTAAATCAATTAATTTTTGGATTCTCAAAAGAGAACTAATATTTTTTTGGTATAACCACTTATGATATGGCTACATTGAAAAGTTCTATTCTCACCCTCCAACTTTTTTTGCATTGGTGACTCATCATGAGTTCGGATTATCTCAGCAATCAATCAGTCAGCACATAGTCGTCGTTCGGATTTAGAAACTCGATAATATTCTAAGCTGTCAACTGACACAATGTCATACAGATCACGTGTCGCTCGGCAACAAGGAATCGTACGTGAGAACCGCTCGGCAAGATCTTCCAAATAAAGCTTAATGGCGCTTCGAATCTCGAAGACGGAGCCGCCAATATGAATCGTTCCTCCCTAAAAGGGAAAAACAGACAGGATCGACGGTCATCCGGTCCCATGATATATATCCTCCATCATTCACCATATAAAAATAGCTGTTGGAAGGCCAAGGTACTTTCTGAAGCTATTTCCTTGGCAACTGAAATTGTGTGCAAGAGCTTCAAGAGGATATTTGGAGGCCATCGTCCAGTTTTTCACACCATCAGTACCTTTTCATGTTGGGTCACTGTACTCTCCACATAAACTTACATCGCTCATACTTAGGCGATATAAATCGTCTATGTTGTAGTTCTATTTCGTAAAATATTTTATAAAAAAAAAAAAATCGTATTTGTCTAATAATCATATAAACTCGTGGTTTAACCACATTTTTCATTAATTTACATACGGACGCTCTATTTCTAATGCATACTCGACTTTCTATCTTTCCAAAAAACAATGCATGTAACCAAATCATATCAATCTAATTTTTTAATGATGAAATAATGGAAGTTTATAAAATAAATAGCTCAAAGTCACTAAAATGCGGTCAAGGTGGCTCTCTATGGGCCTTGACAGGACCCTCCAATTTTAATCAATGACCGGAGAGAATCCAATTCGTTTCATATTATGTGTATTTCTACAATCCAAGGAGTTGTTTGTTTTCATAAAAAC
This sequence comes from Arctostaphylos glauca, assembly GCA_019985065.2. Classification (NCBI taxonomy): domain Eukaryota; kingdom Viridiplantae; phylum Streptophyta; class Magnoliopsida; order Ericales; family Ericaceae; genus Arctostaphylos; species Arctostaphylos glauca. The sequence goes on from JAHSPW020000010.1 coordinate 2,448,315, forward strand.
CAGTCTAAATTGACATTCAAATTAAATCTTTAATTACCCAATTTTTTTCCGAATGTTTTCATCAGGATGTAACCAACTCCAGAACACATCTATCAAATTGATGATCGTCTTGATCAATGTGTTTATTCTGTCATATATCAGAAACTAGAGGGGTAGTAAAGCGACAAAAATGGACTTTAGCCTTTCTTCAAACATGCAAGTGAATGTGAAAATGAAAATGAGAGAGAATAGATTTGATGAGACTCCACAATATATATATATATATATATATATATATATATATATAGATAGATAGATAGATATAGATATAGATATAGATATATATGCATGTTTTCTTCTTTTTTTGTGAATCTTGGATAGAGATTCCATCAATGTGCATCATCATCATAAGTTCCTCATATATTTATGATTTAACTTGATTGACGGAGGGTCTTTGACTGAAGAACACCTCTCGATTTTCGGACTTGTGTACAGAAATCCCAAAAAGAACTTCGGAAGTTGTCCAGTTTTTGACACTATCAGTACCTTTTGATTTTGGGTCACTATACTTTCCAATCCTTGATTTAGGTTGGAGGGTCCATTCATGGCGTTTGGAACTTATGTCGCTAATATTTCGTTTACTTTGTAGTTCTATTTTGTAAAATATTTTATAGAAAAATCGTTTATAATCATATAAACTTGTGATTTAACCACTTTTGTCATCAAATTAGACTCTTTCCAACGTATACTCTATTCTCTTTCTTTCCAAAAACAACTGCAAATAACCAAATTATGAGATTGCAATTATCTGATCAATCTAATTTTTAAACCATGATATAACGAAGACTTATAAAATAAACAGTTCAAAGTCGCTAAAACATGGTTAGGGTGGGCTCTCTACGCACCTTGACATGACCCTCGAATCTTAATCAAGGACCCGAAAGAATCGAGTTCTTTTCATATTACATTTATTTCTACAATCTGATGAGTTTTTTTTGTATCCTTAAAAACCAATCTAATTTGAACTTAAATTTCAATATCAAATTAAATCTTTAATTACCCAATTTTTTTATGAATGTCATTTATTGAAATTGATGGTAGTCCTGATCAATTTGCTTATCTCTCATATATCAAAACCTAGAGGGTATTAAAGGGACAAAAAGGAACTTTAGCCTTTCTTTAAGAATGCAAATGAAAGTGAAAGTGAGGGAGAATAAATTTGATGTATCAAATAAATTTTGAGACTCCACAACATACATGTTTTATTTTTCTTGTTTGTGAATCTTGGATATAGATTCCATTAATTTGCATCATTATCAGTATATTTGTCAAAAACATAAGGGCATTTCGAATTCCGAAAACGGAGCCATCAATAAATGGACCGCTCCTCCCTAAAAAGAATAAAGAGTGGGATTAGCAGCCATCAGACCTATCATATCTTCCACCATTCACCTAATAAAGGGGGCTATTGCAGCAAGACCAAGATACGTTCTCAAGCTATCAGCTAAGCATTTACTCACACAAAGTCTCATATATTCGTGAATTAATTTGATTTTCGAAGGGTCCTTGGCTGAAAAATACCCTCGGTCGTTAGACTTGTGTACAGGAATTCCAAGAGATGCTTTAGAGGCCGTTGTCCAATTTTTAACAACCATCAGTACCTTTTCTTGTTGGGTTGCTTTACTCACCAAACCTTAATTTAGGTTGGAGGGTCCATTCATGGCGTTTGGAACTTACCCTCTTCATACTTAGACAATTTGAATCGTTTACTTTTTAATTCCACTGTATAATATTGTTTAAAAAAATCATATATGTCAAATAATCATATAATCTCATAATTTGACCCTTTTGTCATTAATTTATAGATGGACGCTCTTTCCGAAGCATACTCTACTCTTTATCTTTCCAAAACCAAATGCACGTAACCAAATCACGGGATTGCAATTATCAGATCAATCTAATTTTTTAATGATGGTACAACGAATAATTATAAAATAAACAGCTCAAAGTCGCTAAAATATGGTCAAGGTGGGCTCTCTACGTTCCTTGACAGAACCCTCCAATCTTTAATCAAAGACCCGAGAGAATCCAATTCATTTCATATTACATTTATTTCTACAATCTGAGAAATTGTTTTGTTTCCTAAAAAATCTGCCTAATTTGCCCTTAAATTTCATTACCAAATTAAATATTTAATTACCCAATTTGTTTATATATGAATGTGATATCTCGAAATTGATGATAGTCATGATCAATTTGTTTATCTGTCATATATCAAAAACTAGAGGGGTAGTTAAGGGACAAAAAGGGACTTTAGCCTTTCTTTAAAAATGCTAGTGAAAGTGAGAGAGAATAGATTTGATGTCTCAAATAAAGTATGAGACACCACAATATATATGTTCTTTGTTTGTGAAACTTAGATATAGATTCCATCAATTTGCATCATCATCATCATTATCATAAGTTCTTTCTGTTTAATCTATTTTAGTAGATCATGATATGATGATGGAGATGGAATTTATTTTAAAGTTTAAACTTGTAAAGGGATGTCAATCAATCTTCAATTCCTACTAAGAATTTTCAAAACAAAAAATTAGTTGTATTCCTTAAATGTGAATCGGTTCGATAAGATACAAATTTTATGAAGAATTACGTCAAATTGAACGATCGGCTATATAGGGTGCAGTCAAACAGTATATTTTTATAACCATATATGTAAATCAAACAAGATAAACTAAACATTAGACTAATTAAAGAAGGTGTTGATAGAATTTATGGGTCCAACTCATATCAAAAGACGCATCTTGAGATTAGAGGGTTGCGTAAGCCTATGGCTTATAAACAACGGAAAAGGGAACAACTTAGGTGATGTGGAATTTCGCTAACACCCTCCCTCACGCGAAGCGTGGAAGAAGAGAGGGCGAAGAGTCAACACAGAGAAGACCCCACACGATGGGCATACGCTGACTCAGATACCAATTTGAAATAAAATATGAGTCTTACGTACTCATCTCAAAAGACACCTTGAGATAAGAGGGTTGTCTAAAACTCATAAACAGCGAACGAGGAAGCAACTTAGGCGATATGAAATTTCGCTAACATAAAAAACCCCTTATGACGAGGAATAAAAAGTCAAAATCTTGGTTTAGTAATAATTTATCCTCGCTCGAAACTTTAAGTAAGAGTGTGCTAGGGTGATAAATGAGTTGAAATAAGTGATCATTATCCGATTAGACTATGATTGAATCTTGAATTGGTTGAGATATTTGTGAGGAGTAAAGAACTTTCCTTCACTAATACATTGTATTTCCCTTACCCTAGTCTTGTCATCTACAAAGGCGAGTGTGAGATTATTCAACTAATTAAAGAAATCAATCTTAACGGAATTCTATTTCTCGAATTTTTTAGAGAATCTTTTTCTTGATTTGATCTCCTCTTCAGCTTCTTCCTTTCAGGATCTAGGTAGAAACAAGACTTCTTCTTTTAAACAACGACAATCAAGTCTTTGAATAAACTTAATTTTCAAAACACCTGACATAGAAGGGACGTTAGCCGAAAAATCCTCCAGAATCTTTATACTTATGTGCAAGAAATCCAAGAGAAACTTTAGAAGTTGCCGTTCGTTTGTTAACACCACCAATATATAAATATTCAAGAGAATTCGTGAAGGCAACAATAATAATCAAATACTTACGAATTTTTAGTCTTTGAATGAACTTCATTTTGAAAACGCCCGATATAGACTTCTTCGTGCCTATCAATGGGATGTTGAATCCACCTATGTCCTAATAACTTTAGTCCATTACAATTAAATTGTGTCATTTTTCTGACAAAATGACACCAATTCAAAGAACTTAGCAGTCACATTTTCATAGGATTTCTGTAAAACTCCATGTAAACCACTGACCCAGCAACTTGTTGAAATCCAACCACGTGGCCAAAAATGCCTAAACCCAAGTTGTTAGTAGTATTTCACATGGTTCTTTATATACCCAGGATCACCCATGTAGACTTTCGATGTGAGACGGGACATCACAATCTCTCCATTTTTAAGATCCTTCGCCCTCGCAAAAGGTTCACACTAGAGTCACCACGGCCTAACCGGGTCTGTTCCCTAGTGACCAAACAAAGTCACCGCCCCACACTCGATCATATACACGGGTCGCTCTGATACCATTTGTAAAGCCCCATGTAACCCACTGATTTAGCAACTTGTTGAAGTCCAACCACGTGGCCCAAAATGCCTAAGCCCAAGTTTTTAATAGTATTTTATATAATTTTTTATATACCCAGGATCACCCATATAGACTTTCGATGTGGGACGGGACATCACAATTTCACAATTGTTGCATTCAAAATTATAATTTCAATACAAATTAACCATGAAAGTATTAAATTTATGTGGGGTGTTTAGTATAGTATTTTTCATGTTCAAGACCCAAACACGGCCTTAAATAACAACATCATGCATTCGTCATAACTTAAATTCCAATTAAAACATTGAAACTAACCATGAAAGTATGACCACCCAACGCCTCCAACAACTGCGGGTTGAAAAGAGATGTTTTGAACAATCAGAGAAGCACAAATTGCAAAAATTGAAATATTGAAGAGAATTTGTGGGGCCCAAAAATAATAATCAAATATGTGATGGTCTGATTGACATAAATTTATGTCCATGGGATGTAGTCTTTGGATCTTGAATTGAAGATCAACAAATATCTGGTGGCTTTTCAATGTCCATATTCAATATGAAAGGATTTTTAGGTGAGCCTTGTTTGTATCTATTCGTATACTTTTCCATTAATTTGGAAAAGAAATTTCACCCATATAATTGTCTTTTCCTTTAATTTCCATGGACTGGATTTTGGAAAGTTATAGTGCAGTTTCCTGTAGTGCGTGGAAAAAATGAGACAGTTTGGTCGGCTTTGTCCTCAAAACTATATAAGTTTGATCTCATGCATTTTGATAAAAATTCGTGATAAGTCAAAACGATATAGTTTTAAGGACAAAACAAATCAAACTACGTTATTTTGTCCGTATTATACGTGCACTACAAAAAACTGCATTACAGCTCCCCTAAATCCCCACGGACTTCGAATGAATTTGAAGAGAGAGAGAGCTAATTACTAACTATAAATCCTTAAAAAAACAAATATAAATTAAAAATATATATATAAACAAATTATTAAGAATGTAAGTCAAAATCGGAAAACCAAATCGAACCTGGAAAATGAATCGTCGATTTGGTCTAGTTGTCAAGTTAGATCGGTCCAGTGTGGTTTTCTAGTTAGGAATTTCTTAAAATATATTCGGTTCAATTTTTAATTTTCGATTTTCGTCTCCTATGAATCGAGACAAATCGGTTAGTACTAAATAAACTTTAAGAGAATAAAAAACTTAGGACTAAGCTGAATACTTTTTTTTCTTTTTTTTAAGCAGATTTTTCATACTTGGTTTCTCCTAATTTTCTTGGTTGAAAGATTGAGTTTAATTTTATTATGATTCTTCAAATTTGTGTTTGAAATTTGGATTTGAATGCGAGACTACATGTTTTTTTCTCCAAAAAAAAAAATCTAATTTGAGTTTGGCCCATTGAGAACGAGCCTCTTAATTTTTTAGAATTGTTTTAATTTGAGCTTGAGCTCAATCAAACCGAAGCCGGACCGAAATCAAAACAGAATCAGAAAAATCGAATGAAGCCAAATCGAAATGGTTTGGTTCGATTTCGATTTACAAAATCTCAAATCAAAATTACCTGTTTGGTCTGAATTTTTTGGTCAAACTGGATCAAACCGGAACAATTACACCCCTACTAATTATTACAGTTTAATTGCCAAATATAATTGTTTTCTCCTTATTAAAATAAAAAGGAATAGAATGTCTCTAGTCCACAAAGTAGAGAGGTCGGACCCGTTCAAACTGGGTCCAGATCCTACCACGAGATCCATTCTAATGATTTGACCATTTTTAGGACTAATTATTTTTTATATTTTAAATTGTAGATTGTAGATTATAGGATTCTAAATTATAGTAAGAATTTATAAAGTATTTAAATAATATGTGCAGATATATTTTTTGAAAGAATTTTATGAGTTAAAGTATAATCATAATTAAAAACTTCTCTAAAGGAAAATTTTCAATTATACATTTTTCAGTTTATTTTTCGAGATCCTCCTGCATTTTATAATGAGCCAGTCTATTTTTGCAACAATTTTTTTATATACATTTTAGGGTCTATTTGGCTTGTGATAATTATTAGATGGTTGAATTATTTTGTACGAAGTCAAACTTAATCTAGCTCAACCTACTTAGACTAAATTATTTGTAGTGTTTTTGACCGAATTTAATGCAGAATTTTATTTAACTCCGTAGGATAAATGACAGAATTGCCATCTAACATAACTCTAGTAATTAGAACAATTTAGCCCAAATTGTAGCCAATAAGCCATTAATTGAGGCCTATTACGTTTTTTCCTTTCACTGTACGAAACTAAGTCTAAAATCCTACTTTACCTTGAACAATTTAGCCCAAATGGGCGTAAATTTTTTAGAATAAAGTAGCCAATAAGATCATAATTGGTTTGACCAAATGGATAATGCATCATGTTTTACAGCAAAATAATGTCGTTTGAACGTAAAACTGAAGACTCTTAGCGGTCAAGATCTGCCGAAAATAGTATTTCTTGTTTTGACGCACTGCACATTCTACTAGGCACAGCAAGACCCCAAGTCGGGTTGTAGAGAGCGGTGGTGGTGTTCCAACACCACTGAATAATTACTCCCATAAAGCTATGGTACAGTACATCTAGCTTTGTCATGTTATGGTGGGTGGCCTCATCGTGATCAGCTTGGCTCAACACACAACATACCAAAAAACTGAAGAAGTTTGGATGTGGGGACCCCTTCCTCACTTACTTGCACACATCCACACCCTCTTCAATTCCCATGATTCTCTACCTTGTGTGTGGACCCACATTGTTATGATATAGTCCCCCCAGCACTGTAGTATTTCCACTCTCACACCTGGACAAGATTCTTCTATTGTGAACCATCCCCCCTTGTGGTCCTCCTCTAATGTTACTTCATAATTCAATTCAATTCATTCACATATTTATTCTAGCAGCAAGAACATCTACATACGGAATACGAGAATTTTCATTTTGAATGCGTGTCGCTGTTACTCGAAGAAAAAACTCAGAGGAGGCTGTCTTTGTCTTGCAGCCTTGTTTGAAAGCTTAACGAACTTATAAAATATATTCAAGTTTAGGTTGTTTTTGACATACTGATCCAATAAACGTGAGTTTAGCCAGTCAAGTAATAGACTATTCAAAATTAGTTTGAATTAAAATTTAACTAGCTTAGAATACGTGTCAAATTTAACTTGTATATGTGACAGAATAATCTCAAATAACTTGATTTATTTAATAGCATGAGTAATAAAATAATAGCATTTTTCTATAAAATAAAAATCATGAAATCAAAGTGATCACAATAACCCAAAAGTGACTTTAGAAATGGATGTCTCTAGCTAGGACCAACATGCACCTCTCTTTCTCCTTGCAAACATTTCAAACCAAATCCACATACTAATGCCACTCATTTTACAAACAAAAGTGACTTTAGAAATGGTTGCATAATAGTTTCATATATTTGATTAAGGGAAAATTTTACTAACACCCCCGAAGTTTTACCAATTACAGATTTCTCCTTCACTTATAATAGTTCGAAACCTCTCAGGTGATATCAACTCTTATGTAGCCAGTCCATACTGTATTTTATTCTAACTTTAATTGAATCTTTTTCTAGTAGACAATAAGATCGGTCCTCCAAAAATTAATCTAGGTGCATATTATAAACTCGTCCAGAGGGTTAATTGCTAGATTTTCTAAAACATTGAGTCACTATTTGTTCATGATAATTATAAGCAAATAAAAAAAGGGGCCAAAAAGGTATATAAGATTTTCCACATGACAAGAGTAGCAAAGGGGCACTCTATTGATCCCAAGGGATTGGAGGCATGTTGGTCAATACTTGAGACTTTAGAGTTTGCTCTCACTTAAGATTTCAGGTTTGAAATTTCTCATCAGGTGCTACTAATTCTTATAAGGTCAGTCCTTGACTTAATTAGGATCTCCGCAAATGAACGATAAAATTGATCTCCCAAAATTAATCGATACGCGTATAATATGGTCCGAACACTCTAAATTATACAAAGGGGGCACTCTAGTAAGGATGACAGTGGTCATAAAGCACTTTAGATTACAAAAGTTTTCTCCAAAGTAGTTATGAAAAAGAGCCCCCAAAAAAAAGTCAAGAAAAAAGAAAAAGAGCTTATCTTAGAGAAAGTGTGCAACAAATTATTGGCCACTGTGCTGTGAAAAGTCCCAATAATTAATGGGTTTGTTGAAACTCGTGATATATATATATATATATATATGAGGCAGTCTTTTGGGCAACAAAATTTGCCTTTTTTCTATCTTTATTTCTGACCATTCAAATTTTCAAAAGCCCATCCCCATTGTTCCCACCATACAATGGGCACTATGGACATGAGGTTTCATTCAACACAAAAGGGCAAATAGTTTAAAGGCTAAATGGTGGTTCATGGAGACAAACCCTTAAGCAAAAAAGTAGATGCCATGGAGTAGTCTATATTTAATTAGGTTACAATAGCGGTTAAAATTTTAAATGATAAATATAGTAGTATATTATACAGTGCGCGGTGAATATTTGTAAAAGTTTTTGTTTGAATATTTTTTTAAGAACGAGAATATAGTAAATAGATATGAATAGGTGGGGAAAATTTTTGTAACTAATAATGATATTTTCGTAATTAATAATAAAATTACTGTTAATAAAAGAGATATATAGAAGGAGTATAAAATATGAATGGAGAACGGTGAGGATAATTTTATCCTCTATAGGCTCAGTTCATTTTTTCAATAAATTTATGTAAGAAAATTATTTCTGGGAAGGTTTTAGTGAAGTGAAGTAAAGAAAAAAGAAATATATTTTTCTTCACATTTGTTCATTTGATTAAAAAAACATTTATGGAAAAGGTTTAAAATTAATAGTTTTATTGTCTAAGAAATTCTGGTGAAAAAGTTAAAGACGTGATCCCATAACTTTTCTGCTAACTAAACACATAAAAAATCCAAAAAAAATTAGATATTTCGATACAAATTCCTTCCCTTTCTCGTCAACCGTAGAAAGATGAAATTGTCCTTCAGATCTCATATCTGGCATGCAAGAAAATAAATAAACTCCAGATTAATATGATAAAAGTAAATAACATATCCTGAGTAATAACACTGAATTCTGTCTATGATTCATAACGCATATTGTTCTATGTTCATATGAAAATCAATAATATATGATCAGCAAAACTAGACTCAAGAGTTCTTGAACCACCACAATAAACAGTAAAGTGCTGAAATCTGAAAGAGAAGGCTTGGCCATTAATATTATTCAATTAAACCAAACATAAAGTTTGAGCAAAATAAAAATAAAATCCGGCGTTCTCTTATATATTAATTGACCTTCAAGACGTAAAATGAGAAGCTAATAGATAAAATAGACAGCAGAAGTTCAACAAAGTTTTCCGAAGAATATGAATATAAAGAGTAACGGAAGATTCCTTGATAGTTGAGTTTATCGCATATTTGAGGAATTCTTCCCAGTAGTTTGCTCTAGAAGAAAAGAATGAACATATTCCAAACATAAGTAGGAATATTATCAGGCATGGTATCATTTTAAATCTCAAATTACAGCTCAATTCATAAGGAAAAAAAAATTGGCAGGCTCTAACAAGTTGCCTAGACAAAAATTCGAGATATGGTTACCAATTTAATTCAAATCTTTGCACAAGAATACACCTGAATTACATTACTATATCCTTCCTCTGGTCGAGAAGGGAGAAAGTTCGAGAACTAGAATATATATGACTCTTCTATTATATTACGGAGAAGTCGAAGAAATTCAGCATGTATGACAAGTCAGCGCGGTGTGCAAAAGAAACAATGTTTATAATTGACGGTAATCCCCATGCGCGTTAAGCAGAGAAATAATTAGGTATCTCAGCATTACGAAAAGCTAAAAAAAAGTCGTTGAGCACGCTTCAATCGAAAAGAATTGGTATTCTTAAGAATCTTCATCATAACGGTTATGAGACAAGAATTCTAGCTTTTAATTATCATCCCTAATATAAATTAACAAAATACCTATCCTTCCCTAGATACTAGTCCAAGTCGGGAAGAGGACCTCATTACGGAAGCGAAAAAACAAATAGAAAAGTCTTTTAACATAAAGGAACCCTCTGTCTTCTAACTAAGCTCCGAAGACTTTCCTTCATCCGTAGTTAGGAGAAGAGAAGGCTCCGACCAGATCTAGCTATATATCAGGGTCAACTATTCTTTAAATCTTCCATCAGGGTGAAAAATGACAAAGGGTCAACCTTTCCTATCTCTTTTTTTTTTTTAGTCATTCGTTTATATAGTCTCCATGGTGTTTATAGTTAAAGGGTTAAGTCAGTTTGATCAACTGGTCAAAAATATCCCCTTGCTCAATTAAATTATGTAGGGCCAACAAGTTGATTATTGTGACTAATAATACACCCAAAATGACAAGATATTTCTAACCATTTTATATTATTCTTCTTTGACGTTGTACACACGAAAAGTATAAGTCACCGACGCAATCAAAGTCAAGGAAAATGACCAAAATAAAAATAAAAAATAAAAACCCTTAAAGAAATAAAACCCATTTGGCAGCCTATTTTTCTCATGATGTATCAATCTGTTTACATTTATCTGATCTGTCTCTCCTTATATTGAGTGCCTTCCTCACTATACCTTTTCCCTAGCTAAATTGTGATGTAAATTATGAGGTCGAGTGTTTGGAAAAAATATCGACGGACGTGCAGGTAGTGATCAATGGCCTCATGATATCGCTCGGTGAATGCAAAAATTTGGTGTCAATGCAACGATGGGTTACATACTAAAAAATCTATGAGGTGTGGATAGCCAAAGTAGATAATATTATACAAGACGGGAGCGGGTATGTCGTTACAAATGCTATTTTAGACCCAACACCGCATGCTATACCTTGAGGCCTCATTTGATGCGTGTTATAAGTTGAAAAGAATTGATTGTAAAGAGGGGATTGACAATGGAATTTGTAGCGAGAAGAGATTAATAGTAAGGTTGGTTATTTAGTTGGAGATAGGGATTGTGTAAGGATTATTAATTATAATCATGTTGTTTTAGTTGAGGAGGAGAAGAGAGTGATGCGGTAGGGTGCGGGAGGATCTACTTCAGTCGTATTGGATTAATGTTGAAACCAACTAGACCTATGGGTTTGTCGATCCTCTAATTTTGCAGGATTTAGTATTCGGGCAAACTAACAATCCCCCTTCCTAATATAAACGCGCGCAAATACACATATTGCGTGTATCGATCGATTTTTGAACGATCGAGAGGTGAGTACGATTTTATTGCAAACTATTCATTTTGTTGGCCTCGTGGAGTTGATCACCGACATAACAGATAAAGTTCGTAAAATGATTTGAGAATAAATGTTAAATAAACATATGGGAATCATAAAGTTATTAATGTCCGATCAAGACTTTGTTTTTTTTCTTTTGCATGGTTCCTATTGGACGGGCCCAGCAAAATTAAATGCCTCTCTTTAAATCAATTATAGGGGGAAATTGGGAGGATGTTGTGCATTGCGTACAGCAGTGCATGCTGCGCGCTAAAATAACGTCGTTTTGGCGCGTAAAACACTGATCGAAAATTATTCGGTCAGTTTTTTACTGTTCGAGTAGTATTCTGCGCACCAAAACGACGTCGTTTTAACACGCAACACACCTTGCTGTGTACTGCGCACAGCAAGCCACTCTGATCCGGACCAGGGTGGGTCCCACATGCCTCAGCACTACAATATGCTTGGGTCACAGCACGTACGAAAACACACACAAACACACACACACACACATATACATACAGACATTATATATAGCTGTCCAGAGATTCACTTGTGTTCTCATATCCAAAGGGATCGTATACGTTCACATCCAGACATTCCCTTTGTAGTGTAAAATAATATGGGTCTTCATATTTAGTTACATTTTTTGTAAATTTTTTCCTTCTATCGTCAACTTTTTATAAACTATTGTCGTGTTTAGACGAGAGGTTTCAAAAAATATTATAAATATTATACTAAATTTGAAAAAAATTCAGAAAAAATAAAAACAATCCAAAAAATATAGTTTGTTTTTACTTATTTTGTCATCATAGTGAAATTTTTTAACTTTTACACATAATTTTATAATTTTTATATTCATTATGTCAAGACATAAAAATAATTTTAAAAACAATTAAGGCAAAAACAACAAACGCATAAAAAAAGAATAGAGACCAAAAAAAAAAAAAAAAGAAGTAAGCAAGTTGGGCCAAATTGATTGATCTCGTTCCGAACTGTTAATATTTATGAGCTGCAGTGATTACACTTATTAAAGTAATTAAGGAAATTATTAAAATAATCTTATGCAATGGATTTTATGATTCTCATGTTGAAGTATATATCAAAAGTGATCCTCTAAGGCTCATGAGTAAGCAAAAATTCAAATTTGAGATTGGCAGAAAAACGGTCGTAGATTCTCAGCCCTTTAATGGACGTACGGGATTCCCTTTGTCTGTGTTTCTATTTTTAGATCCTCATATTCCTCGGGGATAACAGTAGGTTTAGAACTTACCCACTTACTGTTAGAATCTGACCATAATTCTCTAATCGTTTTTCTCATGTCAACAACCATAACCTTGTGATCGTCAACTTGCCAGTACATGACAAGAACACGGTGTAACCCGCCAAGCTAGTTTTTTGCTTCTTTATTCCAAAAAAAAAACCCTAATTAGATTAATTAAGTTTTACAAACTTCATAAAAGTTGGGTGCAAGACGAAACTTTCATTCATTCGATAGAAAATATCACCAAGAGTGTTCTCGTCTCTATACCCAAATAAATAATAAAATGAGCTGTAGAATTGGGCAGCTTTTATTGTAAAGTAAAAATGGTTGGTGGGTCTAGGGCTAGGGCTAGGGTTAGGAGAGGACTAGGAGTATTTAATTAGTGAATCAATTTTGAATAAGTGTGTAATTAGAAAATAATATACATCTCAATCATTAGCCCTATAATATATCGAATCAAATTAAGACCATAGTGTGAAGCTATCATCGTAATGGACAATAAAGGTTGACCACCTTAGGTTATAATTAGCTAATCAAAATTAGTATGGTAATTAATATCCTTTCTTTATGTTGACAGAGGGTCACACCCCTGCCAGTAATTTAGGACTAATATGTCTCTCAAAGAACAAAAACCAATCATACAATATTAGGGGCCTAAGCCTAAATCGACAAATCGAACTAAACCAGAAAATCAAACCCAATTGACAATTTAATTTAGTTTTTTAACTAGATCGGTCTGGTTTGATTTGGTTTAGTTTTTTTAAGAGAATTTTGATTCGATTTTTGTTTTTTAACTCTAAACACCAAATTGGACTGGATTAAACTGGATCGGACTGGACCGAACCAGATCGGAATAAAAAGAATTAATTTTTTTAAATAATTTGTATTGTTTGTAATTTATATATTTTGTAATACATATTTTTGGTAATCTTTATTTTTTATAATTTGTATTTTTTTAGTTCTTTGAGCTAAACTCTTTAATAGTTCAAATAATTATTTTTTTACAAAAAAACTCCCAAAAAAATTCACATTTGACTTGATATTGAACCGAAACCAAATCAAAATCAAAATAATTTGGTTGCGTATAGTAATATCGTGTTAATAGCAAAGTTGTCAATCTTGTACTGGCAAACTTATTATTTTTGTTACTGTTACGGTAGTATCCTTTTGGTTTTATGGTTATACATTTTTTAAATAATATTTTTCAAGAAAAAATTATATTGAATATATAAAATAAAATCTCGCAACTTAAAAAAAAATACCTAACATAAAAGTTAATGATTTTAATCTCAATTTATATATAATTACCTAAAAATCATAAATTGAAATTTTTTAAAAAAGTTTTACATCTCTGTACAGTTCAAAATAACCTGGTACAATTCAAAATAACCCAGTAAGAACGGTACAAGGGTTGACTGGTGCTGCTATGAGACCAGTATGGTATATATCACCTAGTACCGAACGATACAGTACGAGATGAATAATTTGGCTAATAATTTGGTTACATCTCAGTACAGTTTAAACTTGTGGGTTGCAAGCCTTTGAATGGAGAAATAGTTTATTGGGCTACATAGGCCCACTAGTTTTAGTTGGATTTGGTTAAGCCATGGATTTGTCTAATGGGCCTATCACAGAACATATTGCAGGCCCAGGCTAATCACTCTCTGGAGTTCTCTTACCACACTCCACTATGGTAAAAGACAATTTTTTAGGGCCAATTCAGCGTAGGCAATCTCGTCTGATCCACTATGAGTTGAATTAATCTCATTTACTTAACGAGTCTCTTTAAACAAGCTGAGCTTTTAAAACGAGCCGAGTTTTATAGGCTCAAACTCAACTCATTTACAAAATGAGCCTAAAACTCGAACTTGAGCTCGGCTTGTTAACTAAACGAACCAAGCCCTTACCGAGCCGAGCCAAGCTCACAACGGCTCCGTTCGTTTGCAGCTCTACTCTTGCCTGCGCTAATTTACAAGTACAGGTCAGCCACTTCCCCTGAAAAAATCTTTCGAGAATGAATTTCTTTTCGGTACAAATAGCTGACTTGTTCTAGTAGTGTACACACGCGCGAGAGAGAGAACGGTTAACCACCTGCATTTTCTCAAAACGTTCCAAGATGCCTTCTTTCATGGATGGATTTGTCACAACTTACACAAAGTTACATGGTCCCCCTCTCCCCATTCACACCACAAATTATCTCTGACGAATGACATTCTCATGCCACAAGTGAGAAAATTATGTAGTTTTCCAATAATATCACATGGCCGTGAGTCTACTCAACAACAACCATCCGTCTAATTTCATATAGAGAAAAAACAAAATAAACTAGTCAAGTCACACCTAATATCGTACAAGTACATGACCACTTGATGTTTACAAAGGACAAACCAAAAATTCACCGCTAATTATGTAGTTCTTCAAGAATACTACGTGAGCGTGGGTCTACTCAACAACAACCGTTCGTCTACTTTTCTGGTTGAGAGAAAACAAAATAGACTAGTCAAGTCACTCCTAATATCGTACAAGTACATGACCACGTGATGTTTACAAAGAACGAACGTAATTCACCTCTAATTATATAGTTTGCCAAGAATATAATGTGAGCGTGGGTCTACTCAACAAACACTGTCCATCTACTTTTCTTGTCGAGGAAAAAGCAAAATAAACTAATCAAGTCACTCCAATATCGTACAAGTACATGACCAAGTGATGTTTACAAAGGACAAACGTAATTCACCCGCGTGACCAATACATTGAAATGCCCTATGGGAAAAAGTCATAGAATTACTGATTATGGCTGCAAATGACTAGGACACTTGTGGTCATGGCTACACCATGAAGATCACTCTCAAGAACCACACATTTTTCATCTTTTCATATCTACTTTTCTCTCTTCTATTTGTGTGGCTCACCAAAAAATGCCCAACCTAGTTTCAGCAATGTCCCCGAAAGGGTACAGATCTTTGACCTCCATTAAATGTTGCGAGGACACAGTTGGTGTGGCAAGAGTGAAATATGAAAATGGGTCAGCTGCTTTCCCTGAAAAGAACCTGGTCCTTGATAGGGGCACTCTCCGGATTCCTCAGCCTCCACCCCGGCCCAAGAGGATCATACTGGTGAGGCATGGACAGAGTGAAGGGAACGTCGATGAAGGTGTCTATACGAGGGTGGCAGACCCGAAGATTGGTCTGACAGAGAGAGGAATAGAAGAGGCTGAGGAGTGTGGGAGGAGAATTAGAGACATGATAGAGAAAGATGAAGCAGATGACTGGAGGGTTTACTTCTATGTCTCACCTTATAGAAGGACACTTCAGACACTTAGAAATGTAGCCAATGCCTTTGATCGCTTTAGGATTGCTGGATTGAGAGAGGAGCCTCGTTTAAGAGAGCAAGATTTTGGTATGTTACAGTCTCTAAAACAACTTTAAAAATTAGATCCTGTTATATACGTAAAGCATAACGCATTACCATTGTCAGCATACATCGAATGCACTTGGATTAGCCGAGACCACATGTGTCTGTGCGGAAATGTGATGTTATACATATCATCATTATTATTCCTAAAGAATTATGATGCGATTGTATATGCATTCGCTATTAGTTCTGTCAAACAAACAGACCCTATGTATCAGTTTATCTAGTTTCCTTGTCAAAGACTTCAAAACATGAAAAAACATTCATATTCATGTCTAGATTCCATTCATTATGTTGGGAAAACAAGGTTATGACACACATGAATCCTTTATGTACAATAAACAAAAAATTTCAGAATATGCTTCTTGGGTGCATGTCCAATTTAAAAAGTCTGGACTACAAATTTCATACCAGTATCCAAGAGCCAAGAGTCCGATACAGATACTTTATGCATTCATAAGAGTCCATGTACCGCGGACCGTGGCTTATTTGTAGGGAAAGAAGACAATGCTTCGGATTGTTTTTCATTCATTTTGATCCTATTTTTTTTCACCCAAAGGGAACTTTCAGGACAGGGAACAGATGAAAATTGAGAAAAAGATTAGAGCTCTTTATGGCCGCTTCTTCTACCGCTTTCCTAATGGAGAATCTGCTGCAGATGTTTATGATCGAATAACAGGTATACAGTATTATTATGCTTATAATATCCATGTCAACTAACTACGGTGAAATAGCGGTGCAGGGTTCAGAGAAACGCTAAGAGCGGATATTGACATAGGACGGTTCCAGCCACAGGGTGAGCAAACTCCGAACATGAACTTGGTACTGGTATCACATGGTTTGACATTACGGGTGTTCTTGATGAGATGGTACAAATGGACCGTCGAGCAATTTGAAGGACTTGTTAACATGGGTAACGGAAAGATGATTGTCATGGAACGAGGTCATGGTGGCAGGTCTCTCTCTCACTCTCTCACTCTCTCACTCTCTCTCTCTCTCTCCCCATGAATTCTAGCGTGAGATGGAGATGTCTATTCAATGCGTCTAAAGCTTCAATGCAATGTCTAAGGAACCATTCTGTTGGTGCATCGATAGATTAATGCTATACAAACAGGATCAAAATCATACCAAATAAGTGGTATGTTGGGCAGAGTTTCACCAACAAACATAGTATTCAAGAAAAAGATCAACAGTTGAAAGCAAATTAGGAAGATATTGGCCAAAGACACCGTAATATAGGAGGTTTCATTTTACAGGCTACCGAAAGCAATTAAAAAAAGTGATACTCAGATCATGCACAAAGCCATCAACATATCCATGCATTCTTACATGTCTAAATCATGCCAAGTTTGAACTTCAAAACAATTCAATTGAACTCACACCACTATTAATTGATGTCAACAGGTACAGCTTATTAGTGCATCACACTGAACAAGAGCTGCGAGAATTTGGTTTGACCGACAACATGCTGATTGATCAGGAATGGTAAGCATTAGCCTTTCAAATCGCTTGCTCACTTCGTTGATAATTTCCAAACACGTTCAGCTTTTCTTAGCCAATTTGCATCTAAGCTTCATCCAAACTGGAGATAAATTTTTATTTCAAGGCTACCTTGACAGTTTTTTGGTCTCTTATTGAAGGCAAAAAATGGCAAAGCCAGGGGAACTAAATTTCCCAGCTTTCTTCACCCACTTGGATGATGAAGACAATAATGCATGAGTCAAGGGACAATTATATTCACCTACGTTGGCGCGGCGTGGGTGGAAGCACAGAGCTGGACTTCTTAACAACACAGACTTGATGCAGCACGAACTCTGATATGTGCTGTAAATAATCAGCATGTTTTCTCCAATCAAGTAACAGAACATGCAAACCTGCAACACCACGAACGATAGGAAATATCTTTGAGTGACAATCATAAATGGCTAAAACTGAATAGATTTAGGTCAATAAATATACAGTAAAGAAAGAGTGAATTCGCAATATTAGTTCCTGGGTGATCCTAGTGTTTCTGTTCCTCTGAAGCATGTTTACAAGTAGAAACTTTAATGAAATCATAACCCCTTTTGAGAAGGCTACCTTTTTTCATTCCCTAATTTGCTTCTGAACATCAGAAGACAATGCAATTATTTGGTAACAAGTACGAAGAATTAAAGACCAAGGTAGATATGACGCACTTTACTGCTCTATTACCAAACCTTGAAGTTCAGAAGCCTTTTTACCTCGCGTATACTGTAAAATTGAGAATGTTTCAATAAACTTCGATGTAAGCAAGATGAATTTTGAAGTGTTGGAAGAGGCTGAAAACCCCATTGCCTACGGAAAAAATTGAGAGAGAGAGAGAGAAGTGGTATGCCTTTAGCTTCATCTCTTGAGAGAAAAGGGATAGCCCCCAAGAATATCCTTTGCACCTTACTTGAATCAGGGATTTCCGAAGGGATTCATCAAAGAAAGAGCAACAGCTTCCAATCTAATGTCATCATCAAATTATGAAGCTATGTGACCAGAAATCCATAATTTACTGAGTCAACTGCTTCATGGATGAAACATAAAGGAAGAATTAGAAATGAAGCTCGAGAACCAGCCAAACAAATTGCAATCACATCCAGGTACCATTTTAGCTCTCAAAGACTGCAGTCAATCATCTGACATTGCTGAGGCTGCTCCAACTTTATCATTCGCCTGCAAAAGTCCTCCACCGAACCTAACCCCTCAACTCCATTCTTACTATGTGAAATGGGAAAACAACCTTTGCCAAATTTCAGAATGTTACAAAAACATGAAATATTTCCATTCAAGGACACACAATATTATCCCGTAAGCACGTGCAACATGATCATTTTTGCTGATATTAACCACACTCCATATACAACTGTCAGTGACAATACATGTGCAACAATTTTCTGGAGTATACAATCTTCCCTTTCCTGTATCGGGTAAGGTAGAATTGGCTGAGTTTGGAAACAATACATGTCGAGATGTTTGTTGTACTTGTCGAAAATTTAAGAATTTTTAAATTCTACCTACGTAATTATGCAATTAAAGGGCTTAATAGAATGTGTCATGAAAATTTTCGGAAGTTATGTATTAGGCCGATGGAGATTAGATGCAAAGGATTGTACATCTAATGGGAGCAAAGTTAACATGGAGAAGAGTGATATAGGAATCTTTGTCCTAAAATGGTGAAATTATGAGCTCAACCATATGAATTGAAAGTTGCATATGAATTTGTGGACACTACCATTGACTATATGTGTGCCAAAGTGGACAAAATGTTCCTCGAGGTAGGAGACTCAATTGAATAGGGAACCGAGCAATTGCACATTATTGACCCTAATTTTCAACAGGCTAAGGGTTAGATTGAAACATTAACATGAGAAAACTAGAAAGAGAAAAAGATTCACTTCAAAAACTACTCGCCTTAGTTAGGTATTAATAGTGCCTCATAACTTGATTTCAAATTCTTTTTTTTTTATACTTTCTATAAACATGTCATTTTTTGTGCGGATTAGGATGTTTGGATGCCCTACATGCCAGAAATGATGGATTGCAAGTCTAATTTTGAATTAATACCCTTGTCTTCCCAAACTTTCGAGGTGTATAATAAACTTACATTCATATTACGTTTTCTTATTCATGGTGTAATATCTTTCCAATTTATTTGCTTTGACTTGTCTTGTTTACTTTTTTTCTCTTTTTTAGGCGACGGGAGCCGAGTCATTCATTGTTGATGATTATTTTTTCCATTTGTTGAGAGATATTTCTTATCTTTTTTCCCGCCATTGCACCCAAGAAGGTCTCAAACATTTATTCAAAGGATTCCGTAGTCTCGTCATACAATAGAGCCGCAACAAAAATCGTCATCATTCTAAAATGGCTGAAGCCAATAAAAAGAGGAAGTGGCCGGCACTCTTTGTTTTTTTAATGTTGTGTCTATAGACAAAACATCCCCGAAAAGTCCCTAATCTTAATCATTTCATGGTCGGCCCATAAGATTTTGTAGCCATCTCATCAGTATCTAATTGAACAACAAGAAAAATTTAAGTATTTTGAGCAGCTTGAGTATGAAAATATCCTAACAAAGTCCCTGTTTCATCATTTTCAAAGCTCCTCTATCTTCTTGCATGCAAGTAATTTTTTGGGTCCTCCCGTGTGAACCCTACAAATTCCCTCCCCTCTACTTGGACACTAATAAGATCATGTGATGCCTTAAGTAATCAACCGCTACACCGATATTTAGAGCTTGCGCGGCATGCATCATTCTTTGAGATCACATCAAATAAGGACATTTAGGAAGATGCAAAAAGTGGTTGTGATTTTCTTTGAATTTTGTCACAATCCATTTTGCTTTCTCTAGATGATCTACTATATACATGAATGCATCGCATTTAGTTCTTGTCTGTTTTCAAGGTTGTTCCAACACTGGGTATCATTTATTTTTTCTCTTTCACCCTCTTTACTACAAAAAAACTTCTGACTAATAAGAATTTTTTACTTCTCTCGATGATTTGCTATATACATGAATGCATCGCATTTAGTTCTTGTTTGTTTTCAAGGTTGTTCCAACACTACGTATCATTTATTTTTTTCTCTTTCACCCTCTTTGCTACAAAAAAACTTCTGACTAGTACCAATATCCTTTTTCTTGCTTTTTGTACGATAACTTCATCTAATGATAAAACCCATACTCCTTCTGTGATCATTGTAAAAATCATATGCAAATCCTCTGATTCAAACTCTATTCCAATACGAAGAGAATAATGTTTGGACAACTCATCAATGTCATCATAGAGTCTCAAATCCATCATATTCGTTCCGACATAAACTTATGAACATTACGATCAAAATATGTACATATCACTGATAGCAATAAGTTCTTTCTCATTTGATTTCTTATTTTCTAGATATTAGCAGGCAGTATATACCCAATTAAGGCTTGGATAATAGCCTTAACTAACTTGAATTTCGTTGGGGTGTAGGTGACTCCGATTAGGGCTTGGCTTAGAGCCATAGCAGTATGTTCTATCCACAATTCTCACAAGATAATATCAATAAAAGAAAGGTGTAGAAGCTGATTAAAAAAAAAAAAAGAAATGTCAGAGAGGGAACAGCAGATCTTACCTTAGTGGTGATGCCGGTGGTGCACAATTAAGAGATGTAGGCAACACCGAACATGATGTAGCTGCAGAGATGGGCAAAGCCCCTGATGATGAAGGGGCGGGGATGGGCAATTTGGGAGACATGGTCATCTTCTTTTTTCTGGTACTTCGGAAATGTAGATATTGTCATCTTCACTCTGCACGCTATAGGCTAACAATGGTCAATCAATCTTCAGACTGGGGAAGCAAGAGCGTTTGAGGGCTGGGTTTGAATTAGAATCAAAACGAAGTCGCTTTGATCTTTAAGTAAAGCTAATTAATTGGCCCCAAAACAACTTTGTTTTGGAGCATTGGAAGCTGCAGCGGTTTACTGTGGTACAGGGTCCCGTATCGAATGTCATCTAGCTCCTCATGGTCCAGCCATTCGGTCAACACCTGCCAGTCTTTGTATACAAAAAATAAATCTCGGTTTTCAGAAAGAGACAATACCACAATACCCCACTTCAATGAATTTCAAACCCAGAAG
The DNA here is from genome assembly GCA_019985065.2 of Arctostaphylos glauca. Lineage (NCBI taxonomy): Eukaryota > Viridiplantae > Streptophyta > Magnoliopsida > Ericales > Ericaceae > Arctostaphylos > Arctostaphylos glauca. The sequence continues at coordinate 2,470,081 of JAHSPW020000010.1, forward strand.
CCACAAGTCACAACAGCCATTTTCACTAGCCCAAAATCAACTCCATTTATATAGCAACAGGAAAAAAATAAATAGAGTTTCCTTTCGAGTACAAAACTGCACAAAATAAATCGATAGTGATTATTCTCAACAAACTGTGGAAGGTGCACAAACATACATCTCTTCTTCTAAATAAAAACCGGGCAACATTCATCAGAGAAGCAAACCGCCCAGCTTCATGACTTCAATCCCTTCAAAAGAACCACCGAAGCAGGATTAGAAAGGAAGGAGACTGAAAAACAACCCAACGCGGTGATCATCGAATATAAGGAGATAAATCCATTGGAACAGTGTTATCCTCCGACTTTTAGAATTGCAAAATTTCACGAGTTATCAATACTTGCAGTTGTAACTCGCACTTGTTGGGGCCGTTCAGGCTCACCATTTCGTCTCCAGAAAGCCCTCCTCCACCAAATTTCAAACCCCCTCTGTATATTTGGACAATCATCGCCAGAGTTCAAAAACCGGTCGAACCAAGACATCAAAATTTCCTGCTGCCAAGCTAGAGGAAGAGTAAGAATGGTACTGCTCAGACCATCCTCAATTAAATGCCTATCAAGGCCCTTGGATGCCCTTCTCATCCATCCAAAATCCTCATAAAATGGAACCAACCAAGTTTGCAACAGCAAGCACCTTGCATCCTTAGAAGCCAATAAGTGCCCTTTTCCAATCCCAACAAACAACCTAGATGTCACTCTGCTAACCTCATACCTATGAATGGCAGGAACCTTAGAATGTGCATCAGACAATTCCGATTGAGAAGCCCATATCTTCAAAAAATCCTCAGCAATCTGCCTATCAATCAAAATATCAAGAATCCAATGCAAATTATCTGCCTGTCGTGCAATCTGCCCCACATCCTGCAAATCTCCCTCTGCTGCCCGTAAAAAGTGTTGGCAAAGCAACTGCAGACACCCATCACAAGCAGAATACAAAGACTCTTTTTTCAAATCGTTTTGAGAGGAACTCTCACGAAGCATTTTGGATACCAATCCCTTCATCTCTCGCCTTGCCTTCTCGTCTTTCCCTTCTAGAACCACCTGCAAAAGTTTTAGCAGCACTTCATCACTGTCATTCCCCTCGCCGCCCCCAGTAGTAACATCAACAGAAACCCTCTTCAGAACTTCCCCTGCTCCCACCCCTTCAAGCCGAAGCTCTGACAGCAAAGAAGCCACCTTCTCCTCTTCGTCCTCAGCCCATGGAGCAGCCTCTAAGTACTCCAAACATGACAAAACCCCAGCATCAAACCCAATTGCAGCTGAAACCTACATTACAAGAACATCAAAAGAAATTCAAATTCCTAATACTCCACAACACTGCCAATGAACTCATCATTTCACATATCCAACCCTAACTCGCTTGTTTCAAGCGGACGTTTCATTAAAGATTGATTTAAACAAAAACTATAAAGTACAAACCACTCCAATGGCGCTTCATCAAATCTTTTGAGAAAAACAATCATCTAATACACATTCAACCAATTTATATGGAAAAAAATGAATGCTCCAGTCCTCGTTACTCTTTTAAGTGCTCCAGTCCTCGTTAATCTTTTAAGCATTTCATCAAATCTTTTTCAATACTTCCGTACTTATCCCCAAAACCCTTCATGCCAAATTTGGTAAAACAGCCTTTTCTTCCCCTTACTGGATGAGAAAAAAGTATCTTCCTTAATTTGATATCAGTTTGGTGAAAGGTTGGAGAAAACAAGATTATCATATCCTTACATCGAATTCTAACATGGCGGTAGATATGAAACAGTTCTGTAATCGGGGAATGATGTATGTATAATCATATATGTGTGTGAATGTTCTATTACCTTCAATATTCCGAGGACTTTAGTCACATCTTCCCGCATAAGTTTCCTCCTCAAATCCTTACAATACATCAATCTCAGAGTCCCAATGTAAACCTCAATGTCATCACAATCAGCAATCTCTACAATGTAAGGGCCAGGACTCCTCTGCTGCTGCTTCGACCACCTATCCGACATCTTCACCGCAAAAAATCGGCTGTGAGCAATCAAGATCTGCCTATGAACACTAATCGAAACCGCGACCCCGTCCTTCGAGCTCAGATTCAGCTTCACGTCGCTCGAATTGGGGTCATTAAACTGACTCTCAGGGCTTCGACATGCCAAAAGTTCATATAAGTGCTGTTGGATCGAAATCTGGGATTTGGGGGCCGAAAAGGCGGCGTTAGGGATAGGGATCTGGGATCGAGGGTGGCAATCGGGCTCGTTCGCCATCATCTCGAAAAGGGTCGGGCTCGATCGGGTCGGAGGGGGAGACATCGGGTTTAACAGTCCGGCTGTTAGGGCAGAGTTGAATTTACTGAAGGAAGAAGGAAATGAATCTCCGCCGTTAAACTCAGCGTACACGGAGGCTGACGTGTGTGGGGTAGATTCCATAACTTGAATCTTGGGATTTGATGACGAGTCAGAAACTGAAGAAGATAAAGACCGTCGAGGAAGTGGCGGAGACGGTGGTGGCGGCGGTGGAGACGGCGGTGGTGGAGGAGGAGGAGGAGGAGGATGAAGGACTTTGTTGGTGGCGGGGCAGCACCAGGAGTGGTCGGGGGACACAACCGTAGTGGGACCGAGCCTGCGTTGGTGATACGCTGCGGCGGATGATGGGTCAGATGGGGGCTGAGAGTTGACAGCAACTGCGGCGGAATTTGTGGTGGCAGCGGCGGCGGAGGCGGAAATGGTGGTTTCTCGACAACGCCGACGCTTGGGCTTGGTATTGTGTTGGGTTTTGGTTTGGATTTGGGTTTGGATTTTGAGACGGGAGGCAGTAGCTGCCATGAGTTATGGACAATTTCCACTAGTACCAATACGTGTAAATGTTGTTTTTAGTTGAGTTGTCCTTTAGGGCAACGGCATCAGAGAGAGAGAGAGATGTTTAGAGAGAGAAACTGATAAATACAATTAATGGCGGTTTACTCGATACAGAGAGTCAGAGAGAACGAACATTTAATAGAATCACCAACCATTTACTTTCGCAGATACCTTTTTGTTCTTATTTTCTTCCACCTTCACACCTAGAATATATACATACATATATATGAATGTATAGATTCTTTGTTGAATAGTATCAGAGAGAATGGAATCTGGGTTTTGCTTCTCGACTGGAGAGGAATTGGGTTTAGCAGACTTTAGGAGAGAGGAGGAGGGATAGACAAGAGAGAGGGGGGAGTTTCCAACTTTGAGCCCACCATGAATACTTTTATGAAGAGATTATTTGCTTAAGCAGTGGGAATTCATTTTATTCTCTAACTTTTATTTTAATATAGATGGTCCCAGTTGCACTGATTTTTTTTATTTTCTATTGAAATGAATAATCTTTTTTCATGTGAGGATATTTTGTATAGTTATTTTCGTGACACGAATAAGATTTATGACTCATTCAATACCGTAACATTTTCACCATTGGAACTATTTGTTTTACAAGTCTCGATATGTTTATTGTCAATGCAAAAGAGACCGTTGATTGGACATCGATAAATCTCACCCTATATAAAGCCAATAGGGAGTATGTGATTTGCCAAATTAGACCAAAAATAGAGTACACGAATCAATAAAGAAATGTAATTCGCCGGGTCTTTGATCTTATGCAAAGGGCAAAGGCGAGGGGTCTCGAGGTAAATTTCAACTTCAAGTAAGATTTTTTTGACTTTAGATGAATAGAATAAAATGTCATATGATCGGCCGGATCATATTTGACATAAGAAAAATATACCATCGATTAATAATTAGGGTTAATTATACTTTATTCTCTTTAATTATGACTATTTTTTACGTTATTTCTTTTTTTTTTTTTGCTACAACTTACCCCCTTCAACTATAGAAAGATGATATAATATCCTTCCGTTAATTTTTTCATCCACTATTTAACTGTAAAAATTATCTGTTGTGCACGTGGACACTTAAAAATACTTATTGTTACTCTAATACTCTCCATTGTAAGTATTAAATTTATAATACATAATACATAATTTATAATATACTTATTGTTTAAAAATTCATAAAATTTAAAAAAATTACAAAATTAAAAAAAGATATAATAACATACAAGGATGTTTTTTTATCGAAAAATAAAAATATATCTTTAATGAGATTTTTAAAGTTTTTGTCATTAGTTATTTTTTTACTTTTTTAGACTCGTATTATTAATTAATTTCACGTCCAAAATTATTTGAGAAAATTGCACAAAGAAGCTGATATATATGTTTGAACCTCCACCAAGTAGTGTGTCGAAAGTTTCTCGACAAGTGGTCATCCGAACTGGATCATATTGTACAGGCGCGTGAATTCTACTCCCTATCTTACTTGAAATAATTCGAATTATTTATTTTTTAAAAAACTCAATGTCTAGTTCATTCTCAAAAAAAAAAAAATGATCAAATATTTTAAATGTCTTGATTCATTCATATTTGTGTTGGAAAAGATGTACAGTCAAAATTCACTCTCCCTTTGTTTATGTTACCCTACATTCTATTATTATTTATGAAGAGGGCGTGAAGATGTTCCAGTGCAGTAAAATAACATAATTTTATCTCTATTTAAAATATTTTAAAATTTAATTAAATTTATATTAGTTTAAAAACATCTAAATAGTTTTAAATACAAGCAAAACTAGGCTACTTTGCTGCAATACAACATTAAAGTGCAAATGTGCATTATAGCGTCCTCCAATCCTCATGGCAAAAGGATCCTCATATATATTTCAAAGATAACCAAGTTGGAAATCAAAAGGGCTGAGATTAAAAAATTTGCTTTCTATCGATATCTCAGGTTTGAAACATGTCAAGTGTTAGTAATTCTTACGAAGTCAGTTCATACATAGTTTGACTCTGACTTTACTTGGATCCCCACTAGTAGATATATAATAGAATTAGCCTACCATAAATTAATCAAAATATAGATAAGTTGACCCAGACTTTTTGGGTCACCGAAGAAAATAACCAAGTTGGAGCACAAATGTATCATGTGGTGGTTTCTTAATTGACAATTTTCATTTATTTATTTCTAAGCCGAGATATTCGGTCGGTTTTAGAAATATGATCCCCAACTTAGTGTCAACTAGTTCTTTGAATCCGAAAGTTAACGACCAAACAAACCTTCAATGACCCTTAGTGATTAGTTCTGATGAAATTCGACCTCGTGACCTTGAGAGCAAAACCCTCAATCATCCTCTCTTTTCTTCTACTGAACCAATCTATTATTAATGGGGTTGACTTTTTCATTTATCCATGGTGATGTCTTAAAATTATCCTCCATTTTGCTATAATGTGCCAAAAAGCACTAGATTAATCATACCCTAATTGTCATGATGAACCCTACAATTGATTATCATGAACACTTGCTGGACTTCTAAGATGGTACTTTCCTTGAGTATATTGCAAGAACCATTATATATGCCCTAACTCTCTCAATAATTGTTACTTGCAAAATGAGATTCGTCACCAAATTAACGAGATCGATCAGTTTAATTAATTTAATAAGGCAAGCAAGCGTCTTTGTTTCTTTTGAGTTATTCTTTTCTTGTTTCTTGTAGCTCACTCCGAAAGTCTGGGATTAGATTCTATGGACTCAAGAAGGAAGGACGTGGAGAAGGATTTTGCGAAATTTTTTTGATTTATTTGACTTAGTCGTATACTTGGACTTTGTTTTGGTGGTTGATTGTATTCATGTATTCAAAATTTCGTTAATCCATAAGAACAAGTATACGAATACAAATTTTTTAGTGTACATTCGGACACAGATATGTCTGAAACTATCAGATATACATGAGGTCATCCATAATTATGTGAATCTCACGTACATTCGATGATTCTAGACATATTTATATCCGAATGTGCACAAATAATTTGTGGACTTTTTCAACCCATAAACATTGTGTACTGAATGGGATTCCTTCTTACGAAGGAGAAAGAGAGAACTTGAAACATTGTGTACTAAATAGGATTCCTTATTACAAAGAGAGAGAACACTTAAAGTCACCCTACATGAGCTTTCTACAAAGAGAGAAAGAGCGCGCACTAAAATCACTTTAAATGGAGCTTTCGACATTAAGTTAGGGTAATTTCAAAATCGACCGAATACTTTTACTATTAAAAAAAATTACAATCTCTGAAAATAAACCAAGAAAGTTTTTCCAAATTTAAAATTAATTGTCATAATTCATTTGTATCTGTAGTTCCAGTAATCCAAGTAAATTACGACCATTAATTTTAAATTCAAAAAAAAAAATTCTTAGTTTAATTTTGGGTAAATTTCAGAAACACTCCCTCCATTCTGGTGGAATCACACTGAATACCCCTGTATTTTTTGAAATCACACGAAACACCCCTACTTTTGTGATTTTTGTAACAATCAGGTCCACTTTGCTCCCTTTAATTTTTTGAGAATGTAACCTTGTTCAAACAAAAATAGTCTACATGGAGCTTTTGATGGACACAAAGAGAGAGAGAGATTCGGGAAGGCTACAGTGCAGTTTTATGTAGTTCATGTGTAGTGCAAGTAAAATGACATAGTTTTGCTCGTTTTGTTTTTGAAATTACATCGTTTTAACTTATGTCACGAATTATTATTAAAATACATATGATTAAAACGATAAAGTTTCGAGAATAAAATAGACAAAATTATGTTATTTTGTCTGCGCTATACGTGTAATATAGAAAAGTACACTACAACTCTCCCAAATTTGATAGAGAGAGAGAGAAAGGGAGAGAGAGGAGGAGGGGGAATTATGTGCCCGGTAGTGAGTGGGTTAACTACATAGACGTAGTGAGTTCATCCAGTCGTCCATTTCAGTAACAGACAACTCAGATTCAAATTAATATTTATTTATAAAAATAATTAATAAATACTGATTTGATTATAAACCGTCTGTGCTAAAATGGACAACCAAATGAATTCACTACACTCATATAGTTAGCCCCTACCCCATCTCGGGGGAAATGGAATCACCCGACACGGAGCTTTCTCGCTTTTGTCGAACTTGGGTTGGTCCCACTTGTCTAGCTGCCCAACACGTAGGTGGTAATCCTTTAGTCACGGACGTCAAATACCGAGCTTGTGACCCCATCCCCATTTGCTTCAAAAGAAATCCTAATCATAGGCCGGGGTATTTGCGAGATAATATTATTTTAGATTATAAATTTTGCAATTATAATCAGACTTGATTAAGAATCGATAAAGTTATTAAATAATATGTATAAAAATGGATTATATATAGGTGAAAGTGTTTAGTGTATAAGCTGAATATCAAATTATGTTAAAACAAAATAAAAAATTGACTTTGTTGTCATTTTCTGTGTACAACCCTTTTAAGATTTTTTTTTTACTTATTATATATTTAAAACTTTTTGATATAAGGTTAGGATACCACTTTTACTTCACTCAAATATTTTAAATGTATGTAATTTCCATATTTAGAAGTGCAAAAGAATGGGTAAAGCCATTCTGTCAGTATAGATATGTTTCTCCTACTCGAAGCAATTCTGAATTGTCTCGTCTTTGAGTTCGATAAAAATGGTGGAGTGCCCAAACGTATAGTTCACATTCTTTTTACCATGCAAGCATACTCACACACTACAAGAAAATATTATAAAAAGAGAGAACAAAAATCAAATGTCTTAATTATTAAAATAAACGTAACTGACAAATGGACACGGGGAGCTTGTTTCACGTTAAAATAGTTCCCTTATGGCACGCAAAATGCTTTGCAAATGATAGTAGTGCAGTGTTTGGGCAGTATTTTGATAGTCAAAATAACACTGTTTTGACGCACAACACACCCTATTATACACAATGCACAACAAAATTCATGTCTCCCTAACGAATACCACACCAAATACTTAAAAATACAAAATGTGTGCAAATATAATGGAGAAAGCATGATAAGAACCCTAAGATTGTGCCTAACCTTAATATTGTGTGAGGTCCCTGTTTGCGCCCTACGCACTGTTAGGCGAGTTAGCGCAAGTATCGATGCTAGCCACAGTACGTCCATCCACAACGAGGTAAGAGCTAATCATTCAACAAAGTGAAAGAGATAAAACGATATCTTGGTTCAAAGGTAGTAAGAGAACGTAAAATGAGAATTTAAAAGCACATCCATAACTAATTTTCAAATTACGACTTGTATCATTCAATTTTGAGAATTGATTATTGTAAAATTTATTATTTTTGGAATAGCTAAAATCAAGGAATATAAAATGCAAAAGCCCCAAAATAGGCTTCTAAAAACACCCCATATTTATGAATTGGTCAATAGTTACATGCACAGTCATATCCATTATAATGGAAGTAAAAGGGAGGAGGGACAAAAAGGTTCTTAGGAATAGCAAAAACACATTAATAACAATGATGATGAGGATCTCCTTTTCACTTTGTTTGGTAACTTGGGGCATTGTGCATCATGTGATGGGACACATATTCAAACATCACTTTTTTATTTTAAAAAATATCAACATGTGGACGCAACATATTCAAACACATATGAGGTTAGAGTTGTTCGATATCGTAAGTCCCACATATTATACTTAGAACATATACACTTCGGACAACTTCAAATAGATCTGTCTGACTACTTGTTTTTTAAATATTTTCTTCTTTTTTTATTGTCTCTTTCTTCGTAAGAGAAATATCTAAAGAAATTTTTTAAAAAATAACTTGCTCTATATAGCTAAACTAATTTGCTTCAAAGGATAAACTCACTTACTAAAATGTATTAAAAACTCCTAAATGTACACTCTAATATTCCATAAACCTCTAAATTTCAATAAATATAAAGGCGATTTTTGAATTTTATATGTTTGCATCCATTCCGAAGACGTAAATGGATGAGCTTGCCTACACTAGTGCCTAACCCTATAAAATCTACGTTCATGTTTGCATTAACATTAAATAATGTATTATCATTTTTAAATTCAAAATCACTGTCATAAATCTTCTCAAAAAACCCAATTTTGTTGCCTGGAAGATATTGCAACCTAACGCAATAGCCCAGAACCTCATCATATACAATATCATAAAAGGAGATCGATGATATATCGACTATAATGATTGAGATTGCTCATGTCACAAGTTTCGCTCCTGCTTATCTCTCACCGTTTGTTGACGTTGCATCCGCTTAGATCAATTGAGAATATAAGGATAAGTTGTAAGCTACGAATCAATTGAGTTATGGGTTCAACTCTTCTTCTACGTACAAGATTCTATCCCTTTAAACCTGTCTATGCTCAAGTCAAATAGAAATAGGGTGGTTTGAGAGGGTTTAGGGTCGATCTGACAACAGATCAATCCTCAAGTAATCCATGGAGAAAGAAAAAGGGTATATAACTAAGATCTGTCTTTTGATGTGGGAAAATGAGGCAAAGAAGTCAGTGTAGGTTCTTATGATTAGTAAGAGGAAGTTATGCTCTCACAACGGGAATCTTATTTTTACACTACTTTTTTATACAATTATTTCATTTTACTAGAACTTTTACAGGAATAATTTTTTGACAAATAAACATAACCTAATTGATGAAAACATACCAAGTTCAGAAGTCGAAGATTGGAGTTTATAAGCTATTGGAGGGTAATTAGTTCATGATTTTTTATTTTATTTTTGACATTTTCCTAATATCTAAAATTGTTGCCAGTTCTATAGAGGGTAACTTTTTGGGCTTGTGATCTATATAGACTAGTAATCAAAAGGAAAGCCCAGGCCCAATTATTGGCGGGCATTGACCCAGTATACCCATTCAAGTCCAATACTCTGTGTACATTTCATGGACTTAAAGTCATAACTGAGCCCGACCCTGGCGGGTATTGACCCATTATACCCATTCAAGTCCAATACTCTGTGTCCATTTCATGGACTTAAATTCATAACTGAGCCCGACCCATCTTTCCAATACCAATTGAATCAATCGGTGTTTCACAACGGCTAGGAAATTTTCTCAAAATACACCTAATCTTTTTCCCAAATATCCTATAACCACCCAAACTTAAATATACTTCAATCTCTCTCTCTCTCTCTCTCTCTCTCTCTCTCTCTCTCACACACACACACACACACTATACATTTAACTGTATCTTTCATGGCATCTTGAAGACCACAAAAATGTATATAGGATAACTTTCAGAGCAATTTATCTTTCTCAGACATACGTACGAGTCTTCATTGAAGTGAAAAGACATAAGAATAACATTTATTTTCTTTTTACTTCACTTCATTTTTTTCAAGAATAACTTTCTCGTACAATATTCTTAACAATTGAACAGAGCCTTACAGTGTATAATTCCAAACTTGGAATCTCTGTACGTAGTGTGGCAAATGTGTTGTGCTATCAGGGAGTGTTTAGTAGCCTATTTTTCAGCTTTTTATTTTTGGCTTTTTGAATTATAGACAGAATGAGAAAATCAAAGTGAAAGTGGCGGATCACTTCCCAACCAGAAAGCAAAGTGACCATGGAGTACAAATGATGGGACAAGGCTGACCAACAGAAAGCATGGGAGAAAGAAAGATGCACAAACAAAAGAAAAAGGGCAACTAGATGGGGTCAAAGAGCTGGATAAGGAGATACGAACTCACTCATAAGGAAAGTCGACGGAATCTCAAATATAGCTCGCGAAAGCGCGAAAGAAACTAATAAGATGAATTAAGACACGATCATAAGTCAGTTGGTTCCGCGATAGGAAGTTCTATTGATTATGAATTCCAAGGAACTAGGCAAAAAAGCCTGACTACCCTATAGAAAAAGGTCCTACAGGCAAAGAGAAAAAAATGATTCAATGGAAGAAAAATGATTACTAGCCCATCCTAGCGAAAGGTTCTGAATTTAGAAGAGGTGTTTGAAAAAAAATATACATAATGCATTTTGCAAAAGTAGTAGAATGACAAATGAAAAAAAAAATACAAAAAGGAGCTTTAGATCTCCTTTTGAATTTTTGCTCATAAAGTCCAAACTGGAGAATGAGTTTTGCAAAGATTTCTCTTATACTTCATTCACTGAATTATATTAACCATCTATTTTTAAAAGTCACGTGCTCTCTGGTTATGTGACAAGCTATATCCAATCAACCTAATTCTTTCTACGAACAAAGTGCTCAACAAACTATATCTAAAACATGAATAATTAAGATCGTGTTGTTGATCTCTAAGGACCATATTTAGATGCACTACGGGAACCTCAAGTCTTCTATCCATTCGTAATGTATCGTATTATTTTCAAATAGAAGTAAAATACTTTTGCTCATGATTTTTTAATTTTTTTTTAGCACTAAATTACAGAACAATTGCAGAAAATTTTAGTACTTTATGAAAGAAAATACTTTAGTTTTTATCTAAACAATAACATGTTCCTCAACAAAAGGAAAAAATTACGAAAGGAATGACCTATTTAATAAAGGTGATTCTATTAGAACCAAATATTTCTCTCTCTAGCCCCGCAAAGTTACTAAAATTTCACTAACACCTCCTTAGATTTAAATTATATATAAATACCCCCCTCATGTATGAGAAATGATTCTCCCCTCCTCAAGGTTTGCATTTTCCTTTCACTTACCACCCATCCGTTAGTTGACCGTTACATTAGCCAATAAATTGTGACAAAATCACCCTAAATTTTAAATTATCCAATTTAAAACTCAATAACCTTATATGTGTGTGTGTATATATATGTAGGGAAAGGCTATATAGATCAATATTTTTTTAGACCAATATTAGACCAACATCTAAAGTCTTCATTTCTGATTAAATTTTAATGATCCGAACCGTTCAATATGTTTAAAACATGTTTTTAAGGGTACCTGCGAGAAATCAGGAATGAAGAGTTTAAATGTTGGTCTAATGTTGGTCGAAAAAAGTATTGGTCTATATAATCCAAAATTAAATAAATACAAACCTAGTCATTTTGAATGGGGCCAAAGGGAAAATGTCTGGTCTGAATAGGATCACCCATTAAATAATTTGATTATTTTTAGTGAGGCAGAGACAGTTTCTGACAAGTGAAGTTGGATTTGGAGGGGAAGTTGAAACTTTTTAGACATGTCATGTTCACTATCACTATATTTTACAGTTCAAACAATAACTGGAAAAAGCATATTAATGGCTGGAGATTCTGACGTAATAAATATACAATAATGAGGATTTTTAAATGTGCGATGATACTAAGTGTAGTTTTTTGTAGTGCGGATAAAATAATATAGTTTTATCAGTTTTGTCTTCGAAATTACATTGTTCTAATTTTTATACATTTTGATAATAATTCGCGTCATAAAAAACAAGCAAAACTATGTCCTTTTAGACGCACTACATAGAACTGTACTACATCTCCTCCAAATACAAATTTAGGACACATATGTGTTAACTGTTGAGGGATTTGGAGAGCTGTAGTGCACTTTCTTGTAGTGCAAGTATAGTGCGGACAAAACGTCGTATTTTACCCCTTTTTTCTCGAAACTACGTCATTTCATTATGCGAATCGTTATCAAAAGGCATGGTATCAAAACAGTATAGTTCGAGGAGAAAACGGACAAAATTATAATATTTTGTCCGCACCACAATCGCACTATAAGAAAGTACACTATAGTCTCTTCGAATCCTATGTGGAGTGTCGTTTGATGCACGTAAATTTCAACATTTTAGGATGGTGGTAGTTTCTAAAAAAAATTGACATCATATCATATTTCTTATAATTTTACAAGTTTCTTACATAACATCAAATATTGCTTGTCCAAATAGTAGAAGAGAGTTTGAATCAGGGAGGGGGACTATATTGGGTGGTGGATAAGCAAGCGAAGGGGCTCGACAGTAAAAGAGTTCTCTGTCGAGCCCCATTGTGTTGGCATAATAATAAGTGTGCCAAGGGGGTAGATTTAGAAATTTTAGTCAGCGAGGACAAAATTTTTAACTAAAATTACATAACAAATATTCTTCTAATAAGAGATAAACATTAAATCGTACCTAAATATTAATTTAAAACAGTACTCAATAACTTTTTTAATTAAGAAAAATATCAGAAAGCGTCATTCGTTAAGTAAAAAATTTAAGATTAATTTTTTAATTATACATGTATAAAGTATTATTCTTTAGTTGATATTTTTGCAATGCAAAATAATTTTTTGCACAATCTGTATGTAAAAATATATAGCTATTTTTCATTTGGATGACATCCTTGGTATAATTTTATACAATACGTGAAATATTTGAGACAATTTTTATATTTTAAGTTAAATACTTGGGGCAATATCATAGTTTTAATGGGTCAAAATTACTAATTAATTTTTACATCCCTAACAACAATACAATCTTTAGAAAATTGAGGGGGTCAAGGGGGGCGGATCCACCACTAAGTTTGCTTACTTATTTTTATCGAAAAATTCTTTAGTCCTAAAAAAGTTTTTCCGAAAATATCATCGATTTTAAATTCAATGGATTAAATTCACTTGAATGCGTAGCAGTTCCAAATTTAAGTGAATCTGATCAATTAATTTTAAATTCATAAATATTTTCGATGAAATTTTTCAGAGACAGTAGTCTTCCTCATTCTTATCATATTGAATTTCCCATTTAATAATTAGATTATATTTTGTGAGGTAGAGACAGTTTCTGACAAGTAAAGTTGGATTTGGATGGCAAGTTGAAGCCTGGAAGACATATCACGTTCACTACCACTATATTTTACAGTTCAAACAATCACTGGAAAAAGCAATTTAATGGCTGGAGATTCGGATCTAATTAATATAAAATTATGAGGATTTTTAGAAGAGCAATGATACGAATACATCTTCCAAACACAGATGTGTGAGAGTCGATCGACGTACGTGGATCTTATAATATACATGTGATTCACACGTATTTGAATGGTTCTGAATATATCTGTGTTCGGGATGCATTGAGAAGCGTTTGATGTTCGATGCACGTAGGTCTCACAATACACACCAAATTCACATGTATTGAATAACTCCGAACATGTCTGTGACTTTGTGTCGTCGTAACATCCAAATTTTTTGTAACTAAGGGAATCAAAATGACTACTTATCTGTTAAGAATATAAAACTGCAACCTAGGTTCTATTCCTTAAGTTTTAGGGTATTATAAAACCTCATCAATTAAGGCTTTTTTGGCATGATTTTTTATTTTAATATTACTGTCTTTTTTGAAATATATTTTTCTTGATTAGTGTTATATTCATGTTAAATTTTTTAAATTAATTATTTCTCTTGACAAAAAATTTAAAAAAGTAAAAAATATGGTAGAGAATCTCAAAAACCTAAGACGATTTTTTTAAGGGACATATTTTTCATAGTTTTTTCTTTTTTTTAGCGTCTTTTTATCCAAACTTTCTAATTATTGGTTCATGTTTTCCTAATTTCTCTCGCCGAGATGAATAAATGAACACAAAGAATTTGATGAAAATTTATACCAAAATTATGAAATATTAAATAATACCGATTGTCTGTAATAAAAAATAATTTAGTCTAAATTCAATTACTTTTTACTCATAAAATGAAAAAAAAATCAAAAGGAATATTCAGTAGGTCCATGCAACAGTGTTGGGCATGTGGCCCCTGCAAAAAAAAAAACATAGTAAAGAAATGCTCATGTGATAACCGTGGAAATTTTTTGAATTTTTTATTTATTTCTTAGTTATTAGTTCTATTTTTTTTAAAAAAATAAGGAATTAAAGTAACTTTAATTATTTTAGTGGGATATCTAAATCTTATTTTAAGAAAATCATGAATACTCTTTATATTTTCTAATTTTTTAAAATGTTTTTCTTTCCTAACCTTTTGGATCTTTCTTTCTCCTAATCTTCTCTTCCCTAAAATAAAATAAAAAATCTAACATAAAAAATACAAAAATTATTTTTATATTAAATTATAATTTTTTCCACACAAGAATTATCTTAAAATTTTCATATTCACAAGATCAACCCATGATAAATAAATTTATCATAACATGTAAAATAAGTTCCAATTAAAAAACTTAAATTAATTTTATCATCGCCTTTTTTTTAAAGACTTTTTGCCCCTATTTTTAAAGGGTGAGGGTGGCGACTTTTGTTTCAAATATGATAATTTTATGTTAAAGCTAGCTATCATAAAGCGGTCAATGTGTGGTGTATTCAAATTCAAATTTTATTTTTTTAATGACTTATCGATGATTAAAGGTGTCGTCAGTGCGATGTCTTTGATGAATACTTTACGTGAATAACCTTATCGACTTAACGGAAGAAAGTATTGAAATTGATTGCGAAGAAAAGATGTAAAATGAAGCTAAATAAATAAAAAAAGGGCACTGTTTATTTTGACAAAATATATCATTTGAAGGTTGAATCTTAAATCGGGATGAAGAGTAGGATGAAAACTTACCCAAGTGTTATATTTATGACCATGATTTATTTTACCATTTTATAAATTATGTGAAAATTGTATTTGTAAAATATGACTAACCTACAATAATTATCGATGAAATTACTTTTATTATTTATAAAACTTTAATTTTTTTTTACAACTATATTTCTCATTTTTAATCTTTTAAAATCCGATATTTCTTAAATAAATATCAATTCCGCCCAAGATTCTATCCCTGAGGGTCTATTTGTCAGGGTCTATATTAGATGATTCTTTACTTATTTAGTCCTGAATATAATAATCGGAGAATAAATTTATTTTCTTGGAGAAAATTATATTTGGCCGCCCACTGGCGATTTCAAACCATATACTCTTCCTATATCTGGTTTCTATATATCTATGAAAATATCATTACAAATTACGAAAATATTATTTATCTACTCACGTATTTCATACTTCCTTTTTAAAAAATACCGAAAAGTATATCTTATATAACTATTCTCTTTTTTTTTTTTATATATAGTAATCTCTCATTCTACCAAAAAGTATCAATCTTACTTGTATCAAAATTTTGATCGCAAGTAATCTGATACTAATAAGCAGATGAAATGTTTATATCTTTCCTACAAAGACTGAAGAAAAAAAAAACAAAAACAAACGGCAGAGGCAGAGTTAGGAGTTGTACCCTTCAACGGGCATCATCTCGAGTTTAAAAATTAAAATATTTAAAAAACAAAAATAAGTAATTCAAATACGGGGAAAGGATAAATGGATAATAGGTCAAAAAATATGAAACGGAAATTGGAGACGGGTATACTTATCCTCGCGTGTTAGCCATTCTCTAATTTTTTTAGAACACATCTTCAAATCTTATTTGGTTCTCGAAAAATATCTAAATCCTCAATTATTCGAGACAAAGAACGGAACGAAAACGATCGGGTTTGGAGAAATTATCATTCTTAATCCCAATCATCTAGAGGAAAAGGCTGGTCGAGACTGGTCAGATTGATGGGGAGAGAGAGAGAGAGAGGGAGAGAGAGAGAGAGAGAGATTGGAGAGAGATTGGGAGTAAGTGAGGGCAAGTGGGGGGGGTGTGTGGGGTGGGGAGGCATTTGGAAATGGAGGGGTCTTTTGTCTATGTGTCTGATAGTGCCACAACATATGGGTCCCACACAACCCAATCACCCCATCCCTATTCCCTCATTATTCTCTATCTTCACACTCTTTAGCTATGGAGTCCAACCCCGACCTCTCTCTCTCCTGCTGTGTTTTGTTTTGTGATTTGAAGAGTCGGTCGATCATAGATGTGACTGGTAGGACAAACATGAATGGTAAAACCGATTTTAGATTTGGTTAATCTTGAAATCAGCATAATATCTTGATTATAAAAAAAAACGTAGAATAAATAGTGATGGTAGAATTGAGGATTATTCGAGTCGTTCTTATAAGGATAGTGATCAAGTTTTTAAATTTTTTCTGTCATGATGCAATTGTAATTTTAAAAGTTATAATATCGGCCGATTTTGATTTGTAATTAGTATGAGGAAGTATACACATTGAACCCGAATCGAGACCGAAAGCAAACCAAATGATACTCTAAGACTTCTTATTTATAAACCTCAAGAGGTTAGGTTAGCGATCAAAGTCACAATCTAAGAGTTTGCGGTTTTTTTTTTTTTTTTTGAGGTTTTAAATTCAAAATTTCGCATGTGTCATTAATTTTTATGGAGGTTAATTCATACCGAGTTTTGTCATTATTTTAATTTGGGTCTCTATTAATAGACGATAAAACTAATCATTTGAAAATTAGTCGATGACTCGAGATACATATAAGTTGACAAAAGACTTCTTAATTATAGAATTACAAAACAAACTTATACATACATACATATATATATTCAAATAAAAATTGAATGTGGTTTAGTTAATACATAGTTGAGATTTCAGTCGCCGATTTTTCTGTCATCAGGTTCAGTAATTTATATTTGTCTTTAGTATGGGTCCAATAAAATAAATTGGCATTTTGTCATCGTTGATGGCCTAATTATTAGCGGTTAAAAATTTAGAACAAATAGTATGGATATAGTAAGACGAATATATAATAGAAGTGATGATTTATTATATACAGATAAGTAGATATAAATAATTTGTTTGAGTATTTTTATTTAGAAAAATAATATGGTAGATATGAATGAGTAGATAGATATCATGTTTATATTGTTAATAATATTCTCGTAATTAATAATATCATTTATGTAAATAGAAGGAAATAAGATATAAATAGTAAGAGAAGTGAGATATATAGCCGAGGTCCAAAAAAGTAATCAAATTCAAAATATAACAAATTTCGATAGTCATATCCGGGCTCATAACAATAGACTCTTTTATGACCCTTAACGAACAAGTAATGAATCGATTATAAGAGCAAATGATCTTTAAGTGAAGGTTTCAATTCATCTAGTACCGTTATGGCCGATATATATTGTACCGGCCACCTAACGGTAAAGATCAACCCCTTATCCCGTTCCTACATGTTCCGATAAATACCGAAATTATAAAAAAGATATAATCAACTATTTCGAATATCTACATTCATCAAGCTATTTATGAAAATGTAAATTCTAGAACCATGTCCTTCCTCAAACGTCTCTCTCTCTCTCTCTCTCTCTCTCTCTCTCTCTCTCTCAAAGATTACTTGTCTTGGCCTTCAACGTCTACTCATAGTATATATAGCCCAAGCAGTTCTACAATACCAAATCAAGCAATTCGCATTCTCAAATCACCTCTCTCTGTCTCTCTCACTCTCTCTGTCTCTCTCTCACACACAGAATGGGCTACCCAGTTGGTTACACAGAGCTTCTCCTCCCAAAACTCCTCCTCCAAACACTTATCCTTCTGGGTTTCATACGAAACCTTATCTCCTCCCTATTCCAATCACTGGGCCTCGGCGATTTCCTCGACCCAGAAATTCCGTTTCCGCAACCACCCAACTACATTCCGGATCCAAATCCCCGTTCCTTATCCGTTGAGGCGATCCGAGATCTACTCCCAGTGATGAAGTTCTCGGAACTAGTCGACCCGCCGGAGAGCTGCGCTGTTTGCCTATACGATTTCGACGGCGGCGACGAGATCCGGAGGTTGACGAATTGCCGCCATATTTTCCATCGGAGCTGCCTTGACCCATGGATGGACCAACACCAGCGGACTTGCCCTCTCTGTCGGGCCCCGTTCGTACCCGGCGAGAAGTTGTGTGCCGGATCGGGGATTTCCGATTTCTACGACGATTATTACTCGCCGATTACCACTGGCTCGTGGTAGACACTAGATGGTAGATAGACCCTTTTTTTTTTTTTTTCTTCTGCTTTTTTGTTTCCACCTTTTGAGTGGGTGGAAATTGTTGATGGGTATTTTAGTGTATATATTCTATAGTTCCAAGAAAATAAAAATTGAGGAAATTAATGGGGAAAATATAGAATAGAATATGAGAGAGAATGCAAATTTTGATATTTGGGTTTTGATTTAAATTGAGTTTGAATTAAATTATTTATCGTTAAAAACAATTCAATCCGTAGTATTTAATATTATCTCGATGAGAGGAATCAAAAAAATATTAAATTGTGGATTGAAATATGAAATATTTAGATTAGAAGACCTTAAAAAAACTAAAAATAATTTAATATTCTATCTTTTTATTTTTTTTGTCTTTAGTAAATATTTTAAGACTTTTGCTCAAATTTTTTATTAAGATGAATGATTAGTTCAAAAAATTTAATGCCAACTTAATATAATTAAGAAAAATAATAATAAAATAATACTCATTAATTTAAGTTGTCTGGGGCCTTATTTTTCCGCAATGATTGAATAAGAATAGATACGAGGCGTTCGTGAAATTGACGTGAGGTGACAAAAATGGCTACTTATGAGACCAAACTCTGAGCATGCTCTTCTATTCGTTAATAACTATTGGTCTTTTCTATTAGAATAATTGCTCACAATCAGATTTAAAATAAAATATATTTTCAGTAACTAAATTTTAAATAAATTTACATCATTTTAAACAAATCAATTAAATTTTTTAAAGAATGTAAAAGAATATCGAGAATTTATTCAATAAACATATTAGATTTAGTCTGATTGTTATTTTGGTTTGTAAATTTATATTTATTTGATTCATTTTGACAAAACTTAATCCAAATTATAATAAACCTACGCTACCATCTCTCAAAAAGAGTATTTTATTTTATTATTTCGGAGTCATGTGAATGAATATTGCTACTATTGATAGAAAGATATCAGGTGTGAAAGATGTCGATCAGAGTTGGATGAACTTATCAATCTATAGAGATTAGTTAATGTTATTTTTATGTTAGTAATTCGTTAGAAATCACTACGATAGGCAAATTTTCATAAAATAAAAAAACATAGCATAGCCTTACCAACTCGATTAATAGAGCTTTTGGTTGAATTTTCTCTCTCTTTCCCTCTAACTAGGCACGAGACAAACATTTTGCGTTCGTGTGTGTAATTAAAATATGAGAATTATTTATTTATTTGTCATCTCTTTATTTTGAGGAAATTGTAAAATACGGCAGATAGAGTGAGTGTCATTTTGCATATTAACCCCTTTTATCACAATAACAAACCAAGAGAATTTTCTTTAAGGATAATAATGAAAATTACCTTTATAACACGACTTTTCACTTTCAAAGTCACGCCAAAATAAATAGTCTCTTTTTGCGTTAGAATATATCATAGATATATATTTATGGCATGCATCTCTGAGGAGGAGTTGCACATCCAAATGTTATTCGAGAAGTGAATCAACTTACCATTGCCTAACCAAAGCTCTATTCATTTCTTTTAATAACTCAGAGTACATGTTCAGATCAATTTACACGTATTTCGATTAATTTTTAAGGGATCAATCTCACTGTTTACTTGCGAAAATTTTAATTAAAGTCAAAACAAAACTCTATATGAAGTGACATTATAAGAGTCGATAACATCTAGAATGTTTCAAACCTAAAACTTAAGAGGTAGCAAACCCCTAGGTCTCAAGTCTTGACCTCCAAATCAACTATAGTTATCTGTCTCATATCATACCGTCCAGTATCAGGGGCTACGGACCATATCACTTTTTTATCGAATTGTCGAATAAATTATCACTTTTTTGATGAGGATGGAACAGGGTTAGCTGGAATTTCAACAGTCTGACATTGGAATTTTTTTTCACATGGGGTTTTGTGGTGTTAGTGAATTTTTTTGGGGGTCATTTCACATGGGTATGATCAAGACATTTTGTGGGATAGGACAATCAAATCATATTTGTTGTCGGGGACAGTTGGAGTAATTATTCCATAGTTTTAGGGCATGTTTATTTTGAGTAAATTATTGTTTTTAAAAGAAAATTATTATTATTTGATTTTTAAAATTTTTATATATTTTTTGGGTTAATTACACTTTGTACCTTCTAACTATTACCTATTTTTACCTTACCCCTTGAACGTTTTTGGATTACAAGTTACATCCTTCAACTATGAAAATGTAGCATAATAGCATTTTGTTAGTTTTTTTATCTAACATTTAATGATAAAAGATATGTGATTGTCACGTGAGTAAGTTAAACGATCGAATATCCTTAGAAATGTATCAGTGAGATCGGAAGGTAGAATGCATAATTTTTTTTATTTTGGAAATATAGACGAACTAATAAAATATAAAAAAAATTCGAACGTGATTGAAATTATATCATAGTTGGTTTTGCAAGAAAAAAAAATAAATTTGAAGTCTCAATAACTTAACTAATGACATTTGATTGATTTTGAAAGGTAAAGAAAGTAATCGCATAATAGTTCCAAAAACAAGAGAGACCGGAGTAATTTTTCAAATTGAAGAAAAGGTTAGTATATTTGTTTAAAAAATTAAAGAAATGTCAGTGTAATTTATTCAAAATTTTGTATTCCTTTCGTCGAGATGAACTAATAATCTACAATAATTTAAGACCAAAATAAACAATGCAAAAAAAAAAAGACAAAAAGTACTTAAAAATAAACAATTTAGGCCAACATTGCCTTTTCACCATTCATTTGAAAAGGTCAAGAAAAAGGAAAAAAATGGGTTATGGATTTAATGGTCAACATTGCTATCAGTAATAAAAATCACCCTGAATTTTCTTCCGTTCACCTTTAAAGATTAAATTATTTATGCGCGAATAGTTTAATTTTAAAAAATGTTCAGAATGCTTTTCAAAATTATTTTCATTGCTAGAGAATGGATAATGAATGCCTAGTTAAAGTTTGAAGAGAGGAAGACTCCTCCTTTCATAAGGCAGTTTTTCTCTAGGAACACATCTTTATACAAACAGATATATTTGAAATTAGAGTTTATATTATTTTAGAGAGATCTACATGCATCGAACAGTTTCAGATATATTTTTGTATAAATATGTGCATGAAGGAGAGATGAAAACCTAAATTGGAAAATCAAACCGAACCAGCAGTTTGATCCAATCAAGGTTTTGAATATCGTATCGGATTGAGTACTGATCTTTCTAGTGGTAAGGTACGTACCGGTACCGATCATATGCCGGGTACTCTATCAGATTTACTGCAACTATCAATATATATGTGAACAAGAGAGAGAGCTAAAAAAAATTAACTTTTTCCTTAACTATCAATATATATAGGCCGGTACCGGCCGGCATTAGCTAGTACTCGACTTGTATGAGCTGGTACTTAAAACGATACGGTATTAGAGGTATCTGATATCATTTATATGACAAAATAATACTTACCGGCCGGTACGATATGATATTAATAACCTTAATTAGATCCGATTTTTCAGTCAAATCAGTCCCGTCCCGTCCGATTTGGAACTTTAAAAAAAACTCGGTTGGTTTTTCTCTTTTCGTCACCTAAGAATCAAGCCAAACCGGATAGAACCGGTTCCTATACTAAACCCTAAAAAATAAAAAACTGGTTCATACTCCATGCATTCAGACTGAAACCGATTTTTTTTTTCCAGCTTTTGTTTCGTGTCAATGGTTAGTGTTAAACCTCTTAATTTTTTAGAAATTTGGGCTTAAACCAAATCAAATAGGAAATCGACTTTAAAATAAAAATTAATCTGCTTTGGTTCATTGGACATAAACCTCTTAATTTTTTATAAGTTTTTTAAATTTTGAAACCAAGTCCAATCAAACCAAAATAAAAAAAAATTGAACCAAACCCAATCGAAACAGTTTTGTTCTGTTTACAACAACCCAAACAAAAATTACCAATTTGGTCCAAGTTTTTTGAGCTAAACCGGATCAAATCAGACCGATTTTACCCTTAATACGAAAAATGTATTCCTAAACTTGTTCTTTCTGCAATATATGTATAGATTGAGGATTTGGCTAGAGCAGGGGACATGGACCACCACTTATCTGAAAATCTCAGAGCATCTAAGAAGACTAATGACATTTGACTGACTTTAAAAAGTAAAGAAAGTAATCGTATAATAATTTCAAAAACAAGAGAGATCAGAATAATTTTTCAAATCGAAGAAAAGGTTAGTATATTTGTTTAAAAAATTAAAGAAATTACAGTGTAATTTACTCAAGATTTTGTATTTCTTTCGTCGAGATGAATCAATAATCTACAATAATTAAAGGCCAAAATAACAAATAAAAAAAAAGGACAAAAAGAGTCTAATAGGAGTAATGACGACTCCTTGATTCAATTGAAAAGGTCAAGCCAAAAAGGGTCATTGATTTAATGGATAATGAATGCCTACTTAAAAGAGGAAGACTATAAGGAAGTTTTTCTCAAGGATCACATCGTTTTGTAACCAGATGTATTCGAAATTATTCACTTTTTGTATTGTTTTAGAGAGATTTATGTACATTAAATAATTTCAGATATATGTATGTTTGAATTTGTGCAAGAAGTAGGGGTGAAAGTCCAGATCGGAAAATCAAACCGAACAAATAGTTTGATTCGATTTTTCAGTCAAATTGGTCCGGTCCCGTCCGATTTGGAACTTTTAAAAAAACTCGGTTCAATTTTTTATTTTAGCCACCTAATAACCAAGCTCAACCGGACAAAATCAGTTCCTATACTAAACCCTAACAAATAAAAAATTAGCTCATACTCCATACATTCAGACTGAAATTGATTTTTTTTTTCTAGTTTTTATTTCATGTCAATGGTTGAACCTCTTAATTTTAAAAAAATTTGGCCTCTTAGTATTTTAGATTTTTTTTTTAATTTGGGCATAGACCAAATCTAATTTGAAATCGACTTCAAAATAAAAATCAATTTGGATTTGATTCATTAGACATGAGCCTTTTAGAAGTTCTTTAAATTTTGAAACCAAGCCCAATCAAAACGAAATTGGACCAAAACCAAATTGAAATCGAGAAAATTGAACCGAACCCAATCATAACAGTTTGGTTCGGTCCTCAACAACCCCAACCAAAATTATCGATTTTGTCCAAATTTTTCGGCTAAACCGAATCAAGTCGGACCGGTTTCACTCCTGAAGAATGTATTCCTAAGCTCGTTCCTTCTGTAGTATATGTATAGATTGAGGATTTGGCTAAAGGAGGGGACATGGACCACCACTTATCTGAAAATATCAGAGCATCTACGCGGCTGGACAAAATATTCAAGGCTTTCGAAATTCTTTTCGTACAACAGTAAGACTTTGATTGCTTTTAATGAAATTTTCTCAAGTCTTGATTTTAAATTATTTTCTGCGATTATTCAATTGTCAAGTCAAGTCTATGTGAATCCGACCTTGTTTTTGTCATATTTTTTGCTAATCGAGGTATCCGGATGGTTGAGGTAAAGTTTGGGGGAGTCTTCATCTATTGCCGCCTAGTCCTCAGGGTATCGAAGTTAACGACCGAGTAAGCCTCCAGTGGCCCCTACTTGTTGCCAACGAGATTCGACCTCAAAATGTCCGGATTATACAGCTCGTCCCGATCTCTACTCGAACAACCCATTGGGGTTGAGTGCAATAATTTCACAATATGTATCTAAAGCATTGTTGTTCGTATAAACGAGAAGAAGTTTTAATCTAATTAATTAAAATCTTTTTTGGTCAACAAAAAGGCTGCTACAGAGTACCATGCAACCACATTTGCAACCCCATACATAAGCTCAAATACAAACCCACAGACAAGAACCTTAACCCCAAACAAAGAAACCAGTTGCCATAGCTCCAAAACCTCAGCTTAAACAAACCAGAATTGCCATAACATACTCGAAAAAACAATCTACGACAGAAGCGTCTGCTTCGATTATTAAACAATTGGTATTTTAAGAAATCGGATGATAGATTTCGACATGATTTTGCTCCCACCAAGGCATACTCAGAGCAATTCATTACCTTGGATAACCATATGCCTGTTAAGGATACCCAGCTGAGGAAGGATATGGCTGATCAAGGCGTGACATCTGCTGGAAAGGAGGGACTCCCAACGCGGATGTTGCCCCAAATACGCCATCTCTTTTGTCCATTTCGACCTTGTGTTGTGTCTGCAATACTCCAAATTAATACCAATCAGCAGAATCAAACAATACTTACAGAATTCCAAACCAAATGCAGTTGCAACCAAAATTGGTTGGTGGAGTGGATTTGAGAACTCCACCCCAAATGACTACGTCTCCCAAGACTTCTCAACTATAGCACGGACATTCATCGGAATGTCCCATACTAGTGTTGGATACTCCGCAGACACGGACATGCTAGGGACACGCTGAAAAATATATGGGACACGCCAAACACACAGACGACACAGCGGGAGTAGATTTATTGTTTTTTTAATTTTTTTGGACCAAATATATTATTGCATAATATACGGATCAAAACTGCAATTAAAGATTTAAACCCCCAAAATATCAAGACAGATCTACATTACATCTCCATTTAAGGGTGCAAGTACCCATGGGCTATACTGGGCTATAGCTCCGGTGAATTTTTTTTTTTTAAATGTAAAATTTTATTTAAAATAATTTTAGTCCACCCTATTATTTAGGGTTGAGTGCATTTTTTAACCCGAGGTAAAATCATTTCTGATTCCGCCTTTGTCTCCATCTACACAATAATCTCTGGTACATACGTTTCTTGCTCCAAATATTTTTTTTCTTCAATATATTTAATCATCTCGAACATAATACATTCATTCAAAACATCTCTTTGCTTTGTATTAATTGCATTGTTATTTTGTTTGAGTAGTATTACTGTTCATTCATTAATCATTATATAGTATGTACTTACCTATATATTATATGTAAAAAAATTGGTGTGTCCCCGCCGTGTACGTATCCCCATTTTTTCAAAAATTTCGCGTCCCGTGTCAATGTCCCTGTCCGTATTTCTAGTTTTTCAAAAATTCCGTGTCCTGTGTTTGTGTCCGTGTCCGTGTCCATGTCCCTGTTCCTATTTTTTCAAAAATCCTGTGTTCCGTGTTTGTGTCCATATTCGTGTCCGTATCTATATCTGTGTCCGTGCTAAATAGCTCCTCAATCATTCCACAAATAGGGACAACAGTTTCCACTTCAAAATTCTCCAAGCAACTGTAGTTTCTGATTAGGAAGTGTTCTACTTAATATCTTGCGTACCTGCATACATGCACAAACCCTGCAAAGGTAAATTTTAGACAACAATTAGTAGGATATTTTCAAATCACTCCAGCTGCAAGTATGCAGTGAAAACTTAGAAGTTGGGAGGGGAAGACCCTTACGAGCAATAGACCATATCAGACAAACAAGACAGTATTTGAGAAGCCTGTCGAATTTGCTGACTTCCAGCAATCATTGCAACAATGGAGAATATGCATGCAACTTGTTGAAGGATGAACATGAAAGCCTTGATATCAAAGAAAAGGCATGTTAACAAGATGCTAAATAGTTGTGGTGTTGGTAGAGAAAGAAGAGGATGAGAGTGAGTACAATAATGCAATTATCACACTGTGTTGTCTGTATGTTGAACTCATCTTGCAGCAGAAATCGGGTTGACGCAACAGAATTTCCGAAGCAACAGAGAACCTGGATATCTAAAAGATTAGAGCCACTGGCAAGTGCAGAATGTAAAAAACCATGCAGATACAACATGTAAGTAATACCTGCTATCAATATCCAAAGATGACAAGTGGAAACTAGCAAATAGTACTCAGAATTAAGATTCTTGAGAAAGAAAATGCACAAGTAAAACCAAGTACTGCCAAACAAAATCTAACAACGTACCTCGGTGAAAAGGCAAAATTCTGGGCACTTACTTTCTCCACAACGACCGCTGCAAGGCATATAACCCGCGCAGCATGTGTACCTGTGTCAAGGAAGATGAGTTGCTGATAGCAAGAGCCAGGAGGTGAAGTCATTCTAAGTCAATAATTGCTGTAGAAACCAATTACCTCGACATATCATTGTAAAGTGCTCGTTTGCGGAGCAGATATGAGGCACATGGACCGCTGGATTGAAGAAGACATTCAAATTACTTTTGCAAACAATGAAAGGCATGATAATCCATAATGAGATCATTTGTGGGTTTAATGTCCAACTACCAAGTAAAACAAACATGATGCAAAAAGCATAAACATGATGCAAAAGGCTAATGATATATTTTTTCGAAAAGGAAACACAGATGCTTAATTACAAGCTTATGGAGGTGGCCCAAAAGAGCAGTATGTTCAAGATGGCAAATTCCAGGTTTCCTTTTCGGATATTATAAAGCCAGTAATTAAGATTATAGCTTGGATGCACTGACTTCCATCTTGCAGGAGTATATCAAAGTTTAACTTCGGGAGCAATCTCCACACAGATTGTAAAAACATTTACAGAATGCAATGGACAACTATATCAAAGTTTAACTTCGGAGCAATCTCCATACAGATTGTACAAACATTTACAAAATGCAATGATCAACTTAAAAACTACTGTACAAAATAAGTACGAAAAGGACCGAAAACCTAACTTCACCTTGCAAGTATGATTCAGAGTTTAACTTCAGCAGCAATGACCAGTCAAAATGTTAAAAACACTTTTGAAATGCAATGACTAGCTTACAACTATGTAATAACTGAGAAATAAACAGTAAAAGCATTGGTTGTAGATTACATGCAAAGGAAAGGACAAGCAAGTCAAACATAGGAAGCCAATATAACCACAATCAAAAAATGGACAAAATCATGATCAAGGCAATTAGAAACAGTCAAAACAAACCCAATGCTTCATCCCATTCACCGACAACCTTATGGCATAGTGGAACCTAAATTTCAATGCATCTCAATTTATGAGTCACATCCACTCAATGCATCTAGTGCCTTGTCTTTCACAAATTTAGTAGTACGCATAGAGAGTGAGATTAAGATAAAGTAGGTAGACACCAAAGTAAGAGCTGGAAGTTGCACTAGCTACATAACAGATGAGAAGTTGTCTGAGATAGGTTGATCATTTTGTAAGGAGACAAAGTCAAACGGAGGAGAGATGAAAAAGAAGTGTAATATTAGAAGAAGAAGAAGGCCATGAAGAATGCCAACCAAGGAAACAAGGTGAAGAAAAAAACTGTTGTTACCTACCTTTCTGAATCAAACAAGAAAATCTTTCAATGCGAAATTTGCAAAAGGGGTTCACGTAACCCAAGAGTAATGCGGAATTTAGGCATTGACGGATCTATATGACTTGCACCTACTCCCCCTAACGTGTTTTAGTACATCAAAGGTCCTACTTACTTATTTGGTCCAAGAACAAATATTTTGCAATCATCGAAATGCTAATCAACCTAAACACACCACTAATGCTTGTCCAGAGGAAAAATACATAATTGATCACCCAGAAAAGTGAATTTAAAAGATTCCCTTCAGGAAGTAAGGTGATTTACTTATACTAGTTGATAACAACAACCAGAATACTAGATTAGTCTTATCATAACTATGGCTATTATAAAGCATTTTACATACTATTCAGATATAACTGTACTCAGGCTAAATCACTAGCACTACGCAGGTTCCATTGAAAAAAACTAAGAACACTATTGAATTTGAACCAAACTGTTACAATATAACTCAACACTTCCCAATAGTCATGATCATTCAAAACATGGAGGTTATCAGGTTACTGATTAACAATAACCAAAGACGAAGAACTAGCTTAAGCTAGACAGCAAATTCACTGTAATTCCAACAAAATAAAGATCTACAAACACAGTGTAATTCAATCCAATTTCAAAGTGCATGTGAAAGTCAACCCTAAAGAACTAGAAACAAACTGTAATTCAATCCAATTTGAATGATGCAAAAAGAAGATGTTAAGTCAAACAAAGTCCACAGGCTGACAGGCTCATCCTTTTCAAAAAAAAAAAATTAGATATCTCACGCCTATTAAGAACCAGAGTACTTACCACCATAACGCAAAACAGCAATCTGCACAGAGAAAAACAAATTCGACACCATATATTGTGTTACAGAGATGATATAATGATCTAACCAATTAAAACTATATCTAATGTGCTAGAGAGAGTGTTTACATGGAGTGTCGGCTTTAATGGCGTTCATGAGATCGGTGTGCCAGAGGTTACGGAAGTTCTGGCGAAGCTGCATTTTCTCCAAGTTCTCCTGCGACGCCATCGACATCTTCGTCGGGAACTCAATTCAGAAACACTAGCTCCTCTCAGTATTTGATGGAGACGACGAGGATGGAGAAGACGAAGTCGATGCCGAGTCAAGTCAGTTGTCAGGAGTTATTAACAGTCGAAAATGGCGAAAAAATTCGAAGGCTTCGTTTTCCAACGACTGAAGACTTTGACAAAGAAGGGCGACTGCGACTTTTTCAAAGATATAGCTCCCCGCCGGCCAGTCACTAAAACACAATAATATATACTTTTTATAATCAGATATTCGATCCGGTTGAAATTATGTTAGAATAAAATTTAGGAGAGTCTTTGTGACTAGTCGTTAGTCTTGAGTGAAAACGACCAAACAAATCTTCTGTGATTCCAAATATTAAGTTGATTCACGAGATAGAAACGATCAGATTTACTCTCAACTATATTAAGTATTAAACTGTCGAGTTTCGATCGCAGAATATTGGCCTTACACAATGCCGGCCTCAACATTTGAGTTGCTGATGGACAATCTCAGTTTAGTTGTCCACTTAGTATCAACAATAATTTAATTTTTCAATGAATTTTTATTTTTTATATTTATAAAAAAAAATTTGTTGCCCTACTCCGGAGGTTGCCCGAGCCCAAGAGACTCACGAAGCTTACCCCGGAACTGGTCCTGACCTTACAGCTCACCCCTCTACCACTCGGGCAACACTTAAAGTTATTAAAACATAATGATTGATTATTATCTTTTCTACTAGTCAAAGTATCGATTAATCTAAACATTAATTGGATATCAATTAAAATATGACCTCAATATATTCATTTTGAGGTAAGTGGAGCGTATGTGGTTTCATATTTTTATGGGATTAAGTTCTCATTTTAAGGTCAACAAGATAATATATTGGGGCTAAACTATTCAGATGGAAGTCAACGAAGTTTAACGTGAATATACGTTTTTGTCCTTACTTGAAAGCATGATGCTTCGGGATTACAAGCCATCTTGAGAGGCAATTTTGTCATTCTAAGTCCAGATTTTCCCGAATCAAACAAAACCAAACATTTGATGCCGTCAACACATGTTAAATAATTTAACTCAAATGGATTGGACTAAATTAAATTTTGCGAAAGACTTTATAATTTAATAATATCGATGTGATATTTTATTTCTTTTCAAGATAAATGTGATTTGGGATCGAAATGACGCTATGAAAAGCATCAGAGACTGGAATAATCCTCCACTTGCTAGCCAGAAAATATCACCGCTCCGTGAGCATCCTTTGCTGCTCTCTTAAGCTATTGTTCTTTGATATTATATTAGTATAAACTGTGATCGACTTGAAATTTGACATTGATGTTTCTCAATTATATTAAAAAAATAAATAAACAAATTTGATCATACAAGTGAATTTGAAAAGAATTTACAAATGGCCTCATGAATGTGGTTCGACTTCTTTGGGAAGAATGGAGAAGATCCTGTCACTCTCCTCGAATCACTATATAAATATTTTTTCAGGACGGCAAGAGTGTGATGTGACCTTCTTTGAAAATAGAAGATGCTCTTATTTGTCAAATTACTATATAAACATTTTTGTGACGGTAGGTAAATATAAATATACGAATTAAAGCTAAATTTGATCGAGAGCGTGATTCAACCTCCGTTAAAAAATAAAAAAGATGCTCTTACTATGTTAGATTACTATATGAAAAAAATTCGTGACAAATAAGGGATGGTTTGGGAGTGTTTTTATAAACCTATTTTTCATTTATACATAGGGCTAAGGAAAGAGCCGAACGAATCAGAAATGAATGGATTAGTGAATTGTTGAGATTTAATTTAAAACTAGTTGAGTTTAAAAAATATGCTCATATTTTAACGTATTTATTAGACGCCAAAATGTCAAATAAATTTTATCAAATCAATTACAAACTGATTTTAAATAATTTGAATTTTTTAAGTAAATTTTAGAAATGAATGGATTAGTAGATTGTTCAAATTTAATTTCAAAACTAGTCGAGTTTAAAAAATATGCTCAAATTTTAACTTACTTATTACACACACCAATGTTAAATAAATTTTATCAAATCAATTACCAACTGATCTTAAATTATTTTAATTTTTTAAACTTTTATTTACTTGGTTATAAAAAGTTCGTTCATAAATCAATAAATCTATACACGACTTCCATATACAGATCTAGACGCAACTATCAATGCACGTAAAACCCTTCAAAACAATTTAAACCCCATGTGCATCTTATAATTTCCAAACACATTTGTGTCAAACTCTACG
The DNA here is from genome assembly GCA_019985065.2 of Arctostaphylos glauca. NCBI lineage: Eukaryota > Viridiplantae > Streptophyta > Magnoliopsida > Ericales > Ericaceae > Arctostaphylos > Arctostaphylos glauca. Next base: position 2,501,355 of record JAHSPW020000010.1, read on the forward strand.
GAAAATCGTATTAATAGACTTTTTCTTTATGAATAACTGCATACTTCAAACTCCTCAGACGATATCACACGTCTCAGGTAGTTTAAAATTAAAATTGGCAGAATATGTGAAGTGGCAGCCCCATCATTGAAAATGAGGCGTAGAAACGAAGTAACGAAATAGAACTGAATCATAACATGAAAGCCAATCAGTTCTAAAGAAAATGACGTGAATCAATTTAGAAGACATCTTTGAGAAAATGTTTTAGCACCTGTGCGTATTAACCCCCATCGGACAATATTAGCTATACCTAAAGTCCAAAATCCATCTTGCAATATCAAAATATGTAACAGCATGAATGATATGAATATATATATCGACCCTTATTGGACGGTATAACCATATATAAACAACAACGGTATCGAAAGTCCAAAATCCATCTTACAAAATTTAAGACAAAGATAACATAACAACAAACTCGTGTCACCGCATCTTACAAATTTAAGCCTTCCACCATTACGATACGTTCTTAGATAACAAGGAGGATAGTCCCCGTTCCTTTACACACATATATAAAGGTTCCAGATCAGTGCATCAGTTAATTTACCGGATAATTGTATGTCTCATACAACTTTGTGAAACAACCAACATGAAACGTGGTTAACAGTCTTCTTAGGCAAAGCATTTCTTCAATCTCGAGAACAGTTCCGGGAGGGACCCTCGGGCTTACCCTTTGACTGAAGTTTCGATGAAACGATCGCTCAATGTGGTTCATTGATCTGTTAGACGAAGCGTTTCCTAAATAAAGCGTTTCTTTTAGTTGGATCCTTGGGTTTACTTTTCTTCTGACCGTGCTGTTTGAATTTTCCGGTACTATGAACAAGACAATGGGGATTAGAATGAATAATTAATGGGAAAATCTGTGAGATTAGGGAGCAATAAATAAATCCAGAAACGGAAAAGTGGCGAAGAAAAGCAAGGGAAGCATACCTGTATTCCATGTAAACCATCCCTTTCGCTCCCGACATGGCACTCATCGATCCCACAGAGCGACTTGTTCTGTGATGTGCTATGTCATCTGGGTCGTCATCTAATAGCTCTAACCCAACTGCATCATCACCCACACTCAATACCTGGTGAAGAAAAATCAGCGAGTTTGGCAGCACGAGGAGAGAGAATCGCAATTTATTCATTTAAATTAGAGACAGAGACAGACAAACCGACCTTTCCCAGCAGGGAGATTTGTTCATCAAGGCGATGGTAACTCAAATCGGCTCCCGTATCAGGTGGAGGCAAGCTTGTGATTACCTGAAAGTGGTTTTAATTAGCAATTCAGTGACATTAAAAAATCACAAGGCATTTGTAGTTGGCTTTATCTGTCTGCTAATACATTAGTAATGCACCTCCCTCTTTTACAGGGAAAATTTCCGGGAAATAAAAGGGCAATCCGCACTTCAGTGCTCACGTAAGACCAAAATTCAAGAGACAACATATTCCTCATTTTATTGCAGATCATGGAAACTATTTTACTGTAAATCTCGCCATACTCGCCCATAAATTATTAAAGCCCTTACCTTAAAGCTATAACCTTGATCAATTAAAAACTGCTGCCTTTTTGTTGAGTAGTACATCTCCTGGATCCAACATGAGACGAATTTAGTAAACGACTTATCAACAGATAATGCAAAAGACAACATGGGTTTAAAACATTTAGAGAAATTTCCAAATCTTATAGTATTTTAAAGACATCAGCGACAGAACAAAAGAATCTGGCAAGAGAAATTGTGGAGTACCTGTGTATCTGTAGATACGAGGGAATAGAAGAATGCATTATACTCTTCTTTACCCCCTGCCACCCTATCTTGAATTCTACCCTGTCATCCCAACAACAAACTTCACATATTACAAGATGATTTTTGTTTTTTGCCACTTAGTGAACGGCCATAATTCAAACAATATAACATCTTTTTAAAGATTAATCTCCTCCAAAAATAGCGGCTACGTCTAGGAAAACAATTTGTGAAACCAGCCAACTGGGCATCTGGGCTCGTAAACTAGTTTTCGATATAACTTTGTTTTAATAAGGGGACACCATGTGAACGTTTTCCTCCTTCCCCTCTACTGTGCAACGGTTGCGTTCTTCTATGGAAGAAGAAGACTTGGAAAGAACAAATCGCCCCACGGAGTAAACCAAATTATTTTTCAGAGAACATTTTGAATGTCTTATCGTCTCAACTACTCATTCCCTGCATATTTGACTCAACGCTTTTTCTGTTATATTGGCAAGTTTACATATCTTCGGTCATATCAGGTAAAAATCATCCCCAACCTACAACTTAACCTCTAATTGTATTCTTACGTTTTGTTTTGATTTGGCCCAACTTTTCTTTTGGATTTTTTTTGTCCTTGCTTGAATTGTTTTTTGCAATGTTTTGTTTTGCGTCAACTTTTTGTGGTTTATGGTTCATCTCCACGAGAGGTTTCAAAAAAGTTAAAAATTACGTCCAGTTTTTTTTTGCATTTACTAGTGTTGCATCTAATTTTTTAGGATTATTGGCAAAACAAACCTAAAAAAGTGAATAAGAAAGCTAAGCCAGATCTTATGCCTTTTGAACATATAACTTCCACCATAAAATTTCTATAGATGGTCCATTTTTTCTTAAACTTATTGAGAACGTCTTTTCTTACATGTCAGTACAATTTGTCTCTCAAACCACAGAGAATTAGTTTCTTTACGTGTCTATCTCCCTTGGTCACTCTCTTCATAAATAGAAATGAATTTTGACCTCTTAAATTCCATCATACTTCACTTAACTCGTATTAAGGGCGTGCAAGAAACAAACACAGATGGTTTTGAACAAATACCTTTGCCCTAAGAATACGACCAAGTCGTTGGGCTTCTTGACGCCTTGACCCCGCATGCGAGGAAATTTGAATAATCACATTGGCCTCAGGAATATCGATGGAGTTATCACCGACCTGTGAATAATAAAAGGTTAAAGCAGTAGGATCACCCAACAAGGGGGCTCAGATGGAAAATACCAAAAAGGAAAGAATAAGAAGATTTCTTGAAACCAAATAACCAATTTGTCATCTACAATAAGAAAATTTGAGCACATCAAGCTCACAGCTATACATCTTTATTTCTACTGAAGTCCATCCATATTGTTTGCAAAACTAGCAAAGGCAATATAAGCAAATAAATGAAATCTTGACTCAGTTGACTCTGAAATTACAGTGGAGACGGGCGATAGATTGACTGTTAATTGTGCTACAACATACCTTTGAAAGGAAAATAGTGTTTACATTCTTGCTGTGTTTGAACGTCTCAAGAATCTTTGTTCTCTCAACATGGCTGCACGTTTACAACATAACACCGCTAATAAATATTAAGGAGACGAGTATAATTAGGCTAGTTAAGGAGACTAATAGCCCACACACATACTCTAGAATGTATCAATGGGTTTCCCGACTTGGAAAAAAAAATGAAAAAGAGAAATGCATCCACAAACCTGGTAGCACCATATATCATAGGTTTTCGGAGCTTTGTTGCATACTCTACCAGTGCAAAAAGATTGTCCGCAAAAACAATTATCTTATCACCACGCTGTTGTTCATGAAACCGAATAAGAAACTCACAAGCCCTGAACTTATTAGGATTCATCACATAAAGTGCCTGGAAATAGAAACACCAATCACTACGTTGGAGACGGAAAAAAGGGGCAGCAGTCTCTAAATAGATGAAGAGGAGTTGTGCTACAGTAAGAAAAATGAGGACCATGACATTCTTATGAAAATATATCTTCCACAATAATAATCTAAAAGTGAAATGCAGACCAATAAGTAACCCACTTATGTACAACACAAGATGATATCATTTAACCGACGGACCTGCCTCTTCTTAGAATTCTCTTTCTTCAGATATTCAGCGAAAAATTCCTTCGTCATGGGACACCAAACTTCCGCACACTGTACATTTGCAATAAATCCTCCTTTAACCAAATCCAACCAATTTGCTTCATACAATTTGGGACCAATAAGGAAGTTCAAATCCGTGATCCTTTCATCCTCTCTCACAAGTGTGGCTGCAGTCAAATTTAAGTCACAAATTTCACTTTTTGGCAAAAGAATAAAATTGTTAGAGATGCATAAAAATCAGTTCTGTCGAATGCATACCAGTAAGCCCAAGTTTGCAGTGGGATTTGGTGATGCTGATAACCTTTCTAAACATGTGAGCAGGAACCACATGCACCTGGACCAACACAAATAAGCAACATCTGAAGCTAGAAAACACCAAAAAAATATATTCAAAGTTAAATTCTATACAAGTTAGACAGCACCTACGAAGCACACAAAAATACCTCATCCATGAGAAGCAATCCCCATTCTCTATTTCTTATTTCTTCGATAATTTTTTCAGATTCTTCAGACCGTTTGCCACCAAAAGCAACCATGTTATAAGTTGTTACCACCACCCCAGCATTGCCACGGAATCTCTCTTTGCTATCAGAAGTGAACCGACATATCTGCTCATCCCGTATCGTTGACCACAACTTAAACTGAAATGCCCATTGATCCACAGAAACAGCATTTGTCGCTAAACAAAGACAGCTCTTCTTTATTCGGCTGGCTGCAGATACACCAACTAGGGACTTCCCAGCACCGCATGGTAATACAATGATGCCAGATCTTGCTCTACCTGAAATTTTAAACAGAGAATAAAGACAGCCTACGTAAATCCAGAGTCATAATCCACCTGAATAAAATGCATCGTAACAACATGCAAATGTTCTCCGTCTATGCATTCTTCTAAAAAAAATATATACATCATTCATGACTGAAGCCACAAAACAATTTAATGCAGAACAGAATGCACGGTTATTCCAAGACCACGACATAAGATTAGAAAAGAAAACGGGCAGCAGAAGACCTACAAAATAACAGCATAAAATGCAAACCAGGCAAAGGGCAACAGGACAAGCAGGTGTTTGTCATCCTTCCAACTGTTCCAATGCCACCTGATACAGACCATGCTAATGACTAGGTAACGCGATCGCTCATGGGGTACTCCCATGCCCCTCCAACAAAAGAAACTCGTATCCAGATTAATCTAGGACCAATTTCTAATTAACCAATATATCGTATGGAGTGTGAATAGGCAAGTTTTAGCCTCAATCTTGTGATCGCAGTACCCCCTATAGCATAGCTCAAATGAAATCACCCTAACAATCATGCTTCCCATCCTGAAAGTGCATTCGCTGGTCTATCCTCATCATCCTAAATTGCTGCACTTTGCTTTCTTTCACCAAGGCATTTATTTCTTGTTAGAAGTCATCTTCTTACCATTAAACAATCTGAAATCCCATTGCAACTACAACTTCCAATAGATGCATGTTTCACGAGTCCAAATATGTACTAGTGCCACAGCATTCCATATAAACTCAGCACGTTTTCCAATTGACCTCTTGCAAGAAAAATCTTGTACCCTTCAACTTCATTAGCTATGTCAACCAACTAAGTCAATTACGGGAAAACCGAAACAGAAACACTAAATGAGCCTAAAAATTGCATTACACCAGCTTGTAGATGTCTTCCTAAGCATTTGAGTATGTGCTCTGCGATTTGAGTCGTTAGGGATTACAAGTAAGGAGTATGGCCGCTGAGATGAGGCTCTCCCAAGAATGGAGGAACTTTGAGGGGGAGTAGGAGCAGGGATAGAAGAGGAGAAACAAAAAGCAATGATTGGGAAAAAATCACTAGATATGTTGAGCCCAATTGTTTGTCACTCACACACACAAGCACACAGACAACACAGTCAATGACCGTACCATTTCCAAACATCTTGCTAAGGCTCTTTTCCTGATAAGGCCGAGGTTGTGCTTGAGGCTTCAATTCCATGTCAAGGTCAGGATTGACCTGGTGTCAAGATATTTAAAACGATTCATCAGAAATGCTATTTGAAGACCAAGATTATGTGAAATGGAAAGACAGCTTCTTATTTAATAAGAGTCCCATCTACTCTAGAGTCTAGTCATTCCTAAAGCATGGGCAAGTTAAACAAATAACTCACAGTATCATTTCTGAAGTCATACTCCTCCAGCATGGGATAATTCAAAGCATTTGGCAAACAACGCTGCTTTACATTTTCAACCTGTCCATGCAGAAGAAATAAAACTAAGAAAAATCAAGACAAAATATATCCTTGTTCAAACTCAATACTTCACAATCAGTGATTTTACACAAAACCACGTGCTCTCCTCTATCATTATAGGACGGGAATATGAAACCCACAAATAGTAGCTCATAACAAGCATGAAAAAAAAATCTAGTAGCTCATAAAAAGCATGAAAAAAAAATCGACTATCAAGCATGGATACCTAGGAATGCAGAAAATAGTAGCTCATAACACCTCTATACAAGTATATAACAATGTTCAACGTGTCTATAAGTGCAGTGGTACCCAATTCCCTGATCCAAAGTTCCAAACCAATATGGACTCAGTCTGTGCCCAACTCACTCTCATCAAAGTTAAACTACAGCAGATAAACCTACAAATTAAACAAGTAGTGACACAAAATCCCAACCGCCTTTATAGTATGGCTATGTAAAACACAGTATTTATTGCATTGCTTGGTCGAATAACGTCCAATGACTCCCAGAAAATATCTAATTTTCTCCGAGAAAGCACGAAAAGAAGGAGATTAGTGAGGCTCGTAAAGAACTGAAAAAATGTGAGGCATAAATAATCCAATATGATCAGTTTCAAAGGATTCAACTCAGTCTACCTGAGCAGGGTCAACTTCAAAGGAATGAGTTTCTTTTTCTTCAGCTGCTGCAGCCAATTCCGCTTCATTAAGCAACTCATTGTGCCTATTTTCTATCTCGCCCAATGATTTGCCAATTGCAAATCCATCACCTCCATGCACCCCCTAGCAAGATAGATATGTGAAATTATTCAAAAGTTAGGTCAGGAGAATGGCACTTCAAATATAGTATAATGGTTTCGAAGATAGGAAAAGAATATGCGTGCAGAAAGATAAGGTCAGTCTTGAAGCAAAATCCAAGAACCAAAATCTCATCCACAAAGTCTCACTGGAAAATGACAATGCATAGAAACAGTAGAACGTTCACAACTCCTAATGATCAAACAACAAATTGCATGCATTAGATAGTAAAAGCAGCCAAAAAATAATGTCACTCTGCATTACAGCAAGTCATGCAGGCACAACAGAGACATCTAAATTTTCTTTCAATAGGTAATGGAGACATTCAAATTCGTCACTGAAAAGGACCCAATTTTTTGTTAGAACAATCAAAGCAACTTATCAAGGTCACACCTTCACAGTAGGACAATTAAAAAGTTGTGACAAACATATAAGAAGACACCAACTACCATACTGTTTGGATCGACCACAAACCTCGGAACAAATTCTTGCTGCAGCAATAACTTCATCCTTGAGCAATTTCTTCAATACCTGCAAGTAATAATATCAAGCATTAGGAACCCAATTTTAACAACCGAGTATAACCAGTAATGAGCAGATAAAAGATAACCATCTTGCCTCCGGGAACGGGGATTCAACCAAGTAGCGATTCTTCTTAAGTACAAGCTTCACTTTGCCATAATTGGCAGTTGAACCATGAATGAAATCAATCATCTCCTTGGGGAGCTTGGTCTTTGATAATTTATTCAAGACAGCTATAATGGTTTCGGTTTCAAGACCAACCGACACGGCCGCATACAACGAGTGAGGGGTCAAGTTGTATTCATGCATGTTCTCTGGCCTACACATCAAGTGCATAAATATTCAAAACCAGAGTAAAATAAATTCACATATCACCTAATATACTTATAACTTCGAAATGCAAAATAATACCTGCAAACCGGTTCGGCAATAGCAATAAGAAAATCATAAGCTTGTTTGTAGAGAGGAGAGAAGGTTTCAAGGAAAATCCGGCCGTCGGCACAAGCCCATAATGGCCTATTGGTGTGATCTGGTTTAAGTTCTAGCTTGCTAAAGTCTCTCTTTTTTCCTTCTGTATAAAAATCAGTTCTTCACTCTATCACTCAAGTTCATCCAAATCAGTTCAATTCACATTCAACATTAAAACAAAATAGATAAACAGACAAACCATCACGATAATCTTCATCGAATTCCTCGGCGTAATAAGCGTCATCGTCTTCCACCACCGTTGCCCTACGATCCTCCTGCACACACAAAAAACGTGATGTTTTATACATAAACAAGAGAAAACGAATCAAAACGTATTCCAAATGGGGAATTTGAACAACCTTGGCGGAGAATTTAGGCTTTTTGTTAGGTCGGCCTTTGTCACCTGAGATTAGGGAGAAAAAAATCATTAAATTGACGATTGAGAAAGATGCGTACAGGCGTATATGTGTATGTATAGATTTTTCTGAGGCAGAAGGAGGGAGGAGGAGGAAACGATTGGTACCGTGTCCCATGGATTCCGACGTGATCTCTCACTGTGGACGATCGGTTGATTAGTAGTCTGTATATGTATCCTTTCGGTTCTATCTGTAGCGTAAAAGTGCAATTTCAAGACAAAGGAGATAAAAATTGCAATATATAGATCTAATGTGTACAGGAATGCTACACGCACAACAGGTTGCACAACAAAGACCAAAACGTCGTCGTTTCATTTAACATAACATAAAAACTAAAAAGCCACAAAATCAGAGGTTTTCTTCCTCCCCGTTGTTTCTGATTCGCCCCCAAAAAATTAGGTCGCGTCTTCGTCTTCCCCCTCCCTCCTTCCCCCCCCCCCCTTTCCCTCTCCCCTCCACACCAGTCGAAAATAGAGAGGAATAGAGCCACAGATCGGCGACCACCACTGATTGGCCACCACCACGAAACCACTTAGGCATCCTCAGACCATGGAACTTCTCAAGCAAGTGGTGAACTCATTTGTATAGTGGTCTGGTGTACACAGTTGCATTCATATGTAGCTGAAAAACCACTTGGGGGGACATTCATACTAATAGATCAATCTCACAAGCACAACAAACCAACAGCAAACAACCTCCCCAGAGATAGATAGAGGAAACAAGAAGACAAACTAACAACAGACAACAAACAAACAGAAGAAATTTACAAAATTAGTTTTTTTCAAAATTAGGGGTTTCACTGGTGAAAAAAAATCAAATTCGAAAGAGAAAACGAGAGACAGATAGACCTTGGTAGTTGTAAAATCGCGGCGACGTGTTGGTGGTCGCGGTGGTGGTCTGCTGTCGAGGTGAGGCGCTGGAGGTGTGGTGGTCGCTGTGGTGTGGATATGCGAACTGCTGGTGGGCGAAGGGGTACCGCGAACTTCTGGTGGAGGGGGAAGAGAGAGAAACCAACGTGAGAGACCGAAGAGAGAGCTGGTGGTGGTGATTTGGTGGAGGGGGAGGGTGGACGGAGGGTTAGTTTTGGGGAGGAAGAAGAACGACGTTGTATTTGGGGAAGAAGAAGCAGCCCTGTAACCTAGATTTTCAATTTTGATTTTTTTTTATTTATTTATTGTTAATGAAACGACGTCGTTTTAAAAGTGTTGTGCAATCTGTTGTGCAAGTGTGTTGTACGTGTAGCATTTTTGTAATGCATATCCCTTAAAAAACAATTTAAAAATTTAAAAAATATGAGCAAAACCTTTTACAAGTTCAATAAGACGAAAAAAAATAAAAATATATTTTTTAGTATTTGTATGTCTTTAGCTTTGTTCTACGTGAATTTTTTTTGATATTTATACTTTTCTGATTTTTAGTATATTTATAATTTTGACTCACATATTTACATTTATACACAATATAAAAAACTATCAACTACTGCCAAAAATACAAGATATTAAACAATGCCAAATACCTTTAATAAAAATTAATTTAGTCCAAACTAAGCCTATTGTGTTAGTTTTTTTTTATATTCTATCCCATCAGTCAATTCATATTGTATTTAAATAATTGTTAAAACTTATATTTTGTTTGATAATTTTAAATAATGATCTTATAAAAGAGGTTCGCGATTTTGTTCACACTAAAAAAAATTCTTCCACCCCCGAAGGTTGTTCAGTAGAAGGAGATAGAGTGACTAATTATTATGAGCCACTGTAGGTTTACAATTTCAAAACCCCGAAAACTAATCAATATTAGGTTAAGAATAAATCTAAAATCGATCGGATATCTCGATTATCAAAAAAAATACTCTTTCTTTTTTTGCTAGATTAAATATTAGGGCAGCTTGTTTTTTAATTCGGAATCAAGATACTTTTATTATAGAGTTTCAGTATTCTCTTTATCTATATTTGAATAAAAAAAAATTTACTCAATATTAAAATATTTTTGTGACAAAGCTTCACTTCTGTGTTCATATTACAATAAAAATATTTGTTAAGGTAATTTTGGAAACGAGCATTTGAGTCTAGCTTCTAACTTTTTTAAAAAAAAAATTCCCTTATGAATTCAACCCTAATTTTTAATCTTTTATAAAGCTTTATAAATTAATATATTCCTAAAGTATGTAATGATATGTATTGAATAGTTTGATTTTTTCAAGAATTTTATGTATGGAGTAGTTTTAATTTTTTATAAAATTTATGGAAAGTTAGTGTTTTGATAAGATAATTTATCATCTTATTTGAGTTTGATTTGAAGGTTTCATTAATCTTTACAAAAACATTTAAATTTGTTCTATGTATATATTAAATTGGTCTCAAATTAAATTTTAAATTTTAAAAAACCAATATCAATTCAACTCAAATAGTTTTACTTGGATACGAGCACGAGTGTGGACTCGAATAGCTTTATCATTTGTTTTTTGTATTTTTTGGTGAATTTCACTAACTCTCATGACATTTAACAATCCCAAGCTTTTAAAAATTTCTTTAACTTCCATTACTTTTAAACTAGCAAAAACCCGTGTTATGCACGGCACGTATAAAATAAAATGAGAAATATTTTATCATGTCAATTTATATTTTTATTAAATTTTAATTATAATTTTTTACCTCAATAATGCTATGTAAAACATGTAATTTTTACAGCATGTGCAACTTAAAAATCTTTTAATATCTTATGTTAAACTTTATTTATTAGGAAAATATATAAATTAATATTTTAATGACTAAATTAATTTGATCAAGTATTCATTTAATTCACCTTTAAACAAATTAAAACATAATATTAAAATTCAAGAACTGTGATAGTATAGAGTAAATAAGAAGTAGCAAAAAATCCGTGCTATGCACATGACTTATAAAATCAAAATGAGACTATGTCATCATGTTAACATGAAACTCTCTCAAAGTATAACAATAGATTTTCACTACACGTATACAACATATAATCAGTGTATTTTTAGTATTTGGCAACTTAGAAAGTCTTGAATTTTTCATTCTAAATTTGTTATTTGCGTGAAATATTAAAATTGAGATCTCAAATACTAAACTAATTTGATTCAATATTTATTCAATCAACAAATGAAACAAAATATCGATGCTCAAAAAATTGCGATTGAAGTACGAAATATATTGAAGTATTCTCTATTAATACAAATGCAAAATCAAATATTATTTCAATAGTTTAAATAGTGAAAACGTGTATGTTATTCACACTATCAATCAAAATACAATAGAGAGTTAAACTTAATAAATTTTGTCTAAAAGTTTTGACAGTAAATTTAAAAGTCTCATAATTACGACGTCGACTCTCGTCCTCATTTTTTTGAAATTTCTACATGTATAAGATGAAATGATAAATAAGCAAGATATCTATTTTTTACATGTATAAGATGAAATGATAAATAAGCAAGATATCAATAAAAATAAATAAAACATATGAGGATATGTAATAAGTGACTACTACTTGTCTAGTTTTTGTTACCTTGTAAAAGGTACAAACATTCTTCTGATCGGTCAATGTTTAAAATAAATATCATCGCATGAGTACAACTTAGTTCACACAAAAATTTCGGTGTTGAAACAATGAATACGTAGGCACGTTCATAGTAGGAGGCAATGTAATTCTTGATCATTTTGACTCTATTATTCTATTATATTAGTGCAAGATATAAGATGATTACCATAGTTATGCTATGTAATTTACATAGAACTGTTGAATATTATATCTGTAATCTAAGTCTTTTAAAATACGGTTGTACACATCGAAAAGATAAATTATGCCATATTATCTTGTGGTGTCAGGTCCATTAAACCAGAAAAGTCATTTACGATTGAAGAATCTTTACATTAAACGTGTTTTTTAAAGTAATTTAGACAACATCGAGTCATATAATAAACTAATCATTTATTACTCAAAGAAAAATTACATGGTTATATTTGGACACCATTCTGTACACGTTCATTACAAACAGATCCGCCATAATTATTGAGTTTTGATGCCCTATACTTTGAGTGAGTTTTATATACACCCGTGGACTTCAATTTTAAACACTCAATACCCCTAAGTATATCTATTAATATGACTTAATTTAGAATAAAATACGGCTTAATGATATCATAAGTACAATAATAGTTGTAAAATTTAGACTTAACATGACCTAACATTTCTCATTGCCAACTAAAATATGGGTCTGTCACCCCTAAGTTAAAAACTTTGCTCCATGCCTAGCTTCTAAAACTTAAGCAATTCTGAGTCGGCCTCAATTTCTAAACTTTTAAACTTTTTAAGGATCGACTAATTTTTAAACTTAACAAATTTTAACATAAATAACTAATTTAATGATCTATTAATATTATGGATTCATTTAAGCCGATAAAGGACATTTAAATCGATAAAATTATTATATTTTAAAACTTTTTTGTCTTCACAAATTTCTACATTATAGATTTGTCAAGATGAATAGCATATCTAAAAAATTTGATGCAAATTTCAATTCAAAAGACAAACAAAAATTTAATGACAATAATATTGAAAAGTTATACCTTAGGCTATCAAGCAGTAAAAATTGAACACCTCTCGAACAAACGTCCCCACCCTTCGACAATGCCGATTTTACTTGCGCCTTCTGAAGTGACCGAAAAACAAAAAAAATACTAAGAGAATGAGCAAGCTATCAAATGAGTGAAAAGATATGCTATAAATGAAGGTTAAGCAACAAAACTTGAAATTCTTATTGTAACATTTGATATGATCTTATCTCGGTCAATACTATAGCAAATCTGAATACAATGTTGATTAATTTCACGACCCTAATTTTAACAGTGTTCAAAAGAAATCAAATATACCTGAAAATATTTAGAAAACCACGAAGGAGATGGAGTGGGAGGTGGTTTTGTGCTTGTGTGGTGATCCCTACCTAGTGAAAGAATTCATCACTATCACTTTACTCCCGAGGATAAATATTGAATCCCTACCAATTTGATTCTCACCAAATCATTTAAATACAAAAAAAAACAACAAATTTTACGGAAAAAAACTTCCAAGTTACGTGGTCAATTTTGATTAATTTGAGAGATATCTACTTTCTTATAAGAGTTCGTCATTAATTTTAAATTTGCGCAAATAAGAAAAGTTTAGTTTTAAATCCCCTAAAGGAAGTGTAGAATGCTTGTCAAAATAATATGATTTAGAGCTATACTCGTAAGATTACAAAAGGAAACGTAAATTATGGAACAGATTGAAGTATATTCCTTTAAAAACTTATATATATATATATATATATATATTGAAGATTAGTGATTTTCTTATGATGTAATTCACAAAAAGTTTTGGAATTAATGAGCTGTGCAGAATGTTGCATAGTATAATTCCATATAAGGAGGAATCAAAATTAAATTTCCTTTTGAAGATTAGTAATTTCCTTTATCATGCGATTATCTGATTGGATGTAAATGTAAATTATAGAATAATGATTAGCACCACTATATCCCAATGATTTCATTTTCCTTTTATGCAATATACATTTTAATTTTCAAAATTATTCTATAGATGTCACGTGTCGCTTTCAGGGTCTACGAAAAATCACCCTACAATAATATATAGTATAGATTATTTTACAATTAACTCTTCCATCATTAAATTTAAAATTCTCATTAATTGAGCTATTAAAATTTTAAATTCAAATTTTTTAGGACAAAATTAACCACAACGTGATTTATATTGCGTTCAAGATAGCTTATTCCAAATTTTTTAAATTTTTTTAAACTCAAATTTTTTAGATTTATCTAAAGTTTGATTTTAAAAAAATCTTAAAAATTCAACTTTGGCTGTTTTGTACATGATAAAAATCATGTTAAATTTTGTTTTTGTTAAAAAACAAATTCAAAGTCGAAGTCTTAATAGCTTGAATAATGCCATTTTATTGATTGATATTAACCGTATGAAAAGTACTCGTAAATGCATAATAGTTAAAAAAGTAAGAAAGATCAGAGAGATCATTGTATTTGTAATAAACTTGAAGGAGGTCAGTGAAATTCACCCTTTTATCAAGAATAATAAAAACAAAAGATACAGCGAAATCCAAAGATTAAAAAAAGCAAATGAAATTAGAAAGAAGGAAACATTAACTAATATAAAACACAGTTCATGATTAAGAACACTAGTATCCAGATCAAAGCTCACACATTCAAGATTCGAAGATTTGCAAAGGAAATCAGGGGAACAAAATACCCATAAGATGAAGAAAAATCTCCCAGAAATTCCAAACGATTTGAGTTCATTTGAGTTTCACAGTAGCAAAGCAAAACAAAAGAATCCTCGTCGCATTAGGAGGACTGCTGGGATTTTGATCTGAGATGAGAAGGGAATGGAGGCAATCGGAGCACGGCTTCCTCGGTCTCTGTTGGGTCTGATCTGAGAATAGGGTCTTGGAGAAGTGGTTTTGTGTCGTCTTTTGCTGGTCTGAATGGGGGTTTCTTCTTCTTCTCGCTCTTCGTTTCCCTTTCGCCGTTGTTGGTTTTGGTGATGGTGGAAGAAACCTCTGAAGCTTTCATCTCTCTCTCCTAAATCGCCCTACTCTTCTTCTGCCCCAATTTGGCGAAAATCTCTAAACATATTATTCGGCTATTGAATTAAGTTTTTATTTAAAAGCTAATAAACAATATTATTTAGATAAAGTAGTGTTTGGACTGACTGTATTATTTGATTATTTGATTAGTTTTTTCATCCTTATGTGAATTTTTTTTATAATTTTTTGTTTTTCATTAATTTTTTTGAGGATTATTGGTTCATCTCGACGAAAGCTTTCAAAAAAATTATAAATCATAAACCAAATTTGAAAGTAATTTAGAAAAGACAAAAATAATCAAAAAAAAAATTTTGAGCTTATTCGTCGTCTTTAGTGACATTTTTTAACTTTTTGACATAATTTTATACTTTTTGGATTCCTTTTATCAAGACGGATCAATAATCCACAAAATATTGAAAATAAAACAACAAATATAAAAAAAAATTTAATAGAAACAAAAAAAATAATCCGAAAAGCATAATCATTATAAAGTAAAATTTTGAGAAGATAAATATCCCCTCCCCCCATTGAACGACTTGATGGATTAGGATTCATGAACATTTTTGTCAATTTTTTCTCAAATCAAACTATATTTTTATTGCGACTAACACTAATTTTCAATAATTCAGCTCAAATAAATTTGATAAAAATGAATTCAACAAATAACAACATAATTGAATCAAATAAACCCAAAAATGTACCAAAACAACTACGAAAAAATATATTGTGAGGTCTTGAACGGATATGTTAGGAGGAATTAAACTCTAATTAGAGTTTATTATGTACTTTCTTTTGCTTTTAAAAAAAATCTCGACTTTCATTTGTTATGGTTTCGGGTCGGGCTTAGTTGAAAATTGGTTTGGTATTTAGATTATTATGTTCATTTTTATGAGCTTAGAATATAATTCAAAAATATATAATTATAATTAGAAATTAATTAGTTGTCGCCTTTTTTATTTGGAATGTGATAATTATTATTATTATTATTGTTTTTTATTTATTTTTCATCAATTTTTTTGTGGATTGTTAGTTACTCGCGACAAGAGATTTTAAAAGAGACGAAAATAAGTCAAAATAATATTTTTTTGACTTATTTTTTTTTTATTAATTTTTCTAACTTTTAAACATAATTTTATAACCAACAAGCTTCAAAAAATTAATGAAAAATAACAAATAAAAGCCTATGAACTCAACCCAACTAATTCTGATGGATCGGTCCAATTAAGCCTGACCCGAAACCATCTACGACCTTCTGTCAGAAATTGGATTTTACAGTTATGCCGAGCCACCTGCTTCTCCTTTCTCGAATTGAAGAATTCGTCTACTGAGGGCTTCTGAGTTGCGTCATCCGTGTCGCCCATCGAACTCGAGATAGATTCTTTCCACTACTCATTCCCAAATTTTTCGAGAAAATTCATAACATATTTTTACATATACTTCCGTAATGTTTGGTATCGAAACTTGAAGCGATCCGAGTAACATTTGATTACAAGTCGTAAATGTTTAGCTTTTTCTTAGCTGATGTTGAGTTCTGTACGTATCTGAAGTGATTATTATTTGATTTACCGGACACATTTGTAAGTGTTTAAAATTCGAAGAAGAAGGGATGAGTGGGTATTACTTGATTTGCCAAATGAATTACAATTGAAATAATTAAAAAAGAAATAAGAGTCTATATATGTTCAGTGTTCTAAAGATAAAACTACCATAAAAGATATGAATCCTTTAACTACAGAATACTAATCGTAAATTGATGTTTTTATAGGATCTACTCTTATCTTTTTAAGAAGATGGCATGCTGCCATTGGGACTCGAACTGGGATACTCTAGCACTGCTTAGTAAGAACAGCATGTCTATTGATTTCACCGTAAAAGCTTGCTAAAACTGATAAGGTGTTATTCATATTCAATCGTCGAGATTGATGGAGTAAACACAATCTAGTATTTTTAGAAAAGATTCATAACTAGTGAAGAAAAATACATATGGATTTGAAGGGTTTGAAATAGAAGAAGAATGGATAGAGACATATTTTCATCTATTTCGCTACAAGTTATAGTGCTAAGATTTGGCTTATTCGCATTTAGATAGAGTTCTTCTTCTCAAGTTTTTCAATAGATTGTGCTTCTCGTATGCAAATTGAGCTAATTAAGTTCAGAATTTCCTTCTATTGAGCAATGCCGTAACATAATTTTTCCATTTTGAGAATTTCAATCAAATTTCATTGCACTTAATTATTGCCAATATTTTGTGTAATGTGTGTGTAGGTAGATTAGATGTCAGACTCGGGAGAAGGAAGGTGAGAATCCTGCTAAAAGGACTCGTGAAGTTTATGTTTCAGTCTGTTTCAACTCAAAGTTTGAAACAACTCATTTCTGTCACGCTTCTAGGTCTTCTGCTTCACCCCCCTACTCCAAGTCACGTGTCAGGGATCGTCGATCGCGATCATTGTCAGGGTCTAGGCGAAGTTGCTCCAGGTAAAGCAATCATATATGTGAAAGTTGCACTTTACAGGTTGTTTTACTCAAACTAATGCCATGCTCCAGCGCACTTCTACGAAGCAAAAAGAGCAGGATCGTGTTGTTCCAAAGTTGATTTTCTTTGTAAGAAATTTTATTCCATGTAATCGGTGATTTATGTTGCTCCAGGAGCCATGACTCTGGTGATGATGCTGTTAATCCTGGTAATAATTTGTATGTTACAGGTATGTCTACAAGGGTTACTAGTAGTGAACTTGAGAAGTATTTCAATCGTGAAGGAAAGGTATCAACCCTCTAAATTTAGTTCTTAGATCCTACAAAGTGCTTCTTTTTGTGTGTGTGTGTGAGAGAGAGAGCGCTAATGAGTACATGTTCAGTATGGAGAAGTTGTTGCAGTTGATAACTGATACCGAAGCACAAAAATGATTTAAAAAAGAAGTTTCAGTAACTGGAACTGATTCAAGTGAAGGAATTTACCCATACAATCTGGGTTATGGTTTGCTGTTTGGAATCGAATTTCCAAAACTCTTACCCTGTACTTGGCCAGGTTTATTTTGGGCCCAAATAGAATGGTTTAATAAGAAAATCAATGCGAAGTTGTCATCACCTTGTTATGCAATTGGATGCAAGAACAACTGAAGATGAATTGCAGATACCTTGTTGTTTGCAAGTTACTGAGTGCCATCTGGTTACGGATCCTCGTACCAAAGAATCTCATGGGTTTGCTTTTATTACTATGGAAACGAATAAGGATGCAGAACGCTGTATTAAGCATCTAAATCGTTCTGTGCTCGAAGGACGATTAATCACAGTGGAGAAGGTATTATTTTTTCTTGGAAAGGATGCAAATAATGTACTGTGTAGTGAGCCTAAGTGTTTTATTTTCAACATTTTTATTAACATGTGCAGTTTGCCCATCTTCAGAAATGTAGTCTAATAAAATTTTGGCAACAAGTTCGGTTTGTGTAGCTCCACCGAAATCACACTCTAGGCTCTAAAGTCTAAACAGTTGACCTAACCCTTCGTAGTTCACACTATTGAGCTCTCCATCGACATTACACTCTTGACGCTATGAGCCCTGCATCAACATTTCACTCTTCACGCTACGAGCTCTACATCGTCATTCCAAACCCATCAATTCAAAGACCAGTATTTTGTGAGAGTTGTAAGCCCTTAATACCTTTTATAATTGAATCCTTGAGGTTTGTTTTATTGGGAAGCAATAATTCTTGAAGCTTGTAGAGCTGTTGGGTGTATTTTGATTGAGAATGTTTCGAGGCGCAACTTCTTAAAATTTTTCTACAGTTCATAATAGTTTTACGTATTCGTACTATAGAGATGTCTTTTGTAGGTGATAGACATCATCTTTCATTTTTTTTAATCTGCAGGCCAAGAGGAAGCATGGGAGGACACCAACTCCTGGAAGGTACCAAGGTCTGAAAGATAAACGAGGTACATAGAAACAACAATGTTCATACGTTTACGCAACCTTTTGTTAGATAATGTTAAGGCAGCTGACTTGAAACTATCTAAATTGTTCGACATAAGTTGTTTATAGCAAGTCCTCCGTGGTGGTTATAGCAAGGCTTGTACTTAGCAGTCTAGGCCTGAATTCCATTTGTTTGGCATAAATGGGATGTGAAGCATGGGTTGGAGTTTAGCCAGCCACAAAATACTTAGTAGTTGGATCACGTTCTATTATACAGATGGATGACTTGCGTGAAATTTGAGTTGAACTGGCGAACTCTTTCTTCAAATTCAAAAATGTCATAAGGTTTTCCATTCTGCAACCTAACCAATTAGTTGTAGCTAGCAAACAAGGCACATAAGATCATTTGATAGCTGCTTGGCAAGTTGTGCCTTTTAATCTTAGGTCTCATAAGTTCCTTTGTGAGCTAGTAGATGTTTGAGGACTACTCGTCTATTAAAGCTAGCTATATCTATTGGTTTTACCTCTTTAATTGTGATTAAAAAAAATCAATATTGCTGCTTTCTCACTCATACTACTTCCGCCGTCCTAGTTTGTTTCTTCGATTTTGAGACTCCAACTTATTAAAGCGACGAATGAGTACTTTGAAAAGTTTGAAGTCTCCAAATATACCCTTCACCGTTTTAGTATTTATTGAGAGTGCATTTTCTTTGATGCATAGTTTGGTACTTGTAAACAAGACAAATATTTTGGGACATGCGAAAGTAAAAAAGTTGACGAATAAATTGGGATGGAGGAAGTACTTAACATGACATCCAAGTAGTATGGTAAAGGATAACATTAAACTATGTATCATTATGTCTTTCAATTGTCCTAGCTCTAAGGGACTTGGGGATCTTGTTGTGCACAACGCACAACATAACGTGGATATGTTGTGCGTTAAAATACTATCGTTTTGACACGTAAAATATTATTCGATCAATTTTAGCAGTATCCAACGCACATCACTGGGGAGGCTAGTAATGCACATCACTCTCATTTTAATATAGCTTTCTAAGCATTTTCTCAACTGAGAAGTCACAATGACCATATTTACCAAAATATTACTACTGACAACGCTTATGTCAAAACTCGCAGGTCGCTACACTAGATTGATGTTGAAATTCGATTGAACCCGATTAAGGGCCTAGGGGAGGTTGCTATGATTAGGGCACAATAGGTATTATTGTGCTATTGCTTTGATCCTCTCACTCCGAGTCTAAAATAGTGGTTTAAATTGTTTAATTTATTTAGCTCATTAAGTTTGTCACATAAGAAAAGAGTTATACTAATTGGACTCCGGTAAGGAAAAAAAAGAACACGTTTATCTTGAAATTAATTTCAAAATGAACCATCAAATATGTTTCGTTAATGTCTCTATTGATGTGATATGTTAATATATGCGACAAACTCGACAAATTGAATAATTTTTTTTTTTTGGCCCAAAATAGGACCAATAGTTAGGCAGGACCCCCCAATTTCCCGACTAAGAGGTCTAATCAGGTGCTATTTGTAGAAAAAGGAGTATCCTATGCAACTTATCCATAGAAATAAAGGCCCATGGACTCCAAAATTATTCAGTGCTCTCGGAACATTCTTTTCCCACTACATTGGCTCTATTTGGCCTATTTTATCTAAATTAATTTTTTATTTGTTATTTTTGCATTAATTTTTTATAGTATATTAGTTTGTCTCGATGTAATAAATCTAAAAGTACAAAATTATGTAAAAAAGGTAATAAAAGTTCACTTAAATCTCTTATTAAGACGAATCAATAACCATATAAAATTAATGTAATTTTTTAAAATTAAATAAGAATAAAAAATAATTAGACAATAATCTAATAATTACCACGTTTCAAATACTCGGAAAAACATATAATTTTCATATGTGATGACAAGAGACCTCGGCGCATTACTTTTAGGATGATAGAAAGGGTCTAATACTATTATTTCGGATTTGTCATATTCAGGATTTGTTTATTTTCATATTTTCGGATATGATATTCGAGAGGCTATTATAAATCATTGAAAATAATAAAACTATCATACCCTATATCTTATCCTATATATCTCTCTCTTCTATTTAGAGAGATGGGAGTATGAGAATATCGTTATCAAGTATAAAAATATCATTTTTCTTATTCATACTTATCATATTCTACTTTTTGGGAAAAAAAATTTGAAAGAATCTTTCATAACTATTGGCTCATCTATAATAAATATTTTTTTATGTTGTATCGTTTTCTTACTATATCTATTATATTTTTTGTAGAATTTTGACGGCCAACAAATAAGCCATTAAATGATTTCTATGTGAACTCGCTAATAGCAACGGAGACTAGGGAACTTGGGAATCTTGTTGTGCACAACACGACACAAAACATAACATGGACATGTTGTGCATTAAAATAGTATCGTTTTGACACGTAAAATATTATTTGAACAATTTTAACAGTATCCAAACAATATCTTTTATGCCAAAACGATATCGTTTTGCTTACGAGTGGCGTGACGATAGTCAATACCTTTTAGAAGTTGAAAGGACATCTTCTTGGAAGATTTAATGACATTGATCACCCAAATTTCTTGCAGATTAAACCATCAAAAGAGAAGAAAAGAAAACATAAGACAGGACATATTCCTATTTGGATTTTTACGGATGAAAAAATAATAATAATCAAACTACTCGAGTTTGAATTCATGCTCAATCATTAAAAGCTCATTTAAAATTAATTTGTTACATAAAATAATTCAAACTTGACTCGACGAGAAGTTAGGTCTGATTTCACCTACTTTTTTTTTAGATTTTTTAATCTTATTTTAAAACGATTTACAAGTTTTTATTTTGCGTCAATTTGTTATGAATTATAGGTTTGACCCGACGAGATGTTTTAAAAAAGTAAAAAATAGAAACCAAATTTAAAAATATTATAAAATACAAAAATAATTTTAAAATATAGTCTATTTTTTTAGTTTTTTAACATAATTTTATATTTTCTAAATTTTTTTCTTCAAAACAAACCGATAATTTAAAAAAATAACAAATGTCAAAAAATTGAATAAAGATTAAAAAATTTCACCTTACTGTTCTTTATTGGTAATTGGAAAATACTAATCATTGCATAAGGTCCATTTGGCATGTGATTATTATTGGATTATTCACTGTTTAGTTTTTTGTCCTTATTTGAAATTTTTTTTAATTTTTTTTTTCATCAATTTTTTGATGATCGTTGGTTCGTCTCGACAAGAGCTTTCAGAAAAGTTATCAATCATCGGCTAAATTTGAAAAAAGTTCAGAAAAGATAAAAAATAAGCCAAAAACAGCGTCATTGTTGACTTATTTTCGTCTTTAGTGACTTTTTTTAACTTTTGGACATAATTTTATACTTTTTAGATTCCTTTCGTCGATACGAACCAATAATCCACGAAAAAATGACATAAAAATAACAAATACAAAAAAAATTTGAATAAAGATAAAAAATAAGCCAAAAGAAAATTTTGGCCAAATAGACCATATGTATAAAAAGTATATCGACATTCATAAAATATATATTTATATTTGTAACTATATATTAATATTTATTTAATATTGCATGTATATTATTTATCTGACACTTTTTAAGAGTTAAAATCAATTTTTGACAAATTTTGCATGTTTAACGACAAAATAAAAATCTGAGTTTTGAATCGGGACATGAATCAACGACAGACAGAGACATTTCAGTAGTACGAGTTGTATGAGATCATAGGCTCCCTCTCTCTCTCTCTCTCTCTCTCTCTTCCCCCCAAAAGAAAACAAGAGAGAGGAACGAAGAGCATGTGGGGAGAGAGTATGGACCCCACACCCCCTTTGAATTCTGAAAGCGGGCTCTTTTTTTGGTTTTTTTTTTTTTCCGCCATGCGAAAATGCGCTACAGCTGCATCGGGTGAAGAGCGGACTCCAAACCAAATTTCAAATTTGCGTAAATTATTCTTCTGATTCAGACTCCGGTCGTACCACCAATAATCTATGCGTATGGAGAGAGAAAATACATGTAGAGAGAGAGTAGAGATTTGCAAGGATAAGATCCGACAGCTGGCTAATCTGACACGTGTACGTCTGTTTTTGGTTTGTCGCTTTTGGGAAAGAAGTTACCCGTCTTTCTCAGCTTGGATATATATATGGCTCGGCTCCGCTCCGCTCCGCTTGGCCTTTTACAGGCTTGTTCGTCTTTGTCCAACAGTGTTTTTACATGTGTCTCCCTAATAGGTGATCATGCTGTCGGAGTGTGAAAAATTATTCTGTGTAAGAATGACCATGTCATGAATCATAACGGATATAAGGATGATTTTTTTTATTAAATGTATCATACGGAGTTTGGTTATTCACCGAACCAAATGAATATTTACAGAAATTCATTTTGTATAATGCTTAAAACCACGTAGTTTTGTTGTGATATAAGTGTGATTTTATAAATTTTTAACGGTTTGGTTTTAGTTTGGTAATGAGTTATACTATAACGAATTAAATTGTCTCAAATTGTATGTTTTTTCCTCGCAAATAGTATAAGTGACAAAACAAATGACGAAACTATTTTCTCAACTAAAAATTGTCACTAAAAAGCACCTCGTGACGAAAGTTTTTATTTCCTCACCTATAGGAACTGCATTTTGTGACAAAATTTATTTGCTCACCTATAGTGACTATTTTGTGACAAATATTTCGTCACTATTTTGACTTTTTTTTGTCACCAATTATTAATTTCGTCACAAATAATCGCTGAAAAATGATCATATAAACAGTATGCGCGAGGAAAACCTCTGGTCACCTATAATTTTAAATTTTAAATTATCGAAAATAATAAAGGTGAAATTTTTTTCATCACGTATAATTTTAAATTATAAATTGGTGATGAACTATTTCGTCATGAATTTTGCTCTCTTCGGTAATAAAAATATTTGTCACCCAAAAATACATTTTATATTTAAATTATTTGATAAAAAAAATATCATCCAATCTCCCAAACAAATAGAAAGAAAGGAATACAATCCGTTCACTCGTATTTAATTGTACTATGCATTTTGAGCATGATACTAAAAAAATTAATCAAACAATAAAATTGAAAATACACTATTAAAAAATGAGAAACACTGATATGAATTAACTCATCAATTTGTCGATAAATGTGCTACAATTAAAACCAACCTAACTTGTATATTAATTAGCATTCATACATAACAAGCTCAAGTCAGCTTATCATTCCCTCTATCTGGTAACTTTGAATGAACCTCCCTTACTTCAATTCAGAGGCTTCTGAACTATTGCTCCTTGATACTATTGGGGTTAACAAGATTGGTCTCCAAATAATGATATGGAATCCTATCTTCTATAAGCTATGCCAAAATGGATGTCTCTTGCTCCTCCTTTATTCCTGCTTGTGATTACGTCAGCATTTATGAGCTTTCTTAGTATTACTATTAGTGTGCATCGATTGCTATTATTGCGATAAATAATATAAATAACTATAACAAAATAAAAGAATAGAAAATCAAACTATCTTACAAGATTAAACAATTAGTTTCCTCCTAAACAATAAAGTTTGTATCGATCTAGCATCCATACTACATCAAATAGACAAAGAGAGATTATTAGAACATGCGAGAGTTGGTCAAACTCATTACATATTAGACATAATTAAAGAAAATAAAAGGAAACAGTAATGTCACGACCCATTCCAATTTGGAATAGATTAGTGACCGGCCAACGAGCTAATCTCGTTAAGACCTATAACGAATACAGTTAAGGATCCCCAACCTGTCACGCAAAAATCTAAGCCAAAACTAATCAGAGTAAATGGAAACGTATATTTACAACCTCAAAACAAACACCAGGGAAGTGTACGTGTTAAACTGAGCATACAGACATCCTATAATATCATCCTAAAAAATATCAGCCTAACAGGTGGCCGAACAAGTCCTAGTGATCAAACAAAACTAAACATACTGTCTATGCAATATATACAACCAAAAGTCCTTTATCTCCCTACTGTCCATGGCTCGCCTCCTTAGAACCTGGTATGTTGTTTAACAACATCATTAGCACAACGCTAGTGTGAATTCAAATATGAAATTCTACGTGTTTGCCATGTTATTCATATGCACAATGCATGTAACATAATGATCTTGATAAACATAATTAACAGCATAGTCCAAAAGGTCAAGCTTAGGACTTTGTTCAAGCTTATCTCATTTAGTTCAATTTAAACGGTTGCCAATTGTTCGTAGGTGGAAGCTACCCCCTTATGCATCATCGCATATGTGGAATGACGTCATCCATAAATCACATTGGCCGTGGTTAACAACCTTGTTTCACACCTCTCGCTATATTCTAATCCCCTAACGGTCGGGGTACCGTTTGAACTACTTATCAACGTATTAATCAATGTTTTCTTAATTAACGCATGGTCTAAGTATGAACAATTCAATATGATCTAGCATGACATTTTCATGCTTAAAACAACATATAACATTGAAATATCTCATGCTTTCATGCTTTTAAAATTATACGCATAACAAGTCATATTTGAACTCACCTCTTGCTATGTCTCGTGGACTTCGTTAATATGTCACCACTTTCACTTCTCGTTCTTTATACCTCTTTTCCTATATCATCAAGGATATCTTACTCAATAACTAAAGTTTAACACTTAAAGATAAACTCAAACCTCAAGTATATTCCTTATAACTCGAGTAACCGACTTTCTTAATCCATCAACAAAAATATCTCACGCTATGGGTCGAGACTCATACAAGGTTATAATTAGTCTCCTAATATTAGAATATCTATATTAAATGGTTTGGGAGATCACAAGGTCAAATAAAAAGGTTTGAGGTTCAAAATTGTCAAAGTGAAGCTTGTGACAGATTCTCAGAAATTTACACTGATAGAAATCAGTTTGGAAACCCCATCAAAACATGTCCAAAATTCACCAAATTTGACAGGGTGATAGTTTAGGGTGTTGGGAACATTCAATATGAAGAACCCAAGACTTGGAATACCTTCTAAGTAACATAAAAACTCAGCATAACAGAACTGGTAGAAAATCGACACAGTTTACCAAACATGACGTTTCTTCAAATCTAACCGTTAGAATTTAGTGATTCAAATTGTCAAATGTTAACTAAGACATTGATCTAGCTGTGTTCCAAATTTCATGACGATCTGAAATACTAACAGGTCTAGGGAAACTTTTGAAGTCAGAGGAAAAATCTGCCTTACAGCAGCAGTTGAAATGCTACCAGACCAACTATGGCAGATTCGGTTTCTTCCTCTCAAACTTCGAATTTCTATAATTCCAGACCCTAAGCTAACTTACTTAAGCTGTATAAATCCAAAATAAACACTAATCTATGTTAGGTTCATAGAAAATTCTTACCCAGATTCAGTAGAAGAGGTAGAGGTATAATAACTAATCACTAACTTTATTCTTCTTCTTCTCCTCTCCTTTTCTCTTTCTTCTTATTTTTTTTCCTTCTCTGTTTTCCTTTGACTGATCTCCCGTGATGCTATTGTAGAAATGGAGAAGATTTGAGCATCTTGGTAGGATATATATATCACAAAACTATAGCAGGAGGTGTAAACATAATAAGCTCTTTGGTGTCCTCTTTTGGTAAAATTTAGGATGACAATGCAAAGCCAAAGTCTATCTCTTTTTCCTTAACGTAAAGGTGAAATATCATACTATTAATATCTATATTTATCTAAGTTATATCATATATAAATCTCTTAGTAAAAAAAAAGGTAATAAATTAGTTTTAGGGATCCCTAATCTCGACGGATTGCTGCCTTAGAGTAATATTTGGTTTAATCTTCAGTTATCACTTATACTTAAAATAATTTATTGAACCACCCTTCGGTCTCTGATTATGATTCGATCCAACTTCAAATATCCTTAAATAATTTCGGGATATCCCCTCGTTCACCCAATAGTTATCGAAACAATTTCAAAAAGTCTCCATTTAGTAATTCGATCGAATTTTTAAATTCACCAATTTTTTCTACTTTCTTTGTATTTTATATATTTCGGGTCGGGATCTCACAAGTAATGACACAGTAAAAATACACTTCGGCATAACGATATACCTTTACTATTTATATACGTTCTCAAAACTCCTCGTTGGTGGAGTTTCCAAGAGGATCTATTCCTCATACTTCTGTTTTTGGTCTCGCGCTCCCTCAAATAGAGTGGTCAGATCATGACTTCTTAGACATGGTCAGACCGTACTCGTGCCTCTTTGTCGTTTTCATTTTGTTATTTTCTCTCTTAATAGTTTGTAACGTAGTTCTTGGATCCTTGCAAATAATAATAAATGCTCAATTAATTTCTTCTAGTGTACTATGCTAAATTACTCTACCTATAAGTATAATACCGTATGATTTTGATACTGTAGTTAAGAGGCAGGTTTAGGCCAATCAAAGAAATTCCTATCACATACTTCAGAGGTGGCTGGTAAACCAACGATGTCGATCAAAGAATAAATGGTTTGGGTCATAGAGCTCTTGATTAGAGAACCAAATAGTAGAAGACTTGAGAACCCGAAAATAAAAAATCTTCGGAAAAAGTCAATTACACCTCGCTCGCTCTCCATCTCTTTCACATAATTTAAAGAAAAAACTGTGTCTTTCTATCTTCTGTCAAAGAGCAGGAGCATTTTGGTCTAGTTCATAAGAGTTCTTATTCAATTAAAAGAGTGTTAATAAATAAATCTTTTTTATCACATAAATATCAATTACTACAAATGTCTTAACTAAGACTTCATCCAAACGAGCCGTTAAAGTTGGGTCCTTCTCAATACTCCTCCATTCTACGTATCAATCCCTCAACAAAAAGACAAAAAACATAACTAGGAATATTCTCCAAAGCCGAGCCAAATCACAGTAAACGGCTTCAGTGAAGCGAACGGGCAATTCCAGGTAAAACCGGTCAACCCGGTTTATAGGGCTTTGTGAACCGTACTGTGTATAGAGTCGTTTCCTTCTCCATGGCAGTTGGTAAGCATTTAGTGTATGTCTTCCCTCTTCTCCTTCTCTCTCCTCTCTCCTCTTTCTCTCTCTCCTCCATTTGAATGATTGAATAATTCCTCAGCAGTAGCAGAGCACCCACACGCTCTCTCTCAAAATTTGCGCATTCTCGTCACCCATAATCCTCCCTCTACCCTCCAATTTCCTCAGATCTGTTCAAATTTTGATTCTCAGCGCCGGAAACCCCTGTTTCTGCTGCTCTTGCCCTGCATTCTATTGTCTACCATTGATTCGTGGTTTCTGTTGGTTTTCCCAGTCGTTTGAGCAGGTAGGGAGTGTCCTAGTATTGTGAATTTAAGATTAATGTTGCAAATGCAATTGTAATTCATGTTGTTATGCTCTTTTCTGTACTTCAGTTGATTGATGCTCTTTTCTATGCTTCAGTTGATTGATGGAGCTTATTTGGTTTGTTTTCACTCAATAAACATGGATTTCCCCCCCTGTAGTTCATTTGATTCATAAGTCTTATTTATTTGTTCTAGAAATACCCTTGTGAAGCTTCTTCCATATCTATACAGGCATATCATAATTTGAAGATATAACTTCATACATGCATGTAAAAGTAGATTTATTGGTAATGAAGTTTAAATTTGTTTTATTATTGTAAAATTTTCTTTATGTTTACTAATTGGGACTGTTCGAATCAGTGAGAGAGAGAGAGAATCTGGAAGGTAGAATTGGGATTATGATGTTAGTGATTTTTTAGTTAGATAGGAGTAAAATCTTTGGTGATTTTTTTAATAATTTTTGGTAAATTTGAACTCTGCTGCTTATTTATTGTCGTCCCATTGAGTCCCGTGATTCTGACCGATTCGTTTAAATTTATGCCTCATCGCATTCAACATTCCCTTTCATATTTCGTGTCAGGCCTTAAAGAATCAACTTTAATCTCTCTCTATCTTTCTCTCTCATCTCAAAATTTTCGTACACGCGCGCTTGCTCTGAATCGCTTTTTGACACACCCTCTTTCTTTAATCTTTCAGGGATTTCAGTGGGGCTTATGGGATTTTCTTCTTCATTGAGTTGAAATGTACCGAAACTCTGCTGTTGCTCTGCTTGCCACCACGATGAGAAGCTGCATCATATTGCTTTTGAGTACGAAAATTCAGATGAAGAAACTAACTGATTTTGATGGGTTCTGTGCCCCCAATACAAGATAAATTCTAGAGTTATTGACGTTCTAGCTTCTGGGTATTGAGGAGTGAAGGCTAACTCGCCATGTTGCTTGTTTCTTCTGGCGAATTGGTTTGT
Source organism: Arctostaphylos glauca (assembly GCA_019985065.2). Classification (NCBI taxonomy): domain Eukaryota; kingdom Viridiplantae; phylum Streptophyta; class Magnoliopsida; order Ericales; family Ericaceae; genus Arctostaphylos; species Arctostaphylos glauca. The sequence continues at coordinate 2,530,557 of JAHSPW020000010.1, forward strand.
CTAATGCAGTATTTAGAGATTTAGGCGCTGGTGGGGGATAAATTGGCTGTTTTGCTTCTTTTCTAGTTATTTGGGTTTGATTTCTATTTTGTTGATTGAGGTGGAAAGGGAGAAATTTAGGGGGACCAGTATGCTGGAACCTGAGTTCTGTTCTTCTCGGATTCTCTCTCCTTTTCGAGAGGAAAGCGGCGATGAAGAGCTTTCTGTGCTTCCTCGGCACACTAAAGTGATTGTAACTGGAAACAACAGAACAAAGTCTGTGTTGGTGGGTTTGCAAGGAGTCGTCAAGAAGGCTGTTGGTCTTGGTGGTTGGCATTGGCTGGTAATTCTTTTTGCACCCCTTCTTTTCTCTGTTCATCCGACTAATTTAATCGTTTTGTGTGTTACTTTATCTCATCCCATAATGGGGAATAATCATTGAAATTAGAATTTGGTCTGCCATAAACATCTAGATTGATTCCTTTGATTGAGGAAACGAAATGAATTAATTATGCGGCATGCTATTTTTTATTTCGAATTTGATTCCCCATGGTAAGGTTTAATTACTTCCAAAGTAGTAGATTAGCTTTTATTTATTTGAATCAAGATTTGAACTCTGTTTTTTTGTTTTGATGGGATTGTGATTCTGTTGATTTATTGGGATTCTTGTTGTGCTGTTCTGTTCCTGGCTAAGGAGATAGCTATATGGGGATTATATATCCATTGTTGTAACGAGGGGCTGAGTTGTAGGGGTATTGGTGAGGGAATTCTGTTTCCATATTTTTCCATCCATTTAAATCAATAATTTTTGCTAGATTTCTTGTAAACCCTGGAAAATTTTCTGAAACTTATTCGTTGTATTGCTCATGGAATCCGAGCAACCGGTAAGCCTGTTTTGTGGTCTTCTATTTCTGCCAATGTCTTTTCAAGCTTTTCCCCAGCTACAAAGAGGTGTGGAAGTAGAGAATATTGATGTGACCAATTGTGTGTGATACCCCAACTCCGCTTTATTGGTTTATCTGAAGAACGTTTTTGTTTATTGGTCTTGCTGTTTATCAAATTGGTTTAGTTTATTTTCGAACGACACGAGTATCTGCAATATTCGATAGTGTACTTTTCATTGGTTTGAATCTTTCTCTGAGTACAAGGTTTGAATCGTCCGATTGAGGTCCAGTCCCAAGTGCAGGGTCCTAGTATTATGTTGATAAAAGACAAAAGAGCCTCCTAAGTTGGAGATTCCGAACTTTACTGATCATAAAAGAGAGAAGAAAAAGAAGAAAAAGAACAAACGAAAGTGATTCCCTGCTTTTCTTTGAGATGAATTTATATTGGTAGACTTTGGGTAGTTTGAGTCGTATACATGTTCGGGTGTCTAGGTGCAGTTGCTTAGATACTGGGTGAAACTTTTAAGCTTTCGTATATTACTGCATTAATCTTGTGGGGATGTTTTGTTAAATTTGTGAATCTTTGACACACAAGGTTTTAAAGAATGGGGTTGAAGTGAAGCTACAAAGGAATGCTCTTAGTGTTCTGGAACCTCCCACTGGAAATGAAGAAGACGACGACGACGATTTTGAAATATCTAGCGGTAGCTCTGACATTGGCGAAAAGTATAATGATTTCAGTAAGTTTCAGCATTCACAAGCACACGAAACCCTAAATTTAGTTTATGGAGTCCTGTTCCCTAGAACGATTTTGTCAAAAGCCATCACACAAATGAACTTTTTCATTGTTTCATCCTGTGCAGCCAGTGGGATTGAGTTCAGAAAAGTAAGCAAGCCAAGAGTTCGGTATACAAGGCCATGGCTTTCATCTATATCAGGAAAATCAACTAACCGCAGTAGTTGCAAGGAAGTTCAGTCCAATATTCGGCCACCTCAGTTGGTAAGTAAATAAAACGAGGCTAATATCTTGCCTTTTTTTTTTCCAAACAAGAAGGAGATTTTGATTTCATGCACAGTTGATGTGTGCAATCTGCAATTTTGCATGTTGAAACACAGGTGGCTAAGTTTATATGGACTCTCCTGTTCTGATACGTATACATGTCTACTCAATCTGAGAATTCTAATGGCGTGGATAAATGTCCCCACGAGTCGAAATTAGATGTTTGGTTCCTCTAATACTTTACAACGTCTGTAGAAATCATGGCTCACTCCCATTTAGTGAAGAATATTTCCTAGCACTGTAGTCTACAATATGTTTATGTGTCCAGGATGCATTTTTATGCGCTCATGCATAAGTATTGCATATCCTTGTATTCTAAAACTTAGGATTTGAGGGAGATCCGATGCTTAGACATATTCCCACGCAAATACTCATACCTGGGTTCACGTAACAAAGAGCAGCTATATACTATGATAGTAGATGTGGGATTTGCTCATATATTTAGATGGCCTCTGTTTGGAAACTTGGTGATTATATGATTATGTCTGTATTGGTTTAAGATGTCCAAAATGGAAAGAGAAATGTAAGTTCTTTTTATTAAACTGACTGTCCGAGCCAACTTACGCACAGCTCATCTCATGCCCCGGCCTTGGAGTTAGCGTCTGGGCAAATTTCTATTCACTCCAAGAGTGGATGGAAGTTCCAGTGCAATAATTATCAGATCAGGAAACTGAAAATACTCTTCAGGAGGTGGCATGAAGAACTCTTACAGAATAACTCCTATTATATCATTTCTAAATCTGAATGGTCTCATGTGCATGAGGGTAGAGAGGAAACTACAATGCTGATAAGATGCCTAATTGATTTTGTTACATTATTTAGTCTAAATACTTCTGCTCGATTTAGTTCAATGAATGTTCCTCTCCTATCCGACCAGTTGGGTACGTACAGTTTGACTTCTGAATTATCGGAACCGTTCCCAGATAAATATGCACTGTTTTTAACATTCTTGAGGGAATTTTTTTATCAAAGCGGGCGTAACGTATAAATGCTGGTTGATAATCTTACTTTATGTTGATGATCAGAGAGTGAACTTGGCAAAATTAGGAACCAGCTCCTTGTGGAGATATTGGCGAAGCTTCAAACTTGTGAGTCTTCCTTAATCTTTCACAATGTTTTCTTTCAGAATCTTGTCTCTGTGTTCACTAACTTCTGATTTCCAACTACAGGGAAGCCCTAACCCTAATCTTACTAAATCCCAATTGCTTAATGCTGTTCAGCAGCATTTTGCTTCACAGGTCTCTCTCTCTCTCGCGCGCTAGCTTGCTTGCATGCACAATGTACGAGTTTCCAAAAGTGATTTTTTGTTCATCAATCTCTTTTTTCTTGGCAGCAAGTGGACGAGTTCCAAGTGATTTCGGAATTCATCCATGCAGCGAAGAAACTGAAATCGGCCGAAAAATACTGAGAATGACCAGAAAATCATCAGATGTTTAGTAGGTGGTACAAGTCATGTAATGTATATGCATATTAACTCTAACCTTTGTGACTCTAATTTAGTTAGGCTGCTGTTGGAGTCCATATCCTTATAACCCTTTAGTACTTAGGTGGTTGTGGCTTTGCCCTAATTATATTAGGTCCTCAACTTTATGTTAATATATTCTCTTCATTATCACTCACTTGTTACTCATGTTTGAGGTACAGATTTAGACACAGATATATTAAGAACCGTCAAATGCACGTGACATTTTTATTATTTTGTAAACTTTACGTGCATTGAACGATTCTTGTGTCTGGATCTGCGCAATTAAATTTGTGTGCATTAACGTCTTAGTGTTAAGTCTTAAGTTTTTTTTGGCTTCTCTCAAATTGTTGAAGTGACTTGAAAGAATCCACGGAGTTTGGTGCGAGTTGTGTAATCTTTTTGTTTTCATGCAATCTAATCAACTATATCATTATGCATTTCATTCAATCACATTCTCGTCTGAAAAAACAAATGGTCAGAAATTTGACCTTCCATTTTGAACAAGACAATGCGGTACACAGTGAGTTTCGATTCGATTATTTTTTTGTTAAATACAGTGAATTGATAATATGAATTGAAATTGAAAGTAGCTAGATAAGAAGACATTAAATACTTTATAAATAGTGAAAAATATTACAAAATAAACGGTTAAAATTAAGGAAATAGAATTTCCTAATCTAAAAATTCAGTATATAAATCAAGGTTTTGAGTACTGTATCCAGGGGTGTACCCTTACGGAGGGGGGGGGGGGGGGGGGTTTGGCACCCCCAATTCTCAAAATCCCAATTCTTTTTATTTTTTTAATTATTATGTTATTAGTAATTATTTAGTAGTATTAGAACACCCTATTAGGAATAGCAACGAGGCGGTTCGAGGGCGGTTATTCGGATAACCGACCCGATCCCCGAATAGTATATCTGAATCGAACCCGCCCCGATAACCGAATGGAGGAAGAGAGAGTGCTACATAACCGAACCAAATGGGGTTCAGGTATTTTCCAAACTGAACGAATAACCGAATAGTTCGGTTATTAATTACCCGAATTGAATCGAACCGTAAGCGAAGTTAAAAAATCCTAATAAATATAAAAATATGTAAAAAAATCTTATTAAAATTTTCAAAACCACCTATTGCTATTCCAAAAAAATTCCATTACAATTTCAAACAAATAACCAAAAACACAGCCGATTACACAACATCAAGTTCAAAATTACATTTTTAATTAGGGTCGGCTAAAGGGTTGTAAAATTATTTATATATATATAATTATGTCGTTTTAATTTCAGGTTCGGGTTCGGGTAACAATTTGGTTATTCTTCTAACTATAACCGAACCAAACCCGAACGGGTACTTGTTCATTCCTACTATATCTATACCTACGGAAAAAAAACAGTTACGGTTCGGTTCGGTCCTACACTCCATGTAGTGTCTCAACAACTTCAATCGCTATACATTCATATGAGTGTTCCTAGATTTGGTATTAAGTCTCACATAAATGAATATATAGTTACGAAGGATATTGGTCTATCACGTGGCAGTATTCCAAGATCACACACTATTTGTTTTGTTATTGTGGTGCTTGCCAAGAAAAAAGTATGATGTATGAACTCCTTTTTTTTTTATTACTGTGTGTTGGTTGTGTGATTACTAATTACTGTGTTTTAATTATTGATTATGAATTTTTTAACATTAATTAAGTGTTCATGTTGTATTTTTTTTCTTATTCATAGGATATGTTTATTTTGATTTGATTGTTAGATCAAATTAACCTTATAACATGTGAATTTTTTATTTTTTCGAGTTATGGAAGATTAACTTAGAATAGATACGTGTTTAAATTTTGACACCCCCAAATTTCATTTTTGGGCCCGCCCCGATTGTATGTATTGGTTTTTTTATTGGTACAATATGTATCAGTATCAGTTATACAACGGGTAGCGTAGCGGATTTACCGTATATATATGTGTGTGTATATATATATATATATATATATCAGAAAGAGAGTAAAAAAAATTAATTTATATATATATATATACTGCGAATATTTCCGGTACCCCGTTAGCATGGAGCGGTATTTAGAATGATATGGTATTAGAGGTATATGGTATTATTTTTACGGTAAAACGGTACGTGCCGATATAAATATTGATAGTTGCGTTAAAAAAAATAACTTTTTTGGATTTTTTCTCTGGCTCATGTATATATTAATAGTTGCGATATATCCGATACGATATTCGGAATCTTGGTCGATATAAATACAAGTTTTTGGAAAAACCGGAGTTGTATCCGACCCGACCAATTGGGTACCTGTTACCATCAATGGACGACGGGTCACTTTTCTTCCCACGTTAGAAAAATTAGGCCGAGAACGCGGTTTAGGCAATCTTTGGGACCCCCACCAAGATTTTCTGCAAAAGCCATGGGTCACCACTACAAGATTTTGTTCGTACTGTCTATATATTTACGGGACCCACCTTGTCAACCTGCTCTTGTGATATTATTCCCTTTTTGCCCCCAGTGTGCATCAAAAAATTTATTTTCTACTGTTGGATTGATTTTAGAGTTGTGAAGTTAAGGACCGAATAAATCTATTATAGCTCCAATTTGAAGTTTTATAGGATTCGATGTTTTTAAAAAATTTCATTTTCTAAATGGTGTCTTGTTGTGCGTAGTGCATAGCAGAGCATGCTATGCGTTAAAACGACGTCATTTTGACTCCCAAAATACTGTCATTTTTGCGCACGAAATACTGTTGCGGACAAACTCTAATTGCTGTGATTCTTCATTTTTACGTAAAAACGATGTAATTTTACTGCACAACACGTTTATTTTGTAGTAGACTCTTCCATCTACACCTCAATCAGTTTCAGAGCTTTGACTAACAACCCAATAGATGTATAGTTCCAATTTGAAGTTTGACATCGATGGTGATTTTGAGGGAAAACAATGAATGGAAATGTCCCCTACATTTTTATTGAGTTTGATATTGCGCGTACTTAAAATAATAATAAGAGTCTCAAGCACGTCTTTTTATTTGGCCTAATTAGATTATTAGATTATTAGATTATTTTTTCATTTTTATGTGAATTTTTTTTTTTAGCTTTTTGTCTTGCGTCAATTTTTTTTGATTATTAGTTCATCTCGATAAGAGTTTTTAAAAAAGTTATAAACAATGGACAAAATTTTAAAACAATTCAGAAAAGACAAAAATAATCCAAAAATAATTTTTTTTAGCTTATTCGTCGTATTTAGTGGTATTTTTAAAATTTGTGGACATAATTTTGTACTTTTTAGTGAGGGTGTAAACATAAATCGGTAAACCGAAAAAAACCAATGGTTCGATCCGATTTTTTGCTTCAAACGGTCTGGCCCAGTCCAGTTTGAGTTTTTTTTTTTTTATTCGGTTTGGTTTGTGTAACACCCCCATTTTTCGAAACATCAATTAAAATCGTTTATTCAATTGTTCAATTAATTGAAACATCAATTTAAAAAAATGTCTTTTATTATTTAATTTAAAATAACAAGAAATAAAATAAATAAGAGTAAAAAAAAATGTGAAAGTAAAATTGACAGAAATATCTCTTGGGGTCTACATTTATTTAGAAAATAAAATAACAGAGTATCTAGGGGTGGGATAGCCAAACGCCGCCACAGTCTTCTCCAGCAACTCCCGACTCCTCTTGCTTGGATAGATTCTCCAACCATTCTTCGACATCTGGTATGAAACACTAAGGGCAAAGAAGTTGCACCGATCAGTTTATAAAACTTGGTAGGAAAGGTTATCTGACAACTATACTCATAGGTAAATACACATACAATAGGAGATATGATATAACAACATAATTTAATAACAAATGTTGATATGTCAAAAACTGTAACACAACACTTAAGAGTTTTACGTTTATTTTAATCGGACGACGCCCAGTGGGAGTCAAACACACGTACAGCACGGCACGACGATTAGTGAGAATCTAACCCACTTCGAGAATCAAACCCGAAAAATAAAAGTAGAAGGGAATCGAACTACCAATTATCTTGGGAATTTTACCTCGAATAAAAGTGAAGGAGAATCGAACTACCAATCATCTCAGAATTCTAATCCGGAATAACTCGAGAATTGAATCCAAAACAACTCAGTGGCACGATAGCTTTCAATTTCGATTCATTATCCTTTGTATTACTTGTCTTTGATATGCTTTCAAGTTTTTCCCAATAAGCGATGTTGTAAAGCATAGACATGGCATCACTAAAGTTTCCTAAAAAGAAATGTAAACCACGTTTGCGGAATGTATGAGATGTTAGCAACATGATTAATATGACATGGCATTTCCAAGGGTTGGAGATAAAATTTCCTACTAAAAATATTTAAACTAAGGATCAGAGATAAACAATCTTACCTCATCAATTGTTGAAACTGATGAAGGACATAACTGAATTTGGCAGAACTCCGAGCCTTCGGCGGTGCTTCACCCTCTCACGAATCCCTTTCTCTCCCTTTGACTATTTAATTCCGAGATTGGTGAATGAATGAAATAATTCTACGGTTTATTGATTATAAAATTTGTTTGAATAGATGAAAGACTTGGTAATTCTTTTATAGGCACAACAGAACGAAAATTTCCACGTCAATACCTAATCAAATTTCATGACAACACCTTAAAGCCTTTAGGAGTTACACGGCTGGGAAAATGAAAGAGAAGGAAAGGGAAAAAGAAATGTTTCGGTGTGACACACTCCAACACAACTCTCATACATCTGCTACATCATTCGTCCGTTACAAAATTAATGTTAATGGCTAGATTATCAATTAAAACATGAACTAAAATTTTAAAAAGAAATTTTAGTTTTATTTTTAATACATTAAAATTTTTGGGTCGTTACAGTTTGAGTTTTTTTGAAAAATTTGGTTCGCCTTTTCAATTTTTAACATGTAGAAACTAGACCGAACCGGACCGGGTTGGTAAAGGTTAAGTCTAAAAATAAAATTATATTATTTATCGGTTGTAATTCTACACTAAAAGTTATAATTTTTTTTTAGTTTGCACTTTGTATGGGAGTTATTGTTAGAGCGTAACCTTATTGACTTGGTCTACACACTAGTTTGGATTGGATGTGATTATTTTTATTGTGATTGCAATGCTATTATTCTTGATTGTTTGACATTATTCTTGATTATTTAAAATTCTTGTAAAAAAAATCTGTTACAATTGAACTTTTTTTAAAATATTTTTTTGGAAATATGGGTTTAGGCCCAACCAAGCCGGCCAAACCGAATCGGAACAACCGGTTTGGTCTGAGTTTATTGGTCAAATCGAACTAGTTACATTCTTACTTTTTAGATTTATTTCATCAAGACAGATCAATAATCCATAAAATATTGAGACCAAAATAATAAATGCAAAAAAAAAAATTGAATAGAGACAAAAAATTCGTCAAAAAAAAAAAATTTTAGGCCGGATGGAGATAAAAAACTAACATCCATTGATTTGGTTCAATTAAAGTTTGAATCTTAGAGCATTTTGATTTAGTTTGATTCAGTTGGGTCGAGTGAAATTTCAAGTGCCAAATGCGAAATAAAAAATTAAATTTTTTTTCTACAAAATGAGACCGATTGAATCACAATTTTTTGGTCGATTTGATCAGTAATATTTTCAGCCCTAGTCTAGCCCATGTAAATACAGTCAAATTGTAAATGTCAGGCCTGGACCAAATTTAATGGGCCTATATGGATCAGAGTGAGGATGTTGTCTAGCCCATTCAGATCCATTTCAATGTTGCTTGTTAATTTTGTCGAGCCCAATGGGCCTAGTCATAAATGTCCAATCCAACTTATCTACTAAAAACCCTACCAAATTTTGGGCCGGCCCAAATGGGAATTTTGAGTCATCGACCAATTTGTCAAATCGTGGGGCCCAAATAATGCTGAAAATAAATGGCCACGTGGCCGATAAGTTTGTTTCAGCCCACCAACTTGCTTTTGCGTGTAGCATTATGCCGCTCCACGCGTCCCATTCATATGCTCCCAGCGCGTGAATCACCCTTTATTCGGAATTATAAAATAAATGATTAGTCATATTTTATTAATGTTTTAAAATATCGAGATTGTCTGCTTTATGTCCTTTTTAAGTTAATTAGATAATCTATATTTAAAATTCGTTAAAATATTTAATTTTAATTTGATTAATGAATTACAAGATAGATGATTAGTCATATTTTGTACTTTTTGATTGGATCGAGTTTGTCAATTTTAATCTAGAAACTATACCGGCTAAAATTGACTGTTTTCTGTCTCTTTTTTTATTCAATTTAATAATCTGTTCCGTTTACATTTAGAATTTGTCAAAATATTTTAATTATAAATTAAAATTATATTAATTGAATGTTAAAAAAAATATAATCAGAAGACATAAAAAATTCAAAGTTGAACTTAAAACTATTTCATTAAACCTAGCATAGCTCTGTTGTGAAATTTTTTACGTTTTCTTATTCGTCTTAACAAAATAAATTAGAAAATTACAAAAATAGGGAGCAAAATTTAAAAAATTTAAATAAGACGACATAAAAAAATATGTGTGTGTGTGTGTGTTTTTCCTTGGTGAACTTCTGGAGATTTTCATTTTTAGGTTTTCTTTTGTCAAGATAAATGTTTATTCAAAAAAAATTAACGCGAACTTGATAAAATTTTTAAAAATTATGAAAAAAACAATGACATTGGGTTTGAATCCCGAGCAACCCCATTATTATTATATTGAAATCATGTAGAGCGAGAAAGAAGAGTCAACAAAAGAATCAATGAAGGAGAATTAATACTTCGCAAATTTAAGTCGCAGGAAGCCTTATTGACAACTAAATTAACACAATCTTAAAGCCTCTTATTCTTTTCAACAATAATTAAAATATAAACAAAATCAATTATTAAATTGAGTTTAAGAATAATTAAAAAATAAATAAAATCAGCCATATGCACTTGTACAGTTTCCCGACCAAGTACCCGGAAGCCGAAGCTCTATTGTTTTGGGTGAATTACACTGACCTCCCCGGAGGTTTCTCACTGATATAATCACATCCCTGCTGTTTTGGTAATAACATTAATCTTCCTTTCCTTTCAAACTATTATGCAGTTACTTCTTGTATTATTGAAACTAGTCAAATATCGTTAATTAATTTATTGAAACTTCAAGTTTTAAACTTTTTGACAAAACAGAGTGTAATATAATTTATATCACGTCTAAATTAGTATATGTTAATTTTTTAAAGTTTTTTTGAACTAAAATGCAGATAGAATTTTTTAAGTTTGTCCGATATTCGACGTTAGAAAAATTTAAAAAAATTTAACACAGATTATTCTGGACGTAATATAAGTTATACTACTGTTAGATGCACACGCAATACGTGTGCAAGTTGAGCATCATCAAATACATGAAAAACTAATATGTCGCATCACCAAAACTTGGGTCTTATCACGAATAATTCGTCGTGAATTTGGACGAATCGTTAGTTGGTGTTCGGTACAAATAATCAAACAAATTAAAACATACATAAAATGTAACGCCCCATATTTTTATGGTACGTTAAAATAAAATAATAAGCATTTACGCTGCGGAATAAAATTTCAATTTAACATGAAGAACCCAATTCTCATAATATTTAATAATTGTTTGCAAAGTAATCAAATCAGAATTTAATTCACTAGACAGTTTTGAAAATTAACAACTTAAATCATAATTTTCATTAAATAAAAAGTCAACTGAGAAGATACCCTAGGTTACACCATCAGACTGTTACTGGTACAGCCATGGCTCTGGTACCTCCTTCTCTTCTAACTCAGTCTCTTGAACTTCTGAGTCATTCTCCCCCTCAACCTGTTCCTCAAAACCTGACGTGAAATGCCAGGGGCTAAGAAGTAGCTCCAAATGAGTGATTAACACTCAGTAAAAAAAAAATCTAACCTTACTCCTAACTTACAAATAAACATACATAATATTTCTTCTATATAGTATGCAAAGAACATTAAACCAACAGAAAATCTACTATGTCGTGCATAAATTTCTTTTTCGCATTTAGTCTCTTTTTATTTTATTATTGTTATTATTATTTTTTTATATCTCCACACCGGGGTCTCGCAATTCCCCATATCGAAAGTACAACCTCAGGGTCTCGCAATCTCCTTCATTGGTATCGCAGCATCGGAGTCTCGCAATCCCCCTTAGCCAAATTTTCAATCTAAGGGCTTGCAATCCCCTTCATAATTCACCACAACTCCAAATCATTATGGTTATTACTCATTATCGCAACAATGAGATCATCTAACCCTGCCGTTTGATTAATTTTAAATTTTCATGCATGCACAATGCTCCCCGTTATACTCAACATGCAATAATAAAATTTCAACTTGTGATTCCAATTAAATATGCACCGAGTATAAATTAAATTGCAATAATTCATATAACGATATCCACATCAATCGAAACTAAGTTACATACAACGTTCGTGGGTCCTATTAAACAAATTTGTCTCAACAAGTGTAAATCCTTTAATTAATCAGTTAGTCTAAATTAAATAATGAATCAACACATAAAATAATTATCTAACATTCCTATAGTTCAGGTCCAATCCCAACCTGACACCTAATATTTATCCAGTTCACAACATGATCAATTAATGCAACCGAATACACCTAATTATTCTAATATTTTGACAATAACAATATTGATTTATATCCCCTACTCGAACATCGAATTAAAATTTACAATACTCGTAAATTAACATTACATATAGAGCTCGGTCCGAGATTTTCTACCTCGATTCGACGAAATAAAGCGTTACTGAAAACCCACGAATCAAATACCGCACTGAAATCCGATTATCGCAACACTATATACAAAAAGAAATCAAAATCATTCATTAAATAATAACAAATAAAAAAAACAGTGTACTTAACCGAATAAGTAATACTATAGATTTATTATATATATATGTATATATATATATAAGACCATAAAATAGTATAATAGAAGAGAGAGAGAACGGTGAGGGAAACTACCTTATATATATAAAACCATAAAATATTATAATAGAAGAGAGAGAGAACGGTGAGGGGAAAAGAGAGAGAGAGAGAGAGAAGATCAATTAAGAAGAGAGAGAGAACAGAGAAACACAACAAAACGAAGAAACAAAGAAAACAGAGGTAGTACCTGGAGAGAGAGAAAACCGTGCAGGAGGGGAAGAGAGAATGAGAAAGAAGGAGAGAAAAAATAAAAGAAATAGAAGGAGAGAGAAAGGATCAGTTGGTGAATAGAAACGTGGGAGTAAGGGAGAGAGTGAGTGGGTGGAGAGGGGGACGTGAGAGTGAGAGAGAGTTAGTGGGTAGGGATAAAATCTGAAAAAAATTTAAAATGAAAGGATAATTAGACACCAAATAATTACATCTAAAAAAAAATATTAGCAACTTATCTAAAAATTTAAAATTTATTTATTTATTTATTAAAATATCAAATAAAAATACTCCGAAAATACGGGTCGTTACAAACTATCCCCCTTAACGTTCCAAAATCAGGAACAAACACTCTGCCTTGAAATCTCAAACTTCCATCTTCATGTATAGACCAACCTATTAGAGTGACTCCTGACGTTAGACGATGCTTGAAGAAATCCGTCTCTTGATCAAGCGTTTGCACTTTCAATATCTCTCGATGTAACGCCGGCGTAACTTTTACGGCACAAAGCAAAGCGCCCGGCTTTGATGTAGATGGCTGTAAACTACGCTCACTAAGAGTTTCCATCATCTTCCATTCTCGAACTGCTAGAGTTGCTACCATCTCTCTAGACTTACGACTAAGAGCGTCAGCCACGACATTAGCTTTCCCTGGATGATATGACAGAGTGAAACTAAAATCCTCTAAATACTCCATCCACCTTCTCTGTCTCATATTCAAGTCTTTCTGAGTAAAAAGATACTTCAGACTCTTATGATCTGTGAAAATCTCAAAAGTCTCCCCATATAAGTAATGCCTCCAAGTTTTCAATGCAAACACCACTGCTGCTAACTCCAAATCATGAGTCGGGTAGTTCTTCTCATGTGGCTTCAACTGCCTTGATGCATAGGCAACCACTTGTCCTTTTTGCATCAAAACTCCTCCCAGACCTTCTCCCGAAGCGTCACAATACACTTCATATCCTTCATCCCTAGCCGGAATCACCAATATTGGCGCAGTAGTTAACCTTTTCTTTAATTCCTGAAAAGATCGCTCGCATGCCTCGTCCCAAACAAATTTGACCTCCTTTTGAGTCAAACGGGTCATTGGTCTCGCCAACTTAGAAAAATCTTCAATGAACCTACGATAATAGCCTGCGAGTCCCAAGAAACTCCGAACCTCAAACACTGTTTTAGGTTGTTTCCAATTCAACACTGCATCCACCTTACTAGAATCCACAGCAATCCCTTGCTCTGAAATGACGTGTCCAAGGAACTTCACCTCCTTCAACCAAAATTCACACTTACTCGCCTTAGCATATAGTTGGTTGTCTCGTAACACTTGCAATGTTATTCTCAGGTGCTTTTCATGCTCCTCCTCCGATGACGAGTAGATTAGTATATCATCGATAAAAACCACCACGAATTGATCTAAGTACGGTGCGAAAATTTTGTTCATGAGACTCATGAAGACTGCTGGAGCGTTAGTCAGTCCAAACGGCATCACTACGAACTCATAGTGTCCGTATCGGGTTCTAAACGCTGTCTTTGAGATATCCTCCTCTCTGACTCGTAGCTGATGATAACCTGACCGTAGGTCGATCTTCGAATAACATTTTGATCCTCGTAGCTGATCAAACAGATCATCGATTCTTGGTAAAGGGTAGCGATTCTTGATCGTAACTCTATTCAACTGTCGATAGTCGATGCATAGCCTCCAAGTTCCATCCTTCTTCTTAACGAATAATGTTGGAGCTCCCCAAGGAGAAGTACTGGGTCGAACGAAACCCTTATCCAACAGCTCTTGTAACTGAACCTTCAACTCCCTAAGCTCAGCGGGTGCCATTCGGTGCGGTGCCATCGAAATCGGACCGGTCCCGGGTTGCAACTCGATTGTAAAATCTACCTCTCGGTGTGGTGCTAAACCAGGCAATTCGTTTGGAAAAACATCAGCGTACTCGCACACGACTCTAGGCAAATCCAACTCCTTACGATCTTCCTCATCAAGCATCACGCTTGCTATCCATCCGGTTAGGTTTTGGTGCCATCTTGATCGTCTGGTAGTAGAGGAAGGTTCTTGGCTATCCCCCTTAAACGTGAAAGAAGTACCATCTGTAGTGATTGCAGTTACCCGCTTCTGGTGGCAATCTATCAAAGCTCGGTGCGAGGACAACCAATCCATCCCAAGAATGACATCAAAATCCGACATATCAATCACTCGTAAATCGCAAGACAAACGCAAACCAGACACCTCTAATTCACAATCCTTACAAATAAGTCCTACGGAGACGTGGACTCCCAAAGGTGTCGCTACACTAAACGTCTTCCTGAGTTGTTCCGTAACAAGTCCCAAAGAAGCCACACATGACGTAGAGATAAAAGAATGCGACGCACCCGAATCAAATAACACTTGTACCAAAGAATTAAATAATACAAGGTTACCTTGAATGACTGTCGGGTTCTGCTCCTCTTCTCCTTGAAGCGCAAACATTCTACCTCCAACAGTTGGCTGGTTGTTTGTCTTCACCACTCCCTGACTCTGTCCTTGGGGCACTTGTTGACGTTGACCTCCTCCTTGACCCTGTTGAACATTACCAATTGACTTCTGATAATTGCCCCCACTTGCCTGAGGGCAGTAAGGCCGAATATGACCCATCTGGCCACATCCGAAGCAAGTCCTGGTGTCTGGTCCCCTCCGTTGCTGATTCTGACTTGGGTTGTTATAAGGTTTTGGCGTATTCTGACCCTTGTTGTTATTGCGCACAGGCCCTCCTGTGCCAATCTTTTTCTGATTTCCAAATCCTTTTCGAGTCCAACCATTCTCTTTCATTCACCAATGTCGCACTGACCACTTGATTAAAGGTCGGTAATTGCAGCCCAACTACCTTTCCTCGAAGTGCGGGTTCCAAACCCCATTCAAATTTTCTTGCCTTAGCTGAATCTGTTGCAATAATCTCCGGTGCATAGCGAGATAACTCCTCGAAACGCACTACGTACTGGGCGACTGTCATAGTCCTCTGCTTCAATCCCAAAAATTCTTGTATCATGGCCTCCTTCACCGGGGCAGGAAAATACTTCTCCAAGAATAACTGCTCAAAGCGATTCCACGTCAACTCATTAGCAGGTACTGACCTTTTGGTTGTCTCCCACCAATGATCCGCCTCCCCTTCTAACTGATAAACAGCAAGAGCCACCTTATCCTCATCGTGTAACACGCCCATTACTTCAAACATCTTCTTTGTCTGCCTCAACCAACCATTGGCCGCTTGCGGATCAGGCTCTCCGTGAAATACTGGTGGTCGCTGTCTCCTGAACTCTGAAAAGATCGATGTACGATTAGCAGGTCCACGTGGTTGAGCATTCTGCATGCTCGCCGCGAAGTATTGAAACATCCGAGCAAAGTCGTTCATTCCCGGATTTGGCATGCCATCCGCGTTTGTTGGTGGTGGCGGCGACACACCGGTTGCACCCACGTTGTGGTGTGGAGTAGCGGCAGGTGCATCGTTGCCGTTGACTGGTCCCGAACGTAAATTAGACACCATCTACGCGAACAACTAAGGGTCACTAACTATCTCCGAAGTACGAGTCAAACAACACAATAATTAGAAATAAATACAGAAACATGCAGTAAATCAAACCATCAGCGCAAAGGTAACAAAATGACCACATATAAATAATTAATTCCAAAATGTAACTCGATGAACATTCGGTAAACAAAAGAAAATATACTAACAACTAATCAATTAAAGAGTCTCCTACTCGATCTACGTCCTATACTCAAGACTTCCTAATCACCACTCGGTGCTATTAGCTGTAGACCTAATCGGAGAAGTACCCTCCTCCGGGTCATTTTCTTCTGGATCTTCCTCAGTTGGATCCTCCTCTGATGGATACTCATCTATGGGTTCTTCCTCTTGTGGATTTTCCTCATCTGAAGAGATATCAATCACCTCAGGAGGTGCTTGATTCTCCTGTCCCCGTCTTCTCCTCATTGTAGCTCGGATTGGCAACCAAGGTTCAGTTATAGCAAAAGTCTTTTCCACGGTCTTTTTATATAATGTATCATTTTTGCTGATCTGTAAGGCTCGACGCGCCTCTAGATACTGGTTCTGAAGACGACGCTGCACTAATCGGCGCCTATACTCTCTGGTTTTTCCAAAGGTTGCATCATGAACCCACCTCATGGCATTAGCCGCTGCCTCCTCGGCTCTCATCTGTACGCGTCTTTCTAGCACTCTCGGGTTATCATTCACGATAGTTCTCCCTCGTTGGCGATGAATACCCCAAGTGTCAAAACTAACACTGTTCGAATCTGACGACATCTACAAAAGAGAACAAAAAAAAAAATATCAAAGCTCAATCAATTCAAATATCTATAATTTTTTTTTTTCAGAAAATTTAATTACGTTACGTGACAACCCACTCGAAAGCCTAATTAACTATTAAGGTCACGAACAATTTCACTAAGCTACTCAACCCAAAGTCTCTAGGTTCTCAACCTGGGGCTCTGATACCAAGTGTAACGCCCCATATTTTTATGGTACGTTAAAATAAAATAATAAGCATTTACGCTGCGGAATAAAATTTCAATTTAACATGAAGAACCCAATTCTCATAATATTTAATAATTGTTTGCTAAGTAATCAAATCAGAATTTAATTCACTAGACAGTTTTGAAAATTAACAACTTAAATCATAATTTTCATTAAATAAAAAGTCAACTGAGAAGACACCCTAGGTTACACCATCAGACTGTTACTGGTACAGCCATGGCTCTGGTACCTCCTTCTCTTCTAACTCAGTCTCTTGAACTTCTGAGTCATTCTCCCCCTCAACCTGTTCCTCAAAACCTGACGTGAAATGCCAGGAGCCAAGAAGTAGCTCCAAATGAGTGATTAACACTCAGTAAAAAAAAAATCTAACCTTACTCCTAACTTACAAATAAACATACATAATATTTCTTCTATATAGTATGCAAAGAACATTAAACCAACAGAAAATCTACTATGTCGTGTATAAATTTCTTTTTCGCATTTAGTCTCTTTTTATTTTATTATTGTTATTATTATTTTTTTATATCTCCACACCGGGGTCTCGCAATTCCCCATATCGAAAGTACAACCTCAGGGTCTCACAATCTCCTTCATTGGTATCGCAGCATCGGAGTCTCGCAATCCCCCTTAGCCAAATTTTCAATCTAAGGGCTTGCAATCCCCTTCATAATTCACCACAACTCCAAATCATTATGGTTATTACTCATTATCGCAACAATGAGATCATCTAACCCTGCCGTTTGATTAATTTTAAATTTTCATGCATGCTTTGATTAATTTTAAATTTTCATGCATGCACAATGCTCCCCGTTATACTCAACATGCAATAATAAAATTTCAACTTGTGATTCCAATTAAATATGCACCGAGTATAAATTAAATTGCAATAATTCATACAACGATATCCACATCAATCGAAACTAAGTTACATACAACGTTCGTGGGTCCTATTAAACAAATTTGTCTCAACAAGTGTAAATCCTTTAATTAATCAGTTAGTCTAAATTAAATAATGAATCAACACATAAAATAATTATCTAACATTCCTATAGTTCAGGTCCAATCCCAACCTGACACCTAATATTTATCCAGTTCACAACATGATCAATTAATGCAACCGAATACACCTAATTATTCTAATATTTTGACAATAACAATATTGATTTATATCCCCTACTCGAACATCGAATTAAAATTTACAATACTCGTAAATTAACATTACATATAGAGCTCGGTCCGAGATTTTCTACCTCGATTCGACGAAATAAAGCGTTACTGAAAACCCACGAATCAAATACCGCACTGAAATCCGATTATCGCAACACTATATACAAAAAGAAATCAAAATCATTCATTAAATAATAACAAATAAAAAAAACAGTGTACTTAACCGAATAAGTAATACTATAGATTTATTATATATATATGTATATATATATATAAGACCATAAAATAGTATAATAGAAGAGAGAGAGAACGGTGAGGGAAACTACCTTATATATATAAAACCATAAAATATTATAATAGAAGAGAGAGAGAACGGTGAGGGGAAAAGAGAGAGAGAGAGAGAGAAGATCAATTAAGAAGAGAGAGAGAACAGAGAAACACAACAAAACGAAGAAACAAAGAAAACAGAGGTAGTACCTGGAGAGAGAGAAAACCGTGCAGGAGGGGAAGAGAGAATGAGAAAGAAGGAGAGAAAAAATAAAAGAAATAGAAGGAGAGAGAAAGGATCAGTTGGTGAATAGAAACGTGGGAGTAAGGGAGAGAGTGAGTGGGTGGAGAGGGGGACGTGAGAGTGAGAGAGAGTTAGTGGGTAGGGATAAAATCTGAAAAAAATTTAAAATGAAAGGATAATTAGACACCAAATAATTACATCTAAAAAAAAATATTAGCAACTTATCTAAAAATTTAAAATTTATTTATTTATTTATTAAAATATCAAATAAAAATACTCCGAAAATACGGGTCGTTACATAAAATTATATACTTGCAAAATTATGGAGGAAGATGAAAGGAACGTTGAGTTTGTGATCATGCTTCAAAACAAAATAATCACATTTGCAAAAATCGTCTCTTCTATGCAATCTATTAGGATTAAGGGGGTTGTTTGAAGGAGTCTGTATAAAACCCTATCTTTCAGGGTTTGCGGCCCCTATCTTTTAGGGTTTGTGGCAGTCAAGGTGGTTGAGAAGTGGACCTCTTCTCACTCCACAACTCTCGTGATCTGATCTAGTAGTAGTTGTAGTGGCTAGTTTTTCTCATTTTCTGTTTTGTAAGAAGTTGTATTTAAACAGCCTTGATTTCTCAAATAAATGTTAAGTATTTTTCATCAATCTTGTGAGTTCCATAAATTGTTCTTGAGTTTCTAACAGTGGTATCAGAGCCCCTACTGGGCTGACTGATTGTAACGAGATTCAAGCACAACAAAGGTGGAGTTCGACAGCAAGGAGAAGGTGAAAATGCGTGAGGATAAGAGCTTGACGAAGATCCCTCATTTCGGTGGTCAACATTATGATCATTGGAGTGAGTTGGTGGAAAATTTGCTGAGAGCAAATGGGTTGTGGAGTCTCGTGGAGATCGGTGTTCAGGAGCCGATCATTGGAACTGCGCTGAGTAATGCGCAGCAGGCACAACTTGATGATGCAAAGATGAAAGATCATCAAGTGAAACACTATCTATATCAAGCAATAGATATGGTTACATTTGAGCAGATCTTGGACAGGCGCACATCGAAGATTGTGTGGGATTCATTGAAGATCAAGTTTGGAGGAAATGCAAAGGTGAAGAAATCTCTTCTCAACACACTGAGAAGAGACTTTGAGATTCTACAAATGAAGCAAAGCGAGTCAATTACAGAGTACTTTGCTAGAGTTACATCGGTGGCAAATCAGATGAGGAGTAATAGGGAGACTATGCCAGACACAAAGGTGGTCGAAAAAGTGCTCAGAACCTTGACAGAAAGGTTCACTTATGTGGTGGTCTCGATAGAAGAATCCAAGGACGTGAGCACAATGACAATCGATGAACTACAAAGCTCTCTTGTAGTTCATGAAGCCAAGTTCAAGAGGCTGGATAAAGATAAAAATGAGGAGCAGGCGCTGCGTGCTTCAATTGGAGAAGAAAGAATAAACACGAATAGGGGAAGAGGAGGTACCAGCTTTAGAGGTCGAGGCAGAGGCAAAGGGAGGCAGGCGTTTGGCAGAGATACTGTGAAATGCTTTAAATGTCATAAGTTAGGGCATTTTCAGTATGAATGCCCTACTTGGGAAAGAAATGCAAATTATGTGGAGCTAGATGATGAAAAAGAACTTCTCCTCATGGCTCACGTTGAGATGAGGGGATCAAGCAGAGAAGACGTTTGGTTCATCGACTCAGGATGTTCCAACCACATGACAGGTAACAAAAAATGGTTTGTTACCTTGGATGAGAAGCTCTCACACACTGTGAAGCTAGGAAACAATGCTCGAATGCAAGTTATGGGTCAAGGAAGCGTGAAGTTGAGAGTTCAAGGAAGAACACAGATCATAAGTGATGTATACTATGTGCCAGACTTAACAAACAATTTGTTAAGTGTCGGGCAGCTGCAGGAGAGAGGTCTGGCAGTGTTAATGCAAAAAGGGGCTTGCAAGATTTTTCATCCAAAGAAGGGACTGATTGTACACACCTAAATGACTACAAACCAAATGTTTGTCATGATTGCTGAACTACACAATGACGCATGTCTGCAAGTAACACACGAGGATCTCACAGGGCTCTGGCATAGAAGATTCGGTCACCTACATCAGAAAGGACTCCGAAACCTGCACCACAAGCAAATGGTTGAAGGGATGTCGCAAATTAAAGCAATAAGCAAAGTGTGTGAAGTATGCAATAAAGGGAAGCAGCATAGAGAAGAGATACCAAAGAAAGCTAATTGGAGAGCATCGGAGAAATTGCAGCTTATTCACTCGGACCTTTGTGGACCAATCACTCCAACCACCATGAGTAACAAGAGGTATATTCTGACCTTCATAGATGACTTCAGCAGAAAAACATGGATTTATCTACTTACAGAAAAAGGAGAAACCTTTGAGAAGTTCAAGCATTTTAAAACCCAAATTGAGAAGGAGACAGGAATGAGCATTCGGTGTCTCAGAAGTGATCGAGGAGGAGAATACACTTCTCAAGTTTTTCAAGAGTTCTGCAGCGCTCAGGGAATCAAGAGACAGCTTACCACGTCATACACTCCTCAGCAAAACGGAGTTGCTGAATGCAAAAACCGAACTCTCATGAACATGGTTCGGTGTTTACTAGTGGAAGGAAGAATGCCAAGAAGTCGATGGGCAGAAGCAGCGAAGTGGTTCGTACACGTCATCAACCGAAGTCCAACTGCAGCAGTTAAAGATAAAACTCCGGAAGAGTGCTGGACCGAAAACAAACCTAATGTGGCACATTTCAGAATCTTTGGATGTGTCGCATACGTGCATGTACCGGATAAAAAGAGGATCAAGCTGGAAGATAAGAGCCATAAATGTGTATTCCTAGGAGTCAGTGAAGAGTCTAAAGCATATAGACTCTACGATCCCGAGAGCAGGCAGATCATCACTAGTAGAGATGTGATCTTTGCTGAAGAAGAGACTTGGAACTGGGGGAGGATAGATGATGAAAAAGAGGAATTAATGTGGGAGGATGTAGAGTCATTCGATGAAACAGGCAGAGAAGAAGAGGATGAAGGCGACGTGCCAAATGAGCAGGCTGTAGCACAAACTGAGGAAGCAAGAAGAGTAGCCCCTACCTCATCATCTCAGGAAACTCAAAGAGAGCAGACAAGGAGGATCAGCATACCTCCAAGACACCTGCAAGATTATGTAACCGGTGAAAATTTTTCAGAAGAAGAAGAAGAAGAGCAATACCTAGTGCTCTATGCTGCTAAAGAAGATCCGGTAAGTTATGATAATGCCGTGAAGGACATCAAATGGAGGAAGGCTATGGATACCAAGATACAGGCTATCGAGAAAAATAATACATGGGAGTTAGTGGAACTGCCTAAAGGGATGAAAAAGATCGGAGTGAAGTGGGTTTTCAAAACCAAATTGAATGAAAAAGGAGAAGTCGATAAACATAAAGCGAGACTGGTTGTGAAGGGTTATGCGCAAAGACAAGGAATAGACTACAGTGAAGTGTTTTCGCCAGTTGCTAGATGGGACACCATCAGAATGCTACTCTCTCTCGCTGCACTGCGAGGTTGGGAAGTCTTTCAGCTCGATGTAAAGAGTGCATTTCTTCATGGAGAACTGAAGGAGATTGTTTACATTGAACAACCTGAAGGATACATTCGAAGGGGAGAGGAGCAGAAGGCATATCGACTAAAGAAGGCATTATATGGACTGAAACAAGCTCCCAGAGCTTGGTACAGTCGGATAGAGGACTACTTTGCTGGTGAAGGTTTCGAAAAGTGCAGCTATGAACACACCTTGTTCATGAAGAAGGAAGGAGGAAGTTTTTTGGTGGTAAGTCTTTATGTGGATGATTTAATATTTACTGGTAATAATGTGAAGTTATGTGAAGAATTTAAAACCTCTATGCAATCAGAATTTGATATGACTGATCTAGGGAGGATGAAGTATTTTTTAGGTGTTGAGGTACATCAAACAGATGCTGGAATTTTCTTGTGTCAAGAAAAATATGCAAGTGAAATACTTACAAGGTTTGGAATGGGCAGCTGCAATGCAGTTAATAATGCAATGGTTCCAGGAACCAAGCTATCATTGCAAGAGAAAGGAGAAGAAGTTGACAGCACCGAATACAAGCAATTGATTGGCAGCCTTATGTATATCACGACAACTCGACCTGATATAATGTATGCAGTAAGTTTTCTAAGCAGGTTCATGGCTGCACCGAAGGGAGGACACCTACTAGCCGCAAAAAGAATACTCAGATACTTAAAGGGAACGATGAATTTTGGTGTTTTCTACAAAAGAGGCTCGGATAATACCCTCAAAGGATACACTGATAGTGATTTTGTGGGTGACTTGGATGGAGGAAAAAGTACATCTGGGTATGTGTTCATGATGGGAGATGGTGCAGTGGCGTGGAGCTCTAAAAAGCAGCCGATAGTTACTCTATCGACTACTGAGGCAGAGTATGTAGCAGCCACCACTTGTGCATGCCAAAGTATATGGATGAAGGAAGTTCTAAATAGCATTGAAGAAGATCATTGTAAGTGTATTACTGTGTTCTGTGACAATAGTTCATCCATTAAATTGTCTAAGAATCCGATATTTCATGGGAGAACAAAGCATATCAATGTGAGATTTCATTTTATTCGAGATCTTATCAAGAAAGGAGAAGTAGAGCTCATCTACTGTGGAACCAAGGAGCAGCTAGCAGACATCATGACCAAACCGCTCAAACTCGAAGTCTTTGTGAAACTTCGAATGCTCTTGGGAGTACAAGAGAAGAAGGCATTAAACTGAGCAAATGCACAGCATGCTCAGTTTAGGGGAGGATATATTAGGATTAAGGGGGTTGTTTGAAGGAGTCTGTATAAAACCCTATCTTTCAGGGTTTGCGGCCCCTATCTTTCAGGGTTTGTGGCAGTCAAGGTGGTTGAGAAGTGGACCTCTTCTCACTCCACAACTCTCGTGATCTGATCTAGTAGTAGTTGTAGTGGCTAGTTTTTCTCATTTTCTGTTTTGTAAGAAGCTGTATTTAAACAGCCTTGATTTCTCAAATAAATGTTAAGTATTTTTCATCAATCTTGTGAGTTCCATAAATTGTTCTTGAGTTTCTAACACAATCAAGTGAACAACTTAATTAAATTGAAGGCAAAAAAATGCTATTGTGCCTTAAATGTGTGTGTGAGAGAGAGAGAGAGGTGGAAGTGGAGTTGAGGTTAAAGAAAAGAGCTGACAATTGTTTTTTAGAGTGAGGTATTATTAATTTTGTCCATGTAAATTAATTTTCTATTCACTTTGCAGTGTGTAAAAATATTTTTTATAGTGAGTAATTTTAGTAAATTAAAAATCATGACAGAGTTTCAAACATACGGAGACATCAAGCTTGGTCCGAACTTAAAATTTCAATATCTTAATTAACGATGTTTGATTGATTTCAATAGTAGGGGAGATAAATGCAGAAAATTTGAAAATCAAGGGAGATTAATATAATGTCTCAAACCTCAGGTAGGTGATCGTATCTGTCAGAAACCTTGGTGGAAGTCAGTGTAATTTATGCTATTATTGTTTACATTGAAACGTCGCTCGTTTTTCCAAGGGAAGTCGTGTTCCCTCACGGCAAATGCGCTTACACATACCTACACACAAGTGCCAGACTCTCTCTCTCTCTCTCTCTCTGGCCTTCTCTCTCTCAGCTCGCTCACGCCTCCTGCCCCCTCCCTCTCCTCCTTGGCTCCTATTCAATCGGTTCTCTCTCTCATCGATCAAGGTATAGCTACATATCTACGTAGATGTATGTGTGGTTAGGATATCTCCGTTTACCGCTATACATACACCTATGTGTTGAATCTGATTGAGTTTTTTTTCTTTAATTTAGCTTCTTGTATCTATCCTTGTTCGTGTTTTGATGGTTGCCATTGGTTGTTAGGCTAGGGTTTATGCGTTGTTTGTTGATTTCGTAGCTGATATTCAAGTGAGTTAGTTGTGGAATCTTCTCGTCATTTTCTGTAGGTTTTGCGATTTTTTCGTGTTGTCTTGGTCTGATTAAGCTGTATTCTTAGGGGTTTTGGCTTTTGAATTGCTATGTATTGTTTGTGGTTATTGAGGGATGATTTATTGGTTTGTTGATTGTTTAACTGCTTCAGAATTTTTTGTGGAAGACTACTGTTCTTTGTGAGGGTATGATGTCATTTGTAAATTTTTTAAGTGGACTTTTGACTAGGAATGTTGTTTTGGTTCAGATGGTTTACTGTAAATTCGGAGAATTTCGTATACTGTAAAATCCGAGGATGGTTCTACAACCAAGTGCTGTTGCTCAATTTTTATAATTCATTGTAAATTCGAGACTGAGTTTTAATCTGCTCGTTCTGCAATTTTTCGACATCTATGATTTGTGAACATGATTCACCTGAACACCAAATCGTTTAGTTCAGACGTGAGAATGTTGGATGCAGAAGTTGATTATATTGCTGATATGAATTATTTTTGCACTTGGGTTAAATAAACTATGTCGAACATGAATAACAATTTAGAAAAGTTCGAGCATGGACTTGGAAAATCTGTGTAAAAAGTGATGAAAACATGTATATAAATATATAATAACCTGGTGATGAAAATATCCGTCTATAAGTTCCCATAATGGTTATAGTACCTCTGAAATAATGGATTCCTTTCTTATTGGTGGAGTCAGTGTTTATTATGTTTTATTTCACACAATATTGGTGGTTTGTTTCTTTGTATTTTTGTACACTTCAGCCAGATCTTCGTAATCTGTGGTTTACGGATTTGTATGTGACATAGATGCACTTTCACGTCTAAGTTATGGAATTTTTTAGTCAATCTTAGTGTACATGGCTTATTGAATTACAAAGCGGTAAGTTTTTTGAGGTTTAGAGGTATTTCACTGTCTAGTTTTCACTTTTCATCCAATGACGTGTCCTTTTCTCAGGCCAAATAAAGGGACTGCAATGAATAAAGTGCCAATAACTTCAGGTGGATAGCACAGATAACTGAATTGAAATGGGAGGCTGTTGCTGCTGTTCCTCTAAAGGAGTAGGAGTGAACCATTCACCAACATTCTATCATGTCCGTAATCTCTCTCCTTAAGCAAGATGTTTTTTAATTTGAATGATCTAGTGCAAACTTGGTTTTCAAGTCACGTGATTATGCAGAAACTTTGATTTCTCACCTCAACGTCTGTGTTCAGGAGTTTCTTGCGTTTTCGATAGTTTTTTTTTTCTTTTTCTTTTCTTTTGGTTCCAAAATCCAATGGCAGTGGGCGACACAAAGGGTAATGGATGTAATCCCTTATCCATTACCCTTCTCAATTTCCCAACACAGATGGAGTACAATCTATGTACAGAAGCTTTAGATGCGTTGTGGCCTTCCCAGTCTGGTATTTACAAAGATTTGCATTGCATAGCAAGGATGCAAATTATGTATGCCTCTGTGTTCTCTACTAGATATAAATGACCATTTTCGTCATAACTACTCGTTGTTTTCATTTATTAACAAAGAGTCACATTTTTTGTGGTTTAATTTTTTAATAATTGGAGTAAGCACTGTTTGCTGAACATGGCCTTAAAGATTGTAACCGCGGCAACAGGTAGTTTTGTTTTGCACCATGTGTCATAGCTTCAATGTTTCAGGATGACCATCAGTCAATTGAATCCTCGTTATTCTGTAGTTCATGAGAATCATTGTGACATGAAACTTATATATCCCTTGGTGAGAAGCTTATAACTGAATAGTTGAATGCTGTGGTCAATTATGAAGACAGCAGTGGTGGTGTCCAAATTTATCAGCCAGGGGTGGTTTGCAGGATTGCCTTCATTATCTGAAAAAAATATGCAGAACTACCGCCTGTGCTGCAAACTATACGGGGCGAGAACAATTGGTTGCATGGGTTGATTAATGAATCAACCATGTGGTAACGTAAGTTCCATTCGCATGAATGTTGTGGGTGCAAATATGATGATGCTAACGGAAATGCATCTTCAGAATGTTACGCTGATCTGTCGATGCACTGTGAAGAATAAATATGCATTTGAGGATTTAGATCACAACAAAGGAAATTGGTGTATTTCTTATCATCTTAGTTTAACTTTCTGAAGAAGCTGAGGAGAGTGCAGGTTTTCTTTGGTAATAGAGTTCCAGAATCATGAGCCACTAACTTAAGGGTACGTTTGTTTTTATCTAGTTGTAGGAGGCAATGCTTGTCTTCATTTTAGCGCCCAACACAATTTAACAGTCTAATGAGCTTCCTCTTAAGCATTTGTGTCTTGGAAGTATGGGTCGCGAGTGGTGGTGATGTCTGTGTTTCCAATTGTGAACAATCATGGTAACCATACTTAGATCCCTTGGTTGCTTCCATATTATATGGGGAGATGTTCCGGCTTGATGTTCAGATTGTATGATTTAAAGCCGTGCGTAAATTACCTGCTTCAGGAACTGGCTTAAATCGCGTTTTGCTATCTGATTATTTGGTGAATCTGATTAAAAAGCTGTGGCTGTTTATCGAACTTCTTGTTGTGCCATATATACCACGTCTCCACCATTTAATGACCAGCAAGTATCATGATTTGATATGTTGGCACTCTTTCTCCATTTAGTATCATTTCCTTTGATGGATGGTACAAAGTGGACTTAATCTGATTCTCATCAAGTATCCCCTTCTTGATGCTATGGAATTGGCTTTTACTGTCAGTTGGGTTGGAATTTGTTTTTACTGAAGTCTTTGGGTCTCCCTTTTGGAACTTTGTTTGATGATCACCACATTGTGCAGTATCCAAGAGCGTCAGAGGAGCGTGAGCCCTTATCAGCTAACCATGAGACCGTGGTTGCACTCTCCACGGCGCTCTTAGTTGACACAAATTTGGAAACTTCAGCTCCTGACACTTACAGACCTCCTCCACCCCCTCTTCCATACGAGGCAAATCTAAGCCGTCCTCGAACACCACCCAATAATCAAGAAATTTGTGTCAACAAGAATGATGATGCAGTTCATACATCAAATACTGAAACTGTCGAAGAAAGAAAATCTGGCAACATCCTGGAAACAGCTGATGATGACCTGAAGAAATCTGACTGCAAAGTGCAAAAGGATATTGAACTAGCCTCATCAATGGATATAGAAGTTGAACTTGAAAAGTCTGGGGAACTTAAAAAGTCCACTGAACCTCTTGTTTTGGCAGTAGAGGAATGTCCCACCTGTCTTGAAGGTAAAAAGGATATCAAACTAATGATCTTTAATGTTTATAGTTGCTTCTGAAGTCTTTAGGATTTGTTTGGATCAAGGAGTTGTGGAGCGAAATGAAAATGTAATGGATTTCTCTTCACTAATTTGACATGTATTGCTCCTATTTTCTTTTCCCTTGATAAATCCCTCCACAAATCCTTGATCCAAGTACAACCTTAGGCTCCGCTTGGAATGATACAGATTTAAAATTAAGGTATTTGACTTCATTATGCCACCAGAGTAGTTCAAGTTGGGATTTGATAGCTTAGAGCATCTCTAGCCCTTAAATAAAAGCTTGATTCGGTATGAAACACACTAATGGGTAAACTCAATCAAAGCATAATTTTGAGTAAAGCTACGTTAATGACATGTAAATTTGTGAGAGAGTAAATACCCTTCAAAAGTTTGACTCTCCCTTGATTGGAGTGCAAATCTGATTGCAAAGACTAGAGTGAGTGTTGGAGGTTTTTACTCAGATTTGGGTTCCGAGTAGGAGAAAGGGGTAAGGTCTGGAGATGCTCTTACATGTGGAGTTTGACGTTGAATTCAGAAGCTTTATTGTAAATTTGTAATGGATTTGGAACTACTATTTTCTAGAACTGATTTGACATCATGTTTTGTCTCTATTCAATTTTTTCTTTTTGCATTTATTGTTTTGGTCTCAATTTTTTGTGGATTATTGGTTCGTCTGAATGAGACGAATCTAACAAGTATAAAATTATATCCAAAAGCTAAAAAAAAGTCACTAAAGACGACGAATAAGCACAAAAAATACCCTATTTGTGAATTATTTTTGTCTTTTTTGAACTTTTTTCAAATTTGGTCCATGATTTATAATTTTTTTGAAAACTCTCGTCAAGACGAACCAATAATCCACAAAAAGATGACGAAAAACAAAAAAATGCAAAAGAAATTTCAAATAAAAACGAAACAATAATTGAATAATCAAGTCAATTCAAACCTAGCCTAATGGATTGCTTTTTACTCCCAATGAAACACTAGTTTCACAAGCCACCTACAGCTAAACTGCTTGCATTTTTTGTTTCAATTGGACATAAAATCCCTTCATTTGAAATCCATAACTATCCAAGCAGAGCCTTACTGTTGCAATCAATCTGAGTCTGTCTTTGGAATTACAGTTGCAGTTGGCATCCCATGTTGTGTTTTGTTGCATATAATTTCTTTGCGTATCTGCAGAGTATGATGATGATAATCCAAAAATCATCACAAAATGTGAGCATCATTTTCACCTTTCATGCATTCTTGAATGGATGGAAAGGAGTGACACTTGTCCAGTGTGCGATCAGGTTTGGTCCTTGATTTATTTGCCTCAAGTTACTTATTTATTCTTGAGGGATCTACTTTTGTTTGGATCGATGATTAATTACTGTAAATCTCGACGCAACATTTTTCTTTCTATGCAGGAAATGATATTCGACCCCCCTCTCGGTGGCTAGCTATGTGATACTCTTCAATCAAAGATCTTGCCCTTCAGAATTTGAAGTTCTGAGTAAGAGGTTATTATGGGTGGGGGAGGGTTGTCATTTTTTTCATCTTTGGCCTTGCAGTGAGCTTTGTCTATAGTCATTTTTCTTCTTATATTCTCTCTTAAATGCCAAGCATTATTGTGAGTTCATTTTATTGAGCTTGGAAAAAAAGACTCGATAAGAGAAAGGAAAGCAAAAAATCAAAGGGAGATCAGCATAATACAATACCCTAGGTCCATTTTCTGTTTTCTGTAAATTGATCCTTGATTTTCAGATATCAGATAAATCATCTTGTTGATAGAATTGAGAGGTGCATAGAATTGGAAGAAATAGAGTTGCAGCTAGATATTTTGTCAAACAGAAGAGAACCAGTGTTGTCTTTAGTTCCGTTTTTTTTTTTTTCCATATTTTTTTGGAAGCAACAAGAACCTGTTTGTTCTGTGTGTGTGTGTAAATAGCTTCTCTGCAAAATTATGATTCTTGTTTATGTGCTTCTCTTTGTAGCTGCAAGTTTGGCACCTTCGGTAGCAATATCCTATCGGAACCGGGGACTTTGTTGTGCACGTCAGAGTGTGTTGTACGTTAAACCGACGTCATTTTGGCGTCTAAAATGCATCTGACGTTTAGATTTCCAAGACATTGCGTCTAGATGAAGAATGCATTTTAGATGCTAAAACTTCGTTTCGATGCGCAATATATTCTGCTGCACAACAGATTCCCGTGCTCTATTCATTTCCATGGCTCCTTGCATATCATTGTACTATTGTATTCCTAATAGAGCATTATGATGGTGGTAGGTTCATTCTGTCTGGAAAAGAAAGGTTTACTTAGAAGGCTGTTGTCTTATGAGACTTTCTTGTCTGATAATCATTGCGGATTTGTGGACTAAGAAATAATGAATAAAAAGAGTTTTTAAGTCCACTATTAGTAAAACTGTGAAAGGTTATCGGTTATGATAACCGATCATGATTTTTGAGATGATTGATGTTTCTGTCAAGCCTTTCTCATTTTAGTGCTTGCCCTCTGAATATTCAATAGGGTCTTTTAGTCTCTTGATTGGAGTGAGAGTAGGGGTCGCGAGAGAGCAGAGCGTATCGTCCTACCATAGTAGCGAGTCTGTTTTTCAATCTTAATCAAGATAGGTCAAGGGTGTGTTAGAACGGTCGGTAGCTGCTTAGTCTCATCCGAGAGTCTAATCTTTTTGTGCTACATTTTTTCTTTGGAAAAAAATAAAGAGAGAGAAGGGGTTGGCTGTTTAACCAATAATTGTAAGAGAGGACGGCATTCTGTCTTTTGGGATTGTCTTGGCAATGGTTTAGTTTGGATTGGATAGGTCCAGGTCCAATTTCACGCCTTATGACCGAAGGGGAGTCAGCGTGGCGTAAAGTGAAGAGTGGTGGAAGTAGAGCAAAATTCCCTTTAGTGGTATTCAGAAGGTGTAACTTAAGGCAACAATGAAAAGGGGCGTGATATCTTAACTAGGGACTTATAGTTTAATTGGTTAAAATATGCCATTCGTAATGGTTATATTGTAGGTTCGAGCCTACTAAGCCTACCACCCTTTTACTACAAGCACCTTTCTAATAAGCTTTGTAGACAACAAGATACCCACCTAAAAAATACTTTTATTTTATGCCAAAATATTTTTTTCTAGTGTACTGGTGGGGTGCTTTGGCATACATATTCTTACTTGGCAGTCTAAAGTTGAACCACTCACAAGAATTTTCGAGGTGTTCATGAGTTGATTATTCTTAAAATTATAAATTACAAATTATATATATTTGAAGTACAATGACAATTATAAATGTATTTGGATGATATGGATAGGGGGGTGTTTGGCCAATTATAATTTGCATTTTGCATTTTGTGATTTTTCATTTTTTGGTGCTTGGCAATGGATTATAGGAGTAAGTATTGAATTATATATTTATATTGTAGGAAGTAGAACCCAATTTGTTTGGACTCAATTATTTATAATGTATTTTGGCTGAATTTAATGTATGATTTTGTTTGATTCCGTATGATAAATGACAAAATTGTTCTCCAATATAACTCTAATTGGAATAATTTAGCTCAAATGGTAGCCAATAAGTCAATGATTGAAAGTTATTGTGTTTTTTATTTCCTACCACGCTCTTATCACGTGTACGAATTAAAGTATGAAATCTTATTTTACTCGCAGTAATTTAGCTTAAATAGACGTTAATAATTTGGTTTGGCCAAGTGAAGCCTAGAATAATATGCATTTTGTAAAATGAATTGGAGAATGTAAATTTAAATTAATTACTTTCCAAAGAGATTTTGGATTTTATATAAATTTGCATGTCACCCATTTAAAAGATATACTCTGTATTATGAATATTTTTATTAATTTCAAATTTTATATTTTATAATATAAAATTTATAACCTAATAAATAATTGACTAATTTTTGCGCCATAGTGGGGTTGGTATATACATTGAGAACTCAAAAGGTTTTTACCGAAGCAATTTTTTGATTTTTGCATTTTACCACTCAAAAGAATAATCGGCATCTCTATCGTATTGAAACGTCACATTTTCTCAATAAATTTTAGCATGATATGAGCTATTTAAATAAATTTATGGCGACTAAAATAAATCTTCTTGAACTAAATAACAATATTAGTTGTGTAGCGTGTGATCATTTAATAGTTCTTTTCTCAAAAGAAATTCTAATTTATCAGAGAAAAATATCCAAATTTATCAAAAAAATAATTTTGGAAATTTTAGCATGGGAAAGAAAGGATTGTACAAAATTTGTAGGGTTTAAACACCCTAAAGCATGCATTGCCAAAATTATTATTTAGAAATCGATTAAGAGTTCAAATCTTGGCGAATTAACTCGATATCAATTTTGTACGGTTGACAAAAATATTTGTTGGGAAAAATGTGGCTTCGGGATCGACTGTTAGCGATGGAACTGATGTAAAAATACGAAATAAATATCATTTTGAGCCGTGTTGTAATACCGCTTTTGAAAAAATAGCATTAACTTCCTCCCAATTAATATGGTTCAGGTTCAATGGGTGATTGAGCGATGAAAATCTAAAAATTTAAGCCGAATATGGCAAATTATTGACCCTACAATAATTCAATAATCCAAAGTAATTATTAGCCAAATTCAAAATAATTATTTGTCAATTCATTTAGTAATTTAATTCACACTAATCTACTACCACTGTCTATAGAAAAAACATAAAAAAGGGGTCTTGTAAAAAAAACTATGTATGTGGGTATAATAATTAGAATTTAATAATATACTTGTTTTATAGATTTAATCATTAAAATCACATTTATAGTTAGGAAAAATCAAGATGCTGAGGTATAATTTCAGTATGAAAACTTTAAATGCAGTCATAATCTAATGGCAAATTAATTAATTAAAAGTAAATTTCAAATCCAGAGGGATTACAACTATATGGTAGCGCCTAATTTTTTTGCTAAACACAATTAAAGTATTCCTTAACGAGTGTTTTACTCTAAATACTTGTTAAGAATGTTTTAACACCTACAATGACCGTACGATTCGAAAATAGAGAAATTCTTTAATCTCTGAAAATATTTTTTAAAAATATTTTTGAATTTTAATTCGATGGATGAGATTCAAATTGAGTACAAATTCAAGTGAATTTAATCGAATAATTTTGAATTCGAGGATGTTTCAGAAAAAGTTTCCTGGTATTGTAGTCTTGCTCCGGGAAAATAACATTGGGTTTAGTGCTTTCCAAAAATGACTAAGGCCTTCTTTGGCCTAAATTTTTCAGGATATCATTATTTTTCGGCCATTGTATTGTTATCATATTTGTGTCAATTTTTTAAAATTAATTATTTTTTGGCCATTGCCATTGTTATTGTTATCCTATATATTTTATATTTTTCTGATTCTTATTCTCAAGACGAAGAAGAAATCGAAATTTTTTGACAAAAAACTATATAAAAATCACGAAAAATCAAATAAAATTGACTGTATTTAACAAAATATATTTAGTCCAAACGCAGAGTAACTAAGGTTCCATTGCAAGGAAGGAAAAAAAAGAGCGTAATAATATTTTATTTTGTATATAATCAGTTAATAAAAAAGTTACGGAACTTGTTTTTCAAAAAAAATCATTAGAATTAGTTTCTTATCAAAAATTTGTCTTCCAAAAAAATATAAAATTTTACAAAAAGAAAATCTTGCTTTTTCTTCTGATGTAATTAGACTGAGTTTGAATAAAATTATTTTTTTGTTAATGACAATCGATATAATTTACTTTTTTTTGTATAATTTTTTGTTTTTTTATATTTTTTCATTCGCCTAAACTTGAATAATTGATTTTTAAAAAACTAATTAAAAGAAAGTAGGATGGTAAAAATAGTAAAAACAGTAAAAATTTATTTTTTTTCAAAAAATCCAACTTTAGTTGGTTTTTCGAGATCTTTGTTTATATTTTTTACTTTTTAGATTTCATTCATTAATACCTGATGAAACCAATTTATTTACTGCTATTGTAACAATTTTTTTAAAAAATAACAAAAATAAAATAAAATACAGTGAGTACTTAATTTTAGTCAAACCAGTTCATACCTTGACCTTTATATATCATCTCCATTACACAGAGACAAGCCTGTGTCCAACAGAAAGAATTAGGGTTTGCTTATCTTCCTAGGTGGGATTTCCCCCCTCCCCTTCATAATCAAAGATTTGTCTCCAATACTCAATCTACTCCCACTGGCTTTTTACCCCCTCCTAATCAGGATTTCCATATCCACAATAATTCCCTTCCTATTTTCTCCATCTTTTTTCACATTTCCTTGCCATATATATATGTATAGCCTACATTTCATTTTCCTAAAAATTTTCGCTACATTGTTTCACCTTCAGCTGATGTGCTGGCAAAGCTCCACTCTGTTCCTCATTTTCACATCAAAATAACCCCCCAAAATCGGGGCTTTTATTTTTTACCTGGTTTTCAGTCTCAGTCTTACAACCCATGTCTCGATTTCCAGTTGATGAAGAACACTTGTGGTGGCTAAACTAGAAAAACCCACATGCATATACATAGAGGTAAATTTGTTTACAAACAGAATATAGCATGTCTGTGGGGTGTATCACCTTGTTGTTTTGCCTTTAGCATTAATGAAATCTGATCTGATTACTCGGTTCTCTTTCTGATTGTCTAGGGTTGTTGGTTTTCTGACTGTACATATATTGTTGAAAAGAAATAAGGAAAGAAGAAATTGATGTTAATGGAAGGATGGTCAACATTTAATGATGGGTCTAATTTAGATGAGGCTGGTTTTGTTCATGCCTTTACGAGTAAGAACAAGTTATGTTTTGATCTTGATTCGTCGATAAAACATGGTAATGTTGATGATTGTAATGAAAGACTGAGGAGTATGTTTGATCAAGTTCTTTTGGGTTTTTGGGGGGAGGTATCTAGAGAGAACCACATTCGGCCTATTCCGGCATTGTTTGGGGACGGGCAACCGGCTGATTTGTTTAAGATTTTCTGGGTAGTTTGGAAGAGAGGTGGGTATGATTCTGTCTCGCGGAATGGTTTGTGGGCTTTTGTGGCTGAGGAATGCGGGTTGGATGGTAGAGTAATGGCATCTGTAAAGCTAGTTTATACGAAGTACTTAATTGAGTTGGAGCAATGGTTACGAAAAGCTATTAGAGGTAAGAGTTTGGGAAAGGGAGAGAGTGAAATTGGTGGGAAATATGGTTTGTTGTTGTTGGAGCTACAGAAAGAGTGTAGAGGTCTATTGTGTGACGAACAAGGTGTGAAGAACAAAGGCAGGAAACTTGTCGAACTGGAAAGTAAGAAAAATGGGAAATGCAGTGATTTGGATATTGATAAGAGAGAACTGAGTTTGCTGGCTGTTAGATGCATA
The DNA here is from genome assembly GCA_019985065.2 of Arctostaphylos glauca. Taxonomy (NCBI): domain Eukaryota; kingdom Viridiplantae; phylum Streptophyta; class Magnoliopsida; order Ericales; family Ericaceae; genus Arctostaphylos; species Arctostaphylos glauca. Next base: position 2,565,968 of record JAHSPW020000010.1, read on the forward strand.
AACAAAGTGCATGTTAATGTGGAGAAAAAAATCGTCGATGATAATGAGAAAATTTGTTTCGATGATCAGAACAAAGTTTCTGTTTTGGACACGCCTGTTGTAAAAAATGTTTATTTTTCACAGAAGAGAAAACGGGAATCTCTATCTTGGTTAGGAATGCTCAATTGGGTTATTGAAGTTGCAAAGCATCCTCTTGATCCTGCAATTGGGAGAATACCCGAGTGCTCTAACTGGAAGGATTATAACAGCAAGGATTTGTGGGTCCAGGCTTTGTTGGCACGGAAAGTGCTTTTGAGAAGACGGCATATTGATTCAAAAGTTGAAGAATCTGTCTTGCAGGTACAGTTACTCATCTGTTTGTTTCATTTGTTCTAGTATCTCAAAAGGTAATACAAGTAAGGAGTTCTTATATAGTTGTGCTAGTTTGTTTCTTATCAAGGTTTTAGCTTTCGCAGCATATCCATGTTTAGTGCCCTTGCTCATGAGTTACTAGAACAGGAAAACTTTACACTTTTTTAGTGCCCTGTCTCACATCAATAGAAATTTCCATCATTCCTTATCTTTCATACGGCCGGTTTTAAGTTTGAATCCTTGTAGCTCTTGCCATCTTGTAACCATTCAGATCACTTGGGGAGAAGCATCTATCCTTTTACACATTCCATTTCGTTTGTATACTGGCTTGACTTCATAGTATGGTGATGTACTACGTTTATAAAGTCATTATTAAGCTTACTGACACAAAAAGGTGTTCCCTGGAGAAAGGCATCCTGTGAATTAAGGCTGCATGCAAGCAGAGAACAATTGTAAAGAGAGTGAGAGAGAGAGAGAAAGAGAGAGTTCCACAGCTCAGATAGTATGTTGGATCACGATCCCAAAAGCTTAAGCTACGAGGAAATGAGCCCCACAATATACACCAAGCTATCCGACAACTTACCCTCCCAAGTATTTTCTTTTACATAGTTATGTTCCATGGGAAATTATAGTGTACATGAATTTCTGATCTTGCTTTAAAGCCTATATATGTTCTTCTTTCACTTTTATCAATGCCCATTATACCATTATAATTGTCTCAGCTGCCTTACCCTCCCATATTATGCATCTTTCTTTTGCAAAGGCTTGCACCTTTTTGTTTCAGCACTCTCTCTTTTTCTAATCTATTGAGCTTTCCTTACCTACCTATACACGATTAATTTTACCTTGCAACATCCTATTAATGTGATGCCTAATAAGGTGAAGTTCAGCAGTTTGAATCTAAATCTGTTATTTTAGACGCATTGTTTGGCATGTGATGAAGCAATTCATTAAACAAGGTTATCAAAAAAGAAAAAAAAAAAGGAAGTATAACGCGTTACAATTCAGATACTGATGTTTGAAGAATGCATGGATTTTTATCTGTTATGCAAATGAAATGGAGTATAATGTACTGGCGGGGACATTGATAGTTTGATTTCTTCACTCTGGGGGAGACCATGAATATAGTGTTTCTTGGTTTAGGCCTTTTAAAATTATGTCAAGACCTTTAAGCAGGCAAAAAATCTTCTGAGCGCTTATTGCTTACCACAGATCACTGGGTAATTCAATTAAGCCGTGTTTTCTGTCATTTGCTAATGTTACAATATTTGTACCAATCTGTTTTGTCCAGAATAAATGCCTATCTATTCTGTTAGGGAGCCTGATCTTGACCCTTTATAAGATATCCCTTCCTGCTTGGCTCTTGGAGTAGCATCCAGCTGTGTTTGGAACCGCTCACAAATTTTCAAATATGGATTTAGAAAGAGAGTTACAAAATGGGGTTTGGGCATTTTCCTTCCATTTGACAACACAATAATTGAAATCTTCCCTGAAAAACTTGATATAAGTATCTCCATAGGTGGATGCATGAAGGAAGCAAAAAACAGGCAAGAGGTCGGGATGCGAAAATTTAAGTAGAACATTAGATAATGGTTCAAGTCAGCAACATTAAATCCACCGGTAAGCCACATTTCAATTATGGACTTCCACACATCTATGCAGCTATATTGTTTGTACCGTCCACTATATTATGGTTCATTATTTTCTTTGCACTAAAACGTGTGGTCTTGGCCTTTCCTGTGCCTTTCTTTTGTTGTCATATCTGATTTTCCTCATATTACATCGTCATATACCTTTCCCCATAAATGCAATTGACTTGCCTTGCAATATTTACTATTGGAATATCATTTTTAATTTCAGTAGCGTAACTATTTAAGTAGGGAATTTTATAAAATTTTCTCTTATATCACATAAGTTCTGCCCAGCCTCCTCAAGGAATGGTTGTTGCAGAAGTTCAGAGAGAGCTTTTTCGCATTTAGGTAAGATATCATGAAAACTATGCTTGACATGGATGTCCGACAGGATACTCCACCTTAGAAGTGTCCTTACTCTTAGACATTATGCCTCGAAATCTTCAATTTGTGAGTAGCAGGACAAAGAGGTATTGACTTGTCGCTATGTTTCTATGAGAAGTCTTAATTTGTCGTTTTCCGTGAACTGTTTCATATATCACATTTCTTTAGCAATAGAAACAAACTAATCAATAACCATGGTCTGAACATGCAGAAGAAGCTGAAAATGCATCCATTGATGTACGAGGATAGCGATGTTCTCAATCATCGACCTGCAGAGGGATTAAGAAGCAGTGAACGAGTTCCTTCTTCCCCAAAACCCCGTTTCTGCCCCTGTTGCAACTCCTGCTCTGCCTCTCCAAGAAAATTGGTAACTACCCTGAATAAAGTGGAAGTCGAGAACAAACCAAAGGAACAACCTCATCTGAGTGTGGATATATGCCTCACCAATCAAATTGATGGCATCTCCACTGATGAGCCTATCCAAAAGCATGTTTCTGTGGGCCCTCTCTTTCAAGCTGAAGTCCCTGAATGGACTGGCGTAGTTGCCGAGAGTGATTCAAAGTGGTTAGGCACGAGGTTGTGGGCCCCACAAAAAAGAAAACACAAATCCTGTATGGAAACAGATCCTATTGGGAAAGGGAAACAAGATTCTTGTAGCTGTCAAATTCGAGGTTCTGTTAGGTGCATCCGATTTCATATTGCTGAGAATAGGATGAAACTGAAGCTCGAACTTGGGTCGTTGTTTTATCGTTGGGGGTTTGACCGGATGGGTGAGGAAGTGTCGCTGTCGTGGACGATTGCAGAAGAAAAGAGATTTAAAGATATGGTAAGGTTGAAACCTCCATCCCTAAACAAGTTCTTTTGGGACATTGATGTTTTGAAGTTCTTTCCTACTAAGACAAAGGAGAAGTTAGTCAGATATTACTTGAACGTATTCCTCATCCGACGCAGAGCGTATCAAAACAGGGTGACTCCAAAAGACATAGACAGTGACGATGACGAAACAGAATTTGGATGTATAGGTGGTAGTTATGGGTATGAGTCTGTTCCAGGCTCCAAATTACTGATATGCACTGAGAATAAGCAGTGCATTGATTTTTAGTTCGAGCTTAGGTGCTGGGCTCTCAGAGAGCTAGGGAGGTTGCTACATGGTGGTCTCATGTTGTATGAGTGGGAATTTTGAATGAGCACAATGTAAAGTCTCTGTAGTTTTTAGTCCAATTGGTTTTGGCAGCTGTTGTACAGATCATCTGGGTGGTGGCTTGTGAATATTGTGGCGTGATGCCAAATACTTGGATTGGTCAATGCTGCAAGTTTTGAAAACATACATGTATGTACTTTTGAAAGGCAAGTTTAAATAGTATTCGAGTTTTGGAAGTCCTTGGATGTGTTTTGAGTGCCATTCTGCTCATGTTATTACTCCATTTGCAGCTTCTTTGATCAGCTTTAGATTCTCGCACGCGCACACTCATATTTGTATATATGTAGACATATTTATTGCATATGTTGCATATGGTGTGACTGCAAGTATACGATGCTTCTTGAGAAAATGGGTGTAAGCCGAAAAAAGACTAAGATTGACTCTGAATCTTTTGGGGATTCTGGAAAGAAATGTTATAGCAGAAGCAATATAAGAATGCAATCGTCCCTGATTTGGGAGAAACGTTGGAAGTAGGATATACTAAGAATGTGACAGATATAATTGCTCTACCGTGTTTTTTGTTGCCAAGAAAACGGGTGGAGGAGAGACTATCGGCTATAATAACCTCTCTTGGACGTGATCACATGGACTCCAGACACGCGGAGGGGTCGTGAGGGACCATTTGTCCATAGGTTTACTCCTTGTTCATCTACTTTACTTATCATCCCCTGATATTCTGATTCTACTCATCTGTGACTCTAATCCTGGTTTTTTGGGAGGAGAAGAGTGATTGATTTGTGTTTCTCATTTTGAAAGACTCTTTGCATTGCAATAAAATGGCATTAGCTTGTTATGTGAATGCATGCAAATAAAAGCTATGCAATGGCCACTGGTTTGGTGGCAATGCTATTCCATGAACACCATTGGTTCAAAGCAAAGTAATTTATCTCATACCGTATAGGCCAGTACATACCGTAACGGCCACCTAGTGGTACCAACCCTCCTACTATACCGTTTCGGCCTGCTTTGGTCAGTTCTGGCTTGCTCTGGTTTGTTCCGGCCAATACCGTACTATTCCAACCTGTTCCACCTCCTAACTGTGAAGATATTTGAAAGCACCATCTTCTAAAGCACGTTTTTACAAACCACAAGGATTGGAGTTATTGAATGTTGCTCAGCGCTATTATAACTTAACAACTAAAAAACTTTGCGTCGCGGATTTGGATTGATTGGACGGGTGAGCTAAGATGTGAATTGTGGGCTAGGAGTAAGCTATATGCTGATTTCTCTCTGTGAGCTAGTTGTATTTGATATGGACGACATAAGTACTCAATAGGACCTGCCAAGTGCTCGACTCAAATCTAAATAATTTTCTCTTGATCAATGAGTGAGAAAGCAAGAGTCAGTCAGAAAGTCACCATAGCCGAGTCATGTTTTCAAGTGATTCAATTTGTGAGAGATGAAAAAAGAGTTGTCGTAAAGTAGTCTTTATCCTATCTATCTTCAGATTGTCCATATCTATCGACGAGGATAACGAGTAGTACAAATGTGGGGTGATGGATTCTCATATTGTGAGATTCACAAAAAGCGTCCAACTTAAATTCAATTGGTATTAGTGGAGTAGATTCTAATTATATTAACCAAACATGAATGGTTGAGGTTTCCTTCTTCGTTCTTGAGCACAAAAAAAAATGATGTTTTACTTTACTCCCTCAACTAAAAACTTTTTTCCTGAAAATAATTCTTTTACATTAACTTTTTGACAAATAAACGAAACCTAATGATATGTCTTACCTACCTTTCTATATCGATTGCAAAAGCATACGAGGGAACATTACCTATGGAGTTTTAGAAAATATCTAATGATGGGAGCAAAAATGCTATTTGCAAGGAAGGGTATTTTGAATTCACACGAATAGTTTAACTCCTCAAAGCTATGGGTACGCTGTTCGGGATACCATTCTCTGTAAATAACATTGTTAGACGGGTAGAGTCAGGGAATTTTCAAGCCAATTACCTATGAGAAAAGCATCATCATCATCATCAGAAAAAATAAAAAGCAACCATTATAGACTAAAAAGCAAGTAAAAAGACAAAACATAAATTAAAATATAGGACTTAAAGGGTCGAACATCTACACAAACTACAAAGAGAGACAAAAAAGAAGCCTTCGACGTGGAAAGTTGTCATTATGCTCAAGAAGTGGTATTGAAATTTAACACACAAAGTTTAACTCTATACCTGTTAATCTAGTATTCGTCCTTGATCCGTGACTGATTTTATTTATTTATTTATTTTATCGGCACAAACTACAAAGAAAAAAAACACAAAAAAGAAGTCTCGATGTGGAAAGTTGTCATAGCTCTCAACAAGTGGTATTGAAATTTAACACATAAAGTTTAACTTTATACCCGTAAACATTGTATTCGTCATTGATCCATGACTGATTTTTTTTTTTTTTTAGCGGCAAACAAAGTTTATAAAGTAAAATGTATATATTACAATGGTGTGTAAGGACTAAGGATCAGTGTCAATCTAAAAATAATGAAAAGGGGAGATCTGACACTCTAACACAGAGAGAGAGAGAGAGTCAAAGAAAGGGGAAAGCAAAGGGATTGGCTAAATTTGGACAAATACAAAAGATAGGGTAACTTCCAAAATCATAGGCAAAGAAGTAGAACAATGTGCAGTTCTGTGAGGCTTTTAGCTAGGGGTGTAAGACTAAACCGGAAAATCGGACCAAACCGGTAAACCGGACCAAACCGTTGGTCCGGTCCGATTTTGGGAGCAGACCGGTCCGGTTTGATTTTTTTTGAATTGTTTCAGTTTGGTTTTCGGTTTTTGAGTTTTTGGTGCCGGACCGGACCGGTTTTAACCCTAAGTCATTTTATACTTTATAGTTTTAAGTATTTAGGTTCTTTATGTATCACTCCCTCTGATTTTGTATTTTTTTTATTGAGTTCGTGTACTTATTTTAGTGATTTCTGAGTTCTGGTCTTCATATACTAACTTATGTTTTTGAGTTATTTGTTTATTGATTTCGCATTTGATTTGTGAGTTCATATACTAAGTTATTTTTCTAATTTCTGAGTTATTTTTTATATTTTTTTATGATTTTGGCCCAAGACCATCCAAACCGGAAACCGGAGCCAAAACCGGCCGAGCCAAACCGGACCAAACCGAACACCATCGGTCCGGTTTTCGGTTTACGTTTTTCTCAAATCGGTCAACCGGTTTGGTCCGAATTTATAGGGCAAACCGAACCAAACCGGACCGGTTACACCCCTACTTTTAGCTGCTCTGGCTTACACTTTCTTTCACTTCAGTTGTTTTGGCAGCCAAATCATTGTAGGGCACCATAACACAGCCAAAGGATCAAAAAATATATAAAACTTCTTCCTATGTTTCCCTTTCCTCTTTCTTTTTGGCCACAAGACCCACAACTCCAAGATACATGAGCATAGCCTAAGTGATACATGAGCATGTCTCTCTTGATAGACAAAATTAAAGACATTGGTTTCACAACTTTTTTGATAATTGAACACACAAAATGCCAAAAAAGTTTAATATTTTCATTTTTTTCTTTCCTAGCAAGTGAACGAGGTCTGTGTTCATTTGGTAAACGATTTTTTTTCTAAAAGTTAAATCATAATAATTGAACTATGCATGAGACTAGTGTAAAATAAAATACTTTTGCATGACGAGTCTTAAAGAAAAACCAATCTCAGTAGAAAAGATAAAAGGTAGCACAACTTTTTTGCTAACTGAATACATAATAAAAAGTGCAAGAAAATTAAACGTTCACGTACTTTCATTTCCTTTTCTAGCAACTAAACGAGGCCAAAAGACTGCATTTTCACTTCCATGAGGACGTGACTCTCAACCAACAACAAAAAACCTTCAAACTACTCAAGGTCAAGGTGAAAAGAAGTTAATACCCAGTGAACAACAAGAGTTTCTACGTCCACATAATCAAAAAACCAGTCAAAACAATTCACTTGCACCTCGACTAATCTCAAATTGTCAAAACAACTTACTTGCACCTCAACTAATCTGAAGTCGTCAAAACAACTTACTCGCACCTTGATTAATTTGAATTCTAAAGTAGACGACCAAGTCGACTATGACAGCATCAGAATTTCCATAACTTCACCATGACAACCTACAATATTGCAAGTGATCCTTTTATTCAAGAGATTAGCACATCCTATAAAACTCAAACCAGCATAAGATTGTCGAATGCAAAGAGTTCATACATGAGATGGGGAATGAAAAAATTGAGAGATCAATTGCAAAGACAGTCAGTCAGTCAGTCAGTCAGCCAAGGCAAATCAACAATGTGATTCAGACAAGGGGTTACTACCAAAAAATGAAAAAACATAGAATCTCGAAATGGAAGTGATCTCATCAATATCAAAAATTGGTATGAGCAAGTTCTTTCTGTAAACTGTCTAAATTAGTGGTATTCTGAAGCTTCGTATGATTCTAATGTATACGAATCTATGGTGTGGAAGTATGAATTTGAACATTGGCAAGAAGCCGAGTGAGCTTGGTTAGAGTTTCACGAGCGGAAACGGTATCGGGATGATCATCACCACAGATTGCAGTTCTTATGAAAATTGCCTTCCGAATCAGATCATCCCCTATGTCAAACTGTCCACCCCTTAGCATCAACTTTGCCCTGGTTTCGAGCACAGTGGCTCTTGATAGTGCTAGCTCCTGCCATAGGCAAGGATTCAACTGGGCACTTGTCTGGATTGGTTTCCAACACAGGGATTTATCCAACCACTTTTCGACTGGGGTGACAAATGCTTGATCTGCCACTTCCAATGCATTCGTGCAGAGGCGAAGGAGTTCTAGAGCAGCGCTACACCGCGAGAACGTGATGAATGTCCTGATAGCGAGTGGCAAAATCACTTCTTTTACGAGAAACAACAATTCTGACACCTTCAGGTCAACAGTTATAGGGTCATTCCCGAATCCAAACAGCAGAAAACACGCTGCCCATATGTGTTCAGAGTGGTGGGAAATAGAGCCGCGGGTAATGACAGCTTGTACCATGGCTTGTGCAACTCCTATGACCCCTCTCTTTCGCACGTAAATCTTGATCAGTTCGTTCAACTGGATATGCCCCTCCTTCGTACAGTTTCTTGCAATATTAAACCGTAACAGCATTGAAGATGCTTCTGCTTCTGATCTCTTAATGTACGACGATGTAAACCCACAAGGTAAGGAGCGCAAAAACTTTTTCCATAACCTGGTTCTGTGGCGTTTCTCAGGTATCTTGTGAGCAGCCAGAGCTAATAGAGAAATTGGAATGGGTGCTGGTGCAAACCAACCACTTGCCAACACCATTCTTGTTGCCAAACTCCTTGGTCCATCCGAGTGATCAAATATTGAGAAACAAACCTCAAAGAGTTGCAAAAGGAAATTATTTCTTTTCAATGAATGAGTTCCCCTACCACTTCTTTGTAAGTCCCTCGAAGGCATTCGATTAATGGTGTCCAATAGTCTGCTAGGATTAATGGGAAGTTCGGAGAGAATTGCTCCTACAATGGCAATGCCCAAGGTAAGCCTTCCAAGTTTCTCCTCAATAACCTGAAGAGCATCAATCTCTCCAATTGGGTAATCCTTGACAGTTCCCTGCATTAAAGACATCGCCTCGACTCCAGACAGGTAAGAAAGTTTTAAAGGCTCCATATTCATTACACGAGGGAGGGGCGTGGATATTAGAATGTGCGTTTCTCCACCAAAACGGGGAAGAAGATCCATTATGAGTTTGTGATCCCACCAGTCTTTTTCACTTTCCAAATTATCAATCACCACTAAAAATGGAATGTTTCGCATAAGCTCCTTTCTGACCCTCGCTACGGCTAAATCTTCCTGCTCTTCAAAGCTCTTGATCCTGTTTTTCTCCAAACCACTCTCTACCTTCACATCAACCTCTAGGAATGGCCAGAGGTTCAAATAATTATGTCTGATGTATCGGCTTTCCCCTCCTACCCACAAAACCATCTTATACCTCTGGTGGAATCTATAAGCAAACTCAAGAAGTAGTTCTGTCTTGCCAATTCCAGATTCTCCCGATACACAAGCAATACCTTTCCCGTACACAACTTTGGTCGATCGCCTCCTCTGCCTTCCACCATTCTTCAGTTTTGGTGCTTCATGTGGATATTCAGTGCTTTGCATCTCTATCTCCTTTTCAGATTCTCTCCACACGACTGGTTCTTTTCCCTTCCGTCTACCACCCTCCATTTGTCGTTCTCTACGTCTTTCCTCCAGAGAACTGCTCCTACCCCAACTAATCGTAACATTCTTTCGTCTATGCTTGGCCTTCGCCTTGAGTTCAAAATAATCTGTTTCAGCATCTCCACTAACATCACCAAAAAGCATAAACTCCAGCTCGGAGAGTTCCTTCTTCCTACCAATGAAATTCTCATTTCGAGGGAAAGGAAATTCCTCCTTTTCAACCTGCTCCTTCCATTTGGTCAATCTATCCACAACACTTCTCCTTCCCAACCTCATTGCCAAAACGGTAACAATCCGAAGTATACAATCTCTCCAGTTACCATCATGAGCCTCTAGTTTCCACTCATCTACACGAGAGAGGGCACTAACAGCATCTTTCCATTCCTTCTCATGTCCATCATATACAAGCCAGAGTTCTCCACCGTCCTTCTCCCACAGCTCCCCCCTTCTCTCAACTATATCCCTCACGAGGCAATCATCTAGACCCAAGTCAAAGTACACTGGAACCAAATTCTTCTTGCCTGAGAAAAACAGTAGCTCCTCAATAGTATATGGATTTTTGAAGGATTTTCTGGTTAAGATCACAACTCCAAAAGTACATGCATCCATTGCCCTCTCAACGATTCCATGTTTTCGGCTGTTCCTACACCGAGCTCTGTCTGTTACAAAACAACTGAAACCTTGAACTTCCAACTCGGTACGAAGCCAATTGGTAAATCTCAGCAGTAAAGGCTTGCGACCGTGAAAACCTATGTACACATCACAGCTCCTCAGCCTGTGAGAGGGAAATGAAGTTGAAGTCTGAGTGTATGAAGTAATTCTCTCCATCTTTTTTTGCTTGTCTCTGTGCTTGGAATAACTGTTTCCATAAGGAGAACGGGTTTCGTTAGAAATGCCAATTGAGGAAGGAACGTGGTCCAACTTCCAAAAACGACTAGAAGTAGATGCTGCAAGGATAGATGAAACGTCCGATGATGCAAATCTGACATTTTCCTGTGACTCGGGGTCTGGAATTCCTGGACTGGTACTAAGGAAATCGATAGCTCTCTTGGTTGGGATGTCGGACTGTGCCTGTACATGACAAACTGGCGACCTTGGAGAGAAAAATGGTGACTGATTCGCGGAAAAGAATGCTGACGAGGAAGATGATAGAGTCCTTAAATTTGTGCTGCGCAACGATCCAAATCTGGAGCTTTCATCATGAAGATCCATATTAATAGGGTCACTGCTTGATATTTAAACGGTCACTAGTTCCTTTTAAGGCATGATATCCAGTCCATGCTACATTTAGAGAGCTGCTGTGAAATGGAAATAAAGGATTTAAGTCTGATATTTAAATACAAAAATGGGGCCAAAAAGATGTTAATACCACAACCTGAGTACTCCATCATGTATAATCATCTCTGAAAGTTAACTCAATAATATCAACTTTCTGGTAAAGACATTCATCTTGACAATTTTGATAAAGTAATTTGAAAGCGAAGCAGGATTTGGGGCTGTAGTGTAACCCCAGCAGTGCGCGTGTAGTGCAAGCAAAAAGATAAAATTTTGCTCACTTTGCCCTCAAAACTACATCATTTTGACTTCATGCATTTTGGTAACAATTCGCTAGATAAGCCAGAACAACGTGGTTTTGAGGGCAAAACGGGTAAAATTATGTCGTTTTGCTCGCACTACACACGCACTACAGTCGTCCCAAATCCGAGTGCAGAGGGGGAAAACAAAATAAAGCCTACAAGCTACCGGTAAACATAGTAAATTTGTGGGTAGCCAAAAGATGTCTTTCTGTTTTTTCTATATTCATCAGACACATATTTCCCACTTTATGGCTAAAATTGCAATTATTTGGAATTAAAAGAAAAGGGAAAAGGTAAGAAAAAGGGAAGAAACCCTATAGGTTTGAGCATTAGAAAAGCAAATGCGCAATGTGTGTTTTCAGAAAGTAGCACAAACTAAAATTCAGTAGGAGAGATGCTGAAAATTCATGCTTATCTGATACATGTAAACACATCCAAGACCTATACATACAGAGAATGTAGCTATAAGTGAAAATAAACCAATTTTTTCCTAGTTTCAGGAAAAAAAGCATAGAATCTACAAAAGACTTGGGGGCAGGATAGATCTAAATGAGCACTTCAATCAAAAAAGATTTTGCTCAAATCTAGAGAATGATTTTTCTGACTAGAAACAATGAACCAAAGATTCCAAGTGAATTCAGATCCGAAAACTTACTTGCTCCACAATCACGAATCTTATGACTTTGATGTTTGATCTTTCCCACTTAAACTCAAGCAAACCCAGTTTCTCAAATCGAATGATTCCAAAGCAGAAAGATCAGAAACCGAAACTGGTTTCCAAAATCAACAAATTAGACTTCATCAACCTGCCGAAGGAGTAATAGAGTAAATAAGGATAGATGCACTAATGGGGAGCTCTAATTGTCTAATGCACACACACAAAAAAAGTTTACCATATAGAAGCAAGATTCGAAGGAAACCAGTTTTGCAAAGTGAGATTTTCGAAAGGGAAAAAAATGTATGATTGAATCAATGATAGAGTGAAATGGGTTTACCTTTTCAGACAGAAAATGAGTAGAAGGTTTCATCTGCTCTTTTTCAGAGTCCACAGCCCCGTCTGTGACGCATCTCTCTCTCTCTCTCTCTCTCTAAAGATGCAAGCACTGCTCTCATTCAGTTAGGAGGAATTGAGAATTTGGACTAATGACTGAAAAGAAGTACCGGTGGAGCCGGGGTACATGGGACCCAACAAAAGAGGACGGATATGAGCAGAATATGGCAATGTCGAACATGTTTACGCAGAAAAAGATATTATAAAATGGTTTATTATTTTAGAATTTGTTTATTTTTTTGAATTCTGATATTTGAGTATTATTTTTTTTGATCAAGAGCCTAATTAAAATCCAATAGAAAAGACCTGTGTTTTGAAATTAACCTTGTATAAATAAATCTCTCGTTTTACTATATTATCTTTCTTTTTACATCTATTATATTTTTTAACAAATTTAATTTATTAACAAATGGGTCGTAGAGACCTTTTCTGGCCTCGTGGGTTCACACTTCACAATTTAGCAGTCCCTTTATTAGCGATCAAAATTATGTGGTAGATATAGTAAGAGAAGAGATATAATAGAAGACGGAATTTATTATAGAATTGTGAATAATAATAATTGTTTGAGTATTTTTGAGGACTAAGAATACGATAGAAATGAGTAGGTATATGGCGTTCTGATAATTAAAAATGATATTTGTATAAATAGAAGGCAGACATAGGAGGGTGATAAGATATGGATAAGGGGATGGGTGAAATATTTTTATCTCCCTCTAGGCAAATAAATTAGTACACTGGATATCATATCCGAGGTCCAAAGAAGTAAACAAATTTCGAATATAATAAGCCAGATAATAATATCTATGATGATAATTTTATCCCCTCCTTTGACTTTTAAGGCCTTGTTTGGTAGCAGTCAAATGAGAGAGATAAAATTTGAATTCGGGATTTGTTAGGGGTTTGAGACTTTAGATATTTTATCCGCCTCGAGGTGGATAAAATTTGGACACCCCTTCTCATATTTATATCTTATTTCCTTCTTTATTCCTCTTCTATTTACGCAAGTGTCATTATTAATTACAAGAACATCATTATGAATTATGAGAATGCCATCCGTATACCTATATCTATCATATTTTCTTCTTCAAAAAATACTTAAACAAGAATTTTCATAACTATTCACTTCTATATAATAACTCTAATCTTCTATTATATTCCTTGTCTTACTGTATTTATTATATCCCTTTCATAATTTTAACCGACAACAAACGGATAGTAACAGACAGCCCCTAGGAGCCAAATCTTGCAAACATCAAGTTTTTAAAGCCAAAATCTTTTATCTAATGTAAAACAAAATCTAACAAAAATTTTAGTTGACCATTCGAGTCCTTTGATCTGATGTAAAGGCTTGGAATATATAATTGAACAACTCATGTTTATTTTAAAGTTAATAAATTATCATAGTTTGACAATTTTTTGTATAGCTGAGGCATCCGGCTGACTTTAGAATTATCTCAACTTATTGTTAATTAATTTTCGGGGGGACCAATCTCACCGTTCACTTGTGGGGGTCTCCATTTAAAACCAAGGCTTTGCCACCGTCCACTTTCAGTTTGAAAAATTATAAATCAAAATTTTTTATTCAGTCCGAATTTTCTTCCAAACGGAACTGATTACACCCCAGTTCCCTCTTATCTCTTTTCATTGAACAAATGTCATGATGATGTTATGCCTATGCATTTACATGTATATTTACTAATTTTTCATGACTACTTCTCAATCCATTCTAGTTTAATTTGATAAACTATATATGAAACACATCAATTTAATGTTTTTTTATTCACAAAAAAAAAATATAATTTTTCACATACTCGTTACATGGTTCCTAAGTCAGCCAAAAGACCAATGTTCTATTAAATATTATGAAAATAAAAATATACCTATGAACCAAATTGTAATTAGAGTCATCTACTTGTTCTATAAACTCAACTAAAAAATAAGATATATTTTGATTAACTTCGAATTATTATTAACATTTTCAAAGCTTTAACCTGAAATGATTTATACATTATTTTGGGTCTAGAGAGAAAGTTAGCAATAAACTAATATATATATTAGTCATTTTTGTATTTTGCCCACAAATATAATCAGTATTTGACACAATTTATATAAATTAATGAGTCTTTATTTAATTATTTGGAGGGAACCTAAATGAAAGCATTTACCGTGATATTGTGAGAAACACAGTTATGGAATATGTGAGTTTACGAAAATACATTTTTGGGTTTACTGGTAAACTTGTAAATAAAAAACATAGCTTCTAAGGGTATGATAGTCATGTGTTGTTGTAATCCTTATCTCCAAAGCCTGATTCTTCTTGTTCGGGTGGTATTTTCATTTGCTCCTCTATATTTGGCATGAAATGTCAGGGACAGAAAAGTTATTCAATGGGTTGTGAAACTCGAAAAAAAAAATCATATCGGAAAAACGAACTCAAAGATATACATATGAATCTAATTGGGATGATAATTTAATTTATTCAATTCGTTCCTGATCAACCCCGTTGTCATTTTTAGGCTAAAAGCGAGAAGATATGTAAAAGTGAGAGAAGAAAAAGAGAAAGAGAGGAGATAGATTTGATCTTAAGACATTTTCTTTTAGGGAAAAATATGTGTAGAGAGAGATTTAAGAAAGATATATACATTTTATATTTTTTAGCACATGAATAAAACTTTCATAAAAGAAAAAGCGATCACACAGTAACAAAAAATCTTCCTTTTGTGTACTTGATACTTCAAAAAGTTCATTTTGTTTAATAATAAAGATTAAGGCGAAGGCACCTCACTCTGATTTAGGAAGGCTGTAGTGTAATTTCTTGTAGCACATATATAGTGCGGATAAAATGATATAATTTTATCTATTTTGCATTCGAAATTACACCGTTTTAACTTATCACGTGAATTGTTATCATAATGCTTGTGAATCAAAACGATGTAATTTCTAAGGCAAAACGAATAAAACTATGTCGTTTTGCCTACACTATACATACACTACAGAAATTGCATTACAGCTTCTCCAATTCCACCTCACTCACATAATATGGTCCAAGTTATTTCAAAGATGCAAAAGTTAGAAGTTTCTAAATCGTATTTGCGGCACACATCAAACACTACAAAACTCCAAATGGAGGCATAAACCAAATTCGTTTTATTTTATTTTTGCTAAATTTTACTAAAATCCTTATATAATTATGGTTGGCTGGAAATACAAGTCAATGGACTTTCAACCCATGTACACACTCGATCCATCTGTATTGAGATTGAGCTGGGTAATGACTATGGATGGATCTGTACATGACTTGAATTGTGAGGTTCGACAAGACCGTCTAGCATGTCACGGGACTCTACTGAGCACATGACCCCACAATTAACCAAACCTCCTCTATAGTCGGCTTGTTACCTTGGGCTTGAACTCCACCACTCATGGTATACAATCGTGCTGTCGAGGGCACTACGCTCGACACGACCAGGTATTGATGACGTATCCTCCACGTTTCGGACAATTGTCTGGATAGACGTGGGGGCTAGGTAGTTCCAGAGCATGCAGACATGTCTGTGTAATTCGCACAGGCATGGGGCACGTGGCAAAAACATTGTAATTTGTGGTCCACGATACGACATTTTCTGTCGATGCTCCAAGCAGTCTATTGGCGGTTCGTTCTACAAATACTCCATGGAGACTTCACTCTCAAGTACAGACACACCCTCACTCAAGTTTTTAAGTTATTTTTGTTCTCTCTTCAAAAGTTAACTTAAGCATCGGACGAGACCCTAATCCGGGTCAGTACTAATTTAAATTGAGTGTTTTGTAGTTGAATGGTGCACAAAGAATTCAACGAGAAATATCAAAGTGAGATATTAAGCTCCACAATAATCATGTGTGTTTTATAACTTAGAATTTTGATTATTATGTTGTTCATAAATTCATCTTCAACTTTTAATATGCCACTTTTACTGTATTATCAACCTAGCATCAAGGGGTCATCATCACATTGTCGGCTCAGAAGGGCCATGCTCTAGGCCTCTAAAAAGTTACAAATCTTAGGGGTGTTTTTATTTTGATAATGTAACGACTAGTATTTTTAAAATGAAAAATACTAACTATCATCTGTTAAGTGGTAGATAATATATAAAAAATGTATTGGTATTTGCAAAATATATATTAATATCTGTGAATATACATTGATATTGGGTAAATGTACATTGATATTCGTATTTATTTGACATTATATGTATGTTATCCGCTTTCTTGTGAGCGGTGATTACCAAGATCCTTTTTATGTATTTTAATTCGTCGCATATTTAATTTGCGTACTACACATTTATATGACATATGTACATACATGTTGCAAACATATCATGTACATACATTATATATCCTACATGTGTACTTATACATACATACGTATGAGATTTTTGTCTTGATTTTAATTGAAACTTTTGTTAGTGGGCAATAGAGTTGATGCTTCAAAAATCGATCGAAGTATGCATAAGTTGATTCTAAGATCAGTGTTTTATAATCGCGCACACATATTTGTGGGACTGACCTGTATTCGAGATGAAAGATTGAACAAATGGGTTGAGCCAAGAACGTATGGGCCATGCTGGTCAAAAGGAACCTACATCCGTAATGATGTGCTAAAGTTTGGGGTGAGCCCAAGATGCATTGACCCGTGTCAATAGCATAAGGTTTCGACTGACGTATTGGCGAACAGACCCTGGAATTAGACTGTCAACGTGAGATTGGAGATTTGGTGCATGGGCTGTCGCCATACTGAGTTGACCGATCCATCTCTCTATTAGGCGGTCAAAATCTTCTCGAATTGAGAATGATCTGAACAGAAAAGTACAAGATCTTGGGGATATTTTTGTTTAAGAAATTCATTATCTTGCAAGATATTGGCCATTCATAGCAGTGTACAATTAGGGAAAGATTCCACGTTATTCACTTAAGGGATTTAATAACTTATAAATAGGGAATCAGAAGGTAAAATTAGATACCTATCAATTACAATTACAAGTACAATTATTATTGCACTATCGTCACGTACATTCTAACTTAAGCATTAAAGTGTCTTCCAGCTAGCAATGATCGGGTGACACTAACTAGTTATTCCCTGCATAGGTTATACGAGCAACTTGAATTAAAGAGACAAATCAAATCATGGCCGTTAGAAATTCACAACTCCATATGTATATGTACGTATATATATGTGTGTGTGTATGTGTGTGTGTTGAGAGAAGCAAAGAAAGAGGAAACGACCTAGTAACAGCCCAAAGATGTATGGTATGATAATAAAGGGAACACAAGGGTCAAGATGTCTTGACTCCATCACTGAGGAACACAATTGTTGTATACATCATTCTGAAACATAATTTCTCTCTCCTCCAGAAACCAATGATGCAATAACTGATAAGATAACATCACCCACTTACAGAAGGACTTGTGTTCAGTTGACTTTAATGGGTACTGTGTTTTGTTTGGCTCCTCAAAATTCAACCAATGTATCAGTCCAAAACACTCTTTTTTTTTTTCTTGTACAACTAGCTGGCTTTTCACATGTCTTCATGTGAACACTGATACTCCAAAACGGAACGCACAAACACTGCTGTCCTTGCAGTCCCTGGCTATGATTGTGACAGAGTGGAGACACAAAAATATGAAAAACAAAAAGTCCGTGCACACTGAGGGTAAAATTAAAGATCGACAAATTAGACGAAAAAATCAGAACGAATCGCTAATTTAATGAGTTTAAAATTTAGTCCGATTCAATTTTGATTTGAAGCCTTTGAAATGTTGGAGATCAGGTCTGGTTTTTTGTTTCTGGATGTTAAAAATCGGTTTGGACCGAATCGGACCGCTTGTCCGGTTTATAACACACACTCACAGAGTTGTGTTTCAGTTAAATTTATTTGATAGATTTTGATTTTTTTACTTTTTTTTTTGGCTTGACCCGAAATGTAGCCCAAAAAGCTAGTAGCCCAAACCGGACCGAAATAGTCCTAAATCAATTGAAACCGAACTGGTATAACTATTCCAGTTTTGGTTTACAAATTTTTCAACCCAAAAAATCGATTGGATCCCATAAATCTCACCAAACCGGACCAATAACACTCATAGTGCACACAAACTTTTGTGTATAGATTTAAATATAAATTTGTTAAGAATTGTTGAAATTCTTAAAAATAATACGGATTTCACATGCATAGTACAATTTCAGACACGTCTCAGTCAGAACCTATACTTAAAATCCGTGTGTAGTTGTATGAAAATAAGTGAACACTTCTTAGTGGTTAGTTCAATACATGTAAATACTCGGCGTGAGGACTGGGTGGGAGCTTCCAAAGAAGCCGTAGCGAGGGTTGGTAGAATGAATTGTATCTACCACTTGTAACTAGACGAATGGTTGTTTCTGTATCTTCTTTATATTAATTGACCTAAGCCGTGCACAGTCTTACTGTTGGGTTAGGACTCGACCTTTGAAACATACGTGAGACAAGTTTTCATCTCATATAGCTCGGGTTGAATACTGAGCAAAGATTAGGATCGATGGAGAGCCTCACCAGATGAACTAATTTATAGTGTTTGGTATTCATTTTTAATTTCTCGCACCAACTTGATAGATTTAAATTTCGGCTTCGATGCAGGTACAAATAATAACGTTTTTTTATAAATTATTATGTACTATTGAAGGTAATATTTTTTGAGGAATATCCACATTATCTCTCAACAAAATAAATGAAAAGAATCTACAAAGATTCTTGTGCCCTTCATACTTGAACAAACTGGAAACTTCCTTTATTTGATTAGTGATTGGCTGTTCAAAAGAAAATTAGTATTGAAATCTTATTTTTTTTCTTACTATATCCACGATATTTTTGTAGGTGTTCAGCGAATTAACTAAATAAGAATATTGAGAAATGTGAATATTATGGCATAAACAAAAATAACAGAAAAACTCCATGTGTCGAACAAGTACAGTCCCTTGGTTTCACGACCATTACCAATTGAAAAAATATGCATTAAAATACAATTGTACGTGCATTTTTTGGTTCATATTATTTGATCTCAACATTTAGCCATTTTCATTTTCATGTCTTGAATCCAAAGTGGGGTCCTTTAGTTTGAGTGGGATGATTTCAAATTTCAAAATTAAGTCACTTTTCATAATTCGTGTTTATTAAATAAATGGTTGTATCGTACTTAAACGACGGGTGGGATAACTTCTTCTCCTTTTTTCACATTTGAATTGAAAAATTCAAGAGAATAAACAGGTATTGTAGTCCCGATTCATTGAGATTCTGCCCTACAAATTTAACAACACCAAAAGTCATCATTTCAAAGGTTTGGTATTTTTCTTAGGAAAAATTGGAAATTTAAGCTAAGAATACATGTTGTTGGGCTACAAGCCAACATTCAACCCAAGTAGTTTTCACGGGGTAAACTCCAAATGCCCAATACAATGTGATGGATCCTTTATACCATTTATTTGCGCATGTTATATGTATATACCTATTATATATATCTATATTACCCTCAAGGTTGGTTCAGTAGAAGGAGAGAGAGCGACTAAGGGGTTTGCTGTCAAGGTCACGAGGTCGAATTCCACTGTAATCAATTTCTAGGAGCCACTGGAGATTTATCCGATCGTTAACTCTAGTGTCTCGAGGACTAGTCGACTTGGGGGTAATTCCAAAACTGGCTGATACCAACTATAATAATATATGAATAAGTCTAGTAACACATCAAGATGTACATCAAAGTGTAAATTATGCTTACGTGGCATATCATTATAAGACAAAATGTAAAAAGCGGGTCTCATGAATTTTGATATCTGTACAAATTAGTGGATGCCACATAAGTATGATGTATAACTTGATGTGCAACGTGGTGTTAGCATTGGTCATAATACATACATACACACACACATACACAATGTGCATGTATACATGCGCACGTGCACACACACATATATACATATATACATATATACATGCGCGCATAGACACACACACACATATATATATATCTATATATATATATATATATCTATAATGTAAGTGCATGCACTGGAACCCACCTGGAAAGTGTACATTGAAGGTCATGCTAGGGCACAGTCTTTGATTACTCATTATGAGGCCCATAATCAGGAAGCTGCCTAAGTTCTCTTTTTGGTTATTTTACAAGACATAGGTGGCAAAGCATATAAACAATTGGAATTAGGCACATGCACCTATCTACAATTTGTATCTTTTGAGTTAGGCACATGAACCATCAAATTAAGAATTTGATTAATTATGTGAGATTTACGAGAAGAGCTTACCCCAAAATCTTGCTACGTACCAAACCCTAAAAATATAGAAAAGTCTAGGAATACAGATATTCCAGACATATTCAAATACAGATGTGTTCGGAATCGTTAGGATGCACATAGAGTACACATTATTGAGAATTTCACGTGCATTCAATAGTTTCGGACACATTTTTATCCGTGTTCCCAGCATTACTCTAAAAGTATCTTTTATTTATGCATCAATGTCATAGATACATTTGTCTTAGTTTCAGTCACGGGCGGAATCAAGATTCAAAGTTTGGAAGGGTAAGATTTTTTTTGGAAAAGAAAAGAGGGTTGAATGTAATTTAGAGTGGCTAAAAGTATTTTTTTTTAAATTTTAAAATTTATACCTACGTTCTAAATTTTGTTTGAATTTTTTTGGGTGTCCCTTGATAGTAACTCCCCTGGTTTCAACATTATAGTAAATTTTTGTCATATATAAAGGATTTGGGCATTCTAGCCAAAAAATATTTCTATTTCGTCTATTACCTTCTCTATTACTATGTTTTCATAAGCAGGAATACTGTCGTCAGTCGGTTTTAAAGTAAATTCTATTCGTAGGTTTAACCATGCATATATATAAAGAGTAATACTATTGTGATTATATTTGAGTGCTATGAGATTTACGACGAACTCTCATCAAAAAATTCTGCTACCAAACCCTAAAAGTATTCTTATTTATGCATCAATGACATGGAAGATACATTCGCCGTAGTTTCTTACAATAAATCTGCATCAAACATATATATACATTCGCCATAGTTAGCCGGTTTTTATAGCAAATTCTATTTCCAGGTGTAAACCATGTGTAAAGAGTAATACTATGGTGATTAAATTTGAATAATATTACAAGTTAAGGGTTGTCTAATGTCGTTAATATTTTAGCACTTTAATCGAAATGTAGGATTCATTAAATCATTAAATTATTGCACCATTTTTGAACTTGGTTGACTTCATTTTAGGACAAAAACTTGGTCCCTGATTTACCGTACACCTAACATTAAAGAGCTATAAAGATAATGATTCATTTCAAGTGATTCTCGTGTGACGCAGAATAAGATTCATTTGGCGATTTAATTTAATATCTATTTGATTCAATTTACGCGTATCTTGATTAATTTTTAGAGGACCGATTTCACTACCCACTTGCAGGAATCCCAATTAAAGCCGAAATAAAATCATGTATGAACTTAACCCATAAGAGTTAATAATACCTAGGAGGTTTCTATTCGGAGACCTTAGGAGAAAGTAAATTCCTAAGTTTCAAGACTTGACTACCAAACCAACCATGTAGGATTTTCAGCCGTTCATAGTAGACACCTCAATGTGATTATCCAAAAGATCATATCGATCGAATATTGGTATTTATCAGGACAAAGCATAATTAAATCGCACGAGAAATTGACAGTTGGTTTCTGACCATCCATTTATCGTATGACCACTACGATATTCAAATCAAAGTACTTCCGATGTCTAGTCAACCTAATTTTTAACATAGTGATATAAGAGAAAGTCTGTGTGCACAGATGTGGACACAGATGTGTTCGGATCCGTCGGATTCACGTGGGACCCTTGATAATTTAAGGGCTCCACGTGCATCCGACGGTCCGGACACTGTGTCCGAATCTGTGTTCGTAATATCTGTGTCCGTAGCATTGTTTGTGATATAAACATCTAAATGCACGAAATAAACAACTTAGAATCATCAAGTGAAATCGTGACGGGTCCTATTTTGAGCATATCATATCAGAAGATCCATATCTAGGACAGATATCAGGGCCTTAAACTGGACCAGTGACTAGTGGATCAAAACTGGGCCAATCTGGTCACCCATGAAAACTGTTTACTAGCTTTAGCAGATCTCGGCCCAAACAATATATCTTGGGCCGTTCGATCCAACATATGTAAGTCCCGAAAAAAAAACAAACACAAATTAAATTTTCGGTCTAAAAAACAGCCAGCAGGAACTAGGGGTAAAAATAAAAATCGGAAAACCAGACCAGACCTACGGTTTAAGGATGAAAAAATTCGATCCGGTCCGGTTTTAGTTTGGGAGTTTGGAGAAATCGGTTTTTCGTTCCGTAAATAAAATGAAAGCATGTAAGATCCTCACAATCTGACCCATATCACAACACTACTATTCTTGAAAATCATTCATTTACGGGGGTGCTACAGTTTTAGAAAAAAATTTCAAAAAAAAATTTTTGAATTCAAAATTAAAGGTTAATTCATGCCTAGCTTGCTTGTATTTTAATTATTTTTTATACCAATTTTACTATTCATCATTTACTATTAGGAAGCTTTGAATGAATTGATCTTACAAGAATTAATAGTATTTAAAATTTTTGAACCTAAAGTCTTAATTAAAACAAGTTGATGGCCAAACTTGACTTAATTAAATTATTGTTTCACTTTTTATGTTTTTATTTAATTTTTTATAATTATAAATTTTATATTTAACTGTTGTAAAATTCTAATTTGTCTTGAGAATAATAATTGAAGAAATAAAAAAATCCTCAAAAGCTTAAAAAATTAAATATAGACAAAAATAATTCAAAATAAAAATTATATTATTTTTATTTTTTTAAATCTCTTGTTAAACCGAATCAATAATCCACATAAATTTAACACAACACTAAATATACAATTTCTTTAAATAAAAATGAAAAATTAAGCTATTTCCAACATATACCATATTTGACCCGACTAGCCAAATCTAAAAATATTTTTGTAATATATTTCAGATAAACTAAATAGATTTTTATAACATATTTCAGATTGTGGGAGTGATATATTTTCGAGAAGTGTGCCCAATAATATAAAAAATTTGAATAAATTATTCCGAGTCATTTCCATTTTCATCTTTTTTTTGGATCTAAACTTCTAATTTGCCGCAGTTTTTCTCCCTTTGGGATAGGCCATTTTCGGATAATGCATATGTAACTATCAAATCACTTCACAATAATATCTACACTGGAGGGGTACCTTTTCCTTTCATCTTAGGTTTCGGGTTATCCTCTGTTTCCTTCTCATCTGATCATCAGACAAAAGCAAGCCCAAGGTAATGCCAGGAACCAATCGAACTTTCGATTTTTCATTTATTCTCTGTTTTGTTATATATAAATATGTATATACCATTTATCTGAATTTTCTTGTCCATGATTTGGGTTATCCATATTCCATATCCTTTCTTTATAATGACAACTGAAGTTTTACTATGTTTGCCTTGATGGGTTCTTTGATCTAGGGCTTTTGGGTGCTTCTCGTGCATGTATCTGAGTTTTGAGCATCTGGGTCACCTTCTTTTTGGTCAAATTGTAAACCCTTTTGAGAGTGATATTCGAGCTGATAAGGTTGTAAAAGATTGTTTAGGGTTTTTACTATTGGATGATGGCTCGGTTGATTCTACCATGCAAAGGTTTGGGTTTTCCGAAGACATGTATCTTGGGTTTGATCTCCTCTGCTCAT
Organism: Arctostaphylos glauca; assembly: GCA_019985065.2. Lineage (NCBI taxonomy): Eukaryota > Viridiplantae > Streptophyta > Magnoliopsida > Ericales > Ericaceae > Arctostaphylos > Arctostaphylos glauca. The sequence goes on from JAHSPW020000010.1 coordinate 2,590,158, forward strand.
GTGATTACCTAGCCCCCCATTTACTGTTTAGTAAACTTGTGTAGGTCCATCTTTTTTTCTGGTTGATTCTCGAGACAGCACACGAAAGGAAATAAAGTGTTCAGAAATGTTATTCCGGTGTAGGGTCCAAATGCTTTGGACATATTCTGAAATTTACGCGTTGTTTCCGTAGTATTTTCCCAAATGTAGCCTAGGGGTTAAGAAATCGTAATACTACTTGTTGTTTCTGTAGAAAATGGTTATGCTATTTGTTGTATCTTCCGTGAGTATTTATTTTTAACTGCCAAAGAATCAAATACTCTCAGTTTCACCTTCGGAGTTGGACTCCTCCTGGGTGTTCTCTGCCTGTTTAAACTGCTCTTTTGGGATCTGGTTCCTTCTTCTTCACAGTACCTTTTTGCTTTGTAAACACCTTAACTATCTTCTGAGAATTTTACCTTTTATGTTTCTTCATTTTTGCTTGTATAAAATCCCTTCCTATTTAGCACTTAACATTTTGGGCTGAACTTTTTGTGGCTTTGCTCATCTAGGGACTGTGAATTAGCCCGGGACTTCTTTCTTAGGTATTTTATAGTCGATTAAATGACGATTTAATCTTCAAAAATTATGTTTAGTTAATAAAAAGACAAGTATTGCATGCGAGTGTGTTTGTATGAGGGAGAGAGATGGTGATTTTTTGCCTCTCTTTCTGCTTCCTCTATGTGGTTTTGAGATTGTAGACAGTGTTGCCTTTGTATTTGGCTGGAAGGTTGTTGCGACTTTCAGTGTTCCAATAGAAACTAAACTCTTCTCCTGTTTTATGGCAGTTTCAGACCACTTGTCCTGTCAGATCAGCTAAAAATATCTCCAGATATAGAAATTACCGGAGCTTGGAGGTTTGTAGTTTCAAACAGCCAGGCGTTTCTTACCATTCCTTCATTTCTAGGTCATGTCTAGGTCATTTCAAGCATTGGATTTTCAACTAGATTTTTTTCTTAGTTGAGATAATCTCTGTATTATTAGGTTGCACATCAGAAAAACTGTTGGTTCCCTTATCCTTCATTGCCTGTAAGTCGTTATCATTTAATTTCTCCTTTAACTCGCATTAGATTGATTTATATGCTCACTTTTACTGGTTATCTCAATTTCTACCTTTTTTAGAGGGCCAAGCAATTCAGCAGGAGGCTGGTTTGTTCAGTTGCAACAGAAACAGTCCCAAAACAAGTCGAGGAACCCAAAATGGAGACGCCCAAAGAAGTGTTTTTAAAGGATTACAAGTTGCCTGATTACTACTTTGATACGGTATATGCCTACTCATTTAATTGATTACTAATCAGAGAATAAGTTTGTATCCGGTTGATTTAAATGTCGTTAAGAGTGATTATTTTGTTGTGACATTTTTGTTTATTAAATAACTTGGATACTCAGGTGGATTTGAAATTTTCACTGGGTGAGGAGAAAACTGTCGTTTGCTCCAGAATAACTATATACCCCAGGGTAGAAGGTAATACTTCAACTGGAACCGCTTTTATGTAACGTTTTCTTTAGGGGCGCATGTATAAATTTTTTGGGTATTATTATTGTTATCGGTAGAAAAGTATTGGACATTCTTCTAATAGTATATTCACCCTTTTGTGGGGAAAGATTATATGAGCCCCATTTTATTAGTTAGTTTTTTCCCCAGGGAGTTCCATACTTCCATTATTGAATCTTATTTGATGTGATCTACCACAACATATTCTCATTGCAATCTTGTTTTCGGGAACAGGTTGTACTTCTCCATTAGTATTGGATGGGCATGATGTGAAGCTGGTTTCAATTAAGATTGATGGCAAGGAGCTGAAGGTATGTAAAATGATCAGGATTCTCGCTAGTTTTTTCTGTTTAATCAGTTTCAACTGCTCAACGTGTGCTTATGTTCATCAAGATTCTGCTTTTCTCACTGTACTCCACTATTTGTTCTGTATTACGTTTCAATATGCGATTTTTTTAGTTCAAATTTCACATGGTTGCTTATTAGCCAACCAACTGTAAATCGTTGATATGTTTCAGGAGGAGGATTTCCACTTGGATTCACGCCATTTGACTCTCTCATCACCTCCAAGCGGTAAATTTACTCTGGAAATTGTTAATGACATATGTCCTCAGAAGAACACATCCTTGGAGGTAAAACGAACATATTCCCCATGCTCAATTTTTCCGTCCTGGTTATGGCTTTGTTCTGTCTAACTATCTTTGAACCTCCTTTCTGCAGGGGCTTTACAAGTCATCTGGTAACTTCTGTACACAATGTGAAGCAGAGGGTTTCCGCAAAATTACATTCTATCAGGTTCCTGACAGGAGTAGTTATACATTATGTTTCTTGGCATTCTCTTTCTTTATTATGCCAACCTAAAAAGAGATAGGAATACAGAGTGATAATCATATTGTTATATTTTAATTTGTTTTGTACTTGATTGATGACTTCCTTTTGTGCTTCAGGATCGTCCTGATATTATGGCGAAATACACGTGTCGCATTGAAGCTGATAAGGCATTGTACCCCGTGTTGTTGTCTAATGGAAATCTCATAGAGCAAGGAGACATTGAGGTGAATTTGTTTTTTATTCATCAATCAGATGATCAAGTGCTCTATTATTATAACTATTAAAGTTGTTGTTTCACTGCAGGGTGGCAGACATTATGCTCTTTGGGAGGATCCTTTCAAGAAACCTTGCTATCTTTTTGCTTTAGTTGCGGGGCAATTGGAGAGCAGAGATGACACCTTTATCACTCGTTCAGGTCGTAAGGTGTCTCTTAGGATATGGACACCAGCACAAGATATACCAAAAACTGTACATGCCATGTACTCTCTTAAGGCAGCTATGAAATGGGATGAGGATGTGAGTTCATTTTCTCTTTTTAGCAGTCCTCTGGATGCATTCTTCGGCCTATCTCATTATGTTTATGCTAAATCACACACACTCTCTCTCTCTGTCCATGCAGGTTTTTGGTCTTGAGTATGACTTGGATCTGTTTAATATCGTAGCTGTCCCAGATTTTAACATGTAAGTGTTAACATCCTCTATACTTCTCGTATGTGTTTTTTCCAATATTTGATGTGCTTTGTGATTCTTTTAAGTTACGGAATCTGTTTCATGCATTGACTATCAGGGGAGCCATGGAAAACAAGAGCTTGAATGTATGCTTCCTTAAAAGTTATCAGCTATTTGTTTTATGTTTACTGTCGAGTTCATTTAATTGATGGTTGTCTGGCTTGGTCATTATTAGATATTCAATTCCAAGCTTGTCTTGGCATCTCCAGAAACTGCTACAGATGCAGATTATGCTGCAATTTTAGGCGTTATTGGCCATGAGGTGTGTGTTCTATTTTATAAGGAACGTAAACGTAGATATTTGGTTTGGTTTTCTATCTAAATTTTACTTAGGTTGGTATTATTTCTTGTTTATATTGCAGTACTTTCACAACTGGACCGGCAACAGGTAGGCTTATAGCTCTGCTATTTATCTGCATCATTATTCTTTCATGTAGCATTTTTTGTGTTACACTTTTGTATTGTAATAACTATTTTACCTTCTGCAGAGTGACATGTCGAGACTGGTTCCAGCTTAGTCTCAAGGAAGGTCTTACTGTTTTCCGTGATCAGGTTAGGGCAAAAAATTATTTCCAAGTGACTATTGAAACCATGAATTTTCTCTTTATTTTTGTTGGTCGGGCTTCCAATTCTCCAATGCCTTTTCCTTTGGCAGGAATTTTCATCTGACATGGGGAGCCGTACGGTAAAGCGGATTGCTGATGTTTCAAGGCTTCGAAGTTCTCAGTTTCCCCAGGTATTTTCCCTTCCCTCAAAACTTCTGGTTATTCATTTAATCATTTTCTTAGCATTAGTAGCTTGCTGCTGTGTATAATGTACTTGGGTGTCTGAGAATTAGGCTATGAAGGATTGTACTCAATTCATTTGATCAAAGTTACTGGATTTGATTATTGATATTGGCTTATTGTGCTGCATGCGTTAAGATGTGTCTTCTTTTGCTAGGATGCTGGTCCCATGGCTCATCCTGTACGGCCACATTCTTACATTAAGGTATGAAGTCCTTACCTTAAATGGCTCCTCCTTCGTAAATATCAGATTACTCTAGAGCGTTATTTATTGTGCTTTAGAATTGGTGTTGATGTTGTTGCTATTTTTTTGCTCGTGACAGATGGACAACTTCTACACAGGCAAGTTTTGGTTTGATGTAGTTACCAAAACAAAAGTTTCTGTTTATATCACTCGGGAAGGGTTTTTGTTGAAGAAATAATTTTTTATGTAATTGATATTAATTATTGGTGGACTTGGATTTGACAATTTGCTGTTGACTTTGGATGTTCATTTTGGAAAACGATTTGGCTGTAATATTCATTGTTGTGGCTCTTTTGGGACGTTTACTGGTTTCAACTTGCAGTGACGGTATGGCTCAGCAATTTCTCTCTCTCTCTGTTTGTTAATTCTCCTTCTCTGTTTGTTAATTCTCCTTCTCTGTTAATGTTTGGAAGGTCCCTAACTGTTGTTTTTCTCGTTCTTGTCTCCCTTTTTTGCAGGTGTATGAAAAGGTTTGAATCATGCTTAAATTTTACATATACCTTCTCTCTTATCTGTCTATCGACAACAAACATTTTTAATTATCATTGACGTGTTTTTGTATTTCACTATCAGGGAGCTGAAGTTGTGAGGATGTACAAGACCCTATTAGGGGCCCAAGGATTCAGAAAAGTAAAAGATTGATCATAAACTAAAGCATTTGATTCTTTATTGCTTTGAGAGATTTGGGTCTTCGTGAACTCAGTATGCACCTCTTGTTCACATTTCAGGGCATGGATCTCTATTTCAAGAGGCATGATGGGCAAGCCGTAACGTGTGAAGATTTCTTTGCTGCCATGCGAGATGCAAATGATGCGGATTTTGCTAATTTCCTTTTGTGGTATATTATCAACTAGCTTTCCACATTTTAAAACAATTCCATCTAATCAGTCTGAATCTTATGCATTTGATTGAAACAATTATTTATAGGTACTCACAAGCTGGAACACCTCGTGTGAAGGTTACTTCGTCGTACAATGCTGAGGCTCATACTTATTCTTTGAAGTTTATGTATGTGCTGAGTATTTGGTTCTAGACTTATTTCTTCACTGCTTGGTGGCTTATGATATCATTAATAAACTGTTCTTTTATTTATGGGGCTTTCACAGTCAAGAGGTGCCGCGGACCCCAGGGCAGTCGGTGAAAGAACCTATGTTTATTCCTGTGGCAGTAGGTCTGCTGGACTCAAGTGGCAAAGACATGCCTTTGTCCTCTGTGTATCATGATGGGAAGTTGGAGTCTCTTGTGTGCGATGATAAGGCTGTCTACAGTACAATTCTTAAGATAACAAAGGTCGATTCAGAGCCCTGTAGGCTTCGTCTTACAACTTTTAGTTCTTGACGTTTGTCACAATTTCTGTCCACTGGGGCCGAACTTTTTTAGAAACTTACGTGAAAAATTTATATTTTGCAATCGCGTAAAGCAATTTTTCTAGTGGGATAGAAATTTGATCATAGATCACAAAATGAAAGAATACTAGAACTGTAGGTGAGAATAATATTTTCCAAAAATTTAGTGGTGGCAATCACAATTTAATTACATTTTTAGGGGGCATTTTGTAAATAACTTTCAAATTACAACATCACGGTGGGCAGAGACGGACGTAAATTTAATGGTGGAGGTGCCATGGTACCCCCTAACTTCCAATTAAACTCCACAAAAAGGTGTATGTTACATACAAGCATTCCTCTTCACCTTGTATTCCTCTTCACCTTGAAAACCGATCCAAGATTCCAGTACTCAATCTCATTGGGCTTATAATTTATATGTGGTTATTCAATTTTCTTTATAAGAATGTTATATGTCGATATATTTTTATCACCATTTGGCATCACCACTTGGAACAATGTATAAGTAGAAAAAAATTTATATGTAGAAAGATGATAAGGAAGTAGTACAAGTTGGGTTTCACCATATCATAACCAATGCTTCTTTTGTCTACTTATGTTCTTGTAATAATGAACTTTATGTTGATGATAAGCAGAAAGATGAAGAATTTGTCTTCTCGGATATCTTTGAACGACCAATTCCATCTTTATTAAGGGGATACAGTGCTCCTATCCGACTTGACTGTGATCTATCTGACAACGATCTGTCTTTCCTTCTTGCTTATGATTCAGACGAGTTCAACCGGTAAGTCTTTATCATATAATGTCTTTTATCTTACTTTGCTTGTCAATAAAAACGGTATTTTTTTCCGTCTTCTGTTTGAGAAAATAAATGCAAATAATTTAATGAGTGGTGGTTGATGCTTTAGTTGGGAGGCTGGACAGATACTGGGGAGGAAGCTGATGCTCAGCTTGGTTGCTGATTTCCAACAAAACAAACCATTGGCCCTAAATCCACAGTTTGTGCATGGGTTCAGAAGTATACTCAGCGATTCTAGCTTAGACAAGGTACTAAATAACTATTGATTTCCTTTTGGGTTATTTTATTTCCCATGTTTCATGGACTCTTGTTAAAGCACTCATGTTAAACACCGGGATAAGGGTATGAGATCCGTTTGTGACATTTTTATTTGGACATGCGTCTAGCAGACATATGGTGTATTTTGAGTTTGCCATGAACTATGCATAGAACTTTTATTAAGCACAAAATGCCCTAACGCACCTTTTAGACCCATTTACCATAGAAAACGAGTAAATACATTACAAAATGTGAATATTTTGGCATGTCTGTGTTTTCTTGAAATGGAACTTAGATGAATGCAACACCTATGACATATGCATGCATCCTGCGCTTTTACCTGAGTCCATGTGGCGTACTTATTTTTTCGAAGAAAGCAAAAACTGCTGCACCAACCACCTTTAAATGCTTGATATTATGCAGGAGTTCATTGCTAAGGCAGTAACTCTGCCTGGTGAAGGAGAGATCATGGACATGATGGAAGTTGCGGATCCGGATGCTGTTCATGCAGTTCGGTCTTTCATCAAAAAACAGCTTGCTTCTGAACTGAAAGAAGAGTTTCTCAGCACGGTATGCACATGTTTTGCTGAGTTGTCTGTAAATATGAAGATAATGCTATTGTATATTTGTATCTTCCCCTGGCTTTGATTTAAACGGGGTTTGAAATTAACACCTCGTTGCATTCTTTCTCAGGTGAAAAACAACAGGAGCTCAGAGCAGTATGAGTTTGACCATCCAAATATGGCGAGGCGTGCTCTTAAGAACATTGCACTTGGTATGTGTGATTTAGAATCACTCTTTGCCAGATGGCTTCACTAAAAGAAGATGGCGTTGTTAGGAATTCAGAAAAAGAAGATATTTTGTGTTTGCCATAGAAATTTTTAAAGTTGCACATTTATATTCTGTTGTATGCAGGATATCTTGCATCACTTGAAGATCCAGAGTATACTGAGCTTGCATTGAATGAATATAGAACTGCCACGAATATGACCGACCAAATTGCAGCTCTTGCGGCAATAGCTCAAATTCCTGGAAAGACCCGTGATGATGTTCTGGCTGACTTTTATAGCAAGTGGCAGCACGACTTCTTGGTAAGTATCTTTCTTAGTAAAGATTTATGAATAAGAGTTCCATGGGTGTTTTGTTTTAGGGCAGAAATTCTTCCCGGGTACACATAAGTATCTGTTATACCTATTGGACTGCAAAGTTGGCATAGTATGTTTAGTGGTTGACTAAATTAGTGCTGTGAATAAGTGATTGAATTGTTCCATTATGTTTCTCACCAGGTTGTGAATAAATGGTTTGCCCTTCAAGCCATGTCAGACATTCCTGGGAACGTCGAGAATGTTAGGAAGCTCCTAGACCACCCGGCCTTTGACCTGCGCAATCCAAACAAGGTAGTCTCTCTCTCTCTCTCTTCACACTTTTACACGCGGGTTTACATGCATGCTGTAGACACCATTTGCTTTCTACGCGTACGAGTAATCTGAAATATTCACACAAGAGAAACTAAGTATTGAATTCTTTTGCGGGGCAGGTGTATTCGCTGATTGGTGGATTTTGTGGGTCTCCTGTGAATTTTCATGCTAAAGATGGCTCAGGGTACAAATTCTTGGGGGAACTCGTGGTGCAGTTGGACAAACTGAACCCTCAGGTCTGATTAGAGATTCAGCTGGCTCCCACGTTGAATTTAGTTGTGTCTCGATGACAATTAAATGGTCTGTGTATTGCAGGTTGCCTCCCGCATGGTCTCGGCCTTCTCTAGATGGAGGCGATATGATGAAACCCGTCAAAGCCTTGCCAAGGTAATAAATCACCCCTCATACGTTTTTCTTTCAGCTTTGCAACAATGATACTTCAAATATAAAAGTCAAGGTTTCGGAAGAAGATATCTTCTGAAAGCCAGAGATGTTTCCGTTTTCCATAGCTCATCCTTGTTCTTCCCTATTACGAACATCGATGAAATAAAGTTGTGCCGGTTTTTTACAGGCCCAGTTGGAGATGATCATGTCTGCAAATGGACTCTCGGAAAACGTGTTTGAGATTGCATCCAAAAGTTTGGCTGCTTAAAAAAGTTTTTTCTTTACCCCTTTATGACAGATAAACGTGTTTAGATTGGGTTGAAAAGTTTGGCAGCTTGAAGTTTTTTCTTTACCCCTTTCTTGAATTATGACAGATAAATGATGAGACAAGACTACTGCAACTTTTGGATTCAAACAAGTTTCTGTTCTGTTTTCAAACAAATTTGAGTGGCTCTTTCCTAATAAGATTTCTGTTGATAATTTCATTGACTGCTCTATTGTGTACTTACTCGTAATCGTTGAATGGCATGAGTAGACCCACTTGCCTACATTTATGTGACGAACTGGGTTTGGACTCTCTCCGGTCCAGTGTAGTGGATTGGTGCAAAGTCGCACCTACTTGATGTTTTGAATTGTTTATTTTGAAACCCGTTTATTTCAGTTGGACAAATCTAGATTCTCTTTAAAAATAGTTAAATTTGGAATGTTTGTAAACGGAGTTCAATTTTTTCACCCTGGATAAACAAACTTTGTTCATAATCGACTGTGTGGACTATTTTGATGATTAAAATTTTTTATTGTATACAGATTGATTTTTCACATCATCTTAACAGTAGGGGTGAAGATCATCTCATAATGGTCTGTTTTTTGGTAGGAAAGGATCATAAGGTTGTTCACATTTGTAATAGTTGTCTCTTCTGATTTTAGAATTCTCAATATTGAGGACATTTTTTGGGGTTCTGTAACCCAGTATGCTAGGCTCCATTTTCTTGGCACGGCGGTACAGTATCTTCATACTTTTCTAAGTAAGTTCATTGAAAATGAAGTCGGCTAGTAAGCAAACAAGCTTCGGAATTGAATCAAAGCTAAGAATTTGAGGTTAGAGTCTCGGGATCAGACTAAGAGTAGGATGTTTGCAATTTCGAATTAGTAGCATGTGCTCCGTTTTAGGACGGCTCGTTTAGTCTTCAATACTCAATGGCTGTTGACGTCACGAAGAGGACTTGCGGGTTGCATTGAGAACTTCCCATTTTCTCGTACATTTTTCTGGGTTAGGTGGTTGTTGGCCTCTCGCCAACCTTTTGTTTCTTTTGAGCTTAAGTGACAAATAATTTTCGAGCTAATATAGTTAGAATGCGAGTTTGATTCGTTGTGATATTGATTGTTTCTTAGTCTATTAATCTTTTTAATAGTTTACGAGATTAATAAATTTGTCTTTTGTTGAGAGAAAAAAATTTACTACCTAAAATTTTAAATTATAAAAATAATTAATTTTCAAACACCTACTAACTACTAAGAAGTTGGAAGGGAAATAAACGATTTGGATCGTTGATCTAAGATCCCTGGAGGACCACAAGCAGGCCATTGTCCAAGCATCCTACGGTCCAAAATAAAAGTTGACCCTGAAATCCCATGAACTAACTATGATTGTGACAGTATATCAGATTAATTTAAAATGTTTTGTCACGCGGACTGCACGTGTATTTCTCCAGCCCCTTTCATCTGTAAGGACCACAGATAGTGTTCTTGCTTGCAGCCGAACATGTACGGAATAGATATTTAAATGTTGAATCTGTATTACATCATAAATTGATTAAATATAATTAATGTCATAAGCATGGTGTAGTGGGCCGAGACGGTACACGGATTGGGCTAATTACTGGGAAAGGTTCATTGACCAAATCCTATGAGCCGGACCGAAGGTCCAAAGTAGTTCTCACAATCTGTGCTAAAGTTATCAATCTCGTATTGGCGAGTGTTTGCTGGTATGGTACGTATTAGTCTTGCGTGTATCGGATTTAGATTTATCACTAAAATTCATATACATTTAAATAATATTATTTAACAAAAAATCATATTAGACATATAAAATAAAATCCTACAACTTAAAAATAAAATAATAAACATAAAAAATAATGATTTTAGTCTCAATTTATGTGTAATTATTCAAAAAATTATCAATTAAATTCTTTTAAAAAAATTGTTAGCCGGTACGTAAATAATACTATTTGTCTTAATAAAAATAATTTAGTCCAAGTAATCTATTTCTATATATATAAAGGGAGAGCACTAATTTGGTATCTCCCAATTTGTCATTGTGTCTATTTTTCATATCCTAAATTGCCCTTGAAAAATATTCTAGTTACTTATAAATTATCTTAATCATCTCATAATCATAAGGATAAAAATGAAAACTTATTTTCAACCAGATACTCTACATGATCACCCACTATCACTATTATCAAATAAGGGAAAAGTTTTTCAATTTGCACACACATTGTGTGTGCCCGGTCTCCTATAGAGAGAAAGGGGTGGAGGCTGCTGTGAATAAGATATATATATATATTATATATATATATATATATATATACACACCAACCGTGGAAGTTAGTTGGAGTGGCCGGTAAAGGGGTAGAATTTTCTGGACAGGGCCAATGGAGTGCGCACAGAGCGGGAAAAGCCACCAAGAAGTGAATGCAAACATGCGCACCCATTGACAAAAACAAGAGACTTTTATCAATCAACAAGCTCACACACACTCTTCGTATATAAATGTGTCCAAAACACTTTGATACATGCAAAGTTTTTTTATAAATAATATAAATTTCACATGTATCGAACGATTCCGAATACATATGTGTTTGGATTTATGTGTAGAAGATTGTGTTTCGAGAATAAATACTGCTAGATGTTGAGACAAACATTGTGTATGGGTGTATGCAATTGAAACATAAGATTTTTTTTTTTTTTTTGTCATCTCTAAATTTGAGAAAACTGTGAAATGTGACGGTTAGAGTGAGTATTATTTTACGTTTTAACCTATGCAGTTATTTTTTATTATAATAATAGTCCAGTAATTTTTTTTCTCTTTTGACGTACGACTTTGCGAATCTATATTTACTTAAAACTTTGGAGTGACCAAAAATAATTACGTCCGAGCAATCAACATTCTTAGTTCCATTGAACTTGATAACATCGTCCAAAATTTTAGTAACACAAATCAAACGACGATTATTCCGTTATTACTAAGATTGGAGTGAATCGCAATTGATAATAATATGAGATCTTCTCAAAGTCATGCGTACTTTCAAATCCCATCTCCTGCACAGAGAACTCCGTTCTTTCTAGTGGTTTTTGTTTACTGTTCCTTTTGGTACCATTTACCCTTTTCCCAAGGTCGAACTCCTCTATCCCGTACATCAATCACCAAAACCACCCCCCCCCCCCCCCCAACACACACACACACACAATTTGAGCAAGCTTCTTACTACGCTCCTCTTGCGACAAGCTTCATGCTACGTAGGCTAGCATCCTTGTGCAATTCTTATTGAAAACTAAAGCAAGAAGCTTGTCGCAAGAGAGTCTTTCTCCAATGAGAATTAAGTAAGTTTTGGAGCAAGATCAGGGCCGACCCTGAGTTTTCTGGGGCCCTAGGCGAAATTTAAAAAAGGGGCCCTTTATATTTTATAAATGTGAAAAGAAATTACAATAATTTTGAAAACAACATCATAAAAATTACTTTGCATTATTGATAAAAAAAATACAAGTTCAAAATTTAAAATATTACATTTCATTATAAGAAGTCAGTCATATCACTTGAACATTACTCTTTTTGCATTTCTGGAAGCAAAAGTATCAATTAGATTTGTATAATCTAACTCTCCCACTAAGTCATTTTCTATGGATAACATAGATAATACATTTAACTTTTCTTGTGACATAGTTGATCGAAGGTAAAATTTATTTAAGATACCTTAAATTCTACTATAATTCATCAAAATTCTAATTCTTCAAGTATTCAAGAGACCTTAAAAGTTGTAATTTATTTAACAAATAATAAAATAACTTATACTCTTATACAATATAGAAGGATAAGAAAACCTCATTTAACAACCAATATGTATCTATATACATAATTTTTTTACTGATTTGTATATCTATATATGTAATAGATAATAAATCATACACACAATCAAAAGTTCTAATTTCTTCAATCAAGACCCTTAATTTTTTTCTAACTTTTTGCTTCTCTCGTTGAGACAAATTAAGAAGGTAAAAAATAAACGATCCAAAACTTATTTAAAAATATTGAAAAACCATGAAAATATTATCAAAATCTAACTTTTTAAAACATTAGACTTGCCAAACTAAGATATTTATTTCCTTAATCATTAACCACACAATTATAGAGTTGGGCTTGTAATTTTTGGGCCCTAAAATTAATTATTTGGACCACCAAATAAATTGGGTATAAATTAATCATACCCATACTTAATTTTTAGTGGGGGCCCTATATTTGGGCTGATTTGGGGGGCCCTAGGCAATGGCCTCTTGGGCCTTGCCCTAGGGCCGGGCCTGAGCAAGGTAAGAAAGAAACTCGGTTTTTGACACCAAGAGATAAGAGTTGATTATTGACGATGACTTAATGAAAGGATTCTATGAAAGAAGGAGGTTATTGAGCTGAGTTCTGACGGAATAGAGCGGGGAGCCAGCAATTGTTGGGCTAACCTCTTAAGCTGGCAAGGGAGAGGAATGGGAAAGTTGGTGTGGTAATAGCAACTCCCATGAACTCAATAAAGAGATTTTCGTTTGGTTTAAACGAGCTGAGTAATAGTTTATTCATGTTCGGTTTAAAAGTTCAACAGGCCGTAAAAAAGATTCCAGCTTGGTTTGTTATTTTTTAGTATAACAAACTAGCTAACATCGAAAGAATCGTTATTGAATGGACAATCAGAATGGTATTCGAATTCATTTATGATTTCGAGTTTTTAGACACATCGCACTTTTGCTCAGATCGCGACGATGCGAGGAGCAATATTAATAAAGACAACGCATCAACTTTTTTAAAATCATTGGTACTACATGTTGCAATTGCCCTGAATTTGTTTGTAAAATAGCTATTCACGAGGCCCTAAAGGATAAGGGAACACGAACTCAAACTCAAATAGCTTGAAATTTTGGGTTATGAGCCCTATAATTATCATAAGTCATGATTATTTAATCAATGTGCTTTTGTTTTTGTGGATTTCTGGTTTGGTAATTATACCTATTATGAATCAAAGTAGTCAACCACCACCACCACCAAGCTTAATGTGTGAAATATCCAGATGTGGGATGATCTGGTGGGCCAGCACACCAGCTAAAAAGTTGTAGCAGTGAATTATGAGCTTCATGTTTCATGGAATTCAAGTCATTGAAGTGGTCGAGATGAAGAAAAGGTTCCCAGTTTTAAAAGGCTCTTTTACACACACACACACAGAGATATGTATATGTATATATATGTGGAGACGAGAGAGAGAGAGAGAGAGAGAGAGAGAGAGGTGTATAAACGATAAAGTTACGTACGTATGTAATGACTTTATCCTTTTGGTAGAAGGGATTATTAAAGTATAAAGAAAATCTTGGTTATTCCCAAAGTAAATCCTAGTGAAAGATATGCAACAAAGTGGTAAAGATTCAAAAAAAAAAAATCAGTCTGAAAAGGCCCTTTTAGAGAGAGAGAGAGAGGGAGGGAGGGAGGGAGGGAGGAATTCATGCTCTAGGGCATGAGTTTCACAAAAAGTTTAAATGATTAAAAGGGTAATTGAGAGAATCTTATTAACAAAAGGAAAGCTCAAATATAGATACATTATTAGTGTGTATCACAAGATCGTTATTGTGAGATTTACAATCACAAAATCAATTACATCTTTGATTCTTTGATTAACCATCTGATTTTGATACTCCTCGAAAGAAACTAATAAAAGAAGAAGTGATTTGTGGGCGGAACTATTAAGGTGCTCGGTGAAACCCTTGCTCCTCAAAAATATATTATATTGTATTTTTATGTTAATTTTATTACATATTTAAAACACAAAAATATCATATACTTTCATTTATAATTGTAAAATATAGATGAACATTTATATATATATATATATATATATATAATATGTTATGGATACATAATATCATCAATTTTTTGAGATTTCATCATGTATGATACATGGTGCGTTAAATTTGAACTTCCCTTGAAATTTATATCAAGAGTGATGTTTTTCTTCCATCATTTATTTTTTCACTTAATAGGAAAAACCTTCAAACTTCTTTCATGTTATAGTCGGTATAATAGCAAACTATTCAAGAGGATGACAAACTGCCCAATTGCTCTTTCACGTTTTAATTACTTTAACAAGACAAAAGAATTTCAATTTTGGTTGCATCTCGACTTGCAGAAAAATAATTGCGAGGTCCACACTATTCGGTCATTGTTATTTTCTTGAGACAAAGTCATCCGTTGGATATTGTCTACGTTCTCACCCACAACGAGGTGAAAAGTCATTTATGTGCTAATGATAAACTAATGGTACAAACTTTGTGTAAATAAATTAGTCTGATTAGGCATTAGGCTCGATTTTTTCTCTTAATATAAAATTGTACATTTATTGTAAAATTATAATTTGATGGGAGATTTTTGTACTCCGATACATAATACGAGTACCATGCTCGTAATAGATAGAAAAAGTGTGGGGGTTGAGGTGTGAATAAGAGAGATAAACCAACCGTGCAAGTTAGCTCAAGTGGCGGGTAAAAGGAGGAGAATTTTGTGGGTAGGGCCAACTGGGTGCGCACAGCGCACAAAAGCCACCTAGAAGTGGATGGCCACACGTGCGCACCCATTGACAAAAGCAAAAGGGCTTTTATCGGTAAACTAATAATTACTCTAATCTTTCCAATTAAACTAATAGTATCCACTTGACGTATAATATAATTTACTTTTTGGCAAATTATTATTATTTTCCATTGGTAGGACAAAAATACCCTTGGAAGCCCACTCTAGAAAAACCCACCCTTTGCATAATTTTTTCATGAATATGAAACCAAGTTGATAATTGAGTGCCTCTTTTGCAATTTAAGCATAATCACGTGCATCTAACACTCCAATCAAGTTGTGGCGTCAGCCGTGAGGTTGAACTTTCAGAAATGAGTCTCAATAAATATTCGGATGAGTGGTTAAGAGTCTCACATTTTTTAATAGATATAGTCATGCAGAAGTTCAATGCTAAATATTATATCAGATCATATCTTGTACAAAGATTTTTAAAAGCCATGAACACACCAAAACTTCATATAACTTCACAGTTAAGCGGACAATCATATATTGTATTCGTCTTGAATTTGAGATTGAAAGAGAGAAAAAAAGCAGATCAACTGCTCCATTGACGTACCTTGCATTTAGCCCTTGCTTGATTAGAAGAATAAGATTCTTCTCCGCTTTGAAAGCTTTGGAAGAACTTCCTTACTTGGTGGAAAAGTCGAGAAGAATAGATGATTCGTAAAAGATAAACTATCAAAAGCAGGCAAGAAAAAATCTCTCTTCGCTTAGGATTTATTTAGGGGTATATATCATATTTAAACCAAACTTTCTTATCAAGATTAGGACTATGAGTAGGAATATTAATTTTTCTTGTAACAATAAAAAATGCTATTAGTTTTTGTCAAAAACAAGTTTAAAAATTCTTTCTCAAAATATTATTAAATTGTTGAGTCTTGCTAATCACAGCCCACTAGGTGGTAGATAATATACATATAATACTAAACAAACACAAATGTCAATACACATTTTATGAACAACAATGCTACAAACACAACAAATTTGCACAACAATTAGTACAACATACTAAAACTACGTCGTTTCATTAAGGAAAAAACAAACAAACAAACAAAACCATACTGTTTTTTTCCTTAATGAAACTACGTAGTTTTGGCATGTTGTGCCAATTGTTGTGTAAATTTGTTGTGCTTGTAGCATTTTTGTTTTATGAATATTAGTGCATATTCACAGATATCGATACATAATTTACGAATACCGATGTACTTTTTACACATTATCCACTTTCTAGTAGACGGTGGTTAGCATTCGATTGACGGGTGTTAAATTTTATTTTTAAAATATTAGGTAGAATGAATTTATATAATTTTGAATTTTTTTACAATAGTTCTAAAAAAAGCAAAAATACACACATATACTATATGTATAGATCCGGATAAAGATTTATTTGAAATTGTCTGGTGCACATAAAACACATATATTATAAAAAAAATTTACGTTTATTAGACGATTTAAGACATATCTGTGTATGAATATGTACGTGCAGACTTCCTTTTTAAGAATATGAAAACTTAAGGAGAGCAATCATCCAAACTCATTTTCGGTGTGAGGCTATTAAAGTAATTTCAACCTTGCACTCGTGATTACAAAATCATAGGTAAGCTTTACAAAACTTTTCCTAAAAGCTATCGCATTTCCGATAAATTACATGAGAGAGAAATCACAAGTCATTGCCGTGCTTGACCTCTAAACGATTTAGAGAGAGAGAGAGAGAGAGAGAGAGAGAGAGAGATCAGATTTGGCGGTATACAAATCGACATTTCTCACTTTCTCCATCATGCGTGTTCAATTTCTCTGATCTTCTCTCTCATTTTTCCGACCCGCAAATTTCGTTTTCGCAACTGGATTTCCTGGAGGAGTCGCGGCCATTTGATGTGTGAGATTTGATCAGTGAAACTCAGATTCGGTTATGAAACAGTGATCGTAAGTTGAAGTTAGGTTAATTGTTCGATCGAGAAAAGAGCAAAACAGAGAGATGAACAACAACGCATTGGATACTGTAACCGCAGCTGCGACTGCGATTGCATCAGCTGAGAATCGAGTGCCTCAAGCTTCAGCTCAGGTAAACATTTCGATTCGAGTCGTTCCATTCCTTTGTTTAATTATGATTTACGGTTTTTATTTCGTTTGTCTGATTTTCTGATCGTAATTCGATCGGACCAACTGTTTCGAATTTGGATTTAAGATCTGTTGCTTATGTATTCTCGTTGTCCGGTGATCGTTTTAGTTTGGTTGCTTTAAGTTTTGGAAATGGTGTTTTTCGTTTAAGTTTATAAATTGTTTGCCTCATGAGATTTTTTTGGTATAACTCTTGTCGGTCTTGGGAAATTTGAATTTGAATTCGGATCCAGATCAAGTTTATGGTTTTAGTTTGCGCTGGATCTGAAGCTTCAGCTCTGTACTTCCATTGTTCGAGCTCAATATTTGTTTAACGCAAAAAAAAAAAATTTACCTTTTGAAGGTCTGAAGCTTTTTAGTGATTTGGTCCAAGTTTGTCATGATGATGGCCCAAGTTTCTGAAATTCCAAGTTACTGTTTTAAAAATTTATCATTTCCACGGTAAAATTTGTAACAACTCCCATGACAAACATTGATTACTAAAATTCGAAATTCAGTTACATTTGCTATTTATCATGTTCTGAATGAATAAAAAGGGGAATGGATTTTATTTGGAGTGAGAAAAATGGGCATGAGGTTACTTTGTTATGAAGTTCCTGAACTTGGACTTTTGCAGCAAATTTGGTAGTGGCTACTTGCTATAGTGGTAATTTTTCTTTAGCTTTGCTTTCTCGTACAGTTTGCTTTTAGGAAAAGTCACTGGGAATTATTGCTTACTTCCATCTATGGAGTCATTATTTTCAGCAGAATTTGGAATGAATTCGATTACTGAGACAGTCATTGCTGTCCTGAATCCAGATTTTGTGTACAGTTTGTTTTGCTCAAGGTTTATTCTTTTAAGTTTTCTGCACATGATTGCTTATTTAATTTTGGGAAAACCTAATGTTTTCTATCGTTTTTATTTCATATAAATTAATAGATGTTTTAGTACCCACCATTCCACACCTTCCCAGCAGAAAGAAAGGGGAAAAACACTCAACCAGATGAAGTTAGTTCTGAATTTGATGATATCATTTAGACTGATTATACTGACCTTCCTTGAGATGCTTCACAATTGCAGGACCTCCCTGCTGTTTAAAAATGTCACCACCTTCCCTTACTTTGTCTGACTGTATAAAATCCCACCTTCCACTTTTACCGTCACCTGTTAGAGTTGTTCTTACGCCACGGGTTTTGTCTGCTGAAGGAAAGTAGACTGTAGGATTGTTGATGCGTTAACTGCCTTCCTTTCCTTTAGTTAGTGTGATAAGGTTTTCTATAGTCCTGTTTTATGGATAAAGTTATTGGTAAATATTATTTCTTGATCAGTTAAATGTGATTGCTGCGTTTCATGCTTCCACAATGTGTTTTGCCATCCTCTTATTTAGCTAAGATCCAGGATGAGGCTTGTTATGGATGACGCCAGTACATTGAGACTGCCTGGCTTATTTTGGTACGACTGCCACCATCCCGTTTCAATTTTTTTTTTGAAAAGACCTTCCTATTTGATTAACAAATGAATATCAGACCCTACTTACGTTTCAACTGACTACTGGTCATAGTGGTGCTTGTGTGGAGATAGAGCAAGAGAATGTTGTCGGAGCTGGGAAGGCAGTCCTAGTTGTGAGTAGTGAAACTGTATGCACTGAATTGAAAATCTGCGTATTTTCCCATCCTCGTGTTGTCCAGGCTGATTATAGATATAGTCAGAGCCGAAACACCACAAGTGCCTTTCCATGCAATCTCATTCCATCAGCGATAATACACAAGTTATGAGATAGAGTCCCACAGAATAGTGATTGGTAAATAAGCAGAGGCGTTATCATTGAGTGTTTATTGTTCTGTCTTACATGAATGAATATAAGATACACTATGTGCTATGTAACATGCTACACTGTAGCCGGACCTGATTGGGTAAAAGCATGAAGTAAAGGGCAAAACTGGTTCTTATTGGCAAAATGAAATATTGACAAAAGTGGATTAAACTCATGATCAAAGATGAAAACTAAATTTGTAAACACACAAGAACCACAGGCAAGAGCTGCATAGCATTTGAGAGGCACTAGATATCAATTTCTGTCAGATGATCTTTAGATCACATCCCACAGACTGCTGCCCTCTTGACTAGGGAACTCTTTCCTGATTTTTTGAAGTTGGAAAATGTCTGTGGTCTGAAGCACAAAAGCAATGAAGCTCCAAAAGTAGAGAATGGGTGCTTAAAAAAGTGCTACGAATTGCATGCGCAATAAATTTTCTTTCTCAATCATCTTGTAACTGGTTGATCAACTCAACCCTTCTGATACTAAACAGTAATGCACGCTTGATTTACTCATGATTCCATCCTTGTTTGTTAATTGGTATTGTAATGCAACAGCGCATCTAAATCATCGTTTCTGGTGTTATAAGTTATAACATGTAATTTCGTAACCATAATCTCACCATTGCATAATCATCTTCATGCCATGTGTCATGTATCTGAATATGAAATATTCAGAATCTTACTTCATGTACCACTCTGACAACTGGGATGAACTTGACTTGGAATAGTTGTCCCTACCATGTACAAGAGAAAATTAACAGTGCTTCCTAATATAAAAGTAGCATGACTCTCAGAATTTTTGGTACAATGCAGAAAAGAAGATGGGGAGGCTGCTGGAGCATATACTGGTGTTTTGGGTCTCACAAACCAAATAAACGAATTGGGCACGCTGTTCTTGTTCCTGAAACAACAGTTCCTGGAGCAGCGGTTCCTGCAGCTGAAATTCCACCCCAAGCACCTGCTTTAGTACTCCCCTTTGTTGCACCTCCCTCATCTCCTGCATCTTTCTTTCACTCAGAACCTCCTTCGTGCACACAATCACCGGCTGGGTTAGTATCCCTGTCTATATCTGCCAGCATGTATTCCCCCGGTCCTACCTCCATCTTTGCCATTGGACCTTATGCCCATGAGACCCAGCTAGTCTCGCCTCCAGTCTTCTCCACTGAACCATCCACTGCTCCTTTTACTCCTCCTCCCGAGTCTGTCCAATTTACTACGCCGTCATCTCCTGAAGTCCCATTTGCTCGGCTTCTTGACCCCAATAACCAAAACACTGAATCTGGTCAGAGATTCCATTTGTCCCATTATGAATTCCAATCTTATCTTTATCCTGGAAGTCCTGTGGGACACCTGATCTCACCCAGTTCAGGTATCTCTAATTCAGGCACCTCATCTCCTTTTCCTGATCGTGAATTTACTCCTGGTGGTCCTCGGTTCCAAATTGGGGACCCTCCCAAGGTTTTGAACCTTGACAAGCTGTCAGCCCGTGGGTGGCGATCCGAGCAAGGGTCTGGGTCCTTGACCCCTGATGCTGTGGGATCCAGATCCCGGGATGGTTTTCTTCTGCATCGTCAAAATTCCGACATTGCGCCGCTGTCAAATTCATTTAATGGCTGGAGAAATGCTGAAGCTATTATTGATCATAGAGTATCTTTTGAGGTTACTGCTGAAGATGTAGTCAGGTGTCTGGCAAAGGTACCATCTGTGGCCAAGGCGGTGTCACCATTGCTAGAAAATGCAGCAATTTCTGCTGAAAAGGACGAGGCTAGCGATCGTGGAGCCCATCCCGGTGAGATATCTGACAATTTGTCAGAGAAAGCTTCTGGGGATGCAGAGGAAGGGCAGCGGCCTCAGAGACAGCGCTCAATTACGCTTGGTTCTGCTAAGGATTTCAACTTTGACAATGTGGATGGAGGAAACTCGGGCAGCTCTACCATTGCCTCCGACTGGTGGGCCAATGAGAAGGTAATTGAGAAGGAACATGGGCCCTCTAAGAACTGGGCCTTCTTTCCTATGATACAGTCGGGTCAGGTGTGAGCTAACTGATATGGGCATCACAAGCTCCGAGAAGCACAAATGAAGTCGTCGTGGCTTGGTTTTAACAGTTTTAATCCACCAGCTAGCTGTTTCTTGTCAATATTTGGATGAATAGGTGGGGAGTTGGGCTTTTTTTAACTGGAAAAGATGTTTTACTGGGTTGACTGCCACAAGAAGGCTGTTTTTGAGAACTTCATCACCTGGAAAACATAGCAGGTACTGTTTTGTTAGTATCAGTATGCATAGTGGATTGTCCTTTTTTCATCCTTTAGGCAGAAGAAATATGTAAGCTAACTGCTGTATTAAATACATGCATTTGTCTTTTTTTGTTTTGTATGATAGATTGTAGATTAGAACAGTGGTAAATGGTAACAATGATACTGCTAACGATAACAATGATAGGGTTGAGGTTTTAGACTATTCTTATGGAAATTGAATAATAACCCTTGTCATTTGTAGCCTGTACAAAATTGAAGTTTCCTAGTTCCCCTCCTATTTATTCTGAAATTTGCAGGCAAGTATGATAGTTTCTTTACTTTTCTTCTTTTCCTTTTATCTCCTTTGATGGGTGTTGATGTGTTGTGGATTTGTGGCTATAGTGCACATTTAGTGTGGGCAAGATGACATAGGTCTGCTCATTTTTTTCTCGAAATTACGTCGATTTGACACCCACGAATTGTTACCAATATGCATGGAATAAAAAAGACTTAGTTTCGAGGGCAAAATTACGTTGTTTTGCCTGCACTACACGTGCACTAGAGTCCCAAATCCGTTTGAGTTTGGATTTACTTTTGAAACACTTTCCCTATCATCGTTTCTGTGGAGTCTAGAATTCACGAGTTGGAATTCTCACTTTAACTCTGAAATGCTTTGCTGGCAGTGAAACAACTAAGACACTAGGTTAGTGCCGACTGGAGTTGAGTTTTCGGCGGACATTTCAACAATCAAGTTAGCTCTTGAGAAGAGTGAAAGCAACTTGAGAGTGAGTTATGTGTGCGTACTTGAGGTTTAGGTGCCCTTGGAGCATTTATAAAGAGAATCCCTAACAGTCTGCCTGAGATTTCGGTTGAAAATATCGCGCTGTCGCCGTTGTGGTCCAAAAATCACGACGCCATCGCCATGTGTCTCACGTTCGTGCGGATTGGATGAGTACGTTTGCATGTCCTATAACTGTCTCCTCCAAGCCACCTTGGGCAATTGTCTGTAACGTGGGGAGTATGTTTCTATATGGCCGTGCCGAGTGTATAACCCTCAATAGCACGACCGGATGTTGTGACTTAAAGAGATTTTGATACTGATGACGAATGCCGACCAAGTGAAGGCGTTGTGCACTCGCGTTGATTGGGGTGCACCAGGTGGCCTTGTTGAGCCCCTTGGGTGAGCGTCAGTAAGACAGTTCTCGGGCTTGGCCCAATTTAGACCAAGTATAAATGAGCTGAGAATGATTGTGGACTGAGAGCTCATTGTTATCCGAATCCGGCCTACCACATGTAAGTAGGAAAATGTGAGTTGGTGATATGTGAAATATTTGACTTCTTCCATGGTCCCATATGAGGCGATTGATGAAACCATTTATGAGCTAAAGCATAGAGGGGACCCAAGAGAACCCAAGAGAAAAGAGCCCTATAGGTAAGTAGTTGCCACAGGTAGCACTAGAGTAGCCGAAAGCGATGAAGCTAGAGACTTGGCCTGCAACGTGACACGGACACCTGGACACGTTGATATTTAAAAAAATGCAGGACACGACACGTCTGAGGCACGTCAAAAGTTTATGCTCTTACAAATCATCATACACTATCGTTGGATCTTGTGAAAGTCTTTTTATTCTCATATGATTCAATGGTTGAAAATTTATTGGACCAAGAGTACAGGTTAACTTTGATACACAGGAATTGGAAAAAAGGATTTATTATAGTTACAAAACTGTTACTGTTCAAGACTTTCCCATTGAAAAGTAAATGACAATGATGATTAACTTTAGTAGTAATTGTGAGAAAATGTAATTGGAAGTGGATAAAAACTGATTACTTGAATGATATTATCTCAATTACGACAGTGGTTTAATGGTTCTTTTCTATCTCTCGTTTGAATTCGATTGGATAGGAAATCATCAAAGGACTTCCCACCACTGTGGTAGAAAGGATCTCTAATGACTAAGTCAATCAAAGTTATTAATCCCGTCCTGTACCGGCCCGTACGTCCTGTACTAGCCAGTACGTCTTGTACTACTCTTGTAACGGTATCAGATTATCGGAGTTTCGTTCCGATCACTGTTTCGGACTTTTTCGGCTTGTTCTAGGTTGTTCCGGCCTATTCCGGCCAATACCGGCCAGTACCGTACCGTACCAGTCCGTATTTAAAAAAAATGAAAGAATTTAATTAATATTTTTTTGGGTAATTAGACATAAATTGAGGTTAAAATTATCTTCTTTTTTTTTTGTAATTTGTTTTTAAATTGTGATACTTTATTTTTATGTTTAATATGATTTTTTGTTAAAAAATATTATTTAAAAAATATATATTAATTTTAGCGATAAATTTAAAAATGATACGCCGGTACACACCGGTACCGGTACGTACCATACTAGTAGCAAAATCAGTACGCTTGTCGGTACGAGATTGATAACTTTGAAGTCAATACTAAGATTATAAGAAATTCTTTGTGCAATAACTATAGACAATGTAATAACATGTACATTTTACCTTGACTTTGAATCTTTAATTATAGACTTTCTTCATTCGATTAATCTGCGTTCTTCCTGATTTCTAATTCCTCATTATAAATGGATTAAAAGTGCATTTTGATTGGCCACTAAAGAGACAAATTTGTCTTGGACTCTCCAAGGACTTGTCTTTTATAATCAGAGTTTCATTTACCCTGACAAATTTGTGATTCTTGCATCATGAAACACAAAATTGACTAAGAACAATTCACAATGAGAATGAAATGAAAGAATAATATTTCATTGATTCAATTTTTACTGGTTGTGAAAACAAAATCAGATGAGCTCTTTTATACTTTAGTCCTAAGTTTTGATTGACCAATCGACTTAAAATAGTCAGCTCGGCAAAAACTAATTAACAAAATTAATCAAGAATTCAAGACTAAACACATTGGCTTTAACAAACTGCTTAAGATGACAATGACACATAAACAGTGGTCGTGCCTCATTGTAAATTGAATTGGTTGAGAACTTTTCGCCCTTATCTTAGTTAGAACCACTCCCAAAATAATTAGAGTTTTCACTTATCTCAATTAATCGCCTATTTTAGATCGGCCAAACTTGTAGCCGTCTCTCTTAGGTTGGTTGATTTCACCATGATTTCGGCATCACTAACGTGAGCAAGAATATTCTCTTACCTAGCTCACCATAACTTGATAATTTAATTCAAGAAAATTAAAATATTCTTTACCTAAATTTTACCTCATTTAATAGTCAATTCGCTAAATATATTAAATAATAATGGCCTAACAAGAATAATGGTCTCACTTCTAGAATACATAGAAGACTTCTTCTTCTTTTTTTTTTTTAACCAATGATTCACCATCATTAGCTTTGATAGCCTTCAAATCGAAAGCTCTTGAAAATAGGAGTCTAACCTATTTTATTTAGATACTTATTGACAATGAAGATGAAATAGAAGATGAAATAAATCAACATATATATCCTCTGCACTCTTTTAGGTGTAGTCAAATAAAGAATGAACTATTTAATTATAACTTTTTTTCAGTCCGTCTCAAATTACTACACAAAATAAGTATCATATTTATATCTAAATTTAATAAATAATAGTAATGGCCTCACTTCCAAAATACATAAAAGAGCTTTTTTTTTAATACATATATCGATGATTCATGAAAGTGCTACTAGTTTATCTCTTCGTCGAATTAAATTGGTTAAAAGTGTACGTTTGAGAATTCATACTACAGTTTCAATCAATTCTTGTTAATATTTATGTAAGAAAATTAAGAACATAATACTAATAGCCCAAACAAAATGTCCAAATAAAATTCACGCCCAAATCAATCACCTTGTTGCTTCTCGATTAGAGTTTGAACTCAGAGCAAAAAACCGTACAAATCATCAGTTTCACACTTAAAGCTTGCTAAACGAGATGACGAAAATCAGGAGATTGCATATCACACAAGTCCTCCTATTTGTAGCTAATTAATTCGTCTTGAGACATCTGGTTAAATTTTATTGCTTTTGACAAGTCAATAAAAAAGGTAATATTCCCGTTTTGTCCTTTTATTGTAACTTTACAAGAAATTTTCAAACTCAATCATTGATTGAAGGATTTTTTAAAATTACTTACAAATTTTAGAGTATTCATTTTATCGTTTTTTTTAGTAAGATTTTCAAGAAAGGATTAATATTAAGAGAATGAGTAGCATTTTTATTTTTCTTCTAAAGAAGAGGATATATATATATATATATATATATATATATATATATATATATATATATAGTCCCCTTCTAATGAGGGATCCCTTATTTTACTAAAATATGGACTTTTCATTTTTAGATTATATTTTGATGATCCGAACCGTTCAATGTTTTTAAAACATGTTTTTAAAGGTACCCGCGAGAAATCGGCTTAAAAAATATCGGGAAGGGCTTGATCCAAACAGTTTTTCATAAATGCTGACAGAAACAGTTTTATGCTTGGCCCTTATTTGATTTTAATCTTTTATTTGGCACCAAAAAAGAATTGTCCAAATTAGTTGTTTTGAATGTAAAAAAGAGAAATAACTTCATAAATTCTACTGGTGCACATTATTTTTTAGAAAGAAAAAATGCACAAGACACAACATAGAGTGCTGTGCGTCAAAACGACATCACTTTTGACAACTGCTCAAAAATTTGGGTAGTGTTCAGACGCATACTCAAAAATTTGAGCAGTGTTTTGGAAACTTTTAAATAATTTTTTTACGTGCTGAAATAATACTATTTTAACATACAATATATCTTGTTGCGTAATGCATAGAAGGATCTTTATTCCCCTCAACCCCTCTCTTTCTCTCTCTCTACATATATATTATATTATATTATATTATATATATATATACACACACATACACACGCACGTTTTTTCCCCTTCTTGTAGATTATAGTATAGTAAAATTGACCTAACATAACAAAAATCTGGTCCGTGCCAGACTGCTTGAATGACCCCTCCTACTTTTCTTGACCACACGCCTCTTTGGACTTTCTAGAAGCCCACCACCACGACCTTTTCTCCTCCTTCAAAACCAGTCCCCCCACCTTCCTCCTTTCTTCTGCTTCCACCCGCCACTCCCCCCCAAGCCATTTACAAACTCCAAGTTGTTAAATATACATATAATTGCGCTCTGTATTTATCACTTGGGAAATATTCGTTCATCCCATTTGTGGGTTTCCTTTGATTCTTGCAATTCGACCAAAAGTGGGACGTTTTCGGTTACCCATTTCTTGGGTTTATACATCTTATTCCTTTACGTTCTTGAATTATTGAAACCTCTGGTTTCTGTATTTCACTTGCAACCAAGATTAGGGCTTTTAGGGGCCCGGAAATGCCGCCGTCTGTCGATTCAAAGCCGTCTCCGACTATATTAAACCTAAAAGCACCAAACCCAAATACCAACATCGTCACCATTGATGTGGGCGGTCAGCTCTTTCAGACCACCAAGCAAACCCTGAACCTAGCCGGACCCAAATCCCTATTTCCCAGAATTCTCGATTCTTGCGATCAAAACCTTAACCCTAATGCTCGTGTGCCTTTCATTGACAGAGACCCTGAATTGTTCTCAATCCTTCTCTCTCTCCTCAGAACCGGTAATCTCCCTTCAAAATCTAAGGCTTTCGATTTTGATGATCTGATCTCCGAATCCCAATTTTACGGCATTGAATCCCTACTTGTGAATTCCTATTCGAACCCATCTCAGTTTGAAGCTTTCAATCTGGAAAAATCGTTGCTTTTACCGTTAAGTGGCCGAGACTCTCCGTCGGCAATCTCCACGACTCCGTTCGGGTCGGTCCACGTGGCACACGGTAACAAAATTACCTCATTTGATTGGTCTCTGCAAAGAAAATCCACAATTTTGACTCAATTCACTGCCGTCGACTCTCTATTAGCTTTATCCCCAACTATTGCTGCCGCCGGTGCTACAGATTTTTCTGGGTTACAGGTGATTGATTTTGAAAAAGGTTTTGTTAGAGAGACACTGAATTGGGAAAATGTTACTAGGTCTAGTTCAACAGTGCAGGCAATTGGGTCTTCTCCTGAATATTTATTCACTAGTTTTGAGTCCGGCCGCCGGAATTCGAATTCCATCATGGTATATGATTTACATGACGGGTTTCGTCCAGTTACTGAGATAGGTCATTATGAGATTTTTGGAGCTAATCTTGATTCGGCAATCCCTGCTACAAAACTGAACTGGGTTCCTAGTTATAATTTGTTAATGGCATCTGGATCTCATAGTGGACCCTCTGGAGTACAGGGAAACATCAAATTTTGGGATATAAGGTCTGGAAATGTGGTATGGGAAATGAAGGAAAAAGTTGATTGCTTTGCGGATGTCACGGTTTCAGAGAATCTTTCAGCTATTTACAAGGTTGGTGTGAATTCGGGCGAGGTTTTCTTCGTGGATTTGAGGAATATCGGTAATGAGAATTCATGGGTTTGTCTTGGTGATAGTAGAAAGGTGACCAATGGGAAGAAGGAAGGTATTGGCTGCAGGATAGAGAGCCGGGGTAATCAAGTCTTTTGCAGTAAAGGAGGGGATTTAGAGTTGTGGTCAGAGGTTCATATAGACTCTTTGAGGAAGGGCGAACACGGTTTAGAGGGCAGGGTCTTTAGAAAGAACTCAGTTGGAAGAGCCAAGGACATGGGCGGAAGTAGGATAACCAGCTTGGGATTTGGAGGGAACAAAATGTTTGTGACAAGGAAGGATCAGCAACTTGTTGAGGTTTGGCAGAGTTCTGTAAGGGGATTTTGATCTCAATTGTTCTAATTGGTTATGACAAATTCAGTGTTATTTATCATAATGATCTCCATTTGATTCAATTGTAAACAATGATACTGGTGGAACGTATATATTTTTACTGGTGTTTTGTGTTTTCTGTGCAGTTGACTTTTCAATATCATTCAGAATCTTCATATTGGTTTCTTAGTGTGATTTTACATGCATGGATGATGTAGATAAAAAAAATTTAATGAGGAAATGGCTTTACTTTTGAGTTTTGGGCATCTGATATGATAGTAAGTTATCTTATTGTGTGAACAAATTATTTTGTTTTTTAATGTGCTGTACTAGTTCGTACTTCTCCCAAATACAATGACAAGATGGCATGGTGTTGTTTCGTTTAGATATTTTTATGCAAGTTTAAGCCGAGCAGTTCATTTTTCTGTCTTCGTACTGTAGTGTCGATTTTACTGAACTATTCCAAGGCCCATGCATGACATTGTGAATAGATTGAATTTGGTACTCTGCATGGATAAAACATGAACATAAAGTTGTCCAACAAAATTATACAGAGTTGTATGTAAGCCGTCATATGTTTCTGTCAACAAAAACAAGAAAATAAAGTATCTGAAGTTCACTATAGAGGTATATGGACTTTTAAGGGTCAGCCTGATTTCGATTGTGCCACCCCCAGATGACTCTATGTGGAGTATTGATATAAGCCAAATTACTTGAGCATTATTTTACCTCCATGTCACGTGTCCACGGACTCTAACCCTCTTCATATTCTTTCGGAATTTTGTTACATTTTGTACGTCGAGAGTTTGTCGTGGGACGTGATGGTAGTATATATAAGAGGAGTTACGAAGATGACTTGTCTATCAATATGGCATGTTCTGCATACGGGGGAGTCAGTTAGTCTTCCATTGGCTGTCTAAGGTGGTGGCTTGGTTGAGGCAAAAAATTCATGGCGGTGTATGTTTCTCTAATAAATTTAATTGAATTTGTATTATACTGAAAGGCAACATTGTCAGATGGAAAATTTCTTCAGAGCCTTGTAGTCACGTTTGTGTTTCGGCAGGAAGTTGCTATTCCAGGCTTATCCGTCAGGCGTATTGTGACCGGCATTGTTTTTCCCACTGCGAAGGATGGTCATGATTTGGAGTTAGAAACCTTGTAGAAATCTCCATGAATGAAACACAGAAATCTCGTAGTGAAAAGGGATTGGGAATACTGATATGTTTGATACATTTCTTTATGTATTTGGGTTGGGTGGATAAGTATCTACCTATCTGAGACACGGGAGTGGCTGGACCAAAAAGGTGGGTCTGGCCACGTTAGGAGCAGTATTTAGCAAATAACATGTGGTGACCCACTTTTCACTACCAAACAAGCTTGTATCTGTTGTGGCCTTCCGTTGAATTGTACTTAACTCTGCTTGAAATCCGCAGATGGCGATGGGTAAACTCTTGCTTCTATTATACTGTATAGATACACACATTTTTGAAGTGGTCAGAGTTCTGGACATGTACAAGAATATTAGTATGGTTGTGGATTTTGTGGTCTGCATTTGTAGTCATCTGGGTTTGTTTTCTGTTTTGCGTGTCTCTACAGCATTTAGATTGGTGAGATCTCAGGCTTTGTTTTTAGTGTCTGAAGGTGAATCAAATGGGGGTCACTTCCCTGATTACTTGCAAAATTCAATGTCAACATTGATTTGGTTCTGAATTATGAGCACAAGGGGCGTGGCAAATGAAAATAGTCGCTTAATTAGTGGTATTCCTATCCATCAAGTGTTACTCTTGAGTTGGTTGTCACGAATACCGGGTTGTTTATTATATTGATCTCCAGTTGATTCAGTTGTAAACCAGGAATACTGATAGATATCTCAATTTTTTTAGTGGATTTTTCTGCAATTGGCTTTTCAATATCGTTTTAGGATCTTCATATTTGTTTCTTAATGTGATCTTACATCAAGGATGATGTAAGATGAAGTTACTGATGAAGAAATGTTTTTTTAGTTAGCATATATATGATAGTAAATAATCTTATGAACAAATTACTTTATTTTTTAATGTGCTGAAAGTTGGCTTTACCTGTACTAGTTGATGCTTCTTCTGACTACGATAGCAAGATGGATGTTGTCGTTTCATTGAGATATTTTTATGCAAGTTTAAGCTGAGCAGTTCATTTTTTCTGTCTTTTTACTATTTACTGTAGATTTGGTGTAAATCCATGTATTTTTTTTTAAGTGCTTGATAGTTCTTTTAGAGTTCTGGACGTTTATAAGGACATGACTATCGTAGTGATTTTGTGTTTCCGCCAGTGTCATCCGAGTTTTGTATTTCTTTTGCGTGTATCTCTAGAATTTAGATTAGTGAGATCTCACGTGTTGTTTTTAGTGTCTGAAATTGAATAAAATGATTCTCACTTCCTTGACAACTTCCCAAATTTAATGTCAACACGCTTCTGGTTATGCTGATTTATGAGAACAGGGGGATGTGGCACATGAAAATAGTCAACCTATTACTGGGATTCCTATCCATCAGTGTCACTCTGGAGTAGAAATGGTTTAGGGCAATTTGTGAGATAATTAAATGAGGAAGAGTAACAAAACCTGACTGAGAAACTTCTTAGAGAAAACACCTAGATTTAAATAAAGTGGCTGCTTCTAAAGAATGTAATTTTTTTTTTATAAATTTCACTGAAAATTGTACATTGGCATGGAGGAATTATTGCTACATCTTTTTGCAGGGTCAAAATCCAGCTTTTGTCATGATGATTTGGGAATTGGTTTTTAGATTGGCAACTACCTTTGCTAATTGGTTCATTTGCCGTAAACTGTGGAACACAAAACTGTTTGCAATAACTGAGTACGATCAATCTGTTGAGGTTTGGTTTAGTTTGGTGAGGGGATTGTGAATCTTTGATCTTGATGGTGGTTTATATTTGCTGTGTACACAGAATATGTTATTCTTTGATAGGAGGTCCTATTTTTTTTTTTTTGGTAATTCGGAAATATATTGAAAACTAACTTAGGCAAAAGCCAAGGTTAGACCACAAAACACTACAAAGTTTGAGTACATAATTAAACCACAACATATCCTACATCAAACATTAATCAAGTAGTTGCCTAATATTTAGGCCATCCCGAATAAGAAATTCTCTAATTGAAGTAGGATTAGTTTTGAGGATTATGAAGTCTTCGTCTTGTTTGCTCCAATTCTAGCAAGATGATTAGCACATTCATTCGCTCCTCGATAGATATAAACCAATTGAGGAGTTGTCCCGATTAGAATTATTCTGGCATCTTTTATAATGGTGCTCAATGGATGATCCGTGTTTTCCTCATCATTGATCAGTTTGACTGCTACCAAGGCATCTGATTCGACCTTAATATTCGACATTCCTTTCTCCAACAAAATGGTGATACCTTTATAGATTCCCCATAGTTCTGCTTCCAGACTTGACGAACATGAAATTTTCCCATAGTATCCCAACATCCAATTTCCTTGATCATCCCGAAGAAGGCCTCCAAATCCTGCTTGCCAGCTGTTTGTCATACCAACATCCGTCTGTATTCAGTTTCATATCACCTGCATGGGGAAGTACCCGTTTGATCAGTTTAGGTTTCTTAGGGACATATGATAAGAGATCTTTAAAAGACTTGTCAACTTCCAAAGTATAACTTAGGATTGCCTTGGAACTCACTATAGGTGGGACAACAACATCATCAAAAGTTTTTTTTATTTCGGTCCTTCCAAATTTGCCGAAGAGCAACTGTAAAAAGTGAGTTCCCTCGGAATCCTTAGTCATTGTATAAATTATTCCTCTTTTTTTAACCACAGTAGTAATCCAGATCTTGACAGGGCTATTAAAGTCATCTCTTATCAAAGTCCTACATTGTAGATTGTTCCACATCTCAAGAGATTGATGACAGCCTCTGAAGGGGTGGTAAAGATCTTCAGGGGACTTGTCACAACGAGGGCAAGAATCCGTGGTAATGATTCCCCTACTAGCTCTCAGGTCCTAGTGCGGTATGTTATCTCACCTTGAAAGTTGATTCACACGTCAGTATGATTTTTGAATTCAAGAAAAACTGAGTTCGTGTTTGGTACCTAATCTGTTAAAGCCTCTCCCTCTTTACTTAGGAACTAGGACAGCAATCTTATTGTCTTGTGCGGGTCATCTGTTTTACAACGATAATGATCTGCACATCTACATACATCATTACCAAAACTAAACTGAACAACAGGTTCATTCTGCACTGACTGATTTCTATTACCCTGTATAGCTGGGAAGTTATGCTGTGACCTCTTGGCCTGTGTAATTTGTATAACTAGATGATTGGTATGATGAGTGATTCTCTTACATAGCTAATGATCTAGTTGCATCTACTTTGGACCTTAATCCAGTTTTGGCATTGAACGGCCAATGACATCATATTAATTTATGTTTAAATAAATCTTAGGATACGCATACGACACGGATACATATTTTATTATTCGGTTGATTTATGGGTAAAATCAATATGTATCTTTAAATGTATCTTATTTATAGCTAAATATTTATGTACACGAACAACTTACGATGTAATAGGCAATGCCGCAATAGTTTTCTTACGAGGACATGCTGGATGGGCGAACAAGTGAAATTTTGTGTCATCAAAGTTTTTATTGAATATGCAAAATAATTTTTCGTATTTTATATTGGGTGTAGATATTGTTTTAAGTTGTATGTACACGTATTAAGGTGTCTTACAATACGCAATATGTATCCCAACAAAACACAATTAAAAAAGCGATGCAGGATATGTATCCGGTTTGACGACCTTGATTGGTAGATGCAATTGCATCACATTATATCTCTGGAAACACTTGTTTGTTTTATATGCTGTTTTATTATTGTAGAAATACTATAACAGGAGGAGTTTCAAAATGGTTTACATTTATTGTGGAAATTTGTGGTTGTTTCCATATATTCAACATGTCTTTTATTGATTTCTGTATCACAGTATCTCAATATCGGGTCCTCTCCTATCCTTGTCATTGCGTTACTCTAATGAGTCTAATCTTCTGAACCAAGGTTAGAGGTCATAAAGTTGTAAAAATGGTGTTGGCTGCTACTAATAAAGTAGTTTTAGGCTCAATTGCTTTTGCTGTCTTCTGGGTTTTGGCTGTTTTTCCAGCAGTTCCGATTCTCCCCATTGGTAGGACTGCTGGCTCCCTCCTTGGAGCTATGCTCATGGTCATATTCAGAATTATGAGTCCGGACCAAGCATATGCAGCCATTGACCTGTCAATTCTTGGCCTTCTCTTTGGAACCATGGCCGTAAGCATCTATCTCGGAAAAGCTGATATGTTCAAATACTTGGACAAATTGCTCTCATGGAAGTGCCAAGGTGCAAAGGATTTGCTTTGCCGAATCTGCTTTATTTCTGCTCTTTCTAGTGCTGTATTTACTAATGACACCAGTTGTATTGTTTTGACGGAGTTTGTAATCAAACTTGCGAGGCAAAATAAAGTCCCTTACCATCCATTTCTACTTGCTTTGGCCTCGAGTGCAAATGTTGGTTCTTCCGCAACTCCAATTGGCAACCCTCAAAACTTGATTATTGCTATTATAAGTGGCATCTCTTTTGGGGAATTCCTATTGGGAGTTCTACCCGCTATGGTTTTAGGTATTGTGGTGAATGTTTTAATACTTCTGTGCATGTACTGGAAGGTTTTGTCAGTTGAGAAGGACGAAGCAGATGCTTCGGCTGTAGTGATCGCTGAGTAAGTTTTGGGTTCTGTTAGATTGTATTAGTTAGGGTTGTATTTGTTAGATTCCTTGTACATAAGGGTATTTTAGTCATTTGTTTTGTAGGGTTGTATATACTCTTTGTTCTTAGTGAATGAAACAAGAAGGCGGAGAAGATTTTCTGGCTAAGACTTCTCTCCTCCAAATCTTTCATGGTATCAGAGCTCCGATCATCTTCACGACGTCGGTGATTTTCTGGCTGAGAGGAGATAGCAGCATCGTGAGAGGAGATAGCCTCCTGGTTTGTTGTTGGTCGATCATTTTCGCGACCTCCGATCATCTTCGCGACCTCCGGTCATCTTCGCGACCTCCGGTCATCTTCGCAACCTCCGGCGAGCACTGCAGATGTCCGGTGACCTCTGCTGAGCTCCGTCAACTTCCGTACAGGTGATATTTGGGTCCGTGTTGATCGATCTGGACGTTTTTTTTGAGTTCGGTGACCTCTGATTTTTCCGGCCATCTCAGTTTTTGAGATCTGTTGTTGTTATCTGGTGTTGTCGGTGACCTCTGATTTTTCCGGCGATCTCAGTTTTTGAGATCTGTTGTTGTTATCTGGTGTTGACAGTGGGATCAGTGTTGTATCTGGTGTTATCAGTTTTATCAGTTTTATCAGTGTTGTTGTTGTTATGATCTCAGTGTTATCAGTTCCGGTGACCTCTGGTGTTGTTGTTATCTGTTGTTGTTACGATCTCAGTGTTATCAGTTTTTTTTTGAGCTTTCAATATGTCAGAGGAAAATCCATTGTCAAAGGAAGAAACCGGTAAATCTAGTTCAAACAATGGGATGGGTTATAATCCTTTTCTTGATAACACTCCGATGGATATCTGCCGCGTCAAGCTAGATGGTTCCAATTATCTACTTTGGTCGCGTGCGTTTACATTGGCCATCACCACTAAGGGTCTTCTACACTACCTTACTGAAATTGTGGTGAAACCCACGGAGGGACCAGATCTCACAAAATGGACCAACCATAATGCCTTGGTCTTGACATGGTTGTTTAATTCGATGTCTCCTACTATTCAGAATAGCTTTATGTATCTTGATACGCCGAAGCAAGTTTGGGATGCCGTAGCAGAGACTTATTCTTAGAAAGGGAATGACGCCCAAATTTTTGAGTTGAGGAAGAAACTCAAAGCCGTGGTGCAAAATAATCGTCTAGTTGCTGAATATTATGCAGAGATAATGGGGCTCTGGCAGGCACTTGATTTTTATCAAAGTTATCGGCCTGTTTGTACTACTGATGCTGCTGCTTTCCAACAAATGGTTGGAAAAGATCGTGTTTATGACTTTATGGCCGGTCTTGATGTGGATTATGATCAGCACCGTGGGCATGTGCTGAGCCGTATCCCCTTTCCATCTCTTGGAGAGGCTTATGCAAGTATTCAACAAGAGGAGACTCGGAGAAATTCTATGGCTCCTCACTTGATGACATCCACTCCTGATCACTCAGCGTTGGTATCCAGTCCTTTTCCACGGGAGGGTAAGACAGGACAGAGCCAGTTGAAGAACAAAGGTATTTCGGTTGATCGAGCCTCACTCCATTGTGACTATTGTGATAAAACCGGTCATACCAGGGAATACTGTTGGAAGTTACATGGTAAACCTAACTCACGGGGACGCAGAGGTGGTCGTAGTGGTGGTTCTGTGCGCTCCCATGCCAATGTCACAGAATCTGCTGGTGACTCCATATCTGATGCTAGTGATTCTTTTTCTCCCGAAGAGATGCAAGCTCTCAGGAGGCTAATGAATAGCCAAGGTCCTCCATCCTCTATTGCTTCTAATTCCACTACTTCCTCCCACTTTGCCAACTCAGGTATACAAGCTAATGTTTCTACAGCTTCTATCTCTATTCCTTGGATAATCGATTCTGGTGCCACGGACCATATGACAGGTTGCTCTTCCTTTTTTGACTCCTACTCTACTTGTTCTGGTAAGGACAAAGTACGAGTAGCTGATGGATCCCTATCTGCTATTTCAGGGAAAGGTTCCATTCGCTACTCACCTACCTTACCTCTTTCTTCAGTTCTCCATGTTCCCAATTTTACTACTAATCTTATATCTGTTAGTAGTCTCACACAATCTTTGAATTGTTCAGTGACATTTTTTCCCACTCATTGTGTTTTTCAGGAACTGGGAACAGGAAAGACGATTGGTACTGGTAGAGCTCAGGATGGCTTGTATTTTTTGGAGTCTGTGCCTTGTTCATCTTTTACACCCTCATCATTGGGTCATGCTCTTGAGGCGGATACGGGTTCAGCTCTTCCTTTATTGCATCGGTGGCATCGTAGACTAGGCCATCCTTCTTTTGGTGTTTTGGAGAAACTTTTTCCTACTTTAACTAAACGATGTTCTAGAAGTAGGTTCTTTTGTGAAGCTTGTGAACTTGCGAAACATAGACGTTCATTTTATGCTCCTGTTTATCAGAGAAGTGCTTCTCCTTTTATGGTTGTCCACACTGATGTCTGGGGTCCTTCCCCTATTACCTCTATTTCTGGTTATCGCTATTTTGTTACCTTTATTGATTGTCATTCTCGTATAACTTGGGTGTATCTACTTCGAGCAAAAAATGAAGTTTTCTCATGTTTTAAGTCATTTCATAAGATGGTTCACACACAATTTGATACAAACATCAAGATACTTCGTTGTGACAATGGGACTGAATATATGAATGGTCCCTTCAAGTCATATCTTGATGGCAATGGCATTCTTTTCCAAACTACTTGTGTAGATACACCGCAGCAAAATGGAGTCGCGGAAAGGAAGAACCGGCATCTTGCTGAGGTGGCTCGCTCTCTTATGTTTACTATGAATGTTCCTAAACATTTTTGGGGCGAGGCCATCCTTACAGCCTCTTATCTCATTAATCGAATGCCATCCAGTGTTCTTCAATTCCGGACTCCCTTGGATTTCCTTCCTGGTAACTTTCGGGTCTCTACTCTTTCTCCTAAGATTTTTGGTTGCGTTTGTTATGTGCATGCTCCTCACCACCCCGGTGGAAAGTTAGATCCTAAAGCTCGCAAATGCATGTTTCTTGGCTACTCCCCTACTCAAAAGGGGTATCATTGCTATGATCCTCTCTCTCGGAAGAAATTTGTTTCGATGGATGTCACTTTTTGGGAACACCAACCCTTCTACCCTCTCTCGTCCCCATCTCTTCAGGGGGAGAGTTCTAGAGGGGAAGAGATGTTGACTTCTTGTGATTCTAATTCGTGGTTATTCCCCCCAACTGACAGTACAGAGGACAATGTTGGTGAGGGGGAGAATGTTGATACAGGGGAGAACATTGGTGAGGGGGAGGCATCTCCTAGCCCTAGTAATCCTGAAAGGGAAAGAGAGGAACCTGTATCTGGAGAAAGACTAATGATGGATGCAAGAGAAAGATTGGACAGACCTGATTTAAAAACTTTCACTCGCAAGAAAAAGGGCCAACCTGGTGCGTTACCACAGTACCAATCATCATCACCTGTCCTAGTTCCTGATGCTTCAGCTGAGTCTTCTGGTAATTCTCCTTCCTCTATATCTCTTCCTTTTGATGATCTTGATGTGCCTATTGCTCATAGGAAGCCAATTCGAACACATAAAGTGCCAGCTCGATTATGTACCCAACATTCCATTTCGCAATTTGTTTCATATTCTCGTCTGTCACCTTCGTACTCTGCTTTTCTTTCTTCTCTTTCTTCTATACCCATTCCACAGGGTTGGAAGGAAGCTTTTGCAGCTCCTAAGTGGAAAGAAGCTATGGTAGAGGAGATGAAGGCCTTGAAGAAAAATGGCACCTGGGAGTTAGTGTCTCTTCCTCGGGGAAAGAATGCAGTGGGATGTAAATGGGTGTTCACGGTTAAGTATAAAGCTGATGGCACTGTTGAGAGATACAAGGCAAGATTGGTTGCCAAAGGTTATACTCAGACATATGGCATTGACTATGAAGAAACCTTTGCTCCAGTGGCCAAAATGAACTCTATTCGCACCTTGTTGTCTTGTGCTGCTACTCTAAACTGGCCACTTCAACAGTTTGATGTGAAGAATGCGTTTCTTCATGGTGATTTGGAAGAAGAGGTGTATATGGATATACCACCTGGTTTTTCTTCCTCTACCACTGAGGGCAAGGTGTGCAAGTTGAAGAAGGCTCTCTATGGCCTAAAACAATCACCAAGAGCGTGGTTTGACAGATTTCTCAAGGCCATGTTGAGACTTGGGTACACGCAGAGTCATGCTGATCATACTATGTTCACCAAGAGGAGTGATAGTAAGATTGCCATCCTTATAGTTTATGTGGATGACATAATTATGACAGGTGATGATGTGAATGAGCTTCAAATGCTTAAAGCCCTCCTTGCTAAGGAATTTGAAATTAAGGAGTTGGAAGCGATGCAATACTTTCTTGGCATGGAGGTGGCTAGATCTGAGAAAGGGATCTTTATTTCCCAAAGGAAATATATTCTTGACCTCTTGGAGGAGACAGGGATGCTGGGGTGCAAGCCCGCCAATACCCCTATTGAGGTCAATCATCAGCTTGGCAGTGTGGGAGAGCATGCAGATAAGGAAAGATATCAGAGACTTGTAGGTCGTCTGATATACTTATCTCACACACGTCCAGATATTTCTTATGCGGTGGGGGTTGTCAGTCAATTTATGCATGACCCCCGTACTTCTCATCTTGATGCTGTTTATCGTATCTTGAGGTACCTAAAATCTTCTCCAGGCAAAGGTATTTTGTTTTCAAACCATGGTCATTTGAGGTTGGAATCCTTCACTGACGCAGACTGGGCAGGTTCGATTGATGATAGACGTTCTACCTCTGGCTATTGCACTTTCCTTGGCGGGAATTTAGTTACATGGAGAAGCAAAAAACAATCTGTGGTAGCAAGGTCAAGTGCAGAAGCTGAGTACAGAGCCATGGCGCATGGTGTTTGTGAGCTTTTATGGCTTCAAACCTTTTTACATGATTTGGGGATTGTGGATCACAGTCCTATGAAGCTGTATTGTGATAACAAGGCTGCTATCAATATTGCTCATAACCCTGTTCAACATGATCGGACAAAGCATATAGAGATTGATAGACACTTTATCAAAGAGAAGCTGAACAGTGGTGTTATATGCATGCCTTATGTGAAATCCGAGGACCAATTAGCTGATGTATTTACTAAAGGTCTTAGTAGTAAAGTGTTCCATCCTATTCTCTCCAAGTTGGGCATGATTAATATCTATGCACCAACTTGAGGGGGAGTGTTAGATTGTATTAGTTAGGATTGTATTTGTTAGATTCCTTGTACATAAGGGTATTTTAGTCATTTGTTTTGTAGGGTTGTATATACTCTTTGTTCTTAGTGAATGAAACAAGAAGGCGGAGAAGATTTTCTGGCTAAGACTTCTCTCCTCCAAATCTTTCAGGTTCACATCGATTCTCGGCTACCACTATGTCACACCCTACATCTTTGAATGCTGAGGAATGGATATCCAAAGGGGATGATTTCTACATCCGGAGCTCCGCAATTGCAGATGATGCAATGAATCAGGAAGAGACTCTTGGAAACAGAACAAGTTCAATGGAGATTGATAGGATTTCAACTGCCACCAAAGAGATGACGAATGGTGATGATCAGGAAAATGTTCTTTCAAGGAGTTCTGCAAATGGTGGATTAAATGGGAGTCTGGGTATTGTGAATGATTTGTCAGAAGGTGCAACTCCAGCACAGTCTGTGATGGAAGAGCAGGGGGCATTGGGAAAGGGATGGAAGAGACTGTTGTGGAAGACGTGTGTTTATCTTATTACTATAGGAATGTTGATTGCTTTTCTTACGGGTTTAAATCTATCATGGTCTGCAGTTACTGCAGCACTTGCTCTCGTGGTCCTCGATTTCAAGGACGCGTGGCCGTGCCTGGAAAAGGTAATGTCGTGTGCGTTGAGTTGAGTTGTTTGATACAAGTTTCTTATGCTTCCTCACAATTTTTGTTCGTGAATCAGGTTTCCTACTCTCTCCTTGTATTCTTCTGTGGAATGTTTATGACGGTCGAGGGCTTTAACAGAACTGGGATACCTAGCATTTTCTGGAACTCAATGGAGCCCCATGCACAGATCAACCATGTTAGCGGACTTGCAGTGCTTTCCCTTGTCATACTTGTTTTCTCAAACGTTGTTTCAAACGTACCCACAGGTTAGTTTATGCTATTTTTGTTTTCACAGGCTTAGCATTTGTTTTTCTTCCTTTTTGTTGGTTATCATAGTTGGTCTTGCTAAGGGTCTGACGTTAGGGTTAACTTATGCTAAATCAATAATTTTGTTTGGAGTGCCACATAGTCTATGCTATACTGAAAACTGAGTTTAAAATCCAACGGATTTATTTCAATTTCAGTTTCGATTCTTATGTATGGATGTATAATGAATATTGTCTTTTTCTATAGCTTCCGATAATCTCATTTTGACAAGAATACTTGTTAGATAGGATTCTAAGAACTTTTTTGGTAATTTGTAAAAAAAAACTTTTGCTTTATTAATTTTTTTACATTATAAGACTTGAAAAGGCGAAGAAAACAATAAGAAAATTGATTATTATAGATATCATGTCTTTTATGCCGGAAAATAGATAAATAAAAAACTTCTTCTTTGACCAGTTCCACAATAAGGAGGGAAAAAAATAAAATAAAAAAGGGGTTCAGCCTTCCTCATTGTCCATCGATACTTCTGGGAGGAGATCATTCGTTGAAATAGAAAATTTTGTAAGAATTAGGTTGGAATAAGCTTTTTATGTCAAAATACAAACATGAGAATCATTGAAATCTCTTTGATTGAGAATGTATTATTTATGTAATACATTAATTCCACTAGAATGCAAATGGAATTTCAAAATGACACTATTTTAATAGATACAATTTTATTCCTAAACTCAACAATTAAATTTGTGGTACCTCTAGAGTCCATAGCTTAGGGTTCATTTTGACTAAGTCTATGAAGAACTGATGCACCTCATTGGTTTGGTTGCCGTATCGCAGCAAGCCTTGGTTAATTTTACTAGTTCTTTTCAGCTAAACAACTGGATACGTTTAGGACACGTGTGTCCCAATTAGACACGACACGAAACACATTGTGCAAATTTTTAGCTTTTAACAAAGTTCTTCAGTGAGGTGAAATCGTATGACTTGATAACCTAAGGCGGAATTGTTAGAATGAAGAATGAAGTAAAGATTCTTAGGAGATGCAGGTCCTATTTGGCCAAACTAGATTTTTCAGATTGTATAGATTATTGAGCAAATAATCTAGCCCCATTTTGGCTAAATTATATACCCAAAAAATCTGGATTAATCTAGTCCAAACACAACATAATTTTACATATCCACAAATAATTTAGTTCAAACACTTTGAGCTAGATTATTCTCTACGGAACCCAACATAATCCAATAATCCAATAATCCCATAATCTAGTTACGCCAAATGGACCCGCAAAGGCATGAAAGCAATCCTATCAACAATTTTGTTAAAACCTTGGCTATGGTTTGGGGTGTTAAACAGGTGAGTTCGGATGAGTTATGGAAGGTTCGAGTTGTAAACGGGTTGGGTCTTTAATGGGTCTAGCCCATTTAACTACCCAATTAAATGGATATTTATTTATTCAACCAACCCCAATGATTTAGAGTCAAAACCAACCAGCCATTAGTCCAATCACATATCCATATTCACAATTACACATCAAATATATGTTTTATAGATGAGAAAAAGTAGTGTGGCATTAGTAGTTTCTAGTGCGGCGTTGGTAATTTTAGGTGTGAATTTGGTAAATTTTCTGTGTGACGTTTGTGATTTTGGTGTGGCAATAATAGAGGTACACACAAGCTTGTTTGGTTTTTGATAACTTTTTACATGGGTAATTTGCTAAAATTAATAGGTTTAAAAAATAAATGGGTTAGGACAGGTTTGGAAGAATTAAGTTCAGTAGGAAAGGACATGGAAATATCAACGAAAGCCCTTTCTTAATTGGACCGGCCTGGATACACATAGGTTCCTTGTACGTAGCGCAAGCCTGTCCCAATGAATATGGGTCCCTTGGCAATAGTGGATTTTGGTGTGGCGGTAGTAGATAAGGTGCGGTAATAGTAAATATGGTGAGGCAGCAATAGTTTTTATGCGAACTTATTGGGTAATATAATTTGACCCGTTGGACCCAATTAATCCCCTATTTAGGACTTATTGGAGATGAGTCAAATTGAGTCAGGATGCATTATCACCCATTTGATAAGTGGGTTCGGTTTAAGGAACTTGGAGTGGGTGGATTTGAGTAGTTTCATGGGTTTGGGTCCACATTTACATCCCTAGCTAGGATAATTGGCAGGTAATCATACATTCACAACATGATATCATTTTTAATCCTTACAAAATGAATTGACGTAAAAGTAGATTATTTTAGGATTAAGACCCATATATCATTCTACAATTCTTCCTATTATGGAATGAATAAATAATCAAGCTCCAATTCTTGATCTATACGAAACGAACTAATATTTTGTTTGAATGAAAGCTGACAGCAAAGCTTGCTTAATCCGTCTGATACACAGAATTGGGATCCATTCTCGCTTATTCAAAGGTCTTATTATTTAGAATCCGTTTTGCTAATAAAAAGTAAGCGTTGGTAAGAGAGACGCAGTGATGAGTTTATATACTAAGAAAGACCTCCTTTTTTTTTTCGTTCTCGACAGTCCTATTTACTGTAATAAGAAAAGGACTTTTAGTTCTATATGATAGAATATGAGTCTTCAAAACACAATATTTTAAGTTCAAATGTTACAGAGTGTGATTTTATTTTTGTTAAGTCTTATTACTATGAAGTAACTCTACTAACTTGAACAACTATTTTAATTTAGTCTCATGTGGAATAAAGAAAAGAGGGTTTTTTAAATAAACAACTGCCCATGCATCTCAATGACCAAGAATTGAAAATTAACGAGAGAAAAAATTATACGATACGTGAAATTTCACGTAAAGATTTTTTTTTTTTTTTTATGAATTGTTTCATTTCGAAGATGAATTTCAAATAAGTCGTATCTTGCTTGTGATTTTCTAGTCGTATCGTTCATTTCAAAGGTGAATTTCTTTGAAAACAAAACAGAAACTTGTTTGAATCCACAAGTTGCAATAAGTCTCATCATTTATCTGTGATAATTCTAGCAAGGCTGCAAGGGGTAAAGAAAAAACTTAAAAGCAGCATAAAACTTAAGTAGCGAAACTTTTTGACGCAATCTCAAGCACGTATATCTATCATGAAGAGGTAAAGAAATAACTTTAAACAGCCAAACTTTTCGATGCAATCTCAAACACGTTTTCTGAGAGTCCATTTGCAGACATAATCATCTCCAACTGGGCCTGTAAAAAATCGGCACAACTTTATTTCATCGATTTTCATGAACAGGTAAGCATAAGGATGAGCTATATAGTTTCAAAACTCAAATAAAGGAAGATGGAAACATCTCTCGCTTTCAGGTTGCAAAGCTGAAAGAAAAAAGTTAGAAATGCAAAGGGGTGTGCTTTATTACCTTGGCAAGGCATTGACGGGTTTCATCATATCGCCTCCATCTAGAAAAGGACGAAACCATACGGGAGGCAACCTGCAATGGAGAGAGAGAGAGACCATTTAATTGTCGTTGACACACAATTAAATATATTACCAGCTAAATTCTCTATTCAGACCTGAGGGTTCAGTTTGTCCAATTGCACCACGAGTTCCCCCAAGAATTTGTACCCTGAGCCATCTTTAGCATGAAAATTCACAGGAGACCCACGAAATCCACCAATCAGCGAATACACCTGCCCCATAAAAGAATCCAAAACTGAGTCTCTCTTGCGCGAATTTTTTCAGATACTTGTATTTGTAGAAAGCAAATGATTGTACAACATGCATGTAAACCTATGTGTGTGTACGCTTGTCACACACATGCAAATGCACACGCACACGCACACGCACACGCACAAAGAGAGAGAGAGAGAGAGAGAGAGAGAGAGAGAGAGAGAGAGAGAGAGTACCTTGTTTGGATTGCGCATGTCAAATGCTGGATGGTTTAGGAGTTTCCTAACA
This sequence comes from Arctostaphylos glauca, assembly GCA_019985065.2. Lineage (NCBI taxonomy): Eukaryota > Viridiplantae > Streptophyta > Magnoliopsida > Ericales > Ericaceae > Arctostaphylos > Arctostaphylos glauca. The sequence goes on from JAHSPW020000010.1 coordinate 2,634,101, forward strand.
TTCTCAACGTTTCCAGGAATGTCTGACATGGCTTGAAGAGTAAACCATTTATTCACAACCTGGTGAAAATCAAGATAAAATAATTCAACAACTTATTCACAGCAGTAATTTAGTCAACCACTAAACATACTATGCCAACTTAGCAGTCCAATAGGTATAACAGATACTTTTTTTTTTTTGAAAAGCAAATAATACTTACATGTACCCGGGAAGAATTTCTGCCCTAGAAAAAAACACCCATGAAACTCTTATTCATAAATCTTTACTAAGAAAGATACTTACCAAGAAGTCATGCTGCCACTTGCTATAAAAGTCAGCCAGAACATCATCACGGGTCTTTCCAGGATTTTGAGCTATGGCCGCAAGAGCTGCAATTTGGTCTGTCATGTTTGTGGAAGTTCTATATTCATTCAATGCAAGCTCAGTTAACTCTGGATCTTCGAGTGATGCAAGATATACTGCATACAACAGAATATAAATGTGTAACTTCACAAATTTCTATGGCAAACACAAAATATTTTCCTTTTTTGAATTCCTAACAAAGCCATCTTCTTTTGAATTTCTAATGAAGCCATCTGGCAAAGCGTGATCCAAATCACACATACCAAGTGCAATGTTCTTAAGAGCACGCCTTGCCATATTCGGATGGTCAAACTCATACTGCTCTGAGCTCCTGTTGGTTTCAACCTGAGAAAGAATGCAAAGATGAGTTAATTTCAAACCCCATTTACATCAAAGCAAAAGGGAAGATACAAAGACTGAACTGCATATTTACAGACAACTCCGCAAAACATGTGTATACCGTGCTGAGAAACTCTTCTTTCAGTTCAGAAGCAAGTTGTTTTTTGATGAAAGACTGAACTGCGTGAACAGCATCCGGATCTGCCACTTCCATCATGTCCATGATCTCTTCTTCACCAGGCAGAGTTACTGCCTTAGCAACGAATTCCTGCATAATATCAAGCATTTAAAGGTGGTAGGCGCAGCAGTTTTTGCTTTCTTTCGGTAATGTAAGTGTGTATGTCACATGGACTCAGGTACATGTGCAGGATGCAGTTATATGGGATTCACGTACAAGTTCAGGATGCAGGTATATGTCTTAGGTGTTGCATTCATCTAATTTCCATATGAAGGAAACATAGACATCCCAAAATATTCACATTTGCTATTGTATTTATTTATTTTCTATTGTAAATAAGTCTAAAAGGTGCCTTGGGGCATTTCGTGCCTAATAAGAGTTCTATGCATAATTCATGGAAAATTCAAAATATACCATGTGGTTCAAAGGTTCTGACTTTTTGTGCAGTGGAAAAAAGCGATGCTCAAAGTCCTCATCAATGGTGAGGACTCTATTATACCAGCTAACTCCTACAAAAGCAAGGGTTTCTGTCGGTTTTCCTAGAGACTTCGAAGCGCTCAGTCAAGAGGAGTGTTGTGTTCACTGGCGAAGCATTAATGGAGCGAACAGGAAGACTAGAAGGCACTTTCTTGAACTGGCTTAAGAGAGTTCACAAGTTCTATTTCATCAAATCCTTAAAGTGGTTTGTCTGTTCTGCTAGACGCATGTTCAACTAAACATGTGACACACAGATCTCATGCCTGTATCCAAGTGTTTAACATGAGTGCTTTAACAAGAGTAAAAAAAAAGGAAAATAAAATAACCCAAAAGGAAATCAATAGTTAGTTAGTACCTTGTCTAAGCTAGAATCAAAGAGTATACTCCTGAAGCCGTGAACAAACTGTGGATTTAGGGCCAACGGTTTGTTTTGTTGGAAATCAGCAACCAAGCTGAGCATCAGCTTCCTCCCCAGTATTTGTCCGGCCTCCCAACTAAAGCATCAACAACCACTCACTAAATTATTTGTGCTATTTTCTCAACCAGAAGAGGAAAAAAAATAATTTTTTAAGCAGTTGACAAGCAAAGTAAGATAAAAGACATTATCAGAAAGACATACCGGTTGAACTCATCTGAATCATAAGCAAGAAGGAAAGACAGATGGCTGTCAGATAGATCACAGTCAAGTCGTATAGGAGCACTGTATCCCCTTAACAAAGATGGAATTGGTCGTTCAAAGATATCCGAGAAGACAAATTCTTCATCTTTCTGCTTATCATCAACATAAAGATCATTATTGCGAGAACATAAGCAGAGAAAATAAGCATTGGTTACGTTATGGTGAAACCCAATTTGTACTACTTCCTTATCATACCCAACACCAATCTGAGTTGCAACCTAAATAGGTAGACACCGTGGGCATAGCCATGCTGATACAAGCAGTGTCAATTGATCCTATTAAAAATGCTAAAGACACACCACTTTTGCACATCGCTTTCACACATCACTCAAAACTACGTAGTTTTGTGGTGGAAAAAAACCATATTTGTTTTTGACCCATATCGCTAAAAACATATTTGGGTCTTCCTTAACATAAAACGACGTAGTTTTAAGTGATGTGTAAAAGTGTTGTGTTAAAATGATGTGTATGTAGCACTCTTGTTGATCCTATTGACAAGCGGTGCCAACATGGCGTGCCCCCTACTCCATATCATCAGAGATGTGGGAACGAAGCTTCATTGTTCATCACTACAAACTCCAACACCACCACTTGTCATCACTAATTTTAAGCAAAAAATTAGCGACAGAGAGTTCAATCCGATCACACAAGTAATTAATTACATCTCAGTTTCAACTGTTTCCCAGAGAAAAGGGTACATTACACCGATATTTCAGTTTAGTTTCACCTAAATCTCGGTGTACTTTCTGGTTTGTTAGGAAAGATGACATACTAATGAGGGTTCTATATATTGCTGATATTTTTTCTACTTATATATTTTCCCTAAGTAGTGATTATTAAATGGTGATAAGAATTTATCGACATTAACATTTCTAACAAGGAAAATTGAATAACCACATAAATTATAAGTCCAAGGAAATTGAGTACTAGAATCCTGGATCAATTTTTTCAGTAGTCACTTTCTTTTTTAATTACAATACCCACTTAGAGATGTGGATGCCAATAGGAGGGGAAGAGGAATGGTTATACGTAACATACACCTACCTGTGGAGTTTATTTGAAATTTAGGGGGTTCCATGGCACCCCCACCGTTGAATTTATGTCGGACTCTGCATACCGAGCTGTTATAATTTGAATGTTGTTTACAAAATGTCCCTAAAATGTAATTAAATTGTGATTGTCACCACTAAATTTTGGAAAATATAATTCTCACCTACATTTCTAGCATTCTTCCATTTTCTAATCTATGATCGAATTTTTATCCCACTAGAAAAATTTCTTTACACGATTGCAAAATATAAATTTTTCGTGTAGGTCTGTAACGAAAGTTCTGCCCCCATGGACGGAAATTGTGGTCGGCAGAAACTACCAATACTAGTTCCATGTCACAAACATCAGGAGCTAAAAGTTGTGAGATGGAGCCTGCAGGACTCTGAACCGACCTTTGTTATTTTGAGAATTGTAGTGTAGATAGCCTTGTCATCACATGCAACAGACTCCAACTTTCCATCATGATACACGGAGGAAAGAGGCATGTCTTTGCCACTTGAGTCCAGCAGACCTACTGCCACAGGAATAAACATAGGTTCTTTCACCGGCTGCCCTGGGGTCCGAGGCACCTCTTGACTGTGAAAGCCCAATAAATAAAAGAACACTTTATTACTGATGTCATGAGCCCATATGCAGTGAAGAAATAATTCTTGAACCAAATATTCAGTACATACGTAAACTTCAAAGAGTAAGTATGAGCCTTAGCATTGTAGGACGAAGTAACCTTCACAAGAGGTGTTCCAGCTTGAGAGTACCTGTAAATATTAGTTTCAATCAAATGCACAAGATTGTGACTGATCAAATGGAATTTGTTTTCAAAATATGTAAAGCTAGTTGATACTGTACCACAAAAGGAAATTAGCAAAATTCGCGTCATTTGCATCTCGCATGGCAGCAAAGAAATCTTCACACGTTACAGCTTGCCCATCATGCCTTTTGAAATAGAGATCCATGCCCTGAAATGTGAACAAGAAGACCTTACTGAGTTCACGAAGACCCAAATCTCTCAAAGCAATAAAGAATCAAATGCTTTAGTCTATAATCAATCTTTTACTTTTCTGAATCCTTGGGCCCCCAATACGGTCTTGTACATCCTCAAAACTTCAGCTCCCTGATAGTGAAATACGAAAACACATCAATGATAATTAACTGTGTTTGTTGTCCATAGAAAGATAAGAGAGAAGCGATATGTAAAATTTAAGAAAGATTCAAACCTTTCGATACACCTGCCAAAAACAAAATACAAGAACGAGAAAAACAACAGTTAGCGGCCTTCCAAACATCAACAGCTAAGAAGAATTAACAAACAGAGCAAAAGAGAAATTGCTGAAGCCATACCGTCACTGCAAGTTGAAACCAGTGAATGTCCCAAAAGAGCCACGACAACGAATATTACAGCAAAGAGTTTTCCAAAATGAACATCCATAGTCAACAGCAAATTGTCAATTCCAAGTCCACCAAACAAGTAATATCAATTACATAAAAAACAGAAACTTTTGTAAACTTGCCTGTGTAAAAGTTGTCCATCTGTGACGAGGAAAAAAATAGCAACAACATCAGCACCAGTTTTTAACACAATAAATAACGCTCTAGAGTAATCCAATATTTATAAAGGAGGAGATTTTAAGATTAGAACTTCATACCTTAATGTAAGAATGTGGTCGCACAGGATGAGCCATGGGACCAGCATCCTAGCAAAAGAAGACACATCTTAACACAAGCAGCACAATAGGTCAATATCAATAATAATAAAAAAGTAACTCTGATCAAATCAATTTAGTATGATGTTTGACAGCCTAATTCTCAAACACCCAAGTACATTATAAGCAACAGCAAACAACTAATCTAAGAAAATTATCAAATGAATAACTAAAAGTTTTGGAGGAAGGGAAAATACCTCAGGAAATTGAGAATTTCGAAGCCTTGAAACATCAGCAATCCGCTTTACCGTACGGCTCCCCATGTCAGATGAAAATTCCTGCCAAAGGAATAGGCATTAGAGATTTGAAAGTCCGATCAACAAAAAGAAAAAGAAAAATCATGGTTTCAATAGTCATTTGAAAATGATTTTTTGCCCAAACCTGATCACGGAAAACAGTAAGACCTTCCTTAAGACTAAGCTGGAACCAGTCTCGACATGTCACTCTGCAGAATGTAAAATAAATATTACAATACAAAAGTGCAACACAAAAAATGTTACATCAAAGAGTAACAAGTTTTCATAATGCAGATAAATAGCAGAGCTATAAGCCTACCTATTGCCTGTCCAGTTGTGAAAGTACTGCAATATAAACAAGAAGTGAGTCCCACCCAAGTAAAATTCGGATAGAAAACCAAAACCAAATATCTACGTTTATGTTCCTTAAAATAAAAGACACACCTCGTGGCCAATAACTCCTAAAATTGCAGCATAATCTGCGTCTGTAGCAGTTTCTGGAGATGCCAAGACAAGCTTGGAATTGAATATCTAATAACGACCAAGTCAGAAAACCGTCAATTAAATGAATTGGACAGTAAATGTAAAAAAAGGAGCTGATAACTTTTAAGGAAGCATACATTCAAGCTCTTGTTTTCCATGGCTCCCCTGGTAGTCAATGCACGAAACAAAATCCGTAATTTAAGAATCACAAAGCACGTCAAATATTAGAAAAAACACGTATACGAGAAGCATAGAGTATATTGACACTTACATGTTAAAATCTGGGGCAGCTACGATATTAAACAGATCCAAGTCGTACTCAAGACCAAAAACCTGCATGGAGAAAAAAAGAGTGCTTTAGCATAAACACGATGAGATAGGCCAAAGAATGAGTCCAGAGGACTGCTAAAAAGAGAAAATGAACTAACATCCTCATCCCATTTCATAGCTGCCTTAAGAGAATACATGGCATGTGCAGTTTTTGGTATATCTTGTGCTGGGGTCCAGATCCTAAGAGACACCTTACGACCTGAACGAGTGATAAAGGTGTCATCTCTGCTCTCCAATTGCCCCGCAACTAAAGCAAAAAGATAGCAAGGTTTCTTGAAGGGATCCTCCCAAAGAGCATAATGTCTGCCACCCTGCAGTGAAACAATAACTTTAACAGTTATGATGGACCACTTCATCTTCTGATTAATGAATAAAAAAGAAATTCACCTCAATGTCTCCTTGCTCGATGAGATTTCCATTAGACAACAACACGGGGTACAATTCCTTATCAGCTTCAATGCGACAAGTGTATTTCGCCATAATATCAGGACGATCCTGAAGCGTAAAGGAAGTCATCAATCAAGTACAGAACAGATTAAAATATAACAATATGATTATCACTCCGTATTCCTATCTCTTTTTAGGTTGGCATAATAAAGAAAGAGAATTCCAGGAAACGTAATGTATAACTACTCCTGTCACAAACCTGATAGAATGTAATTTTGCGGAAACCCTCTGCTTCACATTGTGTACAGAAGTTACCAGATGACTTGTAAAGCCCCTGTAGAAAGGAGGTTCAAAGATAGTTAGACGGAATAAAGCCATAAACAGGATGGCAAAATTGAGCATGGGGAAAATGTACGTTTTTACCTCCAATGATGTGTTCTTCTGTGGACATATGTCATTAACAATTTCCAGAGCAAATTTCCCGCTTGGAGGTGATGGGAGAGTCAAATGGCGTGGATCCAAGTGAAATTCTTCCTCCTGAAACATATAAATGATTTACAGTTGGAAAATGCATGGCTGGCTAATAAGCAACCAAGTGAAATGTGAACTATGAAAATCTATATTGAAACCTAATAGAGAACAAACAGCAGAGGGCAGCGAGAAAAGCAGAATCTTGACGAACATAAGCACACGTTGAGCAGTTGAAACTAAAAAACAGAAGAACATAGTGAGAATCATGATCATTTTCCATACCTTTAGTTCCTTGCCCTCAACCTTAATTGAAACCAGCTTCATATCTTGCCCATCCAATACTAATGGAGAAGTACAGCCTGTTTCCCAAATTAAGATTTTAATGAGAATATGTTGTGGTAGATCACATCAAATAAGATTCAATTTTGGAACTCCATAGTGAAAAAACAAACAAACAAACAAAATGGGGCTATATAATCTTTCCCCACAAAAGGGTGGATATACCATGCGAAGGATGTCCAATATTTTTAAGCAGCTAGCAATAACGATAATAATACCCAAAAAAATTGAACATCTGGCCCTGAAGAAAACATTAGATACAAGCAGTTCTAGTTGAAGTACTTACCTTCTACCCGGGGGTATACAGTTATTCTGGAGCAAATGATTGTTTTCTCCTCACCCAGCGAAAATTTCAAATCCACCTGAGTATAAACAAAGAAGTCACAATCAAAATAACCACTCTTAATGACACGTAAATCGACCGGATACAAAATTATTCTCTGATTAGTAATCAATTAAATGAGTAGGTATATACTGTATCAAAGTAGTAATCAGGCAACTTGTAATCCTTTAAAAACACTTCTTTGGGTGTCTCCATTTTGGGTTCCTCGACTTGTTTTGGGACTGTTTCTGTTGCAACTGAACAAAATCAGCCTCCTGCTGAATTGCTTGGCCCTCTGGAAAAGGTAGAATTGAGATAACCAGTAAAAGTGAACATACAGATCAATCTAATGCGGGTTAACTGATAAATGAAATGACAACAACTCACAGGCAATGAAATTTTCTGATGTGCAACCTCATAATACAGACAAATTATCTCAATTAAGAAAAATATCTAATTGAAACTCCAATGCTTGAAATGAACAAGAAATGGAGGAATGGTAAGAAAAGCCTGGCTGTCTGAGACTACAAACCTCCAAGCTCAGGTAATTTGTATATCTGTAGATATTTTTAGCTTACTGCCCGAGATCTGATAGGACAAGTGGTCTGAAACTGCAATAAAACAGGAGAAGAGTTGAGTTTCTATTGAAACACTACAAGTCAAAACAACCTTCTTGCCAAAATACAAAGGTAACACTGTCTACCGTCAATTCCAAAGCTGTCTGGATACTTCGGCTATAAAAAAAAACTGTCTACAGTCTCAAAACCACACCTTTCATGCTTGTTTGAGTAATAGCAATGAGATTTCGCAATATCATGCTAAGAATAGCTAGGATTTCCAGAAGAAGATGCCATACGTTTGATGAGAAATAAAAGGGAATATCGAAATTCGAGTGGCTAAAGCTGGAGTAGCTACTTTCAAAATAACATAAAAAAAGGCAACGACCGGAGTGGGAGAGTCAGAGTCGAAAAGAGATTACTCACTTCTTTCTTTCATTCATAACCCTGCACGAGACTTTCATCTCACACGGCTTCTAAGTGATAAAAGAAAGAAGAACTCATCTTCATTTTTTTTTTTTTTTATTTGATTACCTTCCTCGCGTATGTACTCCATTTGATTTCTACAAGACCACGAAGAGGAAACAGAAAGAGAGGCAAAAAATTACCATCTCTCTCCCTCATACACATACGCTCGCATGCAATACTTGTCTTTTTATTAACTAAACATAATTTTTGGATATTAAAAACTGTCATGTAATCTGTCATTGAATCGATTATACAATACCTAAGAAAGAAGTCCCGGCTAATTCACAGTGCCCAGATCAACGAAGCCACAAATACTTCAGCCCAAAATGTTAAATGCTAAATAAGAAGTGATCTGTTGCTATCGGATTCATTCTGGGTGTTCTGTCTGTTTAAACCTGCTCTTTTGGGATCTGATTCCTTAACTATCTTCTGAGAATTTATAAATTTTGTCACTTCATCGTCTTTAATCGTATAAAAGCAAGATTTTTTGGGATCTGGTTCCTTAACTATATCAAAAGAGTAGTTCAAAAGCAAAAGAGTACTGCGAAGAAGAAGGAACTAGATCCCGTAAGAAAAGTTTAAACAGGCATAGAACACCCAGAAGGAATCCAACTACGAACAGTGACACTGAGGGTATTCCAACAACAAGAAGTATTCAGAAAGCCTTACGCTACATTTGGGAAAATCCTACGGAAATAATGTAAAGTTCAGAATATGTCCAAAGCATTTGGACCCTACACCGCAATAACATTTCTGAATCAAATAGAAAAATGATGGACCTAGAGAAAAATTGTATATTTTTTTGTGTTAATGTGACATAAACAATGAAATTAAAAAAATATACGCCAACCACCAAGCAGTGAGATTTTTCCGGAGGATGTTTTCTATTTATATTTCCGTCTATTAGAAAGAGCCGTTAAACGATCAACTAGACAGGTGCAGGTAGCTTGACCGCTTTACCCCGTCATTGAAACACAAGCTGGAGACGTATTGGCCTATATTCCTACTAATGTCATTTTTAGTTGACAAATCTATTTGTGAAAGAATTATTGAGAGAGAAAGAAACTCTGTATATAATTGTGTATTAAATCAATGTACAAAGGCTCCTATATATAGGAGAGATAGAAATAGAGATAGAGATAGAGATAGAGATACATAATCCTAATCCTAACTAACTAGAAGGATAGAGATAGAGATAGAGATAGAGATTAGGATACATAATCCTAATCCTAAACTAACTAGAATATTCTAATATATTCTAACAGCCCCCCTCAAACTCAAGGAGGGTAAACATCAACCAACTTGAGTTTGGAAACGAGATCAAGGAGGCGGCTCGAAGGTTGAGTTAGGCGGATATAGCGAGGCGCTGTTGTGGCCAATGACGTAGGCGCTGATGTGGCCTATGACGAAGGTACTGGTAAGGCGCTGTCGTGGCCAATGACGTAGGCGCTGATGTGACCTATGACGAAGGTACTGGTAAGGCGCTGTCGTGGCCAATGACGTAGGCGCTGATGTGACCTATGACGAAGGTACTGGTAAGGCGCTGTCGTGGCCAATGACGTAGGCGCTGATGTGACCTATGACGAAGGTACTGGTAAGGCGTTGTCGTCGCCGATGACGTAGGCGTTGATGTGACCTATGAGGAAGGTACTGGTAAGGCGCTGTCGTGGCCGATGACGTAGGCGTTGATGTGACCTATGACGAAGGTACTGGTAAGGCGTTGTCGTGGCTGATGACGTAGGCGCTGATGTGACCTATGATGAAGGTGCTGGTAAGGCGCTGTCGTGGCCGATGACGTAGGCGCTGATGTGACCTATGATGAAGGTGCTGGTAAGGCGCTGTCGTGGCCGATGACGTAGGCGCTGATGTGACCTATGATGAAGGTGCTGGTAAGGCGCTGTCGTGGCCAATGACGAGCACAGAAGTTGGTGCAAGACCGTGTGATGCCGCATGCGTAACGAAGGCGGAAGCAATTGTAGCACAGAAGCTGACACAAAGTGCGCATAATGGCGCAGGATGAACATTAATAAAACAAAGAATTGCCCGGCGGACGGCAGGAAGGGTTAGGCCGCCCGCCGGTGAACTAAAATCAAATAAACCTTAACCTATTGCTCTGATACCATGAAAGAATTATTGAGAGAGAAAGAAACTCTGTATATAATTGTGTATTAAATCAATGTACAAAGGCTCCTATATATAGGAGAGATAAAAATAGAGATAGAGATACATAATCCTAATCCTAACTAACTAGAAGGATAGAGATAGAGATAGAGATAGAGATAGAGATAGAGATAGAGATTAGGATACATAATCCTAATCCTAAACTAACTAGAATATTCTAATATATTCTAACAGAAATAGAGCTCTTTTATAGCGGAATTAGACATGCTATTAACGTCGGCTCAGTTGAAAACTATGAAATAAGTCTGGGTAGTTTAAAATTGAAATTGGAACAATATTGCGAAGTGACCGCCTTTGCTCAATTTAGATGAGAGCTTGACGCTGCAACTCAATCATTACTTAATAAAAAGGCAAAGAGCTAATGACCTCTATTCGATCTCAGAAGTAGATACTAAAGTTCCAAGCTCTAAAGAACCAGTGGTCAACCTCAGAGCCAGAAAGAAGGTCAAGTACGAGCCATCTTTTGCATCTCAAGCTCCATCTTCGAATACACTAATGGATCCGGCGTCTTTACTCCGATTGCCATCAAACAAACCACTAGGAATAAGTCCTTTGTATTCATCTACGTGTCTTTCCGTCGTGTCTCCTTACTGATAGTTGGTCCACCCGAAAGCAATGAAAGTCTCTCTCTTTCCATTATTCGAATCCTATCAAACGAAATCATAGAAATGGTGTTGGCTGCTGATAATGAAGTAGTTTTAGGCTCAATTGCTTTCGCAGCCTTCAGGATTTTGGCTATTTTTCCAGCAGTTTCGATTCTCCCCATTGGTGTGACTACTGGCTCCCTCCTTTGGGCTTTGCTCATGCTCATATTCATATTAATTTTTATAAATTTATCGTTGAAAAAAATAAAATAAGTATTGATGTCAGTTTATAAAAAAAATTATCATTGCTACTATAATAGTGCTTAAATATGACACTATAAAAGTAAATAACATGTCTATTTTTACAAATATATTATTAAAAAAAACTAAAATAAGTATTGATGTCAGTCTACAAAAAATATTGTCATCACTACTACAATAGTGCTTAAATATCACACTATAAAAATAAATAACATGTTAATTTTTAAAAATCTGTCATTGAACAAACTGAAATAAGTATTGATGTCAGTTTACAAAAAATATCATGTAATATTCGCTTTTCAAATTTGTGACATAACTAATCTCCCTTTGCAATGTCGGTTTTGAATAAAAGTAGCATTAAAACCAAATAGTAAAATTTTTATTGAAACCTTCTTAATTGGTTCTGATTAAAAATGACATTAAAAAAAAGAAATTCCTTTATAATGTCGGCTTTAGTTAAAAGTGACATTAAAATTACGAAAATCTTTTTAATCTCAACTGCCATTGAATCAATGAAAAAATAATTGTTAAACACATATGTTATATATTAGATATTGTAAATATCTCATAAATATTATGTTTGGTGCAGTAATCAGAAAAGTTGAACGTAAGGTGTTGGTTAGGCAGAAGGTTGACAATAACCATGATTGTAAGCATCTATCTCGAAAAAGCTGACATGTTCAAATACTTGGGCAAATTACTCTCATGGAAGTGCTGAGGTGCAAAGGATTTGCTTTTCCCTAATCTGCTTAATTTCTGTCATTTCCCTCTGTTGGGTTTGACTGCGAACCTTAATTTCTGCCATTTGCTTCATTAAATAAGAATTCACTTATGTGAATTGAAGGAGTTTCACGAGAATTATCTTGATCGCCAGATGTCATTAAGAAAGAAACACGAAGAAGTGTTATCGAATGATTTCTTAGAATTTTTTGTAGTATATATAGAATGATTGAATAATCAAGTTACAAGTCTTGATGCATACGAAATGCATTGGATTTGGGTGGAAAATGGCAGCAGGGCTTGCTTAATCGGATACAAGAAATTGAGATTCATGCCGAGTGCAAATATTTTTATTGGGAAAGTCTCGTTTATTTAAAAGTGTGATTATGTTTTGCTCATAAGAAAGTAAGCATGTTGGTAGTAGCGACACGATGATTACTATGTAAATCATTAAAGACCCAAAAAAACCTTTTTATTTACACTACAAGAAAGTGCTCTTAGTCAAGTATAATGTGTGAAAATCTGATGTCGTAGGTTCAAATTGTACATAGATTGATTCCGTTCTTGTTAAGTCTAATTACAACAAAATAACTTCACTTGAATAGTTATTATAATTTAGTGGGTTAAAAATAAGAGGGACCTCTAAATAAACATCGAATTCTCAATGATCAAGAATGACAATTGATGCAAAAAAGAATTATAGAATACTAATTAAAATTCCACATAAAAATTTCTTTTTATAAATTATTTATTTTAAAAATGAATTTCAAATAGGTCCTATATTTATATTTCCTAGTCATTCCATAGAGTTGATTGGCTAGATTACTCTCCATCCAAACTGTTGTTGGATCATTTAGTGGTTAATACGTCAAAGTGAATGTCCATTTGAGCCAAATTATTTTAGATTTTTGGTTAGATTTGTGGCTTCGTTGGCAGGCGTGGCATTGCAGCTGGCATATAGGAATAGACAAAATTACCTTACAAAAAAAAAATCTTTAATCCAAAGATGGTTAAGTATAAGAGCAAGAGCGGACCTAAGAATTGAACCAGAAGGTGTCACCATCAAAATAAATGAATAATTGAGAATAAAATTTATATTTAATAATTTAAAAATAGAGGTGTTCAAATTTATTTAACCAAATTAGAAGAATTTGATAGAACAAACGGGCTGTGAAGGTGTCACAGTGGTATGCGATAAGCTTTTAATTACTCCTATACCTTAAATATTTTTTTTTTAAAGTGGAGCATGGGGGTGTCACCTGACACCTCCCCACCCCCCGGGTTCGCCCCTGTATAAGAGCATTTCAATCGTTATATCTGAAGTTAAACAAACACCTATATTAAATACGGTCAAAACACATTATTAATATTTAGTTCAAATATTGAAGTTATCAATCTCGTTCTGCACTGGCATCGTAATGGTATTAGATCATCGGATTACCGTTTCAGCCAATATGGGTCGGTACCATACCGTACGTATCTGCATTTAAAAAAATTCAATTAATATGTTTTTGAATAGTTAGACATAAATTGAGGTTAAAAATTATCTTTTTTTAATTTATATTTGATGATTTATTTTTATATTGTGATGCTTTATTTTATATATTTAGTATGATTTTTTGAAATATATTGTATTAATTTTAGCGTTAAATCAAACAATAAGTCTTGATCTACACAATACAAAATGAACTAATATTTTCTTTGGATGAAAACCGGCGACAAAACTTGCTTAATTGGTCAGATACACGGACTGGAGATCCATTCTTGCTTATTCAAATGTCTGATTATTTAGAATCTATTTTGTTAATAAGAAAATAAGCATTGATGGGAGAGGCGCAATAATGAGTTTACATATTAAGAAAGACTATTTTTTTTTCTTTACAGTAATGAGAAAATGACTCTTAGTTCTATTTGACAGAATATGGGTCTTTAAAACACGATATCGTAAGTTCAAATATGGCAGAGCGTGATTTTATTTTTGTTAGGTCTGATTACTATGAAATAACTTTACTAACTTGAACAACTATATTGATTTAGTCTCACGTGGTATAAAAAAAAAGATTGTTTTTTAAATAAACAACCGAACTGCCAATGAATCTCAATAACCAAGAATGACAATTAACGTGAGAAAAAATTATACAATACGTAAAATTTCATGTAAAGATTTTTTTTTTTTATGAATCGTTCATTTTAAAGATGAATTTCTTTGAAAACAAAACAGAAACTTGTTTGAATCAATTAAGCATCGAACTAAAACCTATTCGGGCACTTCTAATTGCACTGACCTTATTTATTTCTCTTATAGGGCATGTTTGTTAGCAGTTAAAGAAAGGTCTATTGTCTAGCACTCTAGATATGACGCTTGTTATGTTCAAGATTTATTTATTTTTTTGGATCCCGAATACGATATGTGGAGTACTAATTTATCCGCTTAGAGAGGAATAATTTTTTTTCATCCTCCCCTTATTTATACCTTATTCCCCTTCTATATCCGTGTTTTATTTACACAAAATACTGTTATTAATTATAAGAATGCTATCCACATATTCATACTTGTCGTATCCTCCTTTCTAAAAAAATATTTATACAAATACTTTATAACTATTCAGCCCTCGATAATAAATCTCTCTTGACCACTAACTAATGGGCCGTTATGTGTTAGAAAAAACATTAGACCGGGGTGATAGTGTCAATCTTACTTCGTAGAACACCATCTTATCATAAACTCAAATTAAAGGGGTCTTGCAGTAAAATACAAATAGTGTAAAGCCCTTTTTATCATTATGATTGATTGGAAATAATGAGAAGACAAATGATCAGATGCACTCGGGAGCATCATAACAAATCATCAGTGCCCATGTGACTGATACTGTGATTCATCAACTAAGTGACATCATTAGTATCATAACGTACAGATTACTGTATGTTTCTCAGTTGTACGTTATAATCATACATCACCCCACAGATTCATCAATTTTTATTTATTTTTCTATTAAAAATTTCTGGATCGCATTTTTTTTCTTTTCTAATTTTCAAATTTATTTTAACAAAAACAATGGAAACAGTAAAAATACGTCATAAAAATTGAATTTTTATTAAGAATGAAATGAAATTAATTTTTTTTAGTCTTTTTCCGATTAAGAAAATAATTTTACCACTCAATTTTTTATGAAAATGATTATAGGATTAATCTTTTACCTAAAGAAGGATAGAAACCATATCAATAAAATAGGAGTGATAAACTAATAATTTTTAATTTTTATTGTAGATGAGTTATTATTATTATTCTATTATCTCTTATATTACTTAAAGAGCTCTTTCAAAGCAAACAAATATGGTCAAAAGAATTATATAGCAACGGAATTTTTTTAATATTTTATATTTTTTTTAAAATTGTGATAATTTTTTTTTTGACGAAAATATGATCTTTTATATCTTGATGTAGCAGGAGGATTTTCTGTACTCTAATATGGGATTTTTTCTCTTTATTTTTTAGTTTTTAGACATAAATTTAATAAATATAAAATAAAATAAATAAAATAAGCACCATAGGCCAACCCAAAATTGACTTAAATATTGCCGAGGAGCTAAAAAAATTAAATAAAAATCAAAGAAAATCCAAAATAAAAACATCTCAAATTCAATTAAAAGTTCAAAGACAAAATTATTATCTTAAAATATTGCATATTATTGACGTTAAATTTGTTGAATAATATTTAGATAAAATTTTAAAATAATCTCTAAATATATATGTATATCGTCACACACTCTCTCTCTCTCTATATATATATCGGCAGTCTCCGTATCTTCCTTCCCTTTCTGCGTGTCTGCTTTTCGGTTTCGCTTCGCTGTGTCTACCGAAACTGACACTTCGCAGCAGCTGTGAAGTTCCTCCGGTGAGTGGTTAGGGGTTTGAGTTAGTGTGCTTAGTTCGATTTCAGCTACTGGAATTGAGGAATTTAGCTCATATATTCTGTATATATATGTAGTCATTGCTTCTTTAGGAGTTCTTTTAGGAGTTAATAACTACTGTTATCTGTTTTAGAGGGATAATTTTGGTTGCAATTTGTGTTTCGTTAACTTAGGAGCTTCATTTTCAGATGATTTTGGCAAAGGTTGTGATATAATGAGAACTATTGAGAAGGGAGTGATTCTAACATGTGGTTAAGATGGGCCTTTTTTCTTGTCTGCTAAAGACGCCTGTAGATACCCAAATACACTGCATGTATATATATGTTTGTAGATGTTCTTATGTTTGTGTGCATAGGCATTAGTTCTGTTGGGGGTTTTTGTAAAAACAATTGGTTACTGTTTTTGGAGGGTTATTTTGTTGTTTTCTGGCTTCAATTCAGTGAAATATGGGATTTTTTGAGCTATGTAGCTTCATTTTCAGGTGAATTTCGACCAGGTTGTTAAATATTTGATGGACATGTTGATGCTAAGTGTGTTTAAGATGATCATCTCCTAGTCTGATATCTTTTTCTTTTGTGATACATAAACACATATTTAGATAGACTAGCATTGGGACGTGCTTAATGCCAGTCGTCCTATACTATTAAAATTTTAATCTTGTTTTGTAAAAGAAATCATCATTATCTTTATTGATTACTAATGCTAATTCCGCAATCAACGTCAGCGACCTTTGTCATATTTGCAATATTTTTTTCTTTTCATAAACCTGTCAAATATTCTATGTTCTCCAATTTTCTCCATATGTTAATGTCATTTGTCTCAAATACTTTTACATGAATGTTATGTTACATCTATATTTTAACTTATATCCCACAAGACTGGACTCATACATCAGTAGTTTCAATCTCTTTCATCATCATGTCGCTTCTATCATCGATTTCTTTATAGTGACCTTCAAATTAAATTTTGTGGATCCTAAATTGTTATAGAAAATTTGTATTTTATCTAAAGTTTAATATTCGGGGTCCCACAAAGCTTGACCAATTAGATGCTATGTGGTGGGTCACAATATTGTTGTGCTGACTTAACATTTAATTATAATTTATTGATGTGGGTTCCACATGGCCCACCTATTTAATGAGACAAACGGCATAATAATACTTTCATCTTTGTACAAGAGAAACTATCAACTCCCTCTTTTATATGTATTGGTAGACAATACAAGCACGTATATGTTTGCATTGAATGTTGTGATCTTTCAGGATGATTGGTTAAAATTGTGGGCCTGTAAGCAGAGATTGTGCTTGGATTCTTGACTTTGAGTTTACTAAGATGCACTATTGTCTTGTGGGGGTGTGTTTTCTTCGGGTCTGAGGTTGGATTTATTTCAGTTATGGTTTATGACAGTGGAGGTCTATTTTTTTAGTTAGGTACGAGGCAAGCGTTTATGGAGTTAATATATTTGTTGCGACTTATAAGATTTGGCTTTCTTAGGTTAATCTTGTTGTCTGTAAAATGAGATGGAGTGATCACTATGGAATGTATAGTCCCATAGTAATCCAAACAAATGTGCGCCAGTGTTTGGTCAAGATCATCTATAATAATCAGAAGTTGGGTAGGCATTTCTTTTGTTAATCCTTTTTTTTGTCTTTACTTGTAAAGTTAGGCGTTTCTTTAGTTAATATTTTTGTCGTATCTTGTAAAACTGAGATGGAATGGTCGATACGAAATGTATAGTTTCATTCGACACACCACGTAGCAGTATTGGTTAGGATCGTATATAATTGTCAAATCTGAATTGGCGAAATTAATGAGGGCATATAAATGATGGGCAATTTAAGCAAAAACAAAAGTAGAATTAAATATGTGACTATCTGAAGTTGAATGACTCGGCTGCCAATCTCCATAATTGCTGTCTCTATATACATTGATTTATAGATACAAGTTTTTATATTTTAAATGTGTCAAACTGTTACCGGATAATGAACTTGTTCTTTTCATGCATCCTCGTATGAAGATTTCTGATATTGTCCAACTCTATTTTGGTATTTTGGTTTTTTGAGTGTAAGCTAATTTGTGCTAGTTCTTTTTACTAAATTGTCACTTCAGTTTATTAGTTATACCTGTCTACAATATACATGTGTGTTATCCCATAGTTCTTTTTCTCCAGGTAAAAGCTAAGATTGTGATACTTGCATGCAGGGCCTTCTTTTGTGTGTCTGTTAGAACCACCCTTGTACTTGTCTGGACTCTTAAAAGGAGTTTTTCCTGTTTAGCTTGGAATTATGTGGAGAAGAAGGCTATCATTCTGGATCTTGATATTCAAACCATACAAGTTCAAAAAATGCCAGTTACCAGCTTGATGTACATGTAATAAGTACTTCTTTAGATATACTTCTTAAGATAGAGTCATTTGTGTCCAAGATCTGAGGTTTAGAGTACAATTTGCTTGTCCTTTCTATAGTTTTCTAACATAATCATGCCTCCATGGTGGGGAAAATCTTCCTCCAAAGATGTAAACAAGAAAGCAAACAAGGAAAGTATCATGGATACAATACATAGGAAGTTTAAGATTTCTTCTGAAGAAAAGTGCAGCAGTAAGTCTGGAAAATCTCAGAGACATTGCAGTGACACTGTTTCGGAAAAGGGATCTCTGCCTCATGTGCAGTTGCGATCACTACCACCTTCAACAAAAGTATCACGCAGTCAAAGTTTTGCAGTGAGGCCTCATCCCCAACCACTTCCACTTCCTGGAATGCACCTCACTGATTCCACAGTCAATGCATCAAGAAAACTAGGATTTGACAAAGGCTCCAAGCCATCACTTTTTCTTCCTATTCCTGTATCTGGAAATCTTCCAAACAGGCCAGACTCTTCAGATGCCTATGGTGACTTAGCAACAGCTTCTGTTTCTAGTGATGGTTACATTGATAGTGACGATCCATCCGAATCGCGTCTCTTGAGCCCCCAGGCATCTGACTATGAAAATGGGAACAGAACTGTGATGAACAGCCCCTCGCAGTGAGTTTCCATGTTTATCATTATTCATTAATAGTTAAGTTTTATTTTCATATTAGTGCTCCCCCTATCCCTTTTTGTTTCTTCGTTTTTTGACTATTTCATGCCCAAATTGTTTGTGTATTATGAAAAGTCAAATAACGAAATCCTAATTCTCTTTTGCCCTCTTCTCTTGAATTAAAGTGCCAAGCCCAACTTGAATTGAAGGCCACTTTCGGATAAGTTAAAGTTTGTAACGTGCAATGCTTGTTCCCTTAATAAGGACGATCCCAAAAATAAATAAACAAACGTAGGAAGCATCATTGTTCAATCCAGGATGTCCTTGTCTATCAGTGTTGTCATCTGTCTTTCTTCTGTTGTGTTTCTGTTCCTTGTAACTAACATAATTAATTCTAACTATGCTGAAGCATAAAGCTTAAGGAGCAAGACCCTGCTCCCAACCAAAACGCCTCAAGGGAGATGCTGAAGCTAGATAGTGTTTTGTTGAATAACCAGACTCACCCAACATTGCCAAAGAAAAGAACTCAAGTGCCAAATTTACAAATTCCCTTCCGTGCTGCTGACTGTAGTGCTCCGAACAGCTCAATGTCAAGTCCTTGTAGAAGTCCTATGAGAGGATTTGGTCATGAACTAGTCATGAACTCTGGTTTCTGGGCAACAAAGCCCTACCTAGACATAGCTTTGCTTGGGTCCGGACAGTGCTCTAGTCCAGGTTCAGGTCACAATTCTAGCCACAATTCAGTTGGAGGAGATATGTCTGGACAGGTGTTTTGGCCGCATAGCAGGTGTAGCCCAGAGTGTTCACCAATACCTAGCCCAAGAATGACAAGCCCTGGGCCCTGCTCCAGAGCACACAGTGGTGCTGTCACCCCCCTGCATCCGCGAGGTGGACTGACAGCGACAGATACACTGGCAAACTGCTCTGGTGATAAGAAGCAACAAAGCCACCGGTTGCCCCTCCCTCCAATAACAATCTCTAACTCATGCCCCTTTTCGCCTTCATATTCATCCGCGACATCTCCACTGTCAAGAAGTCCCGGCAGGGCAGAAACTCCAACGAGCCCTGGTTCGCGGTGGAAGAAGGGACGGCTGCTTGGCAGAGGCACATTTGGACATGTGTATTTTGGTTTTAACAGGTTTGTATTCAAAGTGGTGCAATTTCACTCTTTCTTTTTCGTTCCTCTTGTCCAATATCTATTGCATATATTTTCCTCACTGTGCACGGTGCGATTGGGTTTGACCATATGCTTAATAATGGTCAGATGTCATTCCTTTCTTTGGTGGAGACTTTTACTATTTTGATCCTTGGATTTTGCATACTTGCTATAGAACCTATTCTTTCCTTTGGTTTTTGTAAAAACTTATGCGACTCTGAAATGACTTTATTTTGTGTGGTCTGCAGTGAAAGTGGTGAGATGTGTGCAATGAAGGAGGTGACACTATTTTCAGACGATGCAAAGTCAAAGGAAAGTGCGCAACAGCTGGGACAAGTAAGTTGTTTGCGTACCTATGTTTGGGAATATTGTTTTTAAGAAGAAAACTATGTTTTATATATTCTCCGTTTGAGATTTGGATTTGTGCATTTCGTTTAACTTGAGGAGAAACTTCATGCTTGCAATTGGTATTCGACAGGAAATTGCGTTACTGAGTCGCTTGCGGCATCCGAATATAGTGCAGTATTTTGGGTCCGAGACAGTACGTTTTTTGTTCTCTTTGTTGTAGTTCTACTTTTCTTTTTCATAGTCTAGTCTAATTTAGTTTGTGCGGGTATGCCATTTGTTGTTTCATTTGAAAATCTCTTCAATACTGAAATTGTGTGACACGTCTTTTGATTTATTTGGTGCAGACATGCATAAATAGATAAAAAATGGGCTAATGTTACAATATGTAGTTTTCTTTTCCAGATATCATGACTTGGGCTAGATAAATTCCTAATTTTCTATACAATCGTACAAAAGTTCCCATCTTTGTAAAGAGTGTGCTCCCATCTCGATGTGAGCGAGCTCCCGTCAAGCTCCTTAGGTGGGAGCGTGGGAGCAGCACCACTCTTGGAGGTCCCTGCCAGTAAGCTATATCTGCACATGAAATACTGTTGAATCATTAATGTTATTGACTCTTTATCCATGGCTATATATTCTTTCAACAGATAGATGACAGATTATATATATACCTCGAATATGTATCTGGTGGTTCTATCTACAAACTTCTTCAAGATTATGGCCCATTGGGTGAAATAGCTATTCGTAGCTACACTCAGCAGATATTGTCAGGGCTTGCGTATTTGCATGCTAAAAATACCGTTCACAGGTGATTCCTAGTCTCTGTTAATTATTGTTTGCTTCTTATTATGTTATTGGAACGACATTCTGTTTTTTATCACTCAGAACAGTTATCCCTTATTACCAACCTTTTGTATTCAGGGACATTAAAGGAGCAAATATACTTGTTGACCCCAGCGGCTGTGTAAAATTAGCAGATTTCGGGATGGCTAAACATGTAAGAGAATACAGTTCCCGGGATACTCTGTCCTGCATACTACTGCATAAAATGGGAAGTTACAATGTTTAATTTGAAAAAAGAAAGTGGAAAAGCTAATATAACTACGAGCGGTTAGAATGGAAAAGTTATCATTGTTCAAAACGTGAGCTGTGCAGCATCCACTTGTATGTTGCAAAGTAACATGTAGACAGACGTAAACTTGAGGCTCATGTAGACCACTGTACACATGCACATTTATGGAAGTCTTTTTCTTTGGCTGGTACTGGTTGTCGTGTTCCCCCTCCCTTGGTAGGAACTCAATTTCCAAAGGAGAGATTAGAAACCAAATTTGTATGCGTGAAAGATGAAGAGAAACAGGTTTCAGGGTGAGCTGGCTTTTCTAGCACCTTAGAGGGAAGGAGGGAGAGCCTTGGGTTTCAAGCTATCTAAGTGGAGATGCCACTAAAAATGTACCGAGGCAATTTTTTATATGAGTATCACACCATTGCATTAAATCCCTAGAAACTTTCCTTCCTATAAAATGTATATGGGATGGTAGGTATGCTCAACCGATGCTGTTGAACTTGGTGTAACATGAAGACACTGCTGTATAGGTAGCAACAGTTATTGTTAATTTGACATTTGCAGATTGTATGTCAACAGTGATGTGAATGCAACATACCATCTGTACGCATGGCCAATTGAGAAAGTTTGGGATACGATTTTTGTGCGTTCTGCGCGTATTGGGGGTGGAGGGGAATAATTGCGTACTCTAGGACCTGCGTGTGATGTCTGGCTGGTGATAATGTAATTTGTTTCTGTTACTGTTGAAGTTCTCATCTAGTGAAAAAGGGGTCCTTGTGAATGTGGTAACCTGGTCTTTATCAAATTGAACTCTTTGTGCAATCCTTGATGGATCAGTATGCTTTTATCTCCTTTAATCAGACTACTTTGCAGGTTACAGGACAGTCCTGTCCATTATCATTCAAGGGAAGCCCTTACTGGATGGCACCCGAGGTTAGCATGTTTAAGATCACCATTTCTCTACATATTCTTGACAAGTAAATATTTCTTGATTGCATTGCGTGTTCACTGTTCAGGTTATAAAGCATGCAAATGGTTGCAATCTTGCTGTGGATGTATGGAGCCTGGGGTGCACAATTTTGGAGATGGCGACTGGGAAACCACCTTGGAGCCAGTATGAAGGGGTTAGTGAATCTAAACGTGAAAGCTGAAAAGCTAAGATTTGTTATTGGTTATTTTGCATAAGCAATGTCGAGTCTCATATTGCTGACTAGTGCATGATTTTGTGTTGTATGCTTTTTCCTTCGCATCTTTAAAAGGTTGCAGCCATGTTTAAGATTGGTAATAGCAAGGAACTTCCTGCAATCCCTCATCATCTTTCAGATGAGGGCAAGGACTTTGTGAGGCAGTGTTTACAGCGCAATCCGTTACACCGTCCTACAGCTGCTCGGCTTTTGGAGCACTCTTTTGTTAAAAATGCTGCAATTTTGGAGAGACCCATTCTAAATGCCGACCCGGTATGAGTAACCTTTCTTTTCTGTGTACATATCATCCTCTGCTTTCTTTCCAGCTTTGCTACTATATGCCAGTAGTTGCATTCATGCGAACTCTAGCTTGCATTGTTGGGGAAAAGAAATTTATTATAGCCCAGATGCTTTTTAAGTTTTTATTTCACATTAGAGGATGAGTAAATGAAATGTGCATTCATAGGTATGCCACTGCATACATTTCGCACTATACATACAATATGTGCCACTGCATACATTTGGCACTATTCAATATGCCTGCTCTCATACTAAATCTTGGCATCTTGCATTCCAACGCTTGGTTGCACGAGCTTTTACCACCATAATGACTATGCAGTACTCCCCTTGGCAATTTGGTATAAATAAAATTAATCAATGAAAATTTAACTCATTAAATGCTATGCAGTTGTATCTTACGACTTACATATGTATTTTCTCGTTTCTCATGTCCTGTTGGAATAGATTCCTCGATCCATTTCCATATCGCTCATAATTCATTTAATGCAAGTTAAGGTTTGATGCTGCTGTGCTTTGCATTGGGTTAACTGTTTGTTGATGTACTTAATGTTCTCAGGGCGTTGGACATACCAAAAACATATCATGCATGGACCCAGAAGTAACAGCTATCCATCACGCTGGGCGTTTGAAAACTAGTTCAGGGTTCAGGTCTCTCTCTCTCTCTCTCTCTCTCACACACACACACACACACACATGCCCACCTGCGCGTGTGCGCACACAGGCATCTATATGCATGCGTTACATTGAAGTAACCATTTCTCCTTGCATTTTTGTTCCGTGGTTTTGATGTTATATGATATGTGCATGTTGGTTCCCTATATATTAACATACTTCCCTAAAAAATTCTTTCTCGAGTCGGGTAATGACTTTCTAATGGTTATCATCTCAACATAAGTTGTCTTACCTCACTCGTTGCAAGGTTTTTGACTATCACTTTTGTGTCCGTCAAACTTCTGTGATTTTGATAATACTATGTTCATTGCCTTGCATCGCTAGAAACTAGAAGCTTAACTTTCACGCTGCTAAAAATTTTAGGACAACTTTCCTCAGGCTGCTATAAGATTCATTGATCAATCATTGATGTATAGGCCAATGTGCGTGTTATGTTCTGATTAAACATAACATATGGGGGTTGTAATCTGTTCGAAGGCGATCCTGATGAGATTTCTTGTTCACTTTTTTTCTATTTCCAGTGATGCCCATGCTCATGTGCGGAGGAACATATCATGCCCAGTTTCTCCCACTAGGAGCCCTCGTCTGCATTCCCGATCACCACAAAACATGAGCAGAATTATGAATAATTCCCCCTCTCCTATTTCCAGCCCTCACACCCCGTCTGGTTCATCCACTCCTCCCACTGGGGGTAATGGGGCCACTCCATTTCATCTGCTAAAGCAACAAACCTACTTGCACGAAGGCGTGGGAACAATTGCAAGGCCCCAAACTAACCTCTACCCGAAAGTCACAGCCTCTGGTCATGACCCAAAGCCTGACCTTTGTGCGGGCAATTTGCAAACGTCTCATGTTTTCCGAGAATTGGTTTCATCTGGAAATGGTTTTCCTGGAAATCAATTTGGATTATTTGTCCAAGGGAACACAAGGAAACCATATGACGGACAGTTGGTGTTGGCAGATCGCGTTTCCCAGCAGCTCTCGAGGGAACATGTGAGGTTAAACCTTAATCCAGGTTCTCCAATCCCCAGTTGCACCAATGGAATTTGATTTCGAATTGTCAACCACCTGATGAGAGCTGGCTCTCAGGCATATGTTGTCAGCATGCTGTACAAATCAGTTATGGAAGATGAGAAGATATAAAGTATATTTACATCTTTTGCGATGTGAAATGGTTATATGGCCATGGGTTGTCATGGTCAGTTCCCTATGGTAGGTAGTTTATAAAGGTTTAGCTGACCTTTAGTTGAATTTCTCATCATATTTTCTGGTAACTACTTGTAACACCTTGGATGAACATAACTGATATGGTTATGTTGTTTTTACAGAAAGCCAAGCTATTGGGGCTCCATCATCAAGCTGTTCCTTGCAGAGAACGAATAGGCATTTTATAAAACTGTACATTTGGAGTAGTCATACATGGAGATAGAGCACAAAGCAACTTGGAGAAAAGCTCCATTGACCTGTTGAGTGCCTCTTTTTTTCTTTTTTCTTTTTCTCCTTTCTTCTCTCCTCTTGTAGTCGGTGGCAGAAATTTGTGAGGCAAATATTGTGTCCTAAAGTTTGGGAACTAATGCAGAATCCAGATTTTGTTGAGAAGGCAATTTTTGGAAATGAAGGGAATAGACTGTTCTGTTACTTAGGTTCCTGGGCGCTCGGGTTGCACATTCGTGCTGCCCTTGTAAATGTGACGTAATGTGCAACCTAAGGTGCAAGTACTCATTCGATGAACTTAAATCATTGCGTCGTATTTATTTCCACTACTCGTGACCACAAGCTCAATGTCTGGAGGAGGTTTAAGTGTAAATTGTGGTCTCAAAACTTTTTCTCAAATGCTCAGAATATGCACATTTTCTTGTACACTTAAATGGAAAAACCATCTTTAATTTTCTAAATGGTATTTAGGGTTTGGTTGCAATCTGAATAGTATCGTTATTGTCACAATGAAGAGGCGTTGCAATGACGAGATAAACTCAAAATCAGATAGACGTAACCAAACCACTTCATTAGCAGCTGCAGTCATTGCCCAGGAGTATTCTGCCTTTTGACAAGATTTGGACGGGGGTTGATTTGAGGTTTGTTCTCAGAACTTGTATAACTAAGCAATGGCAGTGGATTGGTATGCTTCAATATATGCTGTGTTGCATTTAGACCCTACAACACTCTTAGGTTTAATAGTATGTCACATATATGGGGTTTCATAAACTTAAAAATTCAGGAAAATTTCAAAGCCATCATAGAAATCAGATCAACAAAGCCATCATTTCAGATCCACTTGTGTCAAGCTCAAGCTGAAGTCCCACAATTTAATTTCTAATTCTTCATCTTTAGCCAAACCACTCGGTTCTGTTAGATTACTGTCTGAAAAGTACTCTTCCCCCCCCCCCCCCCCAAAAAAAAAAAAAAAAAAAAAACCAACCAACTTGCGAAGGCAATGCCAAATAGCACGAGGTCGCCGCTTTATTAAACCACAATGAACAGAATTAATTGACAAACCATGGCTATGCTAAGCGGTTGTGAGAGAGAGAGAGAGAGAGAGAGAGAAAGAGAGCTACAATGCCATATATAGCATGTGGTCGCCGCTCCCTTAAATCACGATGAACAGAATTAATAAGCAAAGCATGGTAATGATTTTGTTAACACACACTACCTAAAAAATTATCAAAGATATTTTCAAGTTGAAGTTTTTTAATTAAAAAAACTACTCTTATTGTAAGGAAATTTTACAACGTGACTAGTGCCGTTGTCCGGGCTCATTGCCCCCCCGGTCCTCAAACAATATCAAATACACAGGGAGGGGGTTTCATAAACTTGAAAATTCATTACATTTTTCACAAGACTACAAGAGCAAGAGAGAAATCAACTCGATAAGCCATCACTTTACTTGGGATCCGTCAAGCTCAAGCTGAAATTCCACAATTTCTTTGCTAATTCTTCATCTTTAGCCAAAGCGCTCGGTTTTGCTAGATTACTGTCCGAAAAGTACTCTCCGCTCACCCCCTTAACTTGTGGATGCAATGCCACGTAGCATGTGGTCGCCGCTCCCTTAAACCACAATGAACATAATTAATTAGCAAACCATGCCACGCTACTGTCCTAAAACTAACATGCTAAACATCTCAAATGTTCCAAGTACTACATCTTTTTTCCTCAAGATTTTTTTTCCTGTAAATTACATAAGAGAAAGAACTAACCTGTGGACAAGTTTTCAAGAAATATTTACCAACCATATTCACCAAGCCTGCAACCAGACAGGAACCAAACCATTAACTTACACAGCAAAAGAAAATTAAATAATTTTAGTAAAAGATGAACTTATGAGCAAACTTTAAACCATGCATGGCTTATCTTGAAGATAACCTGTCAAATTAAAGCACTTTCGTAACGAAACTTCACACACACACACACAAAAAAAACCCATGCCACTACAGTTAGTCATTCTGAAAATTTGTGCCTGACGAAAGAAAAATGAGATTCCCGCGCTTGGTTGAATACGTGCTGAGGGCATGCATGATATGGCATGTCCTATGAATGGCCTAAGAACATGCACGGCCTTGACAATTAGACCTACATACTTCATATTTACCGTGTTGTTTTCCAAACATAACTTGCATCTATTACTAGTTTAGGTCATGGTGTTAATTTACATCCACATAATTCTCTTAAATCAGATGCAGTCCCTTTCAATTCTAGCTAATGCTTACACTAACATGGAGCCTGGTGAACTGACCTACCAGGGTAATTTCAATACTACTGTCCCGCATAGGACCTAGAAACATGGACAGGGCCAACCCTATACATTTTGAGGCCCTAGGTGAACACACAAAAAGGGATTCTCTATTTTCAAACTAAATAAGTAACATAATTATAAAATCACTTCAAACTTCAAGATATAATTTTCCACTTTATATTTCAACTAATTTAGGTGTAAGACATTATGCAAAAGAAACACTACATATTTTAACAAAAACAGAAGCGATAAATGTTTTTATACTTCAACTAAAAGATGAATTTGTCTTTAATTAATCAATGTGTTGACAATATATTCATCACATATATAGGTGTAGTGGAAAAATCATCTTTTACCATGTTGAGATTGTATCCTAAACTCCACAAAGGATTTTCCTAACCATAATACTTTTAAGCTTTAAAAAAGTATTAATGTAGACCAAAGAACCTTTAAAAAAGTAGTAGTGTAGGCCAAAGGCTTGAACCCAAGACATAGGATGCCTTGCCATGCACATCTACCAGGCTACCATTGATCCAGCAGCAATATTGGTACAAGATCGAAGCATTTCTTATATATGCTTATTGCGAAATGGGCCCTATTTTTGGCCCAAAATTGGGAGCCCTAGGCAGCTACCTGATCTACTATGCCTAGGGCAAGGCCTAAGCACCAACGAGCACTTGGGTGTATCGGTACTTCATAAATAGGGTTTTCATGCTTTCCCTTAGGCATTCTAATAGACTCTACCGGATGCAGTTGGGGTGCGGGAGTTATTACTACTATTACAACCAGAAACACAAGAAAGTGTGTGGCCAAGGTATTGCATTTATGCAAATTAGGAAGCTTAGAAAAATGATCCTAAGCAAAGGAAACATCTCCACAGCTTGGCTCTATACGAAATATGAACCACCACCGATCCAACAAACATGTATCCAGAAACAAGTTTTAAGAATATAGCCATAGAGAGTTCAGTCATTCAGAGATTTACCCTCAATAATGCCATGATGACGCAGAAGGTTGGTGTCAATGGCTCCTGGATGAAGTGAATTAGCAGTAATCTCCACCCCTTCTTCCTGGTTAATTGCCAAAGAAATCATTTTTATACACTTCTAAAGAAGGAAGGTTTTAACAAGTAATCATCTTCACATCAATTACTTACTTGGGTTTACTGGTTCTCATAGTTTTGCAGCCTATGGCTACAGTTCTTTGAACAACTAAATCCACCGAAATGGTAACATTCAAACTAGGGTTTTCCTGAGTGCAAAAAGTGTTGTTATTGGGAGAATTTCAGAACACAGGCTCCAAGGGTTCTCATACTTCCTTTCTTTATCTTTTTCTCAACGGACATCTTGTACAGATGTACACATGGGAAGAACATGGTAGAAATAATCTACGGTCTATTAGATTTGACATATTTAGAAGTTTAGAACAACAGGTATCTTCATTATAATCCAACCTTGTCTCATGCTTAGTCTCTTATCTTTCACATAGCCACTCTCAAGCCCGGATAAAGGAGGGTCGTGTATTGAAAGCTAACAGCCAACAGGTAAAAGACTTCGGTAGATCCTGATGACATGATTCCAATTATAAATATGAATTAACATGGTGCCCTCAACAGAGCTCATTAGAGAAAACAAATTTATTTAGTCGAGCCCCAATTGATTGGGACTTAAGGCTTGGTTTTCTCTGCTTTGGACATCTATCTCCATTATAAAAAGAAAAAAATTGTTGCCGCTTACAACAAAGCTTGGCTACCTGTTCATAACAAGACCTTGAAGAACTACGATTTGCTATTGAAAACAATCATCTTGATATCAATTTCTTGGATAGTTGAGTAACAAGAATATTTTGATTACCTTTAAGCGCTTCGCCAGCTCATTAGCATGCAGTATGTTAGCAAGCTTTGATTGCCCATAAGCAGACCATGCGCTATAACTGCAAAGCAGAAAGTAAAACAATGAAACTAGTTTTCCGCAAGTGAGCTTTACAAAACGTCGAAATCTAATCAACATTTCAATTTTAAAGGGCAATCCTATTGCCACAGCAAACATGACCAGAAAGCATAAAATTGTCCCTCCTAGTCATACGTGATGCTTGATTTAAACACAACTTTTTCTTGTTCATGGATGTTGTAAAGGCAATTGAGCCAACTATAATTTACATAGAAAGCCTAGTATGTTTCAGACATAGAAAAAGTAAAAGCAAATAATTTTAACCAGGATAAAAGACAAATAAGTGAAAAGTGAAAAGATATAGAAAAAGATGATGTCACTAATTTACCTAGATTCGTCATTGATTTTCTCAAAACGAACTCCTTCACGAAATGCAAAACGATGACCCTCTGATGACACATTAATAATCCTTCCTTCTTTCTGGCTTTCACGCGCTGTACTTCTCATGGTCTCCAACAAAAGATTTGTCAAAAGAAAATGACCTGTAAAAAAGTTAATGTTTACCCTTGCGTATGCAATACATGTCATACATTTATACATCTGATGAGAGAGTAGCATACAGATTTAGTACCTTATGGAGTGAAAAATAATTGAAGGATAAAAACAATCATGGGAAGGAGTTTCACGGAAGAACACCAACACGAATGCAAGCAAGACTTGTCGGGAATTCCGATTTTAGATAAACTCTCTCTCATTTACAGATACTCTTAACAAAACCATTAGAATAGATATGTGACAAGGTTCAGAAGAGAAGAAGTAAGATATTTTCAGTCCCAAGTGAAGAATTATTGCTAGCATTAAAACTATCCCCATTCACACTAGATGGAAGAACCAACAAAACAAAACAAACGAGCAAAGGAAAAAAGAAAATATAAGGCTCATTATACTGCAGTGTAGCAGGTGAGTAAAGCTTGATACCTAGTAACAACTACTGTACGGTCTTTGTTTTACTTCTATCTTTGCTTTCTCACAAAGTGGGACATTTTCCATCCGCCCGCCTTAAGCAGATCGGAGATACTCTTAAAACTCTAATAAAATTGCATCTATCTGTTCAATGACACTACTGCAATGAATCTAAGTTCGAACTCCAGTCGATTAGAAAACAAAAGTAATTTGAATTTGGAACTCCTCTCTTGCTAGTTATCATAGAAGAACTATTGAAAAGAAACTATTGTTGTTTGTAGCCACAGAACACATACGTTCAAAACTTATAGCACCTAACAAGAACAAAAAGAACCCAATAATTGATGATTCTTACCTATATGGTTGGTTCCAAACTGCAGTTCTATATTGTCTTGGGTAAGCATGAAAGGTGGAGCCATAACCCCTGCATTGTTACTTTCAACAACAAAGGAAATACTTCACTCCTTGGAAAGTTCAGAAGTTAACTGGAACAGGTCCATAATAAGAATTTCATATATTTAAAGAGGAGAAAAACTAAAGGTAAACGTGACAGCATATTCAATTGCCTCATAATTCTGACATTTAAAGAGGGTAAAGGCCAAAGGCCCAAAGCTAAATGAGACAGCAGAATATTCAAATTGCTTCATTATTCTTACATGAGTAGGTTTAGAGGAAGGCCAGAGGACTTGTACTCCGATGCAAATTTCCTTACAGACGCCATGGAGGCAAGATCTAACTCCATAACATCGAGTTTAGCATTAGGATTTTCCTTAAGTATAGCTTCTTTGACTTTTTCACCAGTATCTACATTTCTAACTGCCATAACTACATGTACACCATGCAAGGCGAGGACGCGCGTAGTCTCTGTGCCAATACCGCTTGATGCCCCTGAAATTGGACAAGGTATAAGCAATGGTATTATCTGATATCCATATTCCATGAGGTTCAGAACTCAACATGACAGGAATAGATTCTAGTAGAACATCGTCTTCTGAAAAGACACCACTTGATTAAGTATAACTATCACGTACCAGGCAACTAGGTAAATACACAGCCGCAAAACCATTTTTACAACTCACCCAATTATTTTGTGGAGTTAAATTTTTTCCCCAAAAGTCGGCCAAATCTTTTCACAAG
Source organism: Arctostaphylos glauca (assembly GCA_019985065.2). Classification (NCBI taxonomy): domain Eukaryota; kingdom Viridiplantae; phylum Streptophyta; class Magnoliopsida; order Ericales; family Ericaceae; genus Arctostaphylos; species Arctostaphylos glauca. Next base: position 2,665,572 of record JAHSPW020000010.1, read on the forward strand.
CACTCTCAACTCTCAGCATCATTCTTCGCCGAGTCTAAAGATTTTGAGCATCTTTAAACTATGGCTTTTCCCAGGTAACACCTCTAATGCCATTTATATGAAATGTAAGCCCTAGAAATTTGAACTCTACCCACAATTATACAAGTAGAATAGATTCCAGAATAACTCCAATGAAAGTTACCGTACCTGGCTACAATTTTAGTCGTAAACTATAACAATTCACAAAAGTCAAACAAAAAAAGGACAACTACAAGTGCATGCGTGGAAAACCGATCAACAGATTTAACAACCAATTAGCACCAGGCCAGTTGCAGAAGTACTTCAGATTGTAATTTTTATACTATTCATCACTCTCACACAACAGATCAATACCATGAACCAGTAAATTGAGGTTACTAACCCAAAGTCCATAGTCCATACTTTACCACTCCTGTTTTTTATTTAATAACCGAGGTATACAGCCGGCTTTGGGATTACCCCCAACCTAATACTGCAGACTGTGCCTTGAAATTAACGACAAGGCAAACTTCTAGTGGCCCCTAGTGATTGATTATGATGTAATTCGACCTTGTGAACTTGGGAGACAAGCTCCTTCCACTGAACCAACGCTTGGGATTGTACTTACCACTCCTTAATCAATATGCAAAAGGTCTTGAATCTAGTTAAAAGCTACATCTAGTAATTACTTATCCTTGCCCTGTCCTTTGAATTGGAAACACACAATAGAGCAATATCAACAACCACTAAATGAAAGGGAGCTTGATATTCTGCATAAAAGTGTACTTTTTGCTACTACTCATCTCTCTTACATGAAAGATACATACATATATCACAGTTTCGTAAACTGAAGTTGATACCCAGATAATCAATCTGTAACATACTTCAAACAAATAGGAAGATTCAGTCAAGTAATTTTCTGATCATAGCCATGTTCTTGAATCAGAAGCATAATATAGTTCATAATCGAACAAACCCATGAAAGAATAATCCGAAACCTGCATACTAACTAAAAAAACAAGCGAATATGAGAGAGACCTGTAACTATGGCAGTGAGGCCAGTTCCATCAAATCCTTGAGTAACTTCCTCAGCTGTAGAACAGGCTGAGAACCCGGATGGACCTTTTCTTCCAAAAATCCACATCTTGCTCTGATTTGATCCCCAAAATCCCAAAGTAAGCCCCAAATTTGTCCCACTTTACAAAACCATTTAAGGTTTTCTATATATAGATATTTTATGTTTCTTTATGTAGAGGGCGGATCATATCCGATCCATTTTACATATCCACAACGTATCCATTGCATATACCGGTTGCCGGTCGCCATGGAGAATCTTTCCTCTTTAATTATTTAATTATGCACAATTGATTGGGGTTCTTAAAAAATTTAAAAATTTTACAAGCAAGAATTTGGCATACATCAACACTGTCTGCGGAGAGATACCTACGTGGCGTGTCCGTAAAAAATTATGATTGATAAATGAAACATGATAGTGGTACATTAAGGCTATGTTTTGGTTAGGTGTTTGGGAGATTTTCTCCCAAATAAGTTTCTGGAACAAGTTTCTCAAACATTTTCTCAGACAATTTTTTCTCTCTATAAAAAATGTCTCTGAAACATTTTTCTCCCAGACAAGTTTCTGAGACACTTATAACCAAACAACGTCTCAGAGTTTTGTTTCTAAAAATTGTTTCAAAAACACTCAAAACGAACACACCCTAAGATACTCATAGAAATATTTGTCCTATGGTGTTCCTAGCTTGATCCCCGTAAAAATACGTTTTATAGACGAGGTGTATGGAATGTAAAAAATAAGAATTTATCAAGTGTCATTCAAAAAGTTAATTTTTAAAATAATTTTTTAAAGCATTGAATTTATAAAAATTTATAAAGCATATAACAAAAATTTATTAAAAATTTATTCAAACTTATTTGTATACCGTTAGATGTTAAGAATAAATAAATTAAAATTTTTAAGAAAAGAAAATTCTTTGTAGATACTTTCCGAAAAATGCTATGCGTACATATAGGTCTGTACAGATTTGAGGTGGACCTAGGTCTCGCACCATTTCCCTGGCACACGTCTTTTCTCTCTATCTTCTCTCTCCCCCCTTACGGGGAATGAAGTTTGTTAAGATCAATGTTATCGATACCGTACCGTACCGGCCGGCACGTACCGTTTTGGCAAAAAAACGGTACCAAGTACCTCTAGTACCGTACCGTTCTCAATACCGGCCGGTACCGGCCGGATACCGGCCGTACCGGCGAATACCGGCCGTATCGGCCGAATACCGGCCGGTACTGGATTTATTTATTTTTTAATTTTTTTTAAGAATTGCGGAAAAAATTAATTTTTTTTAGCTTTCTCTCTATAATTTATATATATATAGATAGTTGCGATAAATCCGGTACGGTATCCGGTACATGACCGGTACCGGTACGTACCGTACCAGTAGGAAAACCAGTACCCAAACCGATCCGGTATTCAGAACATTGGTTAAGATTATTGAGTCCATTTGGATTGTGATTTTTATTATGGTATTTATTGAAATTTTTTTCGTCCTTATTTAAAATTTTTTTAAAATTTTTTGTTTTTCATCAATTTTTTTTGGTCTTCCTTATTTTTTGGTCTGACCAGTACCCAAACTGATTTTTTGGTCTTCCTTATTTTTTTGGGAGAGAGGTGAAAAACAACTCTCATAAGAAAATCATATTCTTTTGGAGATACTTTCCTATATTGTTATATAGCACTGTGGGATTGAAACTTTTTCTCAATGGCACCTACTTGTTCTCTAATCCTATTCATTGGATGAAATTTTATACTTAATTCAAATGAAGAAAAATATAATTTTGAGTTTATTTGAATTTAGAGAATAATAAATAATTAATTCAAATGAACGAAATGAAAATCTAAAGCTAATTAAAAATATGATTAAAAAACAAAAACCTCTTTATTATTTTACCTGTTACACCGAATTAAGTTACACACTTATGCTCAAATTTTTTGCATCATAAAAAAAACAAAGGAGACAGGTGCATGCATATATATATATATGGCCCAATTTGGCCTAACTCGATTATTTATAATCGAGTTTTGTCTCTTTTCAAATTTTTTTCGTATTTGTTGTTTTGGTCTCAATTTTTTGTGGATTATTGGTCTGTCTCGATGAGACGAATCTAAAAAGTATACAATTATGTCTAAAAGCTAAAAAAAATACTAAAGACGACAAATAAGCACAAAAAAATCTTATTTTTTTAGATTCTTTTTGTCTTTTATGAACTTTTTTCAAATTTGGTCCATGATTTATAACTTTCTGAAAGCTCTCGTCAAGACGAACCAATAATCCACAAAAAGTTGACAAAAAATAAAAAATAAAATAAATTTTCAAATAAAGACGAAACAATAATCAAATAATTAAGTCAGGCCAAACCTAACCTATATACTATTACAAAGGGAACACTCCTTTGGCGTGATTTTTTTTTAAGTCGGCTCACACTTTGCATTTTTAAAAGTATCCATTACAAATCTTCTTCCACCCTAACAACTATTGGGATATTTATGTAAAAAATTGTTCTAAAAAACTGCAAATAAAAAAATGGCTCTAGCTAAAAAACTGTTACACAAAAAATGGTTCAATCCAATAACTGCTTGAGAAAAAAATTATTCCACGTAACTACGAAAATTATCAAATCGTGTTTGCACGCGCATCGCGTGTGCCACGAACGCTAGTAGAGAGAGAGAGAGAGAGAGAGAGAGAGAGAGAGAGAGAGAGAGAGAAAGCAATGATAATTTATTTCTTGATTATTGCCTAGTTTGTAGGATAATGAAGATCCAAAACAGAGCGTAAACTTAACACTGAATTTTGGAAGAGAAAGGGTAAAAATCGGTGGGTTCTCTAAAAGTAGCATGGAAGATGATAGGATGGCCTTGGAGGATAGGTTTTCCCCCATTGACTAAGCAATAGTCTCCACGAACAGCGAAAATAGCAGGATCCACTGGTTCGATACTTGAGAATGATGTGCATCTTAGTACCACATCAGACTGGGGACATCTACAGTTGTTGCTAATCACAACATCCCATTGTGGCAATCCTTCCACTATGTTTCCATTCTTGGTCCACTTTGAGCTTATTGATGATGCACTGCATTCTTGTGCAAATCCTGCATCATTAACACGCAACAGCCTCTGAATATTAGGAAATAGATGTATATGTGCTGGAAATTCAAAGGTGTGAATGAAATGGGCCATCGAAGAATCTCGATCGTTATATACCCAAAGAGTCACCATGATGTCCGTAATGTTTCATTCATGTCTGCCATTGAAGATTATCATCCAAATTAAGGGTCTTGGGGAGTACTTGTAGAATCCAGAGGTCCCTTCGTTTCTATTTATGTGGTGTTTCACCTTTTTTAAGGAGTAGAAAAATTCTATCTACATTTTTCTATCCTAGAGTTGTGGGTTTTTTGCAAGAGAGAGAGAGAGAGAGAGAGAGACAAACGCAACAAGGTTTGACAGATAATCAAAAGATTGGTGTTTCTCCGACTAAAGAGTAGTTTTATCCTGTGAGACAACACTGTGTGTATTTTCAATCATTAATGGAATAGATGTATGTTTTATGAAAATTCCCGTGTGTTGTGTGAATTTGTCGTAATACCTTTTCCCTACAATATATTTAAAATCAGACTAATTTCGACCTTCCTGTTACATACATACATAAATACATACATACCTTGAGCACTGATGAAAAGGGCAAGGACAACTGAAAACAAAAGCGTACGTGCTCCCATTTTCTTAGCTCTAGATCTTCCTTGAACTCAATATTCTCTCTCTCTCTCTCTCTCTCTCTCTCGTTTGGGCGGCTGGTTTGTCACCTTCGCTTGCTTTTGCTATCAATTTATAGTCGTAGGAAATATATCAATCTTTTTAAATTTCACCTAAGTTTTAATCTAGTGATTATTATCCCATAAGTTGATATGTTTTAATGTTGACGTAAGTACATTCATTCATGTTTGTTAACGTAAGTACATTCATTCATGTTTGTTAACGTAAGTGCATTCATTCATGTTTGTTAACATTTTATATACATTTACTCCATTTTGATTGAGAGTAAATAAAATCGCCTCTTATCGCATGTAATCCTTTTCATCTATGGCATAATTTGATTCCTAAAATCATTGTATATCAATTTTCGTTTCATTAGCATATATAGCTAGCCTAATTACATACTCGATTTGAAAAATTAATACAAATTAACCATATAGGTATCTCAAGCAACCAATGCGACGCGCGCGCTTTCTGGAGACAAGACCACGTGATTATTGACCGGCACTCAATGCGACGCGCTTTCTGGAGTCTCTATCCGAGTTTAATGTTATCTCAAGAAACCAAGCGGATGCATGCATGCAAGCAAAGACCACTAGTCTGTTACAATCACTAATTACTCAACTCCAGATCTTAGTTACGGGATATAAATTTGTTTGGCACAATATCTCACCTAACCCTTGGGTTAGTCTCTACTATATAACCATTTATGAGATTTCAAGATCATTTTATGCTAATGGGATCAAATAATTGGGGTAAAGCAGTAAATAACTAAATATGTTTGCAATATTAAACATTTAATGTATGTACAAAAATATTTGGCAGAGTTATCTTTTTGGAATGTGTGCTGCGAAATGTATTAGACAGGTTTTGGATTGATTTGTTTTGTGTCCCTTCATGTATTTTGTTTGTATTATGATTGGTTTTTTGTCAACCTTAAGTGTGTCGAGATCTTAAGCGGTAGTTGATTGCCGGTTGCTCAAATACCAACCTAGTTAGGATCCGAGTCTAGACCATTGTGATGGCTAATGCTTGTTGTCTTTTAATCATGGTATCTTCTTTAAATGATTAATAAAAAAACAATTTGCTGAGGCAAAAAATAGAGCGCTAAAACAGTAAGAACAAAATGAGTTTCAATTGAACAGAATAAAAACTGTCTCGTAGTAGAACTGTCTTACAGTACAAGAGCAGCGTATGCCACACCTACATGTCGTATGCTAATGAGCCAATTGACGTCCTCTTTGTCATCACTTAGACAGAGCTTTTAGTTAATCGAACCCAACAATAAATTAACATAAAAAAAAAGACAAATCCTTTATTTTTATCCATGGACTTTCTCTTTTTTTTTACGGTAGGGTGCGGCATTCTTGAGGCAGTAGTCCAGGAAGGAATCGGTGAATGTCCGCGCAATAATCATAGTACATGTATTTTTTATGTGCAAATTTCGACTTTGCTTGACCCAATCTCCTCAGAGTTTCTGCAAGCGAGTAGCGATCCACTCGTCTATTGAAGTTTCAAAAAGAGGGAGTGAAAGGACCGAGATTCCAATCGATTTTGACTTTACCTCCTGTAGTTGCCCAATTGCTGCCGTCCCACAGTGTCAAATACAACCACATTGGTTGAGCCTCCGGGAATGCAACCCCTTCTGATCATAATTCTTGAATTGCCTTATGGGAATTCCATCCACATAACAGCTATAATTCATACCCCACAAAAAATAAAAATAAAAGAGTTACTGATCATTGAAGAAAGGCTTCATTTTTATAAATCATGTCAGTGTGTGCGAGCATATCATATATATATACATATATATATATACACATATATATATATATATAAGAGAGAGAGAGACAAATAGTAGACACTATGTTTTGACGATTCCACAAGACAGTGTAGGTGTGGAAGCTGGTTGTTGGGTCGAACCAGAGATTAAATCTTTCCTCTCGGTCACCCTTCCCTTGTGTATAAACATTTGTTTGGAGCTTATAAAGTGGTCCACTTAACTCCCCGAGGAATTCAAAGTTGAATTCGTCGTGGTTTAGCCCCATTCTTGTCACGCCCTCATTTTCAAACATAATACATAACTCTGTTTACCATTTAAAAATCTCACAATTACGTACTCAAATAAAGGCCAAATCATAATTCCCATAATTCACAATTGATAACGGGTTTCAAAATATTATAATTCACGAGGGGCACTCCCAACCCATTAAGGCAAAATAACAAGTTTGAATAAGTATAGTAGGATTTGCTTTGAAATACAAAAGAAAGAACAAAAGAGGGTTTAGTTTATATCTTTCAAAAATAGATTCTAAAGATGCTATATAACTCCTAAGATGAAAGCTTTCTAATACATGCACGGCCATGCATCAATACAATCCATGTCAATGGTTTGGAACTGTACTTGAAAAAACAAAGGATGAGCCACGATGCCCAAACAAATGGATGAGCCACGATGCCCAGTAGAGACAACTACGCCAATATTTTATGAATATGCAATGATATAGTATGTTTCATGAACAATGCATAATAATACGCGTAGATGATCATTATTCACCTTATTGTAATGTCACATACTACGGTACTCGTATCACACAATCCATATATTGTATTCCGATTTCAAATCTATTTTTTCGACTAGCACTTTACCGAACGGTGACTAGACAATATCAAGATCAACTAACACATTTCTGAATGAAAGCTAGACATATCATTACTAGCACATCTCCCGTTGGAAGCTAACCATCGCACGTGTCGATGCGGCATACAAACTATAATTCAACAATCCAATCCATAATGTTCACAACATAAGACTAATTTCATAGACACACGTAATTCATTAAATAAATGTCCAAAGTAATATAATTATCATCTATTTATAACCATGACCTATAACTAGAATCAACTAGTCTGTAATCTCAAAATAAGGTAAAAATCATCAGTTAAAATCGCCCAACAAGTCGTTTGATGCATTTTTTGACAGAAGACGTCGCTCGACAGTTGCTTGATAGTCGCTCAAGCGACCCCAAAGTCGCTTAAGTTACTTTGACGATTTCTTCACTTTTTCCAGAAAAATGCAAATTTGGTTTTTGGACCAAAAAGCTTTCAAATTCGACTAATAGCACTATGAAATCAACCAAAATGTGCTATAAACGCATAATAGAGGTGAAACATTTCTACCTCGAGTTTTGAATTGAAAGATTTGACGAAATGAGCAAAGCCTAGGTTCGGGTGGATCTCCAAGCTTCAAATCCTTGCTTCCCGAGCTCCAAATCACGATCCGTCTTCGAATAACACTCAAGCACGTTCCAAGCTTCCCATATCTCAAAAGAATTTGAAAATGGTAAAAGAAATCTCAAGAAAATTTTAGCGAGAAGGAGGAGCAAAACCTAGAGAGAGAAACGGGGTTGTGGTGTGTTGCTCTCAACTCCCACCCTTCTCAAATAATTAGATTTTAAACTAAGTCTAATGGTCTCCAAATGGTCTAAGCACACCTCACAATGCGTGCGTGTCTAAAAAAAATCCTTGACTCAAGCCCCGTAGCTAAAATGTCCCAAAACCCATAAAAATAATACAATCGTGTATTCCGCAATATAAATTTTCAAATAATTAATTTTAAAAAAATTTAAAATTTTTCGTGTCCTTACAATTCCCAATGTACTCATCTACGTAACACACCTTTCGTTAGTAAGAGACCAGTATGATTTCCGATAAAAAAAGAAAAAGAAAAAAAAGAGAGACTGGTATGAGTGTAACTAGTCCGATTTGATTCGATTTGAAAGAAAAACATAAACCAAGTCAGAAATTTTAATTTTGGATTTTTCAAACTGAATCCAAACTAAATTATTTTGGTTTCGTTTCTTCAATTTGGTCCGGTTTTCGATTTCAATGTATCAAGCCAATTATATTAAGAACAGTGATATTTTTTCATTAAAAGATAATTATATGAGTTATTAAAGAATTAAGTCCAACGTAAATTATTTAGCCAAACCTCGGTGCCAACTTAGTGTGGGACACGAGTCAGTTCAGTTTGGAGTGAACCTTCAGTAGTTTGTGGTCCTTTTAATCATTGTAATATTGTTACCGTGAATAATAAATTTTTTCTTTTGCTGAGAAAAAAAATACATAAAAGCATAGATATATTTTTTATAATATGAAGTCCGTATATAGTGTATCAAATATAATCTTAAAATTATAAATATGAAGTCTTTCTCCGATGAGTTATTATGAAGACTTACACTATATACAGACTTCATATTTGTAGTTATTTGAGCCTTCATAAACATATTTTTAAGATATATTATAACTCAATATATATTACAAATATATTTTTTTAAAAATATGATTACCAAATAAATACATAAACAAATACAACTTACCAAAGATACAAATTAATTATGATAACCGATCCGTTGTTCGTAACTAGAAAATCAAAATTTTCTATAAAAAAACCAAACAGATTGATCCCTGCCGAAGCCGCCATTGTTGTCCTCTCTCTCTCTCTCTCTCTCTCTTTCTCTCTCTCTCTGTGTCAGCATATATCTGTAAACACTACATATATATAATATATATATATATATATATATATATATATATATATATATATATATATATATATCCATAGCTATACCTTATTGGGTTAGGCTCAAAAATTAGAACCCGTTTTGGACGTATCATATTTCTTCGGTATATGAATTGAATGATACATTGAATAGTACTTTAGCAAAAAGAAGATTCGTTGAATATAAATAGGATATATTTGGTCACTGATTTTTCTTTTTACATGAATAATTCACTCAACATCGACTCTGTAACTCAGCAATTATTTTTTTTCCAGGCAAATAAAGAAACTTGTATAAATATCAAAATATAAATACAATTGAAGTTGACAGGGAGTCAACAAAGAAAGAAAGAAAGAAAGAAAGAAGCCAAAACGGAAAAAGAGAAATAAAAGAAACAAAATAGGACAGGCCTACCACTAATATATAATTCACTATACCTACTCCTACCGGTATTCAATTGAAACCCATCAAAAACTCCTTTAGCCTTTAACCTAACGGACAGCTTCTAGGTTGTTTTGGAGTTGATCTACCGAGATCCCATGGAGTTTGACTCTGGCTTTCACCAACCACGCCACCCACAACTTTACCATTTCCATCATCTTTTCCTCCTCCGCCATACCATGTTTGAAGATCACCGAATTCCTTGTCAGCCAGATCGACCATAACACGGCAAAGAAAGTGGTTTCCCACAGATGTCTTTCAAAACCTGAGAATTTGGAATCTGGCCAGATAGAAATCAAGGCTACCATAACCGGAGGACTTGCACACTCCATACCGCACCATTTTACCGCTGCTAACCATATCCTCCATGAGACTATTAATGTTATGAAATCGTCCAAACACGCACACAATCATATAAAAAATAATAATAATTAAGAAAGAAGCTCAAACATAAAAGACAATACGGAAATTTTTATGTAATTCTTCAAATTGTGCGCTCAATTGCGTATATCCAGATCTTATGCCAGTTCTACTGTATATTGTATGAAATTAAGTACGACATGCATCGAAACTCTTATAAAATACATATTTATAACTTAGTTTACGTCAACCCCAAAGGGTTGTCCAAGTAGAAATTGAAATGAGCTGTAAATTTAGATATTTCAAAGTTGAACCCTGACAACTATATAATTGGGGCCACTCGAAGTTTGTCCAGTTGTAATTAATTTCAAAACCTCAAAAACTAGTCGGCAACACGTGAGACACACCCCAAACTGGTTGGCCAGATATCTTGGTTATAAAAACAACAAAAAAAAGAAAAACTTTACGTCACAATCACTATACTATTTCTGTCTTGATCATTTTCAGGTATGTTTTTCACAAACCCAATAATTGATGTGTGAGTATGGCCACCGAAACCGAGCTCAATTAACTCGGGAAGAATTATGGGCATTAATTGCCTAGATTTGTTTATGGTATCGAAACTATTGGTTTATCGTTGTTCTTCTAAGATGATCAAGAGGTCGAATTTTATTGGAATCAATTATTAGGGTTAATTGGAAGTTTGCCTGGTTGTTTGAATTTTATTGGAATCAATTTTTAGGGTTAATTGGAAGTTTACTTGGTTGTTCATTTTAGAATCCTGAGAACTAATCGGCATTAGGTTGGAGGCAGCAGCAGATTCAGGAATCTCATACAGGAGATTCACTTATTTAGAATAAACATAAATTTTTTTCTAAGAAGTCATACTGTAATATAATGAAAACAAATTTAGCTTAAATTTGATGTTAAATCGCATGTCAAAAATATGAGAATGGGGAACGTGTTGTGTGAAAAAAATGAAACCGTACGTTTTGGTTTTAAATAAAACATATTTTTATGTGCTAGAGCAAACATGTTAACAAAATTTTTAAAATTTTGAGTTTACGATTAGTCTGAAAATATTTTTTTTAAGTAAACGGTAAATTTTTTAAAAAATTTTAAAATAAAATTTAGAGAACACGACTGAAAGGGGTTCAAATTAACAGTGTCGGTCAGTTTTGTTAATGTGACGGTGATAAAAAGTAAAATGAAAAGCAAAATAATATGTCCATTTTTCCACCGCTGCATTAAAAAAATGATTGACACCACATTTAAACCTCTTTCAGTGGTAGTTTTTAGATTTTATTTTCAAAAAAATTAATGTAAGGGCCCGACTTTTTTTTGTAAATTTATACAATAAAAAGGTCATTAATTGATCCATATTGAAGTGTATGACGTAAATTGGGTGATTATCAATGTTTGAAATGAAGTGAGAAGTGAAAAATAGGTGAAAATCGATCGGGTCAGATTTTTGGACATCGGGTCAGATTTTGGACCAACAGGTCATCATCCAATCAGATTTGCAAAATTTGGACAGAAGACAGATTTGATCGGTTAGATCTGTGCCCAACCAGTCAGATGTTCCGGTCAGATTTTGATTTTTTGCCTAAAAATTTTAGAAATTTAAGTCAGTGGCAAAACCTAGTTAATAGATGAAATTTAAGTTAGTGACTCCTCTTCATGGAGAAATAATAGATGAATGTGATGTGAATGCCTAGTGTTTGTCTTCCTTGTGTCATCACTACACAGTATCTTGTACCTAGAAATCATATTTTGCTCTCGAGACAGGGGTGCATACTATCATATTGAGCTTTCATATAGTGTTGGTATTGATTTTCCTAATGGGCTTTTGTCTCACCCCGTCTTTCATTTCAGGTACCCTACCGGAGATATAGCTTGTAGAACATGGCATGCTTGGCGTGTTGCATCTTTTGAAGGAATTCTAGTAAGAGTTATTTAACATCTTTAATCCAACTGTTTTTGAGAAAGATGTAATGTAACTCGCTTTGGTATTATGATACTTAGCATAGTCTTTCGGGTTTGTAATGGCCTATTTTTAGAAAACCTGGATGTTCATCAACTTGATTGACATTTATGGATAGCTATTTTGGGGAGTAGTTGCATACTTTGTGAGGTTTATTTAATATCCAAATATATATTTAGTTTGTGAAAAATTGAGGGTGTGACGTTTTTCCACCGCCGCATTAAAAAATTGATCCACATCGCTCATTTAAATCCTTTTAGGTGGTAGTTTTTAATTTTATTATCAAAAAAATTCACTTTTGACTTAAAAAAATTATATTTCGAGATTAATCGCGAACTCAAAATTTTAAAATAAAATTTTATTAATGGTGTATGTGAATACAACACACAATAAGTGTTTTATTTAGACCTAAAACAACACCCTTTTTTCTCACAGGTCCACCCCAACCCGAAAAATATACATATACAAAAAAGGAAGAAGGTACTTTCAAGGGGTCACTAGACCCCGTGTGCCTTTGTTGTATCCACTTCTAGTTTGAGATAATTCCAAAACTGACAAGATACCTTGGTTATTAAAAAAAAAGCTATTAATTTATCTAACGGGGGTACTTGTTTTTTTGTCCTATCTTTGAGGTATACTTAGTATTTCATGTTATTCACATTTGAAGGTTAAGTTTTGGTCTTATTTTTAAAAAAATACCCAATTATCCTAATATGTAATTTATCTCTCAACCCTTAAAACAAGGGATACGCTCACTACCTTTCCATATTAGTTTGGACACATCCAGTACTCACTAATTGTGAGACACTTCTTTTCGAGATCAGTATTTATTCATAGACGATCAACATAAACAATTTGACATAGTCAATGATAGGTCACTTGTGTGGGGGGGGGGGGGGGGGGGAGGGTTGAATAGGGTGACATCCGGTTTTTGCTGGTTTCAATCAACTCAAGATAAACAATCAAATGCAATGAGATAATTAAATAAGTACGCTAAAAAAAAAATCAAGAGACGTACATCTTTATTCTACTTATTGTAATGTCTATGATGAAATCACATACTATGCTACTCATCACACAATCCACATATCGTATTCTGATTCCAAATTTATTTTTTCGACTAGCGCTTTACCAAACGGTGGCTAGACAATGTCAAGATCAACTAACACATTTTTGAACGAAAGCTAGACATATCATTACTAGCACGTCTCCTATTGGAGGCTAACCGTCGCACATGTCGATTCGGTATGCAAACTATAATTCAACAATCCAATATACAATATTCACAACATAAGACTAAGTTCATAAACACGCGTAATTTGTTAAATAAATGCCCGAAGTAATAGAATTATCATCTATTTATAACCATTGCCCATAACCAAAATCAATTAGTCCATAATCTCAAAATAAGGTAGAAACCATCAGTTAAAGTCGCCCAACAAGTCATTGATGCATTTTTGGACAGAAAAAATCGCTTGACAGTCGTTCAAGCGACCTCAAAGTTGCTCTAACTATTTTGACGATTTTTGCACTTTTAAAAAAAAAAACACAGATTTTTCTTTTGGACAAAAAACTCCTAAATTCGATCAATAACACCAAGAAATCAACCAAAATATGCTATAAACATATAATAGAGGTGAAACATCCTTGTCTTGAGCTTCGAATTGAAAGATTTGAAGAAAAATTGTAAGCTCTTGCTCCAAATTAATGTACTTCGAGCTTCAAATCTCCACTTTTGCACTTCGAAATCCTCCATCTAAGCTTCGAATATCACTCAAGCATGTTTTTAGCTTCTCATATCTCAAAAGGAATTTAAAAATAGTGGAGTGATGTAAAGACTCGAAAAATTTTAAAATTTTAATATTAATATACGGGTTAATGAGAATAATAAATGTGGAGTATATGAAAATTGGTGTAAAAGCATGATTTGGGGTCAATGTGATATAACATGTTAACTTTAGGGGCTTGTGGTAGCATGTGTCATACTTGAGGGATGTAACTGTAATTTTTGGGTGTCGAATTTGGTTGATATCAGACAAAACATATTTGGTCCAAACAAACCCATTTCTCTCTTCTCTTCTCCCTCACGTTGAACCCACTCTCAAAAATCCATCTGAAAATTTTGCTCCAAACTTTGATTCCTTCAAGATCCTATGCATTTCTCTCATCGTTGGTTGATATCCGGTGGTGGTTTACAACCATTTGCTTGGAGGAGGTGTATTTGGCCTTTTACATCATTTGAAACCTAGAGCTTGAAGTTGGGAGTTTGATTCTTGAATTTGGAAGTTGAGGTAGGAATTTCTCACACTTATTACGCGTATAGAACTTGATTTGGTTGTCATTTGATGCCTTGAAGTTGAGTTGAGAAACCCTAAGTTCATTGTTGAAAATCTGTTAGAAATGCCTTGTTCGTGCCCGATGCACCGGTGCCTTTTTTCTGGTAGCACCGGTGCCTTGTTTCTGGTAGCACCGGTGCCAATTGCTCTCTGTATCTCAGATTTGGTGCTTGACATCGGTGCCTAAATTTTTGGTACACCGGTACCTCCCTTTGAAATTGCTCTCTTTATCTCAGATTTGGTACTTGACACCGGTGTCTTGATTTTTGATACACCGATGCCTCATTTTCAAATTCTCAGATTTTGGACTAAGCACCGATGCCTTATTTTTGGTGACGACACCGGTGTCATTTGCTCGCAGCATCTTGGCATTTCACTAAGCACCGGTGCCTTATTTTTGGGCACACCAGTGCCTTCTTTCTTGAGACTTTCTATTGGTTTGACCATGCATTGGCACTTGTTTTGACGCATTCTTTTGCCTATATTAGAACTCCGTGAACTCTAAAACTTACTTTTTCTTGAATATTAAATGTTGGCTTTTATTTATTGATTTAGATCATGTTAAGCATTGTATCTTGCCATTAATGAGAACAAAGGAAGTGAATTATGTGACACACCTTGATATTGAACTTGGTGGGTGAAAGTGATGAACTTTATGACTCGTGTGCACATTTTTTACGATACGACACGAACGTTATGAGACACATGACATATGTGAATACCGTACTAGGCTCCTTCGGGAATGCTAGGCAGGGCCATGTACTGGAATGCCTTCGGGAGTGCCAGGAATGTACTTGAATACCTCCGGGAGTGCCAGGAATGACACTTTGATACATAATGAGGGCAGATTGGTGACACACGACATTCGTAGATTTGAATTGAATGGGTTAAGGAACCATGGTACACAATAGAGTTATCTATGCTCTCTCTCCCAATTTAATATTGCTTCCGTTTACTCTATCTCTCTTTGTGTTGATATAAGTGTTCGTGCGACACATCATATCATGTCATATGCATGTAATACTTGTGTAGACATTCCTACTGGGCTGTCGAGCTCAATCCTTCTTTCTTTTTAGATACGACCTTGGAGTGATAGAATGAGATGCTTGGCTTGCATGGATTGACATGCATACTTAGGAAAGCTGCATCGGATGAATTACTTAACATCTTTTATTTATCATTTTTGAAAGGATGTAATGTAACTCATACTTTATTTATTTCGGTTCAAATGATGTAAACTACTCAACTTCTTTTTGACTTTAGAGATAATGATCATCGGTCGAAGCGACCACTTTTGTAATCTATTTTAAATTTATTTTGATTTACTCTACCATCAATGTACCTTTTGAGAATTTTGGTGAGATGGTGAGTTTCTATTTATGGTAAATGTATAATTTCATTGTCTTTAAAATTGAGGGAGTGACAAGTGAATTGGTAGTGAGGTTAGAGAGATTGATGAGCCATGTAGAGAGAGAGGGGGGTATGAGCAAATGAGATATTTTTGGGTGTCCTCCCCCTCTAATAAAATCTGATTAGAACACCTCAAAGGGTGCTTCCAAACAACATGGCATCTCATATAACACGCGCAAAATAAAATAAAAATTTCTAGGCTTGGATCCCGCAACTAAAATTGCAAAATATATGTTAATAAGTCAAACACGTATCCTGAAATAGATTTCAAATAATGAATTAAAAATGTAAAATTTTTCGGGTCCTTATATTCTTAGTACACGCAGACTAAGCTCAGAACACAGTGAGGTGGTGCGACGTGAATAGTACCCATACAAAACAATATGATAGTGAACAAAAATTCCTAACTGATATCACAGTAGAAGGGTTCACCCTCTCAGAAGGTGGATATGTGGTGCGTGAAGATATTCCGAAGGATTTACAACTGAAAGCACACTTCAGGCATTTATGAGAAAATCAACATTGGAGGATCTTTTCTGAACAAGATGATGAACAGTAGAAGTGTCAAGTGGACTGTTCTTCCTTTTTCTTCAATGTCAACCTTTCTATGCTCAATCTCTTTACTTTTATAGAAAGCCTTGCCCTTTGATGAAGAATTAGCCAGCTGATTTGATTCTAACGTTTATCGCCTATACGAGGAAATAACATAGCTGTATTTGATTCTCACATTTATCGGCTATACGAGGAAATAACATAGCTGTATTTCTAGAACCAAAAACCTGTAAACCCCTAAAAGAACTCTAACGGTAAAATAAATGAGAGTGACTAATTAAATTCAAATAAGACAAATAAGCAATTATCCTTAGTGACCATAGATGATAGATTAATGCAAATGTGGGAGATATTAAGGCGAGATCAAAACTAGATATCGACCAAACAAAGATAACCCAGTCCAGATTTCAATTCGGAAGATGGTTCAAAAGACAGTCCGAAAATTCGGATTCTTGGCCAGATCCCGAACTGGTTGAGCATCCGACTTGGGAGAGAGAAGCTGCAACTTCCTTCTCTCCTCCCCTGACTGTTCTCTGTTCATGCTAAGGTTATAAATTCCTTGATGCACTTAACGAGATCCAAACAAAACCAATACATTTCATTTATCAAACATGATTACGGACTCGAAGAAACAACTTTTAAGCCAAAATTCAACAGACCACTTGCACATTCAAACATTATAAAATCTAAGCATTTATCAAGTTCAAGTATCATCGAGCACATACTAAAAAAAAAAAAAATTCAAAAACATATTACCTTTCAATGAATTTGAAGGGATTATGGTAAATTTGAAAAAAATAGCCTAAGTTTCAACATTTGAAGGAATCCGTATTTTCTTATTCCTTTTCTAATGGTTGATTTGATAAGGTCAATGATAAATTTACAGTTCTTTCCTACATGTGATGATAATTTTATTGCCCTCTACAATTGTGATGATAAATTTGCTTATCTAATAGTTTAAATCGTTTTAAATTTTTTTGCTCCTTTTCGATGATGAATTTGTAGGAATCGCTGCAAAATATACTCTTTGAAATCTTAAACACGTTTACCGAAATTTATTAACATCCCTAAACCTGTTGTAGCGACTGTTTATTGAAACACATTGTACTAAATCAGATGTCGGGAATTTATTCAAGTGGCGATTCTGAGTTTTAAATAAGTCCCAGCTGTGGAATAATTTTCATACTTTGTCGCATTTCAAGTCAAGAAATTATTCTGTCCCGTTTGTAAGGACCCGGAAAATTTGAGTTTTAAAATAATTATTTGAAGGTTTATTTTGAATAAATAAAATTAAGTTAGTGTGTTAATTATCGGATTATGATTTTAGGAACCGAGCCCGGAGTCTTTTATGTTGTTTCGTGCGCGTACCCTCACTTAGCAAATTACGTGGGTACCCTTGGGAGAGTTAAAAATCTGATTTTGGAGGAAGGGGGGGAGCCTTCCCCATTTGTCTTCCCAAACCCCTCTCAAGAACCCCTTTGCTCTCTCTCCCTTCTCTCTACAAATCCACCCTTGTCTCTTCACCATTTGCGAATTCCTTGGAGAACCCGGGGCTTTGCATCGTGCTTGACAAGGAACCTAGGCCGGATCGTGGTTGGAAGCTCGAGAGGTGCGGATTCGAGCTTGGGAGCACCACCAAAGCTAGGGCTTCTTTCTTTGAGCAAGAACTTCCATTTCAAAGCTTGAGGTAGGGATTTCTACCTTGTATTATGTGTTTGTAAAGTGTTTTGGTAGCTATTTCGTGGGTAGTTTGCTGTTTTGGTGAGATTTGGTCCCTTTGCGAAATCTGCGATCGCGCAGTTTTTCTGCAGATCGTGTTCGGGCGTCCGGACGGGAGTCATGGGCGTCCGGACGGCTGATCCAGGAAAACTACAGAGAGTTAGAGAATTTGGTGTCCGGACGGGGAAGCCCGGCGTTCGGACGGAGCCGGCCTGGCGTCCGGACGGGACCGGACGGTGACCGGGCGGCCGGTGGTTTTGCGTGCTGAATCCATTTTTGTTACGTATTATGCTGTGGAATGTCGTTATTTGGTGCTTTGATATGAATATAGAATATTTGGGATTGGTGGCGTATGAATGAATTATGGAATGTGATATGGATTTTCTTGGTTTGTCGTACATTGTTGGGAATGAAATGCGTATTTGTCTAGCCTCCTTCGGGAGTGGTGCTAGGAGAACAATGAGACTAGCTCCCGGATGGGAATGTGCTAGGAAGACAACGAGACTAGCTCCCGGTTGGGAATGTGCTAGGAGACGCCATGAATCGGCATTGGCTAGCCTCCTTTGGGAGATGTGCTAGGACTTGCTTATGAAAATGGTTCGGCACGGCTTGGTGCATTGTCTAGCCTCCGTTGGGAGAAGTGCTAGGATATAATTCACCTTAATTTGGTGAAATTGGGATTGATGGGCATTGGATGTGATTGATGGATAAAGTGTAATCCGTGGGGGTGTATATTGTTTTTATGAAAGTGTTGCATTGATACTCCATGTTTATAGTGCATACCATGCATCTCACATATGCATAATCTTGGCATAGAATTTCCTACTGGGCTAGTAGCTCAACCCCTCCAATTTCAGGTACCGTTGCGGAGGAGTAGCATGGATTGCTTGGTGTGGCATGTTTTTGAAAGGAATGATGAAGAAGTTATTTAGCATCTGCATGAAACATCTTTTTGGGGTAGATGCACTAGAACTTCATATGTACTTTGTTACCCAAGTGGGACTTCTAACTTTTGGAATTTATGAATTATGTAACTTGGGCCGATAGTGCCTCTTGACTTTAAGATGGAAATTTAAGGATTTATGAGTATTATTTTGTGGTTTTATTATATAAAATTTGGGGCGTGACACCGTTCGATAATTTATTTTAGTGAGGGGGACCGAAATTTCCAGGAGTGACACACACACTTCGCGTGTGTCAAGAACACTTATGTAGTGTGTGTGTGTATAGAGAGAGAGAGAGAGAGAGAGAGAGAGAGAGAGAGAGAGAGAGAGAGAGAGAGAGAGAGAGAGAGAGAGATTGAAACTCAAAGCAATGATAATTTATTTCTTGATCATTGCTTAGTTTGTAGGATAATGAAGATCCAAAACAGAGTGTAAACTTAACATTGGATTTTGGAAGAGGAAGGGTAAAAATCGGTGGGTTCTCTAAAAGTAGCATGGAAGATGATAGGATGGCCTTGGAAGATAGGTTTTCCCCCATTGACTAAGCAATAGTCTCCACGAACAGCGAAAATAGCAGGATCCACTGGTTCGATACTTGAGAATGATGTGCATCTTAGTACCACATCAGATTGGGGACATCTACAGTTGTTGCTAATCACAACATCCCATTGTGGCAATCCTTCCACTATGTTTCCATTTTTGGTCCACTTTGAGCTTATTGATGATGTACTGCATTCTTGTGCAAATCCTGCATCATTAACACGCAACAGCCTCTGAATATTAGGAAATAGATGTATATGTGCTGGAAATTCAAAGGTGTGAATGAAATGGGCCATCGAAGAATCTCGATCGTTATATACCCAAAGAGTCACCATGATGTCCGTAATGTTTCATTCATGTCTGCCATTGAAGATTATCATCCAAATTAAGGGTCTTGGGGAGTACTTGTAGAATCCAGAGGTCCCTTCATTTCTATTTATGTGGTGTTTCACCTTTTTTAAGGAGTAGAAAAATTCTATCTACATTTTTCTATCCTAGAGTTGTGAGTTTTTTGCAAGAGAGAGAGAGAGAGAGAGAGAGAGAGAGAGAGAGAGAGATAAACACAACAAGGTTTGACAGATAGTCAAAAGATTGGTGTTTCTCCGACTAAAGAGTAGTTTTATCCTGTGAGACAACACTGTGTGTATTTTCAATCATTAATGGAATAGATGTATGTTTGATGAAAATTCCCGTGTGTTGTGTGAATTTGTCGTAATACCTTTTCCCTACAATATATTTAAAATCAGACTAATTTCGACCTTCCTGTTACATACATACATAAATACATACATACCTTGAGCACTGATGAAAAGGGCAAGGACAACTGAAAACAAAAGCGTACGCTAGTAGAGAGAGAGAGAGAGAGAGAGAGAGAGAGAGAGAGAGAGAGATAGAGAGAGAGAGAGAGAGAGATTGAAACACAAAGCAATGATAATTTATTTCTTGATTATTGCTTAGTTTGTAGGATAATGAAGATCCAAAACAGAGCGTAAACTTAACACTGGATTTTGGAAGAGAAAGGGTAAAAATCGGTGGGTTCTCTAAAAGTAGCATGGAAGATGATAGGATGGCCTTGGAGGATAGGTTTTCCCCCATTGACTAAGCAATAGTCACCACGAACAGCGAAAATAGCAGGATCCACTGGTTCGATACTTGAGAATGATGTGCATCTTAGTACCACATCAGACTGGGGACATCTACAGTTGTTGCTAATCACAACATCCCATTGTGGCAATCCTTCCACTATGTTTCCATTCTTGGTCCACTTTGAGCTTATTGATGATGCACTGCATTCTCGTGCAAATCTTACATCATTAACACGCAACAGCCTCTGAATATTAGGAAATAGATGTATATGCATGTGCTGGAAATTCAAAGGTGTGAATGAAATGGGCCATCGAAGAATCTCGATCGTTATATACCCAAAGAGTCACCATGATGTCCGTAATGTTTCATTCATGTCTGCCATTGAAGATTATCATCCAAATTAAGGGTCTTGGGGAGTACTTGTAGAATCCAGAGGTCCCTTCATTTCTATTTATGTGGTGTTTCACCTTTTTTAAGGAGTAGAAAAATTCTATCTACATTTTTCTATCCTAGAGTTGTGGGTTTTTTGCAAGAGAGAGAGAGAGAGACAAACACAACAAGGTTTGACAGATAGTCAAAAGATTGGTGTTTCTCCGACTAAAGAGTAGTTTTATCCTGTGAGACAACACTGTGTGTATTTTCAATCATTAATGGAATAGATGTATGTTTTATGAAAATTCCCGTGTGTTGTGTGAATTTGTCGTAATAACTTTTCCCTACAATATATTTAAAATCAGACTAATTTCGACCTTCCTGTTACATACATACATACCTTGAGCACTGATGAAAAGGGCAAGGACAACTGAAAACAAAAGCGTACGTGCTCCCATTTTCTTAGCTCTAGATCTTCCTTGAACTCAATATTCTCTCTCTCTCTCTCTCTCTCTCGTTTGGGCGGCTGGTTTGTCACCTTCGCTTGCTTTTGCTATCAATTTATAGTCGGAGGAAATATATCAATCTTTTTAAATTTCACCTAAGTTTTAATCTAGTGATTATTATCCCATAAGTTGATATGTTTTAATGTTGACGTAAGTACATTCATTCATGTTTGTTAACGTAAGTACATTCATTCATGTTTGTTAACGTAAGTGCATTCATTCATGTTTGTTAACATTTTATATACATTTACTCCATTTTGATTGAGAGTAAATAAAATCGCCTCTTATCGCATGTAATCCTTTTCATCTATGGCATAATTTGATTCCTAAAATCATTGTATATCAATTTTCGTTTCATTAGCATATATAGCTAGCCTAATTACATACTCGATTTGAAAAATTAATACAAATTAACCATATAGGTATCTCAAGCAACCAATGCGACGCGCGCGCTTTCTGGAGACAAGACCACGTGATTATTGACCGGCACTCAATGCGACGCGCTTTCTGGAGTCTCTATCCGAGTTTAATGTTATCTCAAGAAACCAAGCGGATGCATGCATGCAAGCAAAGACCACTAGTCTGTTACAATCACTAATTACTCAACTCCAGATCTTAGTTACGGGATATAAATTTGTTTGGCACAATATCTCACCTAACCCTTGGGTTAGTCTCTACTATATAACCATTTATGAGATTTCAAGATCATTTTATGCTAATGGGATCAAATAATTGGGGTAAAGCAGTAAATAACTAAATATGTTTGCAATATTAAATATTTAATGTATGTACAAAAATATTTGGCAGAGTTATCTTTTTGGAATGTGTGCTGCGAAATGTATTAGACAGGTTTTGGATTGATTTGTTTTGTGTCCCTTCATGTATTTTGTTTGTATTATGATTGGTTTTTTGTCAACCTTAAGTGTGTTGTAAAGACCCGGAAAATTTTGAACTTTTTATAAATAAAATAAATAAATTAAATTTATATTTGGGGTTATTCGATTGATTAGTTATCTAGTGTTTCGCAATTTTAGTTATAAGACCCGAGCCCGGGGTCTTTGGTTTTATTTCGCGCGGGTTACGTACGTAGTATTTTTATGTGGGAGCCCATGTGGGGGCTTAATATCAGATTTTGGGGGGGTTTTAGGGGAAAAGCAACAAACACAAATACACACCCACATATCTCTCTCTCCCTCAACCATATCTCCCTCCACCTTCTCTCTACCACCACTACCACACCATCCTGCCATTTTCGAATTCCTTCGGGATAGAGGGAGCTTGGATCGTGCTTGACGTAGAACCGAAGACGGATCGTGATTTGGAGCTCGGGAAGGAGAGATACGGAGCTTGGAACCTAGGGCTTTCACTTCTTCGCCAAATCCTTCGATTCAAGGCTTGAGGTAGGGATGTCTCACCTCTATTATGTGTATATGTATGGTATTGGTAGTTGATTTCATGCTTGGATTGGTTTTTGTGGTGTTTTTGGCCGAATCGATCGAGAGACGAACTTCTGTGCGACTGAGATCGACCAAGTCGCTTGAGCGACTTGGGCGTCGCTCGAGCGACCTTGGTAGTCGCTCCAGCGACTGTCCAGCGACCTTCCAGTGACATTTACTGATTTTTGGCCCGTCTAGCGACTTGGGCGTCGCTCGAGCGACTTGTCGGGCGACCGGTACTGATTGTTTTCACCCTAAATTGGGATTTTTGGACATTTAAGAGTACTTCCATTCATACTTATGATAGGGGGAACAAGTGACACAAGTGGGACCATATTGTGGCGATAAATTTCGTAGGGCTCGATGACGTTGAAATTCCTTACCGAAAAGAATGTATCAGAAGCCCCTTTCCATACTACTGAGTCCACTCTGTCAATCCTCCGGACTTGCAGCCCAACCCATATTGCAGAAAGATTAGAGAGCTCCTCTTCTTCCCATGGATACAAACGTCTCCTCCAGGTTAGCCCCTCCCTCAAATTAGGAGCTAGAAGCACTGTTGATAATTTAGCTTCTTTATCTACTGCTATTTGGAATAGTCTCGGAAATCTCATATATAAAGGTAACTCGTGATCAATCCATCGATCCTTCCACAGGCTTAACCTCTCCCCATTACCCACTATGAACCTAAGGTTGTTCTTGAATATACTCGTTGTGTTGTTGTCTAAGCTGATCACTTTGAGGATACCTTTCCATACCCTTGATCCTAAATTCGAACCCCCTTCCTTAGGTAGCCAGGAATCCAAATCTAATTTGTTAGCGTCACAAACCACTTTTTTCCAAAGGCTGTCATGTTCTCTAACAAACCTCCATCCCCATTTGAGAAGGAGAGCTAAATTCATTAATTTGGCCTCCCTGATTCCCAGGCCCCCCTGGTCTTTTCTGCATGTGATTCTCTTCCAGCTTACTAGGTTTATCTTCTTCTCTCCCTGAGTGCCCCCCCACAGAAAACTCCTCTGTAGCCTTGAAATCTCTTTGGATACCTTAACGGGCATCTTGAAAAGGGATAGGTAATACATTGGAAGGCTACTGAGAACCGATTTGATAAGGACAAGTCTTCCTCCAAATGAAAGGAATTTCCTTTTCCACCCCGCTAATCTCAGCCTGATCATTTTCTCCAAGATTGGTTTCCAAGAATTGCACCTACTCGGGCTTGCACCTAGTGGAAGCCCCAAGTAGTTTAAAGGCAGAGAAGTCTTTTTACACCTCAGGACCCGAGTACATTGATTGACAAAATTGGCGTCCCTGCCAATGCCACATACAATGGATTTATGGTAATTGATTCTGAGGCCGGATATAACTTCAAATCCTCTCAAGATCCTCTTAAGGGTTATCACCTCCTCAATGGCCCCTTCGCTAAAGAGGACAGTGTCATCGGCGAATTGGAGGTGGGTGAGATTGCCCGAGAGCGGGCCCACTTTGGCCCCATGAACCAATTGGAGATCCCTGGCCTTGATCAACATGGCACTAAGACCTTCAGCTGCCATGATATATAAGAATGGAGACAAGGGGTCCCCTTGTCTGATCCCTTTCTCCATACTGAATTGGTCTGTAGGGGACCCGTTCACTAAAATGGAAAGGTTGGCCGTTGACATACATTCTTTCATCCATTCAATCCACTTCTCAGGGAGACCCAAGTTGCCCATCATGTTTAGCACGAAATTCCAGTTTAAATTATCATACGCTTTTTCAAAATCAACTTTGATAACAATCCCTCTCTTTCTTCGCTGCTTCCAGAAGTGAATAACCTCATTTGCAATCATAATACCATCCTGAATCCCTCGACCCCCTTCAAAAGCTGACTGGAAACCTCCAATAAGCTTGGGGAGAACAGAGGCTAATCTACTGGCAAGTACCTTAGATAGAATCTTGTAGGTACTTCCAATAAGACTAATAGGTCGATATTGACTAATAGAACTGGGACAATCCACCTTAGGGATTAGAGTGATGACGCTGCGTTAAAGCCCTTAAGAAGCCTCCAATTTTCATGAAACTCCTGGAAAAACAATGCCACCTTGTCCTTAACAATATGCCAGCATTTTTTAAAGAAGAAAAGGTTGAACCATCCTGGGGCCTTGTTGCCATCACATTTAGAAATGGCCTTCCATATCTCTTGCTCCGTGAATGGCATAATTAGGCGTTCTCCTCCTTGTTGGTCCAATCTAGGATGACCAAAAAGCTCTAGCATAGGTCTAATCTTCCAAATATCTTTATATGCCTCTTTGAAATGGTTATAAACATGTTGTTTAATGAGAAATGGATCCTGCAAAACTCCTGCCCCACAATCCAGGAATCCAGAGTGTTTTTTCGTTGCCTATATGTCGCCATCAGATGGAAGAATCTGGTATTCCTGTCGCCTTTCAAATTCCAAGTGAGCTTTGATTTCTGAAGCCAAAACCACTCATGCGTTTTACTAAGCGTCCAAAATTCTCTTTTAGAGGATATGAGTTGAGCAGATTCCTCTCTAGTAAGAAAGTCTCTTTCAGCTTTTAGGTCCAAAGTGTTGATGACTTTTGCCACCTCCTCCAACTTGGATGCGATGTTGCCAAACTCCTCTCTACTCCAATGTTTTAGGCTGCCTCTAGTCTGCTTAAGCAGGTGGAACAGTTGGAAACCCGCCCATCCTCCATGAGAGTTTCCATCCCAAACGTCCTTAACCAGATCAAAAAACTTTTGGTAGAGCCCCCAAGCATTGAAGAACTTAAACGGCTTAGGACCCCAATCCTTGACATCTTCTTTCAGAATAATGGGGCAATAGTCAGAGAGTACCCTACTTAGACCCCACTGTTTAAGTTGAAATTGCTCTAGCCAATCCGGGTGGATTAGGAATCTGTCGATCCTACTCCATCGATCACCCCCTACTGATCCTGCCCATGTGAATCTCCTGCCAAACAGGGGAAGATCCATTACCTCCATGTTGTTAATAAAGGAGTTAAAATCTTCCATCCCCCTATCCCTTCTGATGCATCCCCTTCTCTCCCCAATCTTTGTAATCTCGTTGAAGTCTCCTCCCAAACACCACGGGTTGGGAAATTGGGGTTTTAAGGAATACAGCTTTTCCCACATAATCCTCCTGTTCTTGACTTCATTTGGAGCATAGATATTAGTAATAACACATTGGAAGCCTCCACTGGTGGAGCCTTCCATAATAATAAAATTTCTAGAGGCCACAAAGGAAGATGGATTAAAAAAGTCCGGGTTCCAAATGCAAAGTAAGCCTCCTGCAGAGCCATTTGCATCTACTTCTGTAAAATCGAAATTATCATTTCCCCAAATTGATTTGACCCACAGTCTATTTATGCTCGATCTCTTTGTTTCTTGCAAAAGCACAACATCAGCATTATTACCTCTTATAATATCTTTCACTCTCCTTCTTTTATCTCTAAGCCTTAGACCTCGCACATTCCAAGATATGATAATCATTAAAAAACAAAAATTGAAGACAAACCCGAAAACCTGGGGCGGCAAGAAGCAGATTAGGCCACCATGCCCTCCCCATTAGCCTCAGTGGGCTCCTCCCTATCATGAACCTCAGCTTCCAAATTCGCAATTTTTTTAACCACTGCAGCTTCCTCTTCATGTGTTGAAATGCCCAGTCTTTTGCACAGATCCCATGTGTCCTGGGCCTCTTGAATAATAATCCTATTTCTGTTGCTTATGTCAATGGAAGAAGTAGATTTGGAGGTTGATGTAGTAGCACCAGCAGCTGCAGCAGCCGCAACTGGTCTAAATACTGGAAGTTTAGCCCTCCTCTTCTTTGGTATCTTCCCCCTCCTGAGCAAGTGGCTTAGAGACCCCATAATCTCTGTCACTGGTTTCTTCCTGTTTTTTGATTTTTTGGGCCTGGAGATTTGAACGTTGTTCTGTGTGGCTGAGGAAATTGATTCTTGGGTTATAGGCACCCCAGGGTGTTTGGTTGGTGAAGTTTCGTTAGGGGGCCCAGCTCCTGAGCAAACTCTTAACACTGGCCCATGCTCCAGAGAAACTAGCGCTGGCCCAAATAGGCCCAAATAGGCCCAATGAAGTTTCATCCCCTTGCAGCCCATTTTCAAGCCCAGAAGAAATTGGTGTATGAGTAAGGAAGGCTGTGTTAGAAGGCCCCACTGTGCTATTATGGTCATCCTCCCTATTCCCAATTAAAAGAGAGTCTTGGACTGAATTATCTACCCAAGATGGAGAGTAGGAGTTGACTTCTCCACTGTGTTTTCCAGACCTGTCATTGTCAGACTTTTGCTGATGATCCATATTCATGTAAGTGGACTCTATCCGCATAACAGGGTTGAGATCCTTTTCCAAATGCTTGCAATTTCTCTGTCCCAAATCTGTGTCCAATAGGATGATTTCGCCTTCTTCAATGTGTGGGAAATCTTCTGCTGAGATCCCAGCCTTTTCACCCTCCTGAGTTTGGATTCTACAACTGGAACTTGGGCCTGGACATCCTGTAGCCTTCTCTTGAATCTCCATGATTCCAATCTTGTGTATCCTTCCATTGCATTCTAGTGTGATAGTCTGATTAATCAACTCCAGACAGGGAGTTAGGACTTGGCACTATTCCAAAGCAGAAATGGTGGTTATTTACAGTGTCTTCATGAAATGACAGAACTTCCCCCCACAGCTCGCCAATCTTTGAGAAGGTGGGAAGATTCCGCAGATGAAGAGGCAGCCCAACACACTGCAACCACACCACACGACTGTTAAGATCCATAACCTGTGGATTCCATTTAGAGACTTTGGAGAATATAGTATTCAATACTTGGAGTTTATTGCCATTATACACAGTTTCCATCTCCTCAACAGACGTGAAAGTTATGATAGCATTGAGACCTCCCGCCTTTCTTATCAAAATGTTATGACCCAACTCTTTTTTTACTGTCTCTGTAAGTGAATCCCAGTCCCTCATCGTTCTGCGCTTCCCGATGATACTGCTCCACAACCAGCCATTATCCTTCTGTTGAATCTTGATCGAAAGATTGGGCTTCATCCTTGGCTCTGTCATGACTCCTCTGACCTTGTCTGCATAAGATTGTTCATCATTGACCCAAGTGCCTCGGTCTGGAATGGGTAGTATGCCTATCCCCCTTTCCTCCCCACCAGATGTATTATCTTTCCTGAGGCTACGGTGATTGTTCCTCTGTTTCTCCACAGTCCTAGGACCTGAGTGTGAGTTTGAGTCCCTAGGGAAAGTTGCTAGCTTAGCATGAATCATATTGCCCCTAATCACTGTGCCGTTCATGTCTCTAATGGCCGCCTCTGCATCGTATTTGGATGAGTAACGAATGAAACCAAATCTTGTATTTGCTCTTGACCTCTTGGCAGGAATAAAGACTTCCTGAATGTATCCAAATGGTTTGAAGATTTGGAAAAGCCATTCCCCATCCATGCCATTGGGAAGGTTGTCAACAAAGATGGAGACAGTATTGCCAGTAGGGTTGGAAATCTGTTGGATGGCTCCAACTACGTACTTACCGTAGCCATGGTGTTTTCTAGAAGTAACCAGGTTCCATGCATTGGACTTGTTTGCCCCAACATGAAAACTTCCTCTCTCTCTCTCTCTCTCTAGACATTTTTTGATTCTTTTGATTCGTAATTCTTGAATTGCCTTATGGGAATTCCATCCACAGACTGTAATAAATCCTTGGGTAGAACTCACCCTCAAAAGCTAGCTATTGAAGGGAGGGTGCCCAAGTACTTATTAACCCCCCACCAAGAGCCCATACTTCCGATGTGGGACAAGTCTCATACCTTGCATTAGGATCATAACAAACCCGACCCCTTCAAAGCCGACGCCCACGGCGGCAGGTCGCCCTTTTGGCACCTCCGACAAACCCGTGGCGGTCTCGTCCAAGGAGGACCTGCTCTGATACCAATGTAATAAATCTTTGGGTAGAACTCACCCTCAAAAGCTAGCTATTGAAGGGAGGGTGCCCAAGTACTTATTAACCCCCCACCAAGAGCCCATACTTCCGATGTGGGACAAGTCCCATACCTTGCATTAGGATCATAACACAGACCAGCTATAATTCACACCCAAAAAAAAAAGAGTTACTAATCATCGGAGAAAGGCTTCATTTTTAGCTATCGTGTCGGTGTGTGCGAGTGTATCATATGTATACATGTATATATGTATGTATGTGTGTGTGTATATATACAAGGGAAACCAGTAAAAACAGGATGTCACCCTATTCAACCCTCCCCCCCTACCCAAGTGACCTATCATTGACAATGTCAAATTGTTTATGTTGATCGTCTAGGAATAAATACTGATCTTGAAAAGAAGTGAGTCTCACAATTAGTGAGTACTGGATGTGTCCAAACTAATATGGAAAGGCAGTGAGCGTATCCCTTGTTTTAAGGGTTGAGAGACAAATTATATATTAGGATAATTAGGGTATTTTTTAAAAAATAGGACCAAAACTTAACCTTCAAATGTGAATGGGATGAAATACTAAGTATACCTCATAGATAGGACAAAAAAACAAGTACCCCCGTTAGATAAATTAATAGCTTTTTTTTTAATAACCGAGATATCTGGTCAGTTTTGGAATTATCTACAACCAGAGGTTGATACAGCAAAGGCACACGGGGTCTAGTGACCCCTTGAAAGTACCTTCTTCCTTTTTTGTATACGTATATTTTTGGGATGGGGTGGGCCTGTGAGAAAAAAAGGTACTGTTTTAGGTCTAAATAAAACACTCATTGTGTGTTGTGTTCACATACACCATTAACAAAATTTTATTTTAAAATTTTGAGTTCGCGATTAATCTCAAAATATAATTTTTTTAAGTCAACAGTGAATTTTTTTGATAATAAAATCTAAAAACTACCACGTAAAGGATTTAAATGAGCGATGTCGATCAATTTTTTAATGTGGCGGTGGAAAAATGGGCATTTTTTTTGCTTTTCATTTTACTTTTTATCACCACCACGTTAAAAAAAATAACCGACACCGCTAATTTGAACCCTTGATTATCTTAGAAGGACAAGCGATAAACCAATAGTTTCGATACCATAAGCAAATCTAGGCAATTGATGCCCATAATTCTTCCCAAGTTTGAGCTCGGTTTCGGTGGCCATACACATCAATTATTGGATTTATGAGCAACATACCTGAAAATGATCAAGACAGGAATATTATAGTGATTGTGACGTAAAGTTTTTCTTTTTTGCTTTTTTTTTTTTACAACCAAGATATCTGATCAGTTTGGAGTGTGTCTCACGTGTTACCGACTAGTTCTTGAGGTCCTAAAATTAATTACAACTGGACAAACTTCTAGTAGCCCCAATTATACAGTTGTCAGGGTTCGACCTTAAAATCTTTAGATTTACAGCACATTTCAATTTCCATTTGGACAACCCTTTGGGGTTGACGTAAACTAAGTTGTAAATACGTATTTTATATATAAGACGTGGATATGCGCAATTGAGCGCACAGTTTGAAGAATTACATAAAAATTTCCGTGTCGTCTTTTATGTTTGAGTTTGTTTCTTAATTATTATTTTTTTATATGATTGTGTGCGTGTTTGGAAAATTTCATAACATTAATAATTGCTGAGTTACAGAGTCGATATTGAGTGAATTATTCATGAAAAAAGAAAACTCAGTGACCAAATATATCCTATATATATATATATATATATATATATATATATATATATATATATATATTCAACGAATCTTCTTTTTGCTAAAGTACTATTCAATGTATCATTCAATTCATATACCGAAGAAATATGATACGTCCAACACGGGTTCTAATTTTTGGGTCTAACCGAATAAGGTATAGCTATGTCCTCTCTCTCTCTCTCTCTCTCTCTTTCTCTCTCTCTCTGTGTCAGCATATATCTGTAAACACTACATATATATAATATATATATATATATATATAATATATATATATATATATATATCCATAGCTATACCTTATTGGGTTAGGCTAAAAAATTAGAACCCGTTTTGGACGTATCATATTTCTTTAGTATATGAATTGAATGATACATTGAATAGTACTTTAGCAAAAAGAAGATTCGTTGAATATATATAGGATATATTTGGTCACTGAGTTTTCTTTTTACATGAATAATTCACTCATCATCCACTCTGTAACTCAGCAATTATTAATGTTATGAAATTGTCCAAACACGCACACAATCATATAAAAAAATAATAATTAAGAAACAAACTCAAACATAAAAGACGACACGGAAATTTTTATGTCATTCTTCAAACCGTTCGCTCAATTGCGCATATCCACATCTTATATATAAAATACATATTTACAACTTAGTTTACGTCAACCCCAAAGGGTTGTCTGAGGGGAGATTGAAATGAGTTGTAAATCTAAAGATTTTAAGGTCGAACACTGACAACTACATAATTGGAGCCACTAGAAGTTTGTCCAGTCGTAATTAATTTTAGGACCTCAAAAACTAGTCGAAAACACGTGAGACACACCCCAAACTGATCGGATATCTTGGTTGTAAAAAAACAAAAAAAAAAACAAAAAAGAAAAACTTTACGTCACAATCACTATAATATTCCTGTCTTGATCATTTTCAGATATGTTGCTCATAAATCCAATAATTGATGTGTGAGTATGGCCATCGAAACCGAGCTCAAACTTGGGAAGAATTATGGGCATCAATTGCCTAGATTTGTTTATGGTATCGAAACTATTGGTTTATCGCTTGTCCTTCTAAGATGATCAAGGGTTCAAATTAGCGGTGTCAGTCAGTTTTTTTAGCGCGGTGGTGATAAAAAGTAAAATGAAAAGCACAAAAAATGCGCATTTTTCCATCGCCGCATTAAAAAATTGATCGACATCGCTCATTTAAATCCTTTAGGTGGTAGTTTTTAGATTTTATTGTCAAAAAAATTAACTGTTGACTTAAAAAAATTATATTTTGAGATTAATCGCGAACTCAAAATTTTAAAATAAAATTTTGTTAATGGTGTGTGTGAATACAACACACAATAAGTGTTTTATTTAGACCTAAAACAGTACCCCTTTTTCTCACAGGCCCACCCCATCCGAAAAAATATACGTATACAAAAAAGGAAGAAGGTACTTTCAAGGGGTCACTAGACCCCGTGTGCCTTTGCTGTATCAACCTCTGGTTGTAGATAATTCCAAAACTGACCAGATATCTCGGTTATTAAAAAAAAAGCTATTAATTTATCTAACGGGGGTACTTGTTTTTTTGTCCTATCTATGAGGTATACTTAGTATTTCATCCCATTCACATTTGAAGGTTAAGTTTTGGTCCTATTTTTTAAAAAATACCCAAATTATCCTAATATGTAATTTGTCTCTCAACCCTTAAAACAAGGGATACGCTCACTGCCTTAGTAGAACCGTCTTACAGTACAAGAGCAGCGTATGCCACACCTACATGTCGTACGCTAATGAGCCAATTGACGTCCTCTATGTCATCACTTAGACAGAGCCTTTAGTTAATCGAACCCAACAACAAATTAACATCAAAAAGTTCAAATCCTTTAACTTTCAAATCCTTGTTTTTTTTTTTTTCCATGGAGTTTTTCTTTTTTGATTATGGTAGGGTGTGGCATTCTCGAGGCAGTAGTCCAGGAGGGAAACGGTGGATGTCCGTGCAATAATCATAGTACATGTATCTTTTACGCACAAATTTCAGCTTTGCTTGACCCGCTTTCCCCAGAGTTTCTGCTAGCGAGTAACGATCCACCCGTCTATTGAAGTTTCGAAAGGAGGCTGTGAAAGGACCGAGCCTCCAATCAATTTTGACTTTACCTCCTCTAGTTGCCCAATCGCTGCCGTCCCACAGTGTCAAATACAGCCACATTGGTTGAGCCTTCGGGTATGGAACCCCTTTTGATTCGAAGTTATTGAATTGCCTTATGGGAATTCCATCCACAGACCAGCTATAATTCATACCATAAAAAAAAGAGTTACTGATCATCGGAGAAAGGCTTCATTTTTAGCTATCACGTCGGTGAGTGTGAGTGTATCATATATATACATGTAGGGAAAGGCTCAACAGACCAATACTTTTCTCGACCAAAAAAGCTTGATCCAAGCAGGGGTTCATAAAACAGTTCCTGTTAGCATTTTGAACCACTACTTGGATCAAGTCATTTTCGGTAATATTTTGAGCTGGTTTCTCGAGGGTACCCTTAAAAACATGTTTTAAACGCATTGAGCGGTTCCGATCGTTAAAATTTAATCAGGAATTAAGAGTTTAGATATTAGTCTAATATTGGTTTAGAAAAGTGTTGGTCTCGTGAGTCTTTCTCATACATGTATATGTATGTATGTATGTGTGTGTGTCTATATATATATATATATATATATATATATATATATAGAGAGAGAGAGAGAGAGAGAGAGAGAGAGAGCAGACATGATGTTTTGATGGTTCCACAAGATAGTGTAGGTGTGGAAGCCGGTTGTTGGGTCGAACCAGAGATTAAATCTTTCCTCTCGATCACCCTTCCCTTGTATATAAATGTTTGTTTGGAGCTTATAAAGTGGTCCGCTTAACTCGCCCAGGAATTCAAAGTCTATTTCGTCGTGGTTCAGCCCCATTCCCAATGTACTCATCTACGTAACACACCTTTCGTTAGTAAGAGACTAGTATGATTTCCGATTAAAAAAAAAAAAAGAGAGACCAATATGAGTGTAGCCGGTCCGATTTCATCTGGTTTGGAAGAAAAACACAAACCAAATCAGAAATTTTAATTTAGAAATTTAGAAATTTTGGTTTGGTTTATTCAATTCGGTCCGATTATCGATTTCATTTTATCAAGCCAATTATATTAAAAATAGTGATATTTTTTTGATTAAAAGAGAATTATATGAGTTATTAAAGAGTTAAGTCCAACGTAAATTGTTGTAGTGAAGCTTTAGTACGTAGTTTGTGGTCCTTTCAATCATCTTAATATTGTTACCGTGATTAATAAAGTTTTTCTTTTACTGAGAAAAAAATATATTTTTAAGAATATGAAGTCTGTATCAAATATATCATTAAAATTATAAATATGAAGTCTTTCTCCGATGAGTTATTATTAAGACTTATACTATATACAGACTTCATATTTATAGTTATTTGAGCCTTCATAATCATATTTTTAATATATATTAAAACTCAATATATATTATAAATATATTTAAAAAAATAATATTTTTTATTTCGATCCGGTATTTATAACTAGTTAAAAAAAAAAAAAACTAAACCGAACCAATTGACCTCAAAAATAAAATTAAATCGTCGGTACGATTTAGTTTTCGAATTTGATTAGATTTTTAGGCTCACAGCAATTGACCTAAGAGAATTTCATGTTTTGAAGAGAGAGAAGTTAATTGTATATAATATAATAGTGTGAATATATATAATATGATATGATAATTAATGAAAATCAAAACTTACGTAAAACGTGGTGACGGTACCAGCTGATCTACCAGGTATGAGTTTAATGCGCACATCAAGTTTCGCAAACAAGTCAGGTTTTATGGACCGAATTCCGGCACCTGAACCACTGTCAAGTGTCAGGTTCAGCCCTTCTCCGCCGTCAATTATCTTGGTGCGCCAGTCACCGAATTTGAGGCCAAAGTCTGTAAGAAAACTCCCGCCATATGCGGCCATTACAAAGCTAAATTCAACAAATATTGCAGCCAGAATGATCCCTCTCGAAGCCACCATTGTTGTTCTCTCTCTCTCTCTCTCTCTCTCTCTGTAAGCAACTAAGCATATATCTGTAAACGCTGTAAACATATATATCCATAGCTATACCTTATTCGGTTAGACTCAAAAATTAGAACCCGTTTTGGACGTATCATATTTCTTCGGTATATGAATTGAATGATACATTGAATAGTACGTTAGCAAAAAGAAGATTCGTTGAATATATATAGGATATATTTGGTCACTGAGTTTTCTTTTTACATGAATAATTCACTCATCATCGACTCTGTAACTCAGCAATTATTAATGTTATGAAATTGTCCAAACACGCACACAATCATATAAAAAAAATAATAATTAAGAAACAAACTCAAACATAAAAGACGACACGGAAATTTTTATGTAATTCTTCAAACCGTGCGCTCAATTGCGCATATCCACATCTTATATATAAAATACATATTTACAACTTAGTTTACGTCAACTCCAAAGGGTTGTCCAAGTGGAAATTGAAATGAGCTGTAAATCTAAAGATTTTAAGGTCGAACCTTGACAACTATATAATTGGAGCCACTAGAAGTTTGTTCAGGTGTAATTAATTTTAGGACCTCAAAAACTAGTCGGCAACACGTGAGACACACCCCAAACTGATCGGATATCTTGGTTGCAAAAAAAGAAAGAAAAACTTTACATCACAATCACTATAATATTCCTGTCTTGATCATTTTCAGGTATGTTGCTCATAAATCCAATAATTGATGTGTGAGTATGGCTACCGAAACCGAGCTCAAACTTGGGAAGAATTATGGGCATCAATTGCCCAGATTTGTTTATGGTATCGAAACTATTGGTTTATCGCTTGTCCTTCTAAGATGATCAAGAGGCAGAAATTTATTGGAATCAATTATTAGGGTTAGCTGGAGGTTTTCCTAATTATTAATTTTAGATTTTTGAGAACTAATTGGCATTAGCTTGGAGGTAACAGCGGATCCAGGAATTTCATACAAGAGCGTCACTTATTTAGAATAAACAGAAAAAAATTCTAAGAAGTCATATTGCAATACTGTGAGAGCAAATTTAGTTTCAACTTAATGTTAAACCGCATGTCAAAAATATGGGAATGGGGTACGTGTTGTGTGAGAAAAACGATACTGTTTCAGTTTTAAATAAAACATATTTTTACGCGCTGGGGTACACATGCACGTTAACAAAATTTTATTTTATAATTTTGAGTTTATGGTTGATCTCAATTTTTTAAATAAATGGAAAATTTTTAAAATTTATTTGAAAATAAAATTCAGAGAACACGACTGAAAATGGTTCAAATTAGCGGTGTCGGTCAGTTTTTTTAATGCGGTGGTGATAAAAAGTAAAATGAAAAGAAAAAAAAATGCCAATTTTTCCACCGCCGCATTAGAAAATTGATCGAGATCGCTCATTTAAATCCTCTTAGGTTGTAGTTTTTAGATTTTATTACCAAAAAAATTCACTGTTGACTTAAAAAGATTATATTTCGAGATTAATCGCGAACTCGAAATTTTAAAATAAAATTTTATTAATGGTGCATGTGAACACAACACACAACAAGTGTTTTATTTAAACCTAAAACAGTACCGTTTTTTCTCACAGGCCACCCCATCCCAAAAAATATACGTATATAAAAAAGGAAGAAGGTACTTTCATGGGGTCATTAGACCCCGTGTGCCTTTGCTGTATCCACCTCTGGTTGGAGATAATTCCAAAACTGACCGGATCCCTCGGTTATTAAAAAAAAGCTATTAATTTATCTAACGGGGTACTTGTTTGTTTGTACTATCTATGAGGTATACTTAGTATTTCATCCCATTCACATTTGAAGGTTAAGTTTTGGTCCTATTTTTTAAAAAATGCCCAAATTATCCTAATATGTAATTTGTCTCTCAACCCTTAAAACAAGGGATACGCTCACTGTCTTTCCACATTAGTTTGGACACATCCAGTACTCACTAATTGTGAGACTCACTTCTTTTGAAGATCAGTATTTATTCGTAGACGATCAACATAAACAATTTGACATAGTCAATGATAGGTCACTTGGCGAGGGGGGAGCGTTGAGTAGGGTGACATCCTGTTTTTGCTGGTTTCAATCAACTCAAGATAAACAATCAAATGCAATGAGACAATTAAATAAGTAAGCTCAGAAAAAATCAAGAGACATACATCTTTACTCTACTTATTGTAATGTCTATGATGAAATCACATACTATGCTACTCATCACACAATCCACATATCGTATTCCGATTCCAAATTTATTTTTTCGACTAGCACTTTACCAAACAGTGGTTAGACAATGTCAAGATCAACTAATACATTTTCGAACGAAAGCTAGACATATCATTACTAGCACGTCTCCTATTGGAGGCTAATCGTCGCACATGTCGATTCGGTATGCAAACTATAATTCAACAATCCAATATACAATATTCACAACATAAGACTAATTTCATAAACACGCGTAATTTGTTAAATAAATGCCTGAAGTAATAGAATTATCGTCTATTTATAACCATTGCCCATAACCAAAATCAATTAGTTTACAATCTCAAAATAAGCTAAAAACTGTAAGGACTCAAAAATTTTGAGTTTTAGAAATAATTATTTGAAAGTTTATTTGCGGAATAATTGTTTGATTTATTATTATAGATTTCGGATTTTAATTATAGGACCCGAGCCCGGAGTCCTTTGCTTTATTTCGCGCGCGTCTCGTTACGTGGGAGCCCTTAGGGGCCTTAAAAATTTGATTTTGGGGCTAAAGGGGGGGGGGGGGGGGGGATAAGCCCTCATTTCCCCTCATCTCACTCTCTCTCTACCCATGGCTCCTCCTTTTCTCTAATCTTTCAACCAATCTACTCCACCATTTTCAAATTCCTTGGAGATATAGGAAGCTTGCATTGTGCTTAACGTGGAATCGAGGACGGATCGTGATTTGGTACTCAGAAAGTGCGGATTTCAAGCTTGGAGGACCACCAAAGCTAGGGTTTTCACCCATTGATCAAATCCACCACTTTGAAGCTTGAGGTAGGGATTTCTACCTTGCATTATGTGTATATGATGTGTTTTGGTCCATAGTTTCGTGGTTATATTGTAGCCTTAGTGTGATTTGGTGAGTTGGCGAATTTTGAAAATTGCGCAGAAATCTGCAGATCGCGTAGGGGCGTTCGGACGGGAACCCTGGGCGTCCGAACGGCTGGCCCAGGAAATTTGGCAGAGAGATGACATTTTGGGCGTCCGGACGAGACCGGACAGAAGTGCTAAATTCTCCTTTGACTGTGTATTTGTCTCATATTATGCCTTATATCATCTTTCAATTGGTAGTTTGACGTGATCACGGATCATTAGTACCTTGTGTGGAGTGAATGGAACATAGTTAATAAAATTCGAACGTGGTATGGATACGCATGACGTATGCATATATTGTTAGTGAATGACATAAGTGAAACACTAGCCTCCATTGGGAGTGGTGCTAGGAAAACTATGAATCTAGCTCCCATTGGGGAACGTGCTAGGAAATGTCATGAATTGGCTTGGCTAGCCTCCGTTGGGAAATATGCTAGGATACAAATATGACTATTGATTGGCATGATTTGATGATTTGTCTAGCCTCCGTTGGGAGAAGTGCTAGGGCATAACCTATCCTAACCTTATGTGATTGTATTCGATTAGCATTTGATTTGGACGATGAGTTGGTAGCGAGGTGTAGCTGTTGCACGTGTATTAGCAAACCGTGGGTTGTTATTCATGTTATAGTGCATGACACATGGAAATATCACATTGACATACAATGCTCATAGTGCATGCCATGCATCTCACATGCACATAATCTTGGCATAGATTTTCCTACTGGTCTTGTAGCTCAACCCTTCCATCTTTCAGGTACCGTAGCAGAGGAGTAGCATGGATTGCGTGGTGTGATATCTTTTTAAAATGCTAATGGAAGAAATTATTTAACATCTGTATGAACTTATTTTTGGTAGGTGTACTGTAACTTCTATATGTATTTTGTTGACGAAAAATGGAACTTCTTATCCTTTTTGGAATCATGAGTATGTATCATGGGCTGGTAATGCCCCTTTCTTTTGAAAACGATTGGATACTTACTATTTTGGGTATCACATCTATGAAGTAATTTGGGTTATTAAACGGTGCTTGGTGAAAGTTGTGAATATTATATTGTGTTTTATAATATTGAAAAATTGGGGCGTGACAAAAACCATCAGTTAAAGTCGCCCAACAAGTCACTTGATACATTTTTCGATAGAAAAAATCGCTTGACAGTCGTTCAAGCGACCTCAAAGTTGCTCTAGTTATTTTGACGATTTTTGCACTTTTTTCAAAAAAACACAGATTTGCCTTTCAGACCAAAAACTCCTAAATTCGATCAATAACACCACGAAATCAACTAAAATATGCTATAAACATATAATAGAGGTGAAACATCCCTGCCTCGAGCTTCGAATTGAAAGATTTGAAGAAAAATCGTAAGCTCTTGCTCCAAATTAATGTGCTTGGAGCTTCAAATCTCCACTTTTGCACTTCGGAATCATGATGAAGCTTCGAATATCACTCAAGCATGTTTCTAGCTTCTCATATCTCAAAAGAATTTAAAAATGGTGGAGTGAATTGGTTGTGAGGTTAGAGAGATTGATGAGCCATGTAGAGAGAGAGATGGGTATGAGCAAATGAGATATTTTTGGGTGTCCTCCCCCTCTAATAAAATCTGATTATAACACCTCAAGGGTGCTTCCAAACAACATGGCATCTCATATAACACGCTCGAAATAAAATAAAAATTTCTAGGCTCGGATCCCGCAATTAAAATTGCAAAACATATGTTAATAAGTCAAACACGTACCCTGAAATAACTTTCAAATAATGAATTAAAAACGTAAAATTTTTCGGGTCCTTATATTCTTAGTACACGCAGACTAAGCTCAGAACACAGTGAGGTGGTGCGACGTGAATAGTATCCATACAAAACAATATGATAGTGAACAAAAACTCCTAAGTGATATCACAGTAGAAGGGTTCACTCTCTCAGAAGGTGGATATGTGGTGTGTGAAGATATTCCGAAGGATTTACAAGTGAAAGCACACTTCAGGCATTTATGAGAAAATCAGCATTGAAGGATCTTTTCTGAAGAAGACGATGAACAGTAAAAGTGTCAAGTGGACTGTTCTTCCTTTTTCTTCAATGTCAACCTTTCTATGCTCAATCCCTTTACTTTTATAGAAAGCCTTGCCCTTTGATCAAGAATTAGCCAGCTCATTTGACTCTAACGTTTATCGGCTATACAAGGAAATAACATAGCCGTATTTCTAGAACCAAAAACCTGTAAACCGCTAAAAGAACTCTAACGGTAAAATAAATGAGAGTGACTAATTAAATTCAAATAAGACAAATAAACAATTATCCTTAGTGAGCATAGATGATAGATCAATGCAAATATGGGAGATATTAAGGTGAGATCAAAATTAGATATCGACCAAACAAAGATAACCCAGTCCAGATTTCAATTCGGAAGATGGTTCAGAAGACAGTCCGAAAATCCAGATTCTTGGCCGGATCCCGAACTGGTTGAGCATCCGGCTTAGGAGAGAGAAGCTACAACTTATTTCTCTCCTCCCCTGATTGTTCTCTGTTCATGCTAAGGTTAAAAATTCCTTGATGCACTTAACGAGATTCAAACAAAACCTATACATTTCATTTATCAAACATGATTACGGAGTCGAAGAAACAACTTTTAAGCCAAAATTCAACAGACCACTTACACATTCAAACATTATAAAATTCTAAGCATTTATCAAGTTCAAGTACCATCGAGCACATACTAAAAAAATAATCAAAAACATATTACCTTTCAATGAATTTGAAGGGATTATGGTAAATTTGAAAAAATAGCCTAAGTTTCAACATTTGAAGGGATCCGTATTTTCTTATTCCTTTTCTAATGGTTGATTTGATAAGGTCAATGATAAATTTACATTTCTTTCCTATAGGTGATGATAATTTTGTTGCCCTCTACAATTGTGATGATAAATTTGCTTATCTAATAGTTTAAATCGTAGTAAATTTTTTTGCTCTTTTTCGATGATGAATTTGTAGGAATCGCTGCAAAATATACTCTTTGAAATCTTAAACATGTTTACCGAAATTTATTAACATCCCTAAACCTGTTGTAGTGACTGTTTATTGAAACACATTGTGCTAAATTGGATGTCGGGATTTATTCAAGTGGCGATTCTGAGTTTTAAATAAGTCCCAGTTGTGGAATAATTTTCATACTTTGTCGCATTTCAAGTCAAGAAATTATTCTGTCCCGTTCGATAATTTATTTTAGTGAGGGGGACCGAAATTTCCAGGAGTGACACACACACTTCGCGTGTGTCAAGAACACTTATGTAGTGTGTGTGTGTGTGTATAGAGAGAGAGAGAGAGAGAGAGAGAGAGAGAGAGAGAGAGAGATTGAAACTCAAAGCAATGATAATTTATTTCTTGATCATTGCTTAGTTTGTAGGATAATGACGATCCAAAACAGAGTGTAAACTTAACATTGGATTTTGGAAGAGGAAGGGTAAAAATCGGTGGGTTCTCTAAAAGTAGCATGGAAGATGATAGGATGGCCTTGGAAGATAGGTTTTCCCCCATTGACTAAGCAATAGTCTCCACGAACAGCGAAAATAGCAGGATCCACTGGTTCGATACTTGAGAATGATGTGCATCTTAGTACCACATCAGATTGGGGACATCTACAGTTGTTGCTAATCACAACATCCCATTGTGGCAATCCTTCCACTATGTTTCCATTTTTGGTCCACTTTGAGCTTATTGATGATGTACTGCATTCTTGTGCAAATCCTGCATCATTAACACGCAACAGCCTCTGAATATTAGGAAATAGATGTATATGTGCTGGAAATTCAAAGGTGTGAATGAAATGGGCCATCGAAGAATCTCGATCGTTATATACCCAAAGAGTCACCATGATGTCCGTAATGTTTCATTCATGTCTGCCATTGAAGATTATCATCCAACTTAAGGGTCTTGGGGAGTACTTGTAGAATCCAGAGGTCCCTTCATTTCTATTTATGTGGTGTTTCACCTTTTTTAAGGAGTAGAAAAATTCTATCTACATTTTTCTATCCTAGAGTTGTGGGTTTTTTGCAAGAGAGAGAGAGAGAGAGACAAACACAACAAGGTTTGACAGATAGTCAAAAGATTGGTGTTTCTCCGACTAAAGAGTAGTTTTATCCTGTGAGACAACACTGTGTGTATTTTCAATCATTAATGGAATAGATGTATGTTTTATGAAAATTCCCGTGTGTTGTGTGAATTTGTCGTAATATCTTTTCCCTACAATATATTTAAAATCAGACTAATTTCGACCTTCCTGTTACATACATACATAAATACATACATACCTTGAGCACTGATGAAAAGGGCAAGGACAACTGAAAACAAAAGCGTACGTGCTCCCATTTTCTTAGCTCTAGATCTTCCTTGAACTCAATATTCTCTCTCTCTCTCTCTCTCTCTCTCGTTTGGGCGGCTGGTTTGTCACCTTCGCTTGCTTTTGCTATCAATTTATAGTCGGAGGAAATATATCAATCTTTTTAAATTTCACCTAAGTTTTAATCTAGTGATTATTATCCCATAAGTTGATATGTTTTAATGTTGACGTAAGTACATTCATTCATGTTTGTTAACGTAAGTACATTCATTCATGTTTGTTAACGTAAGTGCATTCATTCATGTTTGTTAACATTTTATATACATTTACTCCATTTTGATTGAGAGTAAATAAAATCGCCTCTTATCGCATGTAATCCTTTTCATCTATGGCATAATTTGATTCCTAAAATCATTGTATATCAATTTTCGTTTCATTAGCATATATAGCTAGCCTAATTACATACTCGATTTGAAAAATTAATACAAATTAACCATATAGGTATCTCAAGCAACCAATGCGACGCGCGCGCTTTCTGGAGACAAGACCACGTGATTATTGACCGGCACTCAATGCGACGCGCTTTCTGGAGTCTCTATCCGAGTTTAATGTTATCTCAAGAAACCAAGCGGATGCATGCATGCAAGCAAAGACCACTAGTCTGTTACAATCACTAATTACTCAACTCCAGATCTTAGTTACGGGATATAAATTTGTTTGGCACAATATCTCACCTAACCCTTGGGTTAGTCTCTACTATATAACCATTTATGAGATTTCAAGATCATTTTATGCTAATGGGATCAAATAATTGGGGTAAAGCAGGAAATAACTAAATATGTTTGCAATATTAAACATTTAATGTATGTACAAAAATATTTGGCAGAGTTATCTTTTTGGAATGTGTGCTGCGAAATGTATTAGACAGGTTTTGGATTGATTTGTTTTGTGTCCCTTCATGTATTTTGTTTGTATTATGATTGGTTTTTTGTCAACCTTAAGTGTGTCGAGATCTTAAGCGGTAGTTGATTGCCGGTTGCTCAAATACCAACCTAGTTAGGATCCGAGTCTAGACCATTGTGATGGCTAATGCTTGTTGTCTTTTAATCATGGTATCTTCTTTAAATGATTAATAAAAAAACAATTTGCTGAGGCAAAAAATAGAGCGCTAAAACAGTAAGAACAAAATGAGTTTCAATTGAACAGAATAAAAACTGTCTCGTAGTAGAACTGTCTTACAGTACAAGAGCAGCGTATGCCACACCTACATGTCGTATGCTAATGAGCCAATTGACGTCCTCTTTGTCATCACTTAGACAGAGCTTTTAGTTAATCGAACCCAACAATAAATTAACATAAAAAAAAGACAAATCCTTTATTTTTATCCATGGACTTTCTCTTTTTTTTTTACGGTAGGGTGCGG
This sequence comes from Arctostaphylos glauca, assembly GCA_019985065.2. Lineage (NCBI taxonomy): Eukaryota > Viridiplantae > Streptophyta > Magnoliopsida > Ericales > Ericaceae > Arctostaphylos > Arctostaphylos glauca. The sequence continues at coordinate 2,709,265 of JAHSPW020000010.1, forward strand.
CATTCTTGAGGCAGTAGTCCAGGAAGGAATCGGTGAATGTCCGCGCAATAATCATAGTACATGTATTTTTTATGTGCATATTTCGACTTTGCTTGACCCAATCTCCTCAGAGTTTCTGCAAGCGAGTAGCGATCCACTCGTCTATTGAAGTTTCAAAAAGAGGGAGTGAAAGGACCGAGATTCCAATCGATTTTGACTTTACCTCCTGTAGTTGCCCAATTGCTGCCGTCCCACAGTGTCAAATACAACCACATTGGTTGAGCCTCCGGGAATGCAACCCCTTCTGATCATAATTCTTGAATTGCCTTATGGGAATTCCATCCACATACCAGCTATAATTCATACCCCACAAAAAATAAAAATAAAAGAGTTACTGATCATTGAAGAAAGGCTTCATTTTTATAAATCATGTCAGTGTGTGCGAGCATATCATATATATATACATATATACATATACATATATATGTATATATGTATATATATATATATAAGAGAGAGAGAGAGACAAATAGTAGACACTATGTTTTGACGATTCCACAAGACAGTGTAGGTGTGGAAGCTGGTTGTTGGGTCGAACCAGAGATTAAATCTTTCCTCTCGGTCACCCTTCCCTTGTGTATAAACATTTGTTTGGAGCTTATAAAGTGGTCCACTTAACTCCCCGAGGAATTCAAAGTTGAATTCGTCGTGGTTTAGCCCCATTCTTGTCACGCCCTCATTTTCAAACATAATACATAACTCTGTTTACCATTTAAAAATCTCACAATTACGTACTCAAATAAAGGCCAAATCATAATTCCCATAATTCACAATTGATAACGGGTTTCAAAATATTATAATTCACGAGGGGCACTCCCAACCCATTAACGCAAAATAACAAGTTTGAATAAGTATAGTAGGATTTGCTTTGAAATACAAAAGAAAGAACAAAAGAGGGTTTAGTTTATATCTTTCAAAAATAGATTCTAAAGATGCTATATAACTCCTAAGATGAAAGCTTTCTAATACATGCACGGCCATGCATCAATACAATCCATGTCAATGGTTTGGAACTGTACTTGAAAAAACAAAGGATGAGCCACGATGCCCAAACAAATGGATGAGCCACGATGCCCAGTAGAGACAACTACGCCAATATTTTATGAATATGCAATGATATAGTATGTTTCATGAACAATGCATAATAATACGCGTAGATGATCATTGTTCACCTTATTGTAATGTCACATACTACGGTACTCGTATCACACAATCCATATATTGTATTCCGATTTCAAATCTATTTTTTCGACTAGCACTTTACCGAACGGTGACTAGACAATATCAAGATCAACTAACACATTTCTGAATGAAAGCTAGACATATCATTACTAGCACATCTCCCGTTGGAAGCTAACCATCGCACGTGTCGATGCGGCATACAAACTATGTCACGCCCCAAATTTCCATACAATTTAAAATCACAAAATATTACTCATAACTCCATAAAGTTCCATTTCCAAAGTCAAGGGGCACTATCGGCCCAAGTTACATAATTCCTAAGTTTCCAAAAGATGAGAAGTCCCACTTGAGTTAACAAAATACATATGAAGTTATGTTGCATCTACCCCAAAAAGATTTTTCATGCAGATACTAAACATCTTCTCCACTAGTCTTAATCAAAAGATGGCACGCCAAGCAATCCATGCTACTCCTCCGCAACGGTACCTGAAAATGGAGGGGTTGAGCTACTAGCCCAGTAGGAAAATCTATGCCAAGATTATGTATATGTGATATGCATGGTATGCACAATTATCATGGTATAACAATGCATCACTTTCGTAAGTCATATACAACCACACGAATGACATTTCGTCGTTCGTCAATACACATACAACAACCACATATCACGATCAACCATTTCTCACATCTAATGCCTTTCAAATACAATTACACAAGTCAAGATATTCATACCCTGGCACTTCTCCCAACGGAGGCCAGACAAGGCATCGTGTCGTGCCAAATCAGTGGTCGTACATATGTCCTAGCACATCTCCCAACGGAGGCTAGCCAATGCCGTTTCATGGCGTCAGGATAGTTTATACCCTAGCACTTCTCCCAACGGAGGCTAGACAATGCCAATTCATGGCGTCTCCTAGCACGTTCCCGACCGGGAGCTAGTCTCATTAATTTCCCTAGCACCGCTCCCGATGGAGGCTAGTGTTACATTTATCATTCACAACGACTTATGTTAAGTCAATTGAATGCATATCACATTCAATCATCTCAATTACACATGACAATTCCCAACAATCCGTACTCACGTCAAACTACCGATTAATAGTGTTCCACTAAGTAATACACCACGGACATAAAATCAGAATATCAAAAACCAGAGTCTTCATTCCAGAAGCCCCAGGAGCGCTACGCCAAAAACAAGGTAGCGCTACCCTCAAGCCCTCGGTAGCGCTACACCAAAAACAAGGTAGCGCTACCTCTACGTCCAGAATCACCAGGAGCGCTACACCAAAAACCAGGGAGCGCTACCTGTGCAGAAATCATCGCGATTTCCAGATTTTCACTCGATCCACTTCGCACCAAACTACAAATCTACCACATAACAGGCACCAAAACACATTACATACACATAATAGAAGATAGAAATCCCTACCTCAAGCTTCGAAGTGGAAGTTTTGGTCCAAAGATGAAAGCCCTAGCTCGGTGGGTGCTCCAAAGCTCAAATCCGCGCCTCCCGAGCTTCAATCCACGATCCAACTTCAAGTCCTTGCTAAATACGGTGCAAAGCTCCTAAATCTCCGAGGGATTCGGAAATGGTGAGGAAAATTTGTGGATTTGGGTAGAGAGAGGTGAGAGCTCAAGGGGGAGTGAGAGAGGTTTTGGGGTAAAATGGGGGAGTTCCCTTTCCCCCTCTAAAATCTGATCTTTTAACCTCCCAAGGGTACCCACGTAATTTGCTAAGTGAGGATACGCGCACGAAATAACACAAAGAACTCCGGGCTCGGTTCCTAGAATCATAATCCGGTAATTACCACACTAAATTCATTTTATTTATCCAAAATAAACTTTCAAATAATTATTTTAAAACTCGAATTTTCCGGGTCCTTACAAACTATAATTCAACAATCCAATCCATAATGTTCACAACATAAGACTAATTTCATAGACACACGTAATTCATTAAATAAATGTCCAAAGTAATATAATTATCATCTATTTATAACCATGACCTATAACTAGAATCAACTAGTCTGTAATCTCAAAATAAGGTAAAAATCATCAGTTAAAATCGCCCAACAAGTCGTTTGATGCATTTTTTGACAGAAGACGTCGCTCGACAGTTGCTTGATAGTCGCTCAAGCGACCCCAAAGTCGCTTAAGTTACTTTGACGATTTCTTCACTTTTTCCAGAAAAATGCAGATTTGGTTTTTGGACCAAAAAAGCTTTCAAATTCGACTAATAACACTATGAAATCAACCAAAATGTGCTATAAACGCATAATAGAGGTGAAACATTTCTACCTCGAGTTTTGAATTGAAAGATTTGACGAAATGAGCAAAGCCTAGGTTCGGGTGGATCTCCAAGCTTCGAATCCTTGCTTCCCGAGCTACAAATCACGATCCGTCTTCGAATAACACTCAAGCACGTTCCAAGCTTCCCATATCTCAAAGGAATTTGAAAATGGTAAAAGAAATCTCAAGAAAATTTTAGCAAGAAGGAGGAGCAAAACCTAGAGAGAGAAACGGGGTTGTGGTGTGTTGCTCTCAACTCCCACCCTTCTCAAATAATTAGATTTTAAACTAAGTCTAATGGTCTCCAAATGGTCTAAGCACACCTCACAATGCGTGCGTGTCTAAAAGAAATCCTTGACTCAAGCCCCGTAGCTAAAATGTCCCAAAACCCATAAAAATAATACAATCGTGTATTCCGCAATATAAATTTTCAAATAATTAATTTTAAAAAAATTTAAAATTTTTCGTGTCCTTACAATTCCCAATGTACTCATCTACGTAACACACCTTTCGTTAGTAAGAGACCAGTATGATTTCCGATAAAAAAAGAAAAAGAAAAAAAAGAGAGACTGGTATGAGTGTAACTAGTCCGATTTGATTCGATTTGAAAGAAAAACATAAACCAAGTCAGAAATTTTAATTTTGGATTTTTCAAACTGAATCCAAACTAAATTATTTTGGTTTCGTTTCTTCAATTTGGTCCGGTTTTCGATTTCAATGTATCAAGCCAATTATATTAAGAACAGTGATATTTTTTCATTAAAAGATAATTATATGAGTTATTAAAGAATTAAGTCCAACGTAAATTATTTAGCCAAACCTCGGTGCCAACTTAGTGTGGGACACGAGTCAGTTCAGTTTGGAGTGAACCTTCAGTAGTTTGTGGTCCTTTTAATCATTGTAATATTGTTACCGTGAATAATAAATTTTTTCTTTTGCTGAGAAAAAAAATACATAAAAGCATAGATATATTTTTTATAATATGAAGTCCGTATATAGTGTATCAAATATAATCTTAAAATTATAAATATGAAGTCTTTCTCCGATGAGTTATTATGAAGACTTACACTATATACAGACTTCATATTTGTAGTTATTTGAGCCTTCATAAACATATTTTTAAGATATATTATAACTCAATATATATTACAAATATATTTTTTTAAAAATATGATTACCAAATAAATACATAAACAAATACAACTTACCAAAGATACAAATTAATTATGATAACCGATCCGTTGTTCGTAACTAGAAAATCAAAATTTTCTATAAAAAAACCAAACAGATTGATCCCTGCCGAAGCCGCCATTGTTGTCCTCTCTCTCTCTCTCTCTCTCTCTTTCTCTCTCTCTCTGTGTCAGCATATATCTGTAAACACTACATATATATAATATATATATATATATATATATATATATATATATATATATATATATATATCCATAGCTATACCTTATTGGGTTAGGCTCAAAAATTAGAACCCGTTTTGGACGTATCATATTTCTTCGGTATATGAATTGAATGATACATTGAATAGTACTTTAGCAAAAAGAAGATTCGTTGAATATAAATAGGATATATTTGGTCACTGATTTTTCTTTTTACATGAATAATTCACTCAACATCGACTCTGTAACTCAGCAATTATTTTTTTTCCAGGCAAATAAAGAAACTTGTATAAATATCAAAATATAAATACAATTGAAGTTGACAGGGAGTCAACAAAGAAAGAAAGAAAGAAAGAAAGAAGCCAAAACGGAAAAAGAGAAATAAAAGAAACAAAATAGGACAGGCCTACCACTAATATATAATTCACTATACCTACTCCTACCGGTATTCAATTGAAACCCATCAAAAACTCCTTTAGCCTTTAACCTAACGGACAGCTTCTAGGTTGTTTTGGAGTTGATCTACCGAGATCCCATGGAGTTTGACTCTGGCTTTCACCAACCACGCCACCCACAACTTTACCATTTCCATCATCTTTTCCTCCTCCGCCATACCATGTTTGAAGATCACCGAATTCCTTGTCAGCCAGATCGACCATAACACGGCAAAGAAAGTGGTTTCCCACAGATGTCTTTCAAAACCTGAGAATTTGGAATCTGGCCAGATAGAAATCAAGGCTACCATAACCGGAGGACTTGCACACTCCATACCGCACCATTTTACCGCTGCTAACCATATCCTCCATGAGACTATTAATGTTATGAAATCGTCCAAACACGCACACAATCATATAAAAAATAATAATAATTAAGAAAGAAGCTCAAACATAAAAGACAATACGGAAATTTTTATGTAATTCTTCAAATTGTGCGCTCAATTGCGTATATCCAGATCTTATGCCAGTTCTACTGTATATTGTATGAAATTAAGTACGACATGCATCGAAACTCTTATAAAATACATATTTATAACTTAGTTTACGTCAACCCCAAAGGGTTGTCCAAGTAGAAATTGAAATGAGCTGTAAATTTAGATATTTCAAAGTTGAACCCTGACAACTATATAATTGGGGCCACTCGAAGTTTGTCCAGTTGTAATTAATTTCAAAACCTCAAAAACTAGTCGGCAACACGTGAGACACACCCCAAACTGGTTGGCCAGATATCTTGGTTATAAAAACAACAAAAAAAAGAAAAACTTTACGTCACAATCACTATACTATTTCTGTCTTGATCATTTTCAGGTATGTTTTTCACAAACCCAATAATTGATGTGTGAGTATGGCCACCGAAACCGAGCTCAATTAACTCGGGAAGAATTATGGGCATTAATTGCCTAGATTTGTTTATGGTATCGAAACTATTGGTTTATCGTTGTTCTTCTAAGATGATCAAGAGGTCGAATTTTATTGGAATCAATTATTAGGGTTAATTGGAAGTTTGCCTGGTTGTTTGAATTTTATTGGAATCAATTTTTAGGGTTAATTGGAAGTTTACTTGGTTGTTCATTTTAGAATCCTGAGAACTAATCGGCATTAGGTTGGAGGCAGCAGCAGATTCAGGAATCTCATACAGGAGATTCACTTATTTAGAATAAACATAAATTTTTTTCTAAGAAGTCATACTGTAATATAATGAAAACAAATTTAGCTTAAATTTGATGTTAAATCGCATGTCAAAAATATGAGAATGGGGAACGTGTTGTGTGAAAAAAATGAAACCGTACGTTTTGGTTTTAAATAAAACATATTTTTATGTGCTAGAGCAAACATGTTAACAAAATTTTTAAAATTTTGAGTTTACGATTAGTCTGAAAATATTTTTTTAAGTAAACGGTAAATTTTTTAAAAAATTTTAAAATAAAATTTAGAGAACACGACTGAAAGGGGTTCAAATTAACAGTGTCGGTCAGTTTTTTTAATGTGACGGTGATAAAAAGTAAAATGAAAAGCAAAATAATATGTCCATTTTTCCACCGCTGCATTAAAAAAATGATTGACACCACATTTAAACCTCTTTCAGTGGTAGTTTTTAGATTTTATTTTCAAAAAAATTAATGTAAGGGCCCGACTTTTTTTGTAAATTTATACAATAAAAAGGTCATTAATTGATCCATATTGAAGTGTATGACGTAAATTGGGTGATTATCAATGTTTGAAATGAAGTGAGAAGTGAAAAATAGGTGAAAATCGATCGGGTCAGATTTTTGGACATCGGGTCAGATTTTGGACCAACAGGTCATCATCCAATCAGATTTGCAAAATTTGGACAGAAGACAGATTTGATCGGTTAGATCTGTGCCCAACCAGTCAGATGTTCCGGTCAGATTTTGATTTTTTGCCTAAAAATTTTAGAAATTTAAGTCAGTGGCAAAACCTAGTTAATAGATGAAATTTAAGTTAGTGACTCCTCTTCATGGAGAAATAATAGATGAATGTGATGTGAATGCCTAGTGTTTGTCTTCCTTGTGTCATCACTACACAGTATCTTGTACCTAGAAATCATATTTTGCTCTCGAGACAGGGGTGCATACTATCATATTGAGCTTTCATATAGTGTTGGTATTGATTTTCCTAATGGGCTTTTGTCTCACCCCGTCTTTCATTTCAGGTACCCTACCGGAGATATAGCTTGTAGAACATGGCATGCTTGGCGTGTTGCATCTTTTGAAGGAATTCTAGTCAGAGTTATTTAACATCTTTAATCCAACTGTTTTTGAGAAAGATGTAATGTAACTCGCTTTGGTATTATGATACTTAGCATAGTCTTTCGGGTTTGTAATGGCCTATTTTTAGAAAACCTGGATGTTCATCAACTTGATTGACATTTATGGATAGCTATTTTGGGGAGTAGTTGCATACTTTGTGAGGTTTATTTAATATCCAAATATATATTTAGTTTGTGAAAAATTGAGGGTGTGACGTTTTTCCACCGCCGCATTAAAAAATTGATCCACATCGCTCATTTAAATCCTTTTAGGTGGTAGTTTTTAATTTTATTATCAAAAAAATTCACTTTTGACTTAAAAAAATTATATTTCGAGATTAATCGCGAACTCAAAATTTTAAAATAAAATTTTATTAATGGTGTATGTGAATACAACACACAATAAGTGTTTTATTTAGACCTAAAACAACACCCTTTTTTCTCACAGGTCCACCCCAACCCGAAAAATATACATATACAAAAAAGGAAGAAGGTACTTTCAAGGGGTCACTAGACCCCGTGTGCCTTTGCTGTATCCACTTCTAGTTTGAGATAATTCCAAAACTGACAGGATACCTTGGTTATTAAAAAAAAAGCTATTAATTTATCTAACGGCGTACTTGTTTTTTTGTCCTATCTTTGAGGTATACTTAGTATTTCATGTTATTCACATTTGAAGGTTAAGTTTTGGTCTTATTTTTAAAAAAATACCCAATTATCCTAATATGTAATTTATCTCTCAACCCTTAAAACAAGGGATACGCTCACTACCTTTCCATATTAGTTTGGACACATCCAGTACTCACTAATTGTGAGACACTTCTTTTCGAGATCAGTATTTATTCATAGACGATCAACATAAACAATTTGACATAGTCAATGATAGGTCACTTGTGTGGGGGGGGGGGGGGGGGGGGGAGGGTTGAATAGGGTGACATCCGGTTTTTGCTGGTTTCAATCAACTCAAGATAAACAATCAAATGCAATGAGATAATTAAATAAGTACGCTAAAAAAAATCAAGAGACGTACATCTTTATTCTACTTATTGTAATGTCTATGATGAAATCACATACTATGCTACTCATCACACAATCCACATATCGTATTCTGATTCCAAATTTATTTTTTCGACTAGCGCTTTACCAAACGGTGGCTAGACAATGTCAAGATCAACTAACACATTTTTGAACGAAAGCTAGACATATCATTACTAGCACGTCTCCTATTGGAGGCTAACCGTCGCACATGTCGATTCGGTATGCAAACTATAATTCAACAATCCAATATACAATATTCACAACATAAGACTAATTTCATAAACACGCGTAATTTGTTAAATAAATGCCCGAAGTAATAGAATTATCATCTATTTATAACCATTGCCCATAACCAAAATCAATTAGTCCATAATCTCAAAATAAGGTAGAAACCATCAGTTAAAGTCGCCCAACAAGTCATTGATGCATTTTTGGACAGAAAAAATCGCTTGACAGTCGTTCAAGCGACCTCAAAGTTGCTCTAACTATTTTGACGATTTTTGCACTTTTTAAAAAAAAAACACAGATTTTTCTTTTGGACAAAAAACTCCTAAATTCGATCAATAACACCAAGAAATCAACCAAAATATGCTATAAACATATAATAGAGGTGAAACATCCTTGTCTTGAGCTTCGAATTGAAAGATTTGAAGAAAAATTGTAAGCTCTTGCTCCAAATTAATGTACTTCGAGCTTCAAATCTCCACTTTTGCACTTCGAAATCCTCCATCTAAGCTTCGAATATCACTCAAGCATGTTTTTAGCTTCTCATATCTCAAAAGGAATTTAAAAATAGTGGAGTGATGTAAAGACTCGAAAAATTTTAAAATTTTAAAATTAATATACGGGTTAATGAGAATAATAAATGTGGAGTATATGAAAATTGGTGTAAAAGCATGATTTGGGGTCAATGTGATATAACATGATAACTTTAGGGGCTTGTGGTAGCATGTGTCATACTTGAGGGATGTAACTGTAATTTTTGGGTGTCGAATTTGGTTGATATCAGACAAAACATATTTGGTCCAAACAAACCCATTTCTCTCTTCTCTTCTCCCTCACGTTGAACCCACTCTCAAAAATCCATCTGAAAATTTTGCTCCAAACTTTGATTCCTTCAAGATCCTATGCATTTCTCTCATCCTTGGTTGATATCTGGTGGTGGTTTACAACCATTTGCTTGGAGGAGGTGTATTTGGCCTTTTACATCATTTGAAACCTTGAGCTTGAAGTTGGGAGTTTGATTCTTGAATTTGGAAGTTGAGGTAGGAATTTCTCACACTTATTACGCGTATAGAACTTGATTTGGTTGTCATTTGATGCCTTGAAGTTGAGTTGAGAAACCCTAAGTTCATTGTTGAAAATCTGTTAGAAATGCCTTGTTCGTGCCCGATGCACCGGTGCCTTGTTTCTGGTAGCACCGGTGCCAATTGCTCTCTGTATCTCAGATTTGGTGCTTGACATCGGTGCCTAAATTTTCGGTACACCGGTACCTCCCTTTGAAATTGCTCTCTTTATCTCAGATTTGGTACTTGACACCGGTGTCTTGATTTTTGATACACCGATGCCTCATTTTCAAATTCTCAGATTTTGGACTAAGCACCGATGCCTTATTTTTGGTGACGACACCGGTGTCATTTGCTCGCAGCATCTTGGCATTTCACTAAGCACCGGTGCCTTATTTTTGGGCACACCGGTGCCTTCTTTCTTGAGACTTTCTATTGGTTTGACCATGCATTGGCACTTGTTTTGACGCATTCTTTTGCCTATATTAGAACTCCATGAACTCTAAAACTTACTTTTTCTTGAATATTAAATGTTGGCTTTTATTTATTGATTTAGATCATGTTAAGCATTGTATCTTGCCATTAATGAGAACAAAGGAAGTGAATTATGTGACACACCTTGATATTGAACTTGGTGGGTGAAAGTGATGAACTTTATGACTCGTGTGCACATTTTTTACGATACGACACGAACGTTATGAGACACATGACATATGTGAATACCGTACTAGGCTCCTTCGGGAATGCTAGGCAGGGCCATGTACTGGAATGCCTTCGGGAGTGCCAGGAATGTACTGGAATACCTCCGGGAGTGCCAGGAATGACACTTTGATACATAATGAGGGCAGATTGGTGACACACGACATTCATAGATTTGAATTGAATGGGTTAAGGAACCATGGTACACAATAGAGTTATCTATGCTCTCTCTCCCAATTTAATATTGCTTCCGTTTACTCTATCTCTCTTTGTGTTGATATAAGTGTTCGTGCGACACATCATATCATGTCATATGCATGTAATACTTGTGTAGACATTCCTACTGGGCTGTCGAGCTCAATCCTTCTTTCTTTTCAGATACGACCTTGGAGTGATAGCATGAGATGCTTGGCTTGCATGGATTGACATGCATACTTAGGAAAGCTGCATCGGATGAATTACTTAACATCTTTTATTTATCATTTTTGAAAGGATGTAATGTAACTCATACTTTATTTATTTCGGTTCAAATGATGTAAACTACTCAACTTCTTTTTGACTTTAGAGATAATGATCATCGGTCGAAGCGACCACTTTTGTAATCTATTTTAAACTTATTTTGATTTACTCTACCATCAATGTACCTTTTGAGAATTTTGGTGAGATGGTGAGTTTCTATTTATGGTAAATGTATAATTTCATTGTCTTTAAAATTGAGGGAGTGACAAGTGAATTGGTATTGAGGTTAGAGAGATTGATGAGCCATGTAGAGAGAGAGGGGGGTATGAGCAAATGAGATATTTTTGGGTGTCCTCCCCCTCTAATAAAATCTGATTAGAACACCTCAAAGGGTGCTTCCAAACAACATGGCATCTCATATAACACGCGCAAAATAAAATAAAAATTTCTAGGCTTGGATCCCGCAACTAAAATTGCAAAATATATGTTAATAAGTCAAACACGTATCCTGAAATAGATTTCAAATAATGAATTAAAAATGTAAAATTTTTCGGGTCCTTATATTCTTAGTACACGCAGACTAAGCTCAGAACACAGTGAGGTGGTGCGACGTGAATAGTACCCATACAAAACAATATGATAGTGAACAAAAATTCCTAACTGATATCACAGTAGAAGGGTTCACCCTCTCAGAAGGTGGATATGTGGTGCGTGAAGATATTTCGAAGGATTTACAACTGAAAGCACACTTTAGGCATTTATGAGAAAATCAACATTGGAGGATCTTTTCTGAAGAAGATGATGAACAGTAGAAGTGTCAAGTGGACTGTTCTTCCTTTTTCTTCAATGTCAACCTTTCTATGCTCAATCTCTTTACTTTTATAGAAAGCCTTGCCCTTTGATGAAGAATTAGCCAGCTGATTTGATTCTAACGTTTATCGGCTATACGAGGAAATAACATAGCTGTATTTGATTCTCACATTTATCGGCTATACGAGGAAATAACATAGCTGTATTTCTAGAACCAAAAACCTGTAAACCCCTAAAAGAACTCTAACGGTAAAATAAATGAGAGTGACTAATTAAATTCAAATAAGACAAATAAGCAATTATCCTTAGTGACCATAGATGATAGATTAATGCAAATGTGGGAGATATTAAGGCGAGATCAAAACTAGATATCGACCAAACAAAGATAACCCAGTCCAGATTTCAATTCGGAAGATGGTTCAAAAGACAGTCCGAAAATTCGGATTCTTGGCCGGATCCCGAACTGGTTGAGCATCCGACTTGGGAGAGAGAAGCTGTAACTTCCTTCTCTCCTCCCCTGACTGTTCTCTGTTCATGCTAAGGTTATAAATTCCTTGATGCACTTAACGAGATCCAAACAAAACCAATACATTTCATTTATCAAACATGATTACGGACTCAAAGAAACAACTTTTAAGCCAAAATTCAACAGACCACTTGCACATTCAAACATTATAAAATCTAAGCATTTATCAAGTTCAAGTATCATCGAGCACATACTAAAAAAAAAAAAAATTCAAAAACATATTACCTTTCAATGAATTTGAAGGGATTATGGTAAATTTGAAAAAAATAGCCTAAGTTTCAACATTTGAAGGAATCCGTATTTTCTTATTCCTTTTCTAATGGTTGATTTGATAAGGTCAATGATAAATTTACAGTTCTTTCCTACATGTGATGATAATTTTATTGCCCTCTACAATTGTGATGATAAATTTGCTTATCTAATAGTTTAAATCGTTTTAAATTTTTTTGCTCCTTTTCGATGATGAATTTGTAGGAATCGCTGCAAAATATACTCTTTGAAATCTTAAACACGTTTACCGAAATTTATTAACATCCCTAAACCTGTTGTAGCGACTGTTTATTGAAACACATTGTACTAAATCAGATGTCGGGATTTATTCAAGTGGCGATTCTGAGTTTTAAATAAGTCCCAGCTGTGGAATAATTTTCATACTTTGTCGCATTTCAAGTCAAGAAATTATTCTGTCCCGTTCGATAATTTATTTTAGTGAGGGGGACCGAAATTTCCAGGAGTGACACACACACTTCGCGTGTGTCAAGAACACTTATGTAGTGTGTGTGTGTGTGTATAGAGAGAGAGAGAGAGAGAGAGAGAGAGAGAGAGAGATTGAAACTCAAAGCAATGATAATTTATTTCTTGATCATTGCTTAGTTTGTAGGATAATGAAGATCCAAAACAGAGTGTAAACTTAACATTGGATTTTGGAAGAGGAAGGGTAAAAATCGGTGGGTTCTCTAAAAGTAGCATGGAAGATGATAGGATGGCCTTGGAAGATAGGTTTTCCCCCATTGACTAAGCAATAGTCTCCACGAACAGCGAAAATAGCAGGATCCACTGGTTCGATACTTGAGAATGATGTGCATCTTAGTACCACATCAGATTGGGGACATCTACAGTTGTTGCTAATCACAACATCCCATTGTGGCAATCCTTCCACTATGTTTCCATTTTTGGTCCACTTTGAGCTTATTGATGATGTACTGCATTCTTGTGCAAATCCTGCATCATTAACACGCAACAGCCTCTGAATATTAGGAAATAGATGTATATGTGCTGGAAATTCAAAGGTGTGAATGAAATGGGCCATCGAAGAATCTCGATCGTTATATACCCAAAGAGTCACCATGATGTCCGTAATGTTTCATTCATGTCTGCCATTGAAGATTATCATCCAAATTAAGGGTCTTGGGGAGTACTTGTAGAATCCAGAGGTCCCTTCATTTCTATTTATGTGGTGTTTCACCTTTTTTAAGGAGTAGAAAAATTCTATCTACATTTTTCTATCCTAGAGTTGTGAGTTTTTTGCAAGAGAGTGAGAGAGAGAGAGAGAGAGAGAGACAAACACAACAAGGTTTGACAGATAGTCAAAAGATTGGTGTTTCTCCGACTAAAGAGTAGTTTTATCCTGTGAGACAACACTGTGTGTATTTTCAATCATTAATGGAATAGATGTATGTTTGATGAAAATTCCCGTGTGTTGTGTGAATTTGTCGTAATACCTTTTCCCTACAATATATTTAAAATCAGACTAATTTCGACCTTCCTGTTACATACATACATAAATACATACATACCTTGAGCACTGATAAAAAGGGCAAGGACAACTGAAAACAAAAGCGTACGTGCTCCCATTTTCTTAGCTCTAGATCTTCCTTGAACTCAATATTCTCTCTCTCTCTCTCTCTCTCTCTCTCTCTCTCGTTTGGGTGGCTGGTTTGTCACCTTCGCTTGCTTTTGCTATCAATTTATAGTCGGAGGAAATATATCAATCTTTTTAAATTTCACCTAAGTTTTAATCTAGTGATTATTATCCCATTAGACTTTATCTTCCGAATAAGGAAGAAAGTTGATATGTTTTAATGTTGACGTAAGTACATTCATTCATGTTTGTTAACGTAAGTAAATTCATTCATGTTTGTTAACGTAAGTGCATTCATTCATGTTTGTTAACATTTTATATACATTTACTCCATTTTGATTGAGAGTAAATAAAATCGCCTCTTATCGCATGTAATCCTTTTCATCTATGGCATAATTTGATTCCTAAAATCATTGTATATCAATTTTCGTTTCATTAGCATATATAGCTAGCCTAATTACATACTCGATTTGAAAAATTAATACAAATTAACCATATAGGTATCTCAAGCAACCAATGCGACGCACGCGCTTTCTGGAGACAAGACCACGTGATTATTGACCGGCACTCAATGCGATGCGCTTTTTGGAGTCTCTATCCGAGTTTAATGTCATCTCAAGAAATCAAGCGGATGCATGCATGCAAGCAAAGACCACTAGTCCGTTATAATCACTAATTACTCGACTCTAGATCTTAGTTACGGGATATAAATTTGTTTGGCACAACATCTCGCCTAACCCTTGGGTTAGTCTCTACTATATAACCATTTATGAGATTTCAAGATCATTTTATGCTAATGGGATCATATAATTGGGGTAAAGCAGTAAATAACTAAATATGTTTGCAATATTAAATACTTAATGTATGTACAAAAATATTTGGCAGAGGTGAGGTGGAATCCCAACTGTAAGTTCTGTGAGGGTGAGGTAGATCAGGATCATCTTTTCTTGCATTGCTGGAAGATCTGGAGTATTTGGAGCAAGTTCATATCTTATTGGGGCATTGAATGGGTATCTCCACCCTCAATTCAAGGATTGTTTGATTGGTGGTCCAACTGGAAATTTAAAAGGAAGTCCAACCCTTTAATTATCTCACTATGGTATTCCCTCCCTGCTAATATTATATACTCTCTTTGGATGGAAAGGAATAACATTTTGTTTAGGGAAGGCACAATTAACTGGGATTGGCTAATAGACAAGATAACCCAGAGATGGATTCTTTGGACAGTTTTGCAGCAGAAGAAGAAGCACCAGGTTACAATCAGCAACATCTTGTATAATTTGGGGGGGTTCCTCAAGAGTGTGGAGTTTTCTACAAATTAATCCTGCTACAAAGGGGTGGTTAGGCATTAGGAGGTGGTGTGTTGTAGTTGTTTTTCTCTGGTTGGTGTTGGTTTTAGGCTTTATTCTGGTTTGATTGGTCTTTCTTGTCCTACCTGGTTTCTCTATCTATGGTTGGACCTTTGCTAACCAAAATGGAGTAAACCATCTTCTATGTATTTTGTTTCTGGTTTTAATATATTCCTTGGCCTTTCAAAAAAAAACACAAAAATATTTGGCAGAGTTATCTTTTTGGCTACAAAATGTATTAGATAGGTTTTGGATTGTTTTTTTTTTGTGTTCATGTATTTTGTTTGTATTACGGTTGGTTTCTTGTCAACCTTAAGTGTGTCGAGGTCTCAAGCGGTAGTTGATTGCCTGTTGCTCGAATACCAACCTAATTGGGATCCGACTCTCAGCCATTGTGATGGCTAATGCTTGTTATCTTTTTAATCATGGTATCTTCTTTCAATGATTAATAAAAAAACAATTTGCTAAGGCAAAAAACAGAGTACTAAAACAGTAAGAACAAAATGGGTTTCAATTGAACAGAATAGAAACTGTCTCGTAGTAGAACCGTCTTACAGTACAAGACCAGCGTATAGATGCCACACCTACATGTCGTACGCTAATGAGCCAATTGAAATCCTCTGTGTCATCACTTAGACAGAGCCTTTAGTTAATCGAACCCAACAACAAATTTTCCCATGGAGTTTCTCTTTTTTGTTTACGGTAGGGTACAACATTCTGGAGGTAGTAGTCCAGGAGGGAAACGGTGGATGTCCGTGCAATAATCATAGTACATATATCTTCTACGCACAAATTTTAGCTTTGCTTGACCCGCTCTCCCCAGAGTTTCTACTAGCGAGTAACGATCCACCCGTCTATTGAAGTTTCGAAAGGAGGCTGTGAAAGGACCGAGCCTCCAATCAATTTTGACTTTACCTCCTCTAGTTGCCCAATCGCTGCCGTCCCACAGTGTCAAATACAGCCACATTGGTTGAGCCTCTGGGAATGGAACCCCTTTTGATTCGTAATTCTTGAATTGCCTTATGGGAATTCCATCCACAGACCAGCTATAATTTTTTTTTTTGCAAAGCAAAATTCATTAATCAATAGAGAGTACAAAGATTAATGAAAGGAAGCTAAATTTAGTTGGTAAGGAGCAAACTAAAGGAGAATAATAAGAGCCAACTAACAGAGCATACCAATTACCAGGGGAGTTCTAAAGAGCCAACTAACAAGGGATTCCTAAAAATGCAAATAAATGACCAAACCAGTTTTAGCGCCTAAACTTTCATAGTCAGACCTCCCTTCTTTTCCTCATCGCCCGAAGATTGAGCTTCCTTATTTCATCTAGATTCCTCACCATTTCCTCCACCGAGTAATGTTTGATGTCGAGCTTTGTTTTTACCCAAAGAGCCACTCTGAATTTGCACAAATCATCAACTTCCTCCATAGATTTTATCTCTGCTCTGAAAACCAGGTTATTCCTTGCAAGCCAAATGGACCAAATAGTGGAATAGACAGACGCCCACCAAAGAGTTTTTTCTAGAGTTTTGAATTTGGGTCCAGGGAATCCATCTAGCAGCTGGTAAACCTTCGCTGGAATGACCCAAACAAGATTCCACCACTTGGTGATGTGGCTCCACACTTTCCAGGCAAAAGAACAATGTAACAGCAGATGGTTGATGGTTTCCTCCTCCAGCGTACAGAAGTTGCAGGTTATATTGTTGTCCCCATTGAGTTGTAAGCCCCTTCGTAGAAGAACATATTTCACTCCAATAGAGTTCTGACATGACAACCAGTAGAAAAGTTCTACCTTAGGTGGTGAAATTCCTTTCCAGACTCTGGGTAGATTGAGTGAAATTAGGAATTTTGAATCTTCCCAACTAGTATAAGCTGAGGAGACGAAGAAAGTATGGATGTGGCCTTTGTTCCAGACCCAAGTCATGATGTCTGGTTCTGAGGTAGAGGGAAGTAGGTGGTTGATTCTCTGTGTTAGCTCGAAGAGGAGTTCAGATTCCCAAACAAAAAGAGGCCTTCTAAACTGGAAATTCCATCCAGTAGAGTTCCCCAAAGTAGATATGAAAGCCTCTTTTTGGTTTGAGAGTTGGTATAGCCTATGGTATTCATCTTTGAGGTTCATATCACCTAACCAAGTGTGTTCCCAGAATTTAGTTTGGTATCCTCCTTTGACTAGAATTTTGAAGCCCTTTTGGATTACTTTTGCAAAGTCAGAGTCCCTATTGCCATTTCCTATTGTGCAAATGTCTCTCCAAGTATGAGATAGCCTGCTCGAGTTCTCCTTCACTAGCAGCCAGGAGGAAGAGTCTAAACTGTACTTCTTAGTGATAACTTTATGACACAATCCCTCCCTTTCATGGCTGAACCTCCACCACCACTTTGCTAATAAAGCCATGTTTTGTTGCTTGATCCTTTTGATGCCTAGGCCACCAAATTTCTTGGCTTTTGTAAGAGAGTCCCACTTGATATAATGAATCTTCCTCTTGATGTCCGAATCTCCCCAAAAGAAATCCCTTTGGACCTTTTCGATCTTCTGAGCCACTGATGAAGGAATTTTGTATAAGGACATGAGGTAGATGGGTAAATTGGCAAGGGTGGATTTGATGAGAGTGAGACGTCCAGCTTGGGATAAAGTCCCCCTCTTCCAATTGGCCAACCTCTTCTTAGCTCTGTCAAGAACTAGGTTCCACATCTCCTTTCTTTTTGGATTGATGCCCAGTGGCATGCCTAGGTAGTTGAAAGGTAGCGTAACCCTCTTACATTCCATGATTTTGGCAAGATCAGATGTTAGAGAGTCTAAGATTCCCATTCCACAAAGGGTAGTCTTCTGAAAATTGACTTTGAGTTCGGATAAGAGGTTGAAACATCTCAGGATTCTTTTAATGGACTTTATTTCTTCCCTTTTAGCTTGTGCAAACACAATGGTGTCATCTGCGAACTGCAAATGTGTGATTGATTCTCCGTTTCGCCCTATTTGGACCCCAGTAATTAACCCTGCTGCTGCAGCCCTTTGGAAGAGGATGTTTAGAGCCTCAGCCACTATGTTAAAGAGAAATGGAGAAAGGGGGTCCCCTTGCCTTAAACCTTTACTGGGTTTGAATTTTCTGGAAGGGGAACCATTGATTAAGATAGAAATGGAGGAGGAAGAGATACACTCTTTGATCCAATTACACCATTTAGTCCGGAAACCCAGGTTGTGCATCATAGATATCAAGAAGTCCCAGTTGACACAATCAAAGGCCTTTTCGAAGTCTAGTTTGATAATCACTCCTGGATTCTTGGAGACTTTCCACCAGTGAATGGTCTCATTTGCAATTAAAATGGAATCCAGTATTTGTCTATCTCCCATGAAAGCTCCCTGGGCAGGGCCAATGATCTTGGGCATAATGGGCTTCAATCTGCTGACTAGAACTTTTGCAAGAAGTTTATAGATGCATCCAACAAGGCTTATAGGTCTGAAATCTTTAAGATGACATGCCCCAGGAATCTTAGGGATTAGAGCAACAAAGGTGGTGTTTAGAGGAGGGTGAATTCTACTGTTGAAGAAGAACTCCTGAAAGAACTGTATAACCTCAGCCTTCATGAAAGGCCAAGCCCTTTTAATGAATTTGAAATTGAATCCGTCTGGTCCCGGGGCCTTGTTGCTGCAACAATTGTCTAGAGCTTGTATGATCTCTTCAGGAGTGAAACACTTCTCAAGGTTTGCTGCATCAGAGGAAGAGATACAGTTTGCAAATGGCCCCACCAAAGAAGGCCTGTGGATAATGTGTTCTGCAAATTTGTTCTCAAAGAAAGAAGCTGCACATTCTTTGATTAGAATAGGATCAGAAAGAACTGCATCAGAAGAAGAGACAGTAGTAATAGAGTTAGAATGGTATCTGCGATTGGCTGCTGTTTGAAAAAATTTGGTGTTCCTGTCTCCTTCCTTAAGCCAAGAAATTCTAGATCTCTGCCTCCAAAAGCTTTCAGCTAGTCTTGATAAAACCATCAGGTCTGCAATGGCTAATTTCCTCTCTTCCTTTTCTGTAGGAGATAGTGATCTCTGCTCACATAGGATGTCCAGTCTATGGATTTGGTCCTCTGCCTCCCTGATCTTGATGTTAATATCACCAAAATCTGCCTTACTCCAGGATTTGATTTTAGTTTTCATTGCTAAAAGTTTCTTAGCAATCCTATAGCCTGCCCACCCTTGAACATTACATCCCTTCCATGCTTCCTCAGCCACTCTCAGACAATCTGGGGAGGTGAGCCAAATATCAAAGAATTTGAAAGGCTTGGGGCCCCAATTGGTGATGATGTCAGTTAAGGCAATGGGGCAATGGTCTGAGGTATATCTTGGGAGGCCCCACTGTGTGAGATTGAAAGAATTCAGAAACTCTTGGGTGCATAGGAATCTGTCTAGTCTGGAAAGGGCAGGTTGCTCTTGGAAGTTTGACCAGGTAAAGCATCTACCATGTAGGGGTAAGTCAATCACTCCCATAGAGTTAATAAAGTCTACAAATTCTCTCATACTTCTGGACATACTAGCACAAGCCCTTCTTTCTGTAATGGCAGATACTTCGTTGAAGTCACCCCCTAAAAGCCAAGGCAATGCACAGGTGGATTTGATGGATTGTAGGGAAGCCCAAATATGTTTCCTTTCAGAGGGTAGGTTAGGGGCATAGATATTTGCAATAATACACTCCCAATAACCAATCAGTAGACCATTAAGAATAATGAAATTTTTATGGCATTGAACAGAGTTTACTTTGAATTTTGCAAGATTCCATAAGCTGATGAGCCCACCCGAGGCACCATCAGCTGGCATGAAAGAGAAACATACCTCAGAAAAGTTCCATAGACGATCAGCTAAGGTTTGGTCAAAAGTTGCAAGCTTTGATTCCTGGATCAGAAGGAAATTAGGTTTTTTGAGCTTGATAAGCCTAGAAAGAGATTTCTTCTTCCTTAAACTGCCCAAGCCCTGCACATTCCAAGAGAGGATTAACATTGAAGATGGGAAACTTGAATCAATCCCCAGAAAGAGGGCCTAAGCACCAGCTGCATCACCCCCTGCTTCCTTATTGGCATTGGCATAATCCTCAGCATCCTCCTCAATCATTTTCCTCCAAAGTACCAGGTGATTTTCTGGGAGTGGAATGCCTAGCATACGGGCAGTTCTAATGGTATCATTTACCTCCAGTTCAATGCTAGAATCACAGTTTGTTTGAGCCTGATTGTTGTGGGTAGTTGTATCTTGTGATGATATGTTGCATGCCAAATGATCTCCCGAAGTTTGGGAGAGTTGTTGCCTTCTTTTCTTTCTATTGGCAGCATTGTTAAGGTCAATAAAGATGTTAATACCTGGGTTATGTGGGCCTGGGGGTAAGGGGGTAGGATCAGGGGGATGAAGGGGGAAAACACAATGGTCTGGGCTAATGGCAGGCCCAATGGGAGGGGGTTGGATAGGAGGCCCAATAGGTAGTTGGATAGGAGGCCCAATAGGTAGGGTGGGGTTGGAGTTGTCTCTATCATAGTTGACTTTAGAGATAACATCTTCCAATGCATTCTGATCAGCCGAAATGGTACCTGAGGCTATGGGTAGACTGCCTTTTTGAATTTCCCCATCCCCAACAGGTTGAGACTGCTGCTCCAAAGGCTGCCCTTTATTTTCCATCATGTTCCCTGAGATTTGCTGTCTAAGTGGATCAATTTCCAATCCAGCATGGCTGTCTAGGACGAAGGATGGTGCCACGTAGGATGCCAGGTTGTCATCTCTGTCGTCTTCCACCTCTCCACAAAAAGTCTGAAGGATAGGGGTGGAGCTTTGAATGCCATTGAAGGTGGCTGCATTTACTTCTGAGGAGGTTGAGATGTCCTCCTCCACAAGTACCTCGTACTCCCTGTCTCCAACAGATACCTTGATCCATTCATTGATCTTTCCTTTATGGCTCGTGGCTATAAATACTCTTCCAATCGCAAAAGAGGACATATTGATAGTTCCTTCTCCTAGAAATAGAAATTCTCCCCAAAGCTCTGCAATGGTTTGGAAGGTTTCTGCTCCCCAGGCTTGGAGAGGGAGGCCTTTGCAGAGTATCCAGGTTACCCTCTCAAGGTTTGCTGAGTGGCCATCCCATTTGGAAATGCTGCTGAACCATTTCATTGCCCCCTTGTGGGAGATGAAATCATCCCTCAAACGTACATTGCTGAAAGTAAGAATGACCTCCCTTTCCCCCATATCTTTTACCTGGATGTTCTGGAGGCCTTGAGCCACCAAGTCCTCCACGATCTTTGTTGTTGGGTTTCTGGGTATCCTGGTGGCTATGGCACTCCTGGAGAGCCATTCATTTCCATATGGTTTGCATACTATTTTCTTGAGGGAGACAGTGTTTCTATGGTCCCCCTTTAGAACTTGGGCATAGCTCCTGCCTTGGTTCCTTATGGTAGTTAGTGGAACTCCTCTGTCAGGGGGGTTCACTCTGTTTAAAGGTTGGGTTGTGGAATGGTAAGCTTTCCTACCATTTGCTTTCCTACCATATGCTTCAACGGGTGGAAAAGCCTCAGCCCAATCAGCTATCTTCACGACCAACTTTCTATCCTCTACCCATAGGCCATTGGTCTTGGAGATGGCAACATCAGCAGACACAGGGCAATCATATCTCAGAAACCCGAATCTGCTACCATTTATTTTGCTTCTTTTATTGGGGATGAAGGAACTCCTGACTACACCATATTTGTTGAAAAAGTTTTCCAACCACTTTGTATTGACATATTCTGGGAGGTTATCCACAAACAGTGTGATGAGAGGAGGTCTTTCACGCTTTGGGAGGTGCCAATACTGCTTGTTCCTGGGTGTGAATCTGTTACGGGCTTGGACAAGGATTCAGCTCTCATTGGGCTTTTGGGAATATGTAGGTGAAGGAGGATTTGGAGGGTGTTGGCAGGACAATGCAGCTTTGGTTTTGTGGTGTTGGGGGATCTGTTTGTATGGGAAGATGTTTGGTTGTTTAGATGAAGGCGGTTTGTGTAAGAGGTAATGGGTGAACTTTAGGGGGGGAGGAGGTGGTGGTGGGGGCGGTGGAGGTGGAGGCGGTGGGCAGGAAGGTGGTAGGTGGGGGAAGGAAGGGGAGTCTCTCTCTCTAGACATTTTTTTTTTTTGAACAGCGAAAATTTTATATATATGAAAGAAAAAACAGAGAGGATCCCCCAAAGTTGGTAACAGACCAACTGGGAAAGGGACCCGAAACTGGAAGAGGATTACATCAAAAAAAGAAAAACAAAAACAAAAACTGGATATAGAACTAAGCAAACTGGCCACATTGCACTATTCCTGAAATATTATAAATAATGTCACCTAAAGAAAGCTGATCGTTCTTCTTTTGATGCATAAAAATCCCTTGAATCCATCTAAGCTTAATATGATCCAAAAATAGATCCCAAGTAACAGTACCCTTTTTGAAAAGAAGGTTATTCCTAGCCATCCAAATTGAATACATAACAACCGTAGGCAAAGAATACCATAGGAGAACTGAGAACTTGTTTGAACTCCTTCTGAACCTCCAGCTGGATTACGGACTTTTTTACAGACCAGCTATAATTCATACCCCAAAAAAAAAAAAAAAGAGTTACTAATCATCGGGGAAAGGCTTCATTTTTAGCTATCGTGTCGGTGTGTGTGAGTGTATCATATGTATACATGTATATATGTATGTATGTGTGTGTGTATATATATACAAGGGAAACCAGTAAAAACAGGATGTCACCCTATTCAACCCTCCCCCCCTCCCCAAGTGACCTATCATTGACAATGTCAAATTGTTTATGTTGATTGTCTAGGAATAAATACTGATCTTGAAAAGAAGTGAGTCTCACAATTAGTGAGTACTGGATGTGTCCAAACTAATATGGAAATGCAGTGAGCGTATCCCTTGTTTTAAGGGTTGAGAGACAAATTATATATTAGGATAATTTGGGTATTTTTTAAAAAATAGGACCAAAACTTAACCTTCAAATGTGAATGGGATGAAATACTAAGTATACCTCATAGATAGGACAAAAAAAACAAGTACCCCGTTAGATAAATTAATAGCTTTTTTTTTTTTTAATAAACGAGGTATCTGGTCAGTTTTGGAATTATCTACAACCAGAGGTTGATACAGCAAAGGCACACGGGGTCTAGTGACCCCTTTTTTTTTATCAGCAAAGAAATTCATTGAAGTAAAACGGGATTACAACAATGAAACAGAGTTTCCTTCCAAACCCAAGTTGGCCAGTAGCCAACGATGAAGGAAAGTACCTTCTTTCTTTTTTGTATACGTATATTTTTTGGGATGGGGTGGGCCTGTGAGAAAAAAAGGGTATTGTTTTAGGTCTAAATAAAACACTCATTGTGTGTTGTGTTCACATACACCATTAACAAAATTTTATTTTAAAATTTTGAGTTCACGATTAATCTCAAAATATAATTTTTTTAAGTCAACAGTGAATTTTTTTTGATAATAAAATCTAAAAACTACCACCTAAAAGATTTAAATGAGCGATGTCGATCAATTTTTTAATGTGGCGGTGGAAAAATGGGCATTTTTTTTGCTTTTCATTTTACTTTTTATCACCACCGCGTTAAAAAAATTGACCGACACCGCTAATTTGAACCCTTGATTATCTTAGAAGGACAAGCCATAAACCAATAGTTTCGATACCATAAACAAATCTAGGCAATTGATGCCCATAATTCTTCCCAAGTTTGAGCTCGGTTTCGGTGGCCATACTCACACATCAATTATTGGATTTATGAGCAACATACCTGAAAATGATCAAGATAGGAATATTATTATAGTGATTGTGACGTAAAGTTTTTCTTTTTTGCTTTTTTTTTTTACAACCAAGATATCTGATCAGTATGGGGTGTGTCTCACGCGTTGCCGACTAGTTATTGAGGTCCTAACATTAATTACGACTGGACAAACTTCTAGTGGCCCCAATTATGTAGTTGTCAGGGTTCGACCTTAAAATCTTTAGATTTACAGCTCATTTCAATCTCCACTTGGACAACCCTTTAGGGTTGATGTAAACTAAGTTGTAAATATGTATTTTATATATAAGATATGGATATGCGCAATTGAGTGCACAGTTTGAAGAATTACATAAAAATTTCCGTGTCGTCTTTTATGTTTGAGTTTGTTTCTTAATTATTATTTTTTTATATGATTGTGTGCGTGTTTGGACAATTTCATAACATTAATAATTGCTGAGTTACAGAGTCGATGTTGAGTGAATTATTCATGTAAAAAGAAAACTCAGTGACCAAATATATCCTATATATATTCAACGAATCTTCTTTTTGCTAAAGTACTATTCAATGTATCATTCAATTCATATACCGAAGAAATATGATACGTCCAAAACGGGTTCTAATTTTTGAGTCTAACCGAATAAGGTATAGCTATGTATCATTCAATTCATATACCGAAGAAATTGTTGTTCTCTCTCTCTCTCTCTCTCTCTCTCTTTTTCTCTCTCTCTCTCTGTGTCAGCATATATCTGTAAACACTATAAGCATATATATATATCCATAGCTATACCTTATTGGGTTAGGCTCAAAAATTAGAACCCGTTTTGGACGTATCATATTTCTTCGGTATATGAATTGAATGATACATTGAGTACAAGGAAGATCTAGATAAGACATCAAAATTGGGTCAGGAAGTTCCACTAAATTTTGGGAAGACTTCTGGATAGGAGAAAGCACGTTACAACAATTATACCCAAGATTATTCTCTATTTCCACACAGCAAGGGGAATTCATAGCAAATATGGCCAATAATGGGTCCTGGGACTTACAGTTCAGAAGGAGACTTTTTGAGTGGGAGAAAGAGCTGCTACACGAAATGCTTCGGGGTATCAATGATTCGGTTCCAGTCAGTTCAAACCCAGATGGCATGAACTGGTCATGGGGAACGGAAAAAGCTTATTCAGTGGGATCGGCATACAACACTTGGGAAATCCAACAAATTGTGAAAAATGAAAGCTTGGCATTCTTGTGGAAAGGAATTAGTCCCCCTAAGGTTGAACTTTTTGTCTGGTTGGCAGCTCAAGAGGCTATAGGAGTTAAATCAGTTCTCAGGAATAAAGGAATCATTTTCAACGGGGAAGACAATCTCACCTGCAAATTGTGTGGTTCTGAGGAAGAAACCACGAGACATCTATTATTGCACTGTAACTTCACATGGCGAGTCTGGTCTTTCATCTTCAAATGGTGGAACACGTCCACAGCGATACCCTCAGAAATTACCCAAGTCATAGTCGGATTGCCAGGGATCAAATCGAACAAGACTGAACAAATCTTATGGTCTGCAACAGTCTACTCAACACTTTGGTCCATCTGGTTAGCTCGCAACATGTTGATTTTTCAGAACAAAAAGATGCAAGCCGAAGAGGTAGCGGAACTGATTAAGATTAGAATGGCAAACTGGGTAAAGATAAAACTTCACTTAAAGGTCTACACGGTACAGGATATAGTTAGATGTTTGGAGGAGGTGCGCAATTGTAAGACTTGATGGCCTAATTAGTTTTTTCATGTAAGTAGTCAACCTGGGATTCTATGGATACTCCATAGAATCTCTGTTAATCATTGTAATCTCTACTTTGATTATCAATACAATACTTTTATTTACTTAGCAAAAAAAAAAGGAAGATCTAGAGCTAAGAAAATGGGAGCACGTACGCTTTTGTTTTCAGTTGTCCTTGTCCTTTTGATCAGTGCTCAAGGTATGTATGTATGTACGTATGTATGTATGTAATGGGAAGGTCGAAATTAGTCTTATTTTAAACACATTGTAGGAAAAAAGGTATTGCGATCGATTCACATAACACACAGGAATTTTCATAAAACATACACTATGCCATTAATCATTGAAAATACATCGCATCAAATAATGAATTACAGAAACAAAAATTTAATCGGAAAATAAACCAAACCGAGCCGTGTTTTATACAGTCCCCTTAAGACAAAATCGCTGCATCACCGAGGGTTTTGGAGGTTTGCTCAGTGTCGACTCACAAGATAAAACTGCTATTTAGTCGGAGAAACACCAATTTTCTGACTGCCTGTCAAACCTTGTTGTGTTTGTCTCCTCTCTCTCTTACAAAAAACCCACAACTCTAGAATAGAAAAATATAGACAGAATTTTTCTAGTCCTTAAAAAAGGTGAAACACCACATAAATAGAAATAGAGGGACCTTTGGAATTCTACATGCACTCCCCTAGACCCTTAATTTGGATGATAATCTTCAATGGTAGACATGAATGAAACATTACGGACATCATGGTGACTCTTTGGGTGTATAACGATCGAGATTCTTCGGTGGCCCATTTCATTCACACCTTTGAATTTCCAGCACATATACTTCTATTTCCTAATATTTAGAAGCTGTTGCATGTTAATAATGCAGGATTTGCACAAGAATGCAGTACATCATCAATAAGCTCAAAGTGGACCAAGAATGGAAACATAGTGGAAGGATTGCCACAATGGGATGTTGTGATTAGCAACAACTGTAGATGTCCCCAGTCTGATGTGGTACTAAGATGTACATCATTCTCAAGTATCGAACCAGTGGATCCTGCTATTTTCGCTGTTCGTGGTGACTATTGCTTAGTCAATGGGGGAAAACCTATCCTCCAAGGCCATCCTATCATCTTCCATGCTACTTTTAGAGAACCCACCGATTTTAACCCTTTCTCTTCCAAAATTCAGTGTTGAGTTTACCCTCTGTTTTGGATCTTGATTATCCTACAAACTTAGTCAAAGGGTAAAAATCGGTGGGTTCTCTAAAAGTAGCATGGAAGATGATAGGATGGCCTTGGAAGATAGGTTTTCCCCCATTGACTAAGCAATAGTCTCCACGAACAGCGAAAATAGCAGGATCCACTGGTTCGATACTTGAGAATGATGTGCATCTTAGTACCACATCAGATTGAGGACATCTACAGTTGTTGCTAATCACAACATCCCATTGTGGCAATCCTTCCACTATGTTTCCATTCTTGGTCCACTTTGAGCTTATTGATGATGTACTGCATTCTTGTGCAAATCCTGCATTATTAACATGCAACAGCTTCTAAATATTAGGAAATAGAAGTATATGTGCTGGAAATTCAAAGGTGTGAATGAAATGGGCCATCGAAGAATCTCGATCGTTGTAAACCCAAAGAGTCACCATGATGTCCGTAATGTTTCATTCATGTCTGCCATTGAAGATTATCATCCAAATTAAGGGTCTTGGGGAGTACATGTAGAATTCCAAAGGTCCCTCTATTTCTATTTATGTGGTGTTTCACCTTTTTTAAGGAGTAGAAAAATTCTGTCTATATTTTTCTATTCTAGAGTTGTGGGTTTTTTGTAAGAGAGAGAGGAGACAAACACAACAAGGTTTGACAGGCAGTTAAAAAATTGGTGTTTCTCCGACTGAAGAGCAGTTTTATCTTGTGAGTCGACACTGAGCAAACCTCCAAAACCCTCGGTGATGCAGCGATTTTGTCTTAAGGGGACTGTATAAAACACGGCTCGGTTTGGTTTATTTTCCGATTAAATTTTTGTTTCTGTAATTCATTATTTGATGCGATGTATTTTCAATGATTAATGGCATAGTGTATGTTTTATGAAAATTCCTGTGTGTTGTGTGAATCGATCGCAATACCTTTTTTCCTACAATGTGTTTAAAATAAGACTAATTTCAACCTTCCCATTACATACATATATACATACATACATACATACCTTGAGCACTGATCAAAAGGACAAGGACAACTGAAAACAAAAGCGTACGTGCTCCCATTTTCTTAGCTCTAGATCTTCCTTGTACTCAATATTCTCTCTCTCTCTCTCTCTCTCTCTCTCTCTCTCTCTTTCTCTCTCGTTTGGGCAGCTGGTTTGTCATCTTTGCCTGCTTTTGCTGTCAATTTATAGCCGGAGGAAATATATCAATCTTTTTAAATTTCACCTAAGTTTTAATCTAGTGATTATTATCCCTATCATACTTTATCTTCCGGATAACACTACAACAAAAATGCATATTCTCCACACTTAATTCCCCGCACTTTTAAAAAATCCCAAGAGTAATTATAAAAAAAGAGCCTGCTGTTTTTATGCAAACTTAATAATAACAACAAAAGACCATACATTGAACAAAGTGGCAGAAATATGAAAAAATGAACAAATGAAACATTTCACATATGACAAAATCAGTTTCAAAATAAACAAAATCAGTTTCAAACTTTTTCCGGCGTTTCACAAACGCCGGCAAATACGCAGGAAAATATTAGCGACATTTATAAACGCCGGTAATTTTTCCCGATAGGAGTACTGGCAACGTTTTTTACAAACGCTGGGAATTGTGAAAAAAACGCTGGTAATGTATTTTTGTGGCATTTTTGTGACTTTTGCCAGGGTTTAACAAACGCTGAGAATACTACCTTTTGTTAAGGAAGAAAGTTGATATGTTTTCATGTTCACATAAGTACATTCATTCATGTTTGTTAACATTTCATATACATTTACTCTATTTTGATTGAGAGTAAACAAAATTGCCTCTTATATGAATTGAATGATACATTTATTCGGTTAGGCTAAAAAATTAGAACCCGTTTTGGACGTATCATATTTCTTCGGTATATGAATTGAATGATACATTGAATAGTACTTTAGCAAAAAGAAGATTCGTTGAATATATATAGGATATATTTGGTCACTTAGTTTTCTTTTTACATGAATAATTCACTCAACATCCACTCTGTAACTCAGCAATTATTTTTTTGTCCAGGCAAATAAAGAAACTTGTATAAATATCAAAATATAAATACAATTGAAGTTGACAGGGAGTCAACAAAGAAAGAAAGAAAGAAAGAAAGAAGCCAAAACGGAAAAAGAGAAATAAAAGAAACAAAATAGGACAGGCCTACCACTAATAATTCACTATACGTACTCCTACCGGTATTCAATTGAAACCCATCAAAAACTCCTTTAGCCTTTAACCTAACGGACAGCTTCTAGGTTGTCCTGGAGTTGATCTACCGAGATCCCAGGGAGTTTGACTCTGGCTTTCACCCACCACGCCACCCACAAGTTTACCATTTCCATCATCTTTTCCTCCTCTGCCATACCATGTTTGAAGATCACTGAATTCCTCATCAGCCAGATCGACCATAACATGGCAGAGAAAGTGGTTTCCCACAGATGTCTTTCAAAAAAAAAAAAACCCTGTTAATTTGGAATCTAGCCAGAAAGAAATCAAGGCTACCATACCCGGAGGACTTGCCCACGCCATACCCCACCATTTTACCGCTGCTGACCATATCCTCCATGAGACTACTAATGTTATCAAGTCGTCCAAACACGCACACAATCATATAAAAAATAATAATAATTAAGAAACAAACTCAAACATAAAAAGATGATACGGAAATTTTTATTTAATTCTTCAAACTGTGCGCTCAATTGCGTATATCCAAATCTTATGCCAGTTCTACTGTATATTGTATGAAATTAAGTACAACATGCATCGACACTCTTATAAAATACATATTTATAACTTAGTTTACGTCAACCCCAAAGGGTTGTCCAAGTAGAAATTGAAATGAGCTGTAAATTTAGATATTTCAAAGTCGAACTCCGACAACTATATAATTGGGGCCATTAGAAGTCTGTCTAGTTGTAATTAATTATTTCAGAACCTCAAGAACTAGTCGGCAACACGTGAGACACGTCCCAAACTGGTTGGCCAGATATCTTGGTTATAAAAAAACAAAAAAGAAAAACTTTACGTCACAATCACTATAATATTCTTACGTCACAATCACTATAATATTCCTGTCTTGATCATTTTCAGATATGTTGCTCATAAAGCCAATAATTGATGTGTGAGTATGGCCACCGAAACCGACCTCAAACTTGGGAAGAATTATGGGTATCAATTGCCTAGATTTGTTTATGGTATCGAAACTATTGGTTTATAGCTTGTTCTTCTAAGATGATCAAGCGGTCGAATTTTATTTGAATCAATAATTAGGGTTAAGTGGAAGTTTGCCTGGTTGTTCGAATTTGATTGGAATAAATTATTAGGGTTTTGAAACAAAAAAAAATTATTAGGGTTAATTGGAAGTTTGTTTGGTTGTTAATTTTAGAATCCTGAGAACTAATCGGCTTTAGGTTGGAAGTAGTAGCAGATCCAGGAATCTCATATAGAAGAGTCACATATTTAAAATAAATATTTCGAGATTAACCGCAAACTCGAAATTTTAAAATAAAATTTTATTAACAGTGTGCATGAACGCATCACACAAGAAGTGTTATATTTAAGTCTAAAACGGTACCGTTTTTTCTCATAGCACACACCCATCCCTAAAAATATACGTATACAAAAAAGGAAGAAGGTACATTCAGGGGGTCACTAGACCCCCCGTGTGCCTTTGCTGTATCCGTCTCTGGTTGAAGGTAATTCCAAAACTGGCCAAATACCTCGGTTATTACGAAATCTAGATTTTAAAGATACATTGGCTATGAAGTTTAACAATATTGAACGAAAATATTATGTAAGAGGCTCAAAATAACGTATTGCGTACCAACGACATTGGATTAAGCCCTGTAGATTATATATACAGAACATCATCATTGACCGTCTGTGGGAGTGAGGGAAATCTTCTGAACTTAGTGATCTAGATGTTTGAATGACATGCTTCAATATAAAATGATATAAGTTTCAGTCTACTACAAAAAAAATTATCTAAAAAATTATAATAGATATTTTCTAGCAACTTGAGTAATGTGGTCACCCGATTGAGCTCATCCACATATCTTCGTTGGTAGCTCCTGGCACGTCTTGCTTAGTCTGAGTCTTTGTCTGCACTTCTACATTAGGGGCAGATAAATTCTACCGCAGGGGCGGAGCCAGGATTTCGTAACGGGGGTGGCACCATCAGTGAGTCAGCCGCGTAACTCAGTCTTAGACTCTCAGTGACTCAGTCCATCAGTGAGTCAGACCACTGACTCGACTCGTCTGAGTTCTGACTCGTCCGGATTCGTCCGAATCCGACTCGTCCCCACTTGACTCGGCCACTCGTGACTCGTCTGATCTAGACGGCGGACGCACTGACTCGACTCGTCGGCGGCCGGCAGGGCCGCAGGAACGCAGGAGCAGAGGTGGAGGAAGGGTCGGGTGGCGGGCCGGTCGGAGACGACTGACGAGGCAGGAGGACTCGGTCGACGGAGGAACAGATCTGGTCCGTCTGGGCCTGCTGCTGGCTGATGGTCTGAACCTCCGGCCGTCCGGCGGGACGAGCGGCCAGGGCGGGAGAGGGAGCGACGGGCGGCGGCCGCGGGCGGGAGAAGGAGAGGGAGCGGGAGGGAGAGCTGGAGAGGGTTTTGACCGTTTGGTCTGGGGTGGGACAGGTGGATGGGTGGGGTACTGGGGTGGGTCATGGGCTGGGTTGGGTGGGTCCCAGCCTTACAAAAAAAAAAAAATTTATTCATTTTTTTGAATTGGGGGTGGCACGTGACCCCCCCTATTTACCTCCGCCCCTGTTGTACCGATAAGTAATGAAACTCAGTAGAAAGGTTACCTAAAAAATCAAACCCAAAGGTAACTAAGCATGCAATAGCATACAAGAATGACTGAAAAATACAAACAAAAAATATTAGAGGCATATTAAGCATGCGATAGGATAACAGGAATAATTGAACAATATTATAATCAACATATACCGAAATTAACAAGGCAATAAAATACTATTACATTGGTACATTATAGGAAGGGCCTGGAAAATTTTTGCGTTTTAAAATATTTATTCGGAATATGTTATGGGATATCTGGTTGGTTTAATTTTATATGATTCAGGACTTATAGTGGTGGGACTCGAGCATGGGGACTCGATTTAGTTATGCGTGCATTATAAGGGGTGTTGAGTTATTTGGGAACCTTTTTTCTAGCTAAAAAATAAGATTTTTGTGGAAGAGTGTGTGTCACACCCTCGATTTTCAACATAATAATTGATATATTTATCAATAGCAGAGTCCTTATAAGGCTAGCAAAATACCCAAAAGTCCATTCACCATAAGATAAATATTTCATGTTTCAATAATTTACAAAAAAGTCCTCTTGACCAAAAATTTTATCACCAAATCAGAAGGATTTAAAAATATTACATCATTTGAGTAAAAAATATCAAGTGCTAGTTACTAGACATGTTTTTCAAAAATAAAGAGTAAAAGATGTTAAACAACTCTCTCGTGCAGTCTTTCAAATATATTCTTAAAATTATAAATATGAAGTCTTTCTCCGATGACTTATTATTAAGACTCACACTATATACAGACTTCATATTTGTAGTTATTTGAGCCTTCATAAACATATTTTTAAGATATATTATAAGTCAATATATATTACAAATATATTTTTTTTTAAATATGATTACCAAAAAAATACATAAACAAATACAACTTACAAAAGATACAAATTAATTATGATAACCGATCTGGTGTTCGTAAATCAAAATTTTCTAAAAAAAGACCAAACAGATCCATTTCTGTCGAAGCATATATATATCCACAGCTATACCTTATTCGCTCAGGCTCAGAAACTAGAAAATGTTTTGGACGTATCATATTTCTTCGGTATATGAATTGAATGATACATTGAATGGTACTTTAGCAAAAAGAAGATTCGTTGAATATATATAGGATATATTTGGTCACTGATTTTTCTTTTTACATGAATAATTCACTCAACATCCACTCTGTAACTCAGCAATTATTTTTTTTCCAGGCAAATAAAGAAACTTGTATAAATATCAAAATATAAATACAATTGAAGTTGACAGGGAGTCAACAAAGAAAGAAAGAAAGAAAGAAGCCAAAACAGAAAAAGAGAAATAAAAGAAACAAAATAGGACAGGCCTACCACTAATAATTCACTATACCTACTCCTACCGGTATTCAATTGAAACCCATCAAAAACTCCTTTAGCCTTTAACCTAACGGACAGCTTCTAGGTTGTCCTGGAGTTGATCTACCGAGATCCCATGGAGTTTGACTCTGGCTTTCACCCACCACGCCACCCACAACTTTACCATTTCCATCATCTTTTCCACCTCCGCCATACCATGTTTGAAGATCACTGAATTCCTCATCAGCCAGATCGACCATAACACGGCAGAGAAAGTGGTTTCCCACAGATGTCTTTCAAAACCTGAGAATTTGGAATCTAGCCAGAAAGAAATCAAGGCTACCATACGCGGAGGACTTGCCCACTCCATACCGCACCATTTTACCGCTGCTGACCATATCCTCCATGAGACTACTAATGTTATCAAATCGTCCAAACACGCACACAATCATATAAAAAATAATAATAATTAAGAAACAAACTCAAACATAAAAAGATGATACGGAAATTTTTATGTAATTCTTCAAACTGTGCGCTCAATTGCGTATATCCAAATCTTATGCCAGTTCTACTGTATATTGTATGAAATTAAGTACAACATGCATCGACACTCTTATAAAATACATATTTATAACTTAGTTTACGTCAACCCCAAAGAGTTGTCCAAGTAGAAATTGAAATGAGTTGTAAATTTAGATATTTCAAAGTCGAACCCTGACAACTATATAATTGGGACCACTAGAAGTCTATCCAGTTGTAATTAATTTCAGAACATCAAGAATTAGTCGGCAACACGTGAGACACATCCCAAACTGGTTGGCCAGATATCTTGGTTATAAAAAAACAAAAAAGAAAAACTTTACGTCACAATCACTATAATATTCTTACGTCACAATTACTATAATATTCCTGTCTTGATCATTTTCAGATATGTTGCTCATAAATCCAATAATTGATGTGTGAGTATGGCCACCGAAACCGAGCTCAAACTTGGGAAGAATTATGGGCATCAATTGCCTAGATTTTTTTATGGTATCGAAACTATTGGTTTATAGCTTGTTCTTCTAAGATGATCAAGAGGTCGTATTTTATTGGAATCAATTATTAGGGTTAATTGGAAGTTTGCCTGGTTGTTTGAATTTTATTGGAATCAATTATTAGGGTTAATTGGAAGTTTACTTGATTGTTCATTTTAGAATCCTGAGAACTAATCGGCATTAGGTTGGAGGCAGCAACGAATTCAGGAATCTCATACAGGAGATTCACTTATTTAGAATAAACATAAATGTTTTTCTAAGAAGTCATACTGTAATATAATGAAAACAAATTTAGCTTAAATTTGATGTTAAATTGCATGTCAAAAATATGAGAATTGGGAACATGTTGTGTGAAAAAAATGAAACCGTTTTGGTTTTAAATAAAACATATTTTTATGTGCTAGAGCAAACATGTTAACAAAATTTTTAAAATTTTGAGTTTACGATTAGTCTGAAAATTTTTTTTTTTAAGTAAACGGTAAATTTTTAAAAAAAACTTTTAAAATAAAATTTAGAGAACACGACTGAAAGGGGTTCAAATTAACAGTGTCGGTCAGTTTTTTTAATGTGACGGTGATAAAAAGTAAAATGAAAAGCAAAATAATATGTCCATTTTTCCACCGCTGCATTAAAAAAATGATCGACACCACTCATTTAAATCTCTTCCAGTGGTAGTTTTTGGATTTTATTTTCAAAAAAATTAATGTAAGGGCCTGAATTTTTTTGTAAATTCATACAATAAAAAGGTCATTAATTGATTCATATTGAAGTGTATGACGTAAATTGGGTGATTAACAATGTTTGAAATGAAGTGGGAAGTGAAAAATAGGTGAAAATCGATCGGGTAAGATTTTTGGACATCGGGTCAGATTTTGGACCAACGGGTCATCATCCAATCAGATTTGAAAAATTTGGACAGAAGACAGATTTGATCGGTCAGATCTGTGCCCAACCAGTCAGATGTTCCGGTCAGATTTCGATTTTTTGCCTAAAATTTTTAGAAATTTAAGTCAGTGGCAAAACCTGACCGGTCAGGTTTTGGACCATCTAGTCAGGTCATCCGATTAGGTTCTGACGCGCATTTTAAAGACTAAAAATCTAATTTTTTGGGAATTTCTAACTTTTCCAAAGAGGGCTTTTTTCTTTCTCTCTCTCTAAGAGGTCTTCTTCTCCAACTAAACTTTCCTTCCAAACCCTTGATCCTCTTGATTAAACCCAAATTCCTTCAAGATCTACCACTAATACCTCTAGATTAGTGGATATTTGAAAATTTGAAGCACCATTTTCAGTTGAAGCAAGATCTTGGGAGATCTCCACCTCCATTGTTGCTTAAGCTTGGAAGCTCAACGCATTTGATCCAAACTTTGAGGTAGAGATGTTTTATCTTCTATTTATGGGTTTTCAACATGTTTTGACTCATATCTCCTCTTTTTGAATGTTTTGTGGAGTTTTGTTCTATATCCCTTTATGTTGGGTTTTTCTTAGATTTGTATTCCCATTGTTCGATTCCGGTGCTAAATCACTATTTTTTTCCATCTTTGGTTGGGTTATCTTTTCCTTGGATTGGGTTTGTCTTGGTGTTGGATTGAATCATACTTGTATATGATCACTATGTGTGATCATTGAAGAGTTGAAAATGGATTAGAGCACTATGTGTGATGTTTTGTCTTAGATAGACATGAAATTTGTATATGACGATTATTTGTGAGAAATACGTGAAATTATAAATCGTGAAATACCTACATCGTAGGCTTGTGATTTTTACGCATTTAACACAAGGCGTAATGGTCTAGCCTCCGATGGGAGCGGTGCTAGTGAAATGAAAAATGTTGCTAGCCTCTCCTTATGGGAGCGGTGCTAGTTATGAAATTTGATTAGCTTCCCGAGGAAATTGTGCGAGTAGGAATTTATTTATGTTAGGCCACCTTCGGGTGAGGAGCTGTTATCGATCATTAGATTTGAATGGAATTTA
Source organism: Arctostaphylos glauca (assembly GCA_019985065.2). Lineage (NCBI taxonomy): Eukaryota > Viridiplantae > Streptophyta > Magnoliopsida > Ericales > Ericaceae > Arctostaphylos > Arctostaphylos glauca. The sequence goes on from JAHSPW020000010.1 coordinate 2,745,879, forward strand.
TCAAATGACGAAATAGCTAAGGATAGTGACAAAACGAAGTCTTGAATCGTGAGATTAATTTGGATGAAAGTGTATCATTTATTATCGGTTTAATGTCACTACTTGTACATCATTTTTGATATCACTCGTGCCTTATGCCATGTCATTTATATGCGTGTGACATTGGCATAGACATTCCTACTAGGCTTTGTAAGCTCACCCAATCATTTTCAGGTACAATTCCGAAGACTTAGAATATGGTGCGTGATGTGCATAAGGTGCTGCATGATTTTGGAGACCTTGACTAGAGTTCCCTAATATCTTTGTATTAAATTTTTTGAAAAGATGTATTGTAACTCATTTTCAATTTTGTACTTTATTTTCACAAGAAGTGTAAGACGATTGACTCATGTTTTATTTTGAAATCTCTTTTTGAACTGAGAGTACTTTTATTGTAATATTTCTAGACTTGACTTCCGTACTTCATTGAATGAAATATTTTGGGATCATGGGTAAATCTTTGAGTGTTGCGAGGTTCCTTTTAATATATATTATTGTGATATTATGTTGAAAATCGAGGGCGTGACAATTAAAAAATTCAACGTTGACTTAAAAAAATATTTCGACATTAACCGCGAACTTGAAATTTTGAAATAATTTCTTTTTATTAACGGTGTGCATGAATGCATCACACAAGAAGTGTTTTATTTAAGTCTAAAATGGTACCGTTTTTTCTAATAACACCCACCCCATCCCCAAAAGTATACGTATACAAAAAAAGAAGAAGATATTTTCAGGGGGTCACTAGACCCCGTGTGCCTTTGCTGTATCCGCCTCTGATTGGAGGTAATTCCAAAACTGGCCGGATATCTCGGCTATTACGAAATCTAGATTTTGAAGAGACATTGGCTATGGAGTTTAACAATATTGAACGAAAATATTATGTAAGAGGCTCAAAATAACGTATTGCGTACCAACGACATTGGTTAAGCCCTGTAGATTATACAGAACATCATCATTGACCGTCTATGGGAGTGAGGGAAATCTTCTGAACCTAGTGATCTAGATGTTTGAATGACATGCTTCAATATAAATGACATAAGTTACTGTCAATACATACTACAAAAAAAATTATCTAAAAATTTATAATAGATATTTTCAAGCAACTTGAGTAATGCGGTCATCCGAGCTCATCCACATATCTTCATTGGTAGCTCCTGGCACCTCTTGCTTAGTCTGAGTCTTTGTTTGCACTTCTACATTAGGGGCAGATAAATTGCACCGATAAGTAATTAAACTCAGTAGAAAGCTTACCTAAAAAATCAAACCCAAAGGTAACTAAGCATGCAATAGCATACAAGAATCGAAATTATGAACTTAGCTCTCTTAGCCAAGTGGTGGTGGACGTTCGGGAATGAGAAATCATCCCTATGGTGTAGGCTTATCATTGACAAATATAACTTGCCTAAAGACTGTTGGCCACCAGCAGGGTTGGGTTCTTGCCAAATGTCCACTATTTGGAGGAATATTTGTTCTAGTGATCAAGCCAATCTTCTATTTGGAGAAATCCTAGAACAGGGGTTCAGAATTAAGGTTTGTGACGGGAATTCAACAAAATTTTGGGTACATGACTGGCTGCCCGTAGGAAATTTAAAGTCTTTGTATCCTAGACTGTTCTCACTCGCTCTCCAGAAGGATGCTTATGTACGGGAGGTTTGTCTCATTGATACCATACTACCTGGAACAACAAATTTCCGAAGGGAGTTATATGATTGGGAAAGTAGCCAATTAAATGAAATACAAAATTCTATAGCTCAATTCCCATTTAGCAGAGGCAGAAGTGATTACCTATCTTGGGAATGGGACCATCCCAACCATTTTTCAGTGCACTCTGCATATCTCAGATGGGAAGCGGTCTCATTCCAGGGAGATGAAATCCTCAATGGAATCTGGAGTAGTGTTTGTCCTCCAAAAGTTAATCTCTGTGTATGGAAAATGGGCTGCAACATTCTCCCTTTCAAAGATATACTAGGATATAGAGGAGTTCTTAATCCCAGGGACTTCGAACAAATGGTCAGCCAGCTATGCCGAGTCGACTGCGAATCTTCCAACCATGTCCTTATCCATTGCTCGAAGACATGGGAGTTATGGGGAATTGTATTCAGATGGTGGAATTTCTCTTCATGTGTTCCGAAATCAGTGATACACCTTCTGAAGGAAAGACCTTTGGCCCTAGTTGGGAAGATGGACAACATCTTGTGGCAGTCTTCGATTTATGCCACGATGTGGGTCATCTGGACGGCGAGGAATGGGGCGATCTTCAGAAGCAAGACTGTACAACTGGAAATTTTGGGGCAAAACATCAAATGGTATGTAGGTTCTTGGGTCAAAGCAAAATTCGGATTGCCAGGTATTTCGATTGCGGATTTCAGCCGCAATCTGGATGCTATTCGGAGGTTGAAGATTTGAAGAACTCATCAATGGTGGTTTCAACGATGGGAGTCTCGAAGTGGGATTAGAAAGTTTTCCGTAAGCCCTATTTAGTGGGTCACCTTTGTTTCGACAGCTTTTGGGCTGTTTTCTGGGCTGTCGGGACATGAGTTGGCAACTTACCAACTAGTCCACTTAGTCATATGTCTTATGTTCTCTTCTTTATTTTTATATAATTTGCTGTTCTGATAAAAAAAAAAATAGGATACAAGAATGACAGAAAAATACAAACAAAAAATATCAAAGGCATATTAAGCATGCGATAGGATAACAGGAATAATTGAACAATATTATAATCAACATATACCGAAATTAACAAGGCAATAAAATATCACATTAGTACATTATAGGAAGGGCCCTAAAAAATTTTGCATTTTAAAATATTTATTCGAAATATGTTACAGGATATGTGGTTGGTTTAATTTTATATGATTCAGAACTTTTAGTGGCGGGACTCGAGCATGGGACTCAATTTAGTCATGTGTGCATTATAAGGGGTGTTGAGTTATTTGGGAACCTTTTTCTAGCTAAAAAATAAGATTTTTGTGAAAGAGTGTGTGTCACACCCTCAATTTTCAACATAATAATTGATATATTTATCAATAGCAGATTCCTTATAAGGCTAACAAAATAGCCAAAAGTCCATTCACCATAAGATAAATATTTCAGGTTCTAATAATTTAGAGAAAAATTCTCTCGACCAAAAATTTTATCACCAGATCAGAAGGATTTAAAAATATTACATCATTTGAATAAAAAATATCAAGTGCTAGTTACTAGACATCTTTTTCAAAAATAAAGACTAAAAGATGTTAAACAACTCTCTCATGCAGTCTTTCAAAATATGTCATCCAAACACACTCTATGTGCTCCATGCCACTACTTCAAGGTTGTATCTAAAAAGAATGAAGAGTTGAGCTACATAGTCCAATCGAAATAACCATACCAATATCGTGTCAATACGAAAGGATCAGGTATATAACATGATCATTAAACAATAACACAAGTATGAAATTATGTGAAACATACGATAGGCACGTACAAAACATTCAATCATTTTACAACATCGTTTCATTTCCTATTCAACCTCTCTCAATGTCAATTCATTAACTACTAACCATTTCACAATGCCGATTCATTAACCACTAATCGTTTCACAATACCGATACATTTACCATTTTTAACAACTCATGATTCCCCTGAGTGTATTGCTATTTACTATTAGGTCAACATTTTCATCTATACGCTCGCTTGCAATGTCATTCCTCACATCCCATGTTTCACAAGTAAAGTTTGCATGTTTCATTTCATATCAGATTTGTCTTACCTCAATGTAACAAGGTCACGAGTACACACTCAAAACTCATACTAATAAATTTATAGCATAGGCCTATCTTCAAACAAATCGTTCAATCAATACCCAACTCATACGTATAATTATATCTTTGTCTTCATGATTTACTCGTCATCCCTAGTACATCACCAGAAGATCTAACTTTAAAGGAGTCAAGGAGCAATATTATGTAATCAAATTTATGGAGGCACTCGGGCCCCAAAACATTTACGAGCCATTTCCTTGATAATATTTAGTGGGGTAAATTAGAAAGTACCTCCCCTACAGTATATCCCAAAGACAATTTCTATTTGCGGCACTCATCAAATTATATCCCAGCTTATTTGGTTTGCATCGCTAAATAGTCAGCTTCTCGTCATCAATACTTGTTATAAGTTTTTTTTTTTCCTTCAGAAAAAAGCTCAGAATATCACCATGAGGTCCTATGATTTTGTAATATACCTCGTGCTGATGTCGTTAAGAAGTCTAAATTGATTTGGCTTGTTGAACTAAAATGGTATTACATAAATGAAAATAATTGCCGAAATAGTTGCAATCTGTCGAGGACGAAAAAGAAGGTGTTACTTACCGACATTCTTGTTAACTGAAAATCACTGAATCAAATTTCAAATAATTATATGAACATACGAATACATAGTTGACTGATTAGTTCACTAGTCCAGGATATTGAACATACGAGTCCTGAAAATGGATATTGAAGAAGAAAGGTGATACAAATACAATTATCAAGTACCTTTCATCTTGAAAATTAACGAGGATATAACTCAGTAATTGAGTCTTCATTTATCGACATGCCGTGGGATTTACTTTTTGGATGACTGGACCCGGAAACCCCAAAATCATGCTCTTGGAGCAATGACAATTCTGGGTCGATGCTACTACTATGTTGAAAAAATGCTGGTTTTGTAGGCATGGAAAGAGTGAGAGAGAAACTATTGAGCATGAGAACAACTGAAGCCATGGTGGGTCTATTAGCTACATTTTCCTGAACACATAGCAGCCCAATGTGAATACATCTCATCATTTCACGCATAGAACCAGAATTAGCCGCCAATATGGGATCTAAGAGGTTTGAAGGCGATCCTTCCCTCCAGCTTTTCCAAGCCTGCAATAGTTTAGCATAAGTGCAATAAGCTACACCAGATTAGCAGGGACGAGAAGAGTAGATAAAGAAAGGATTCCAATTATCGTAGATCTCAATGAAATGCTTAAACATGGTTTAAGATCATGTTAATTATATATCAGTTATTATGTGATCAGAACAAGATAGTAGCTCAAAACTGGGTTCTTAACACACTTGGTCACAGCCTAGCAGAATGCAATTTTTAGTTATTGTTGTATTTTATTCACATAGTAACTGATATTTAATTTATATATTTTTCAACCATCTTTAAACCTTTCGACGAGACCTATAACATAAACATAACATATTGTCGAATTAGATTTAATAAGGGACCAAAGAATTTCGAACTACACAGGGTGCAATTCTCGATTAAATTGTCAAGAATCTGACCCCGATACAGAAAAAATGACAGAATAGTGTGCAGGCAGGAATATGAATGAAGATATATTCAGCAAAATAAATTAAGAATTGATGGAGCAAAATGAATCTTATTGAAAAAATGTTAAGAAAGGAAAGGCTAAAATTGAAATTATGGATGAAAAGCTATCTTCGGTTTTATTCTATATAAAATTCTCTAAATATTTTTGACTATTTTGTAAGTCTTCTTTTTTGTCTTTAGTTATTTTTCAGAATTTTTAATTGTTTTTATTTAAACATATCTCGTGGAGCTCTAGATAGTGAAGATATTTGGAAAAGCTCTAAACAAATGTACTAAAAACAAAAACAAAAATAAAAAATGTCAGGTCAAAGTTGACTATTGTTTTTCCTTTTTATCAACTTTTCATATAATTTTTTTTTACCTTTTAAAGTGTGTCTATATTTGATTTACCCAAAAAGGAAAAAAAGTGGTATTTTTTTTTTCAAAGTTGACTATGACAATTTTCGTCATATATAATTTGTAATCTGACAAACTGATTTCATTTTCAGTAAGACAATCAAATGTCCCTCGCACGATATACATGACTCTGTTACTTGTATAATGGAATTAGTGATTTGTCAAGGATGTTCACACTTACATAGCTTAAAAGGCCCTCCATATTCTCTCCAATTCGGAAGTAGTTGTTCTTTTGACCACTTATGATTTCCAGAACTAATACACCAAAGCTAAAAACATCTGATTTGACTGAGAATTGGCCGTGCATTGCATATTCCGGAGCCATATAGCCACTGCAATCAATAATAAAATAGTATCAGTAAAGATTAATATGTTGAACAGTTCACCAAAGAACTTAGTTTGGCACCTTATTCAAAGGGAATTTGGCCAATTTATTAAGTGGGATTTTTTAAAGCTTTATCTGTCAAAGCACCAAAACAATTTGGAAATGAATAGTAAGAGTGATGTTGCAAGCAATCACTGGGCATTGGTAGGATTCGAAACTTACTAGGTCCCCACGATTTTACTTGTATTCCCATGAGTTTCATCAAGCACAGATAATCTTGCCATGCCAAAATCTGATATTTTGGGATTCATATCTGCATCTAACAGAACGTTGCTAGCTTTGAGATCCCGATGGATGATCCTAAGTCGTGAATCCTCGTGAAGATATACAAGTCCCCTAACAACACCTCCTATGATCTTGTAGCGCCTCTCCCAAATCAAAAGTGCACGCTTGCTGCGGTCTACAAGTTTTTTATTCACATGGCATAATCAAAACTTACATGGCCGAAAAACGTAAAAAGAAGAACATAAATGAAAAAAATTTGTTAGTCCCTCCATCCTCATGATTTGTCTTTCTATTTTCATTGGTCTGCACTTATCAAAGAATCGTGTATATCTTTTACTTTGTTTTGTATTAAATGTTTTGAAAACTTTATGCACAAAAATTAATACACGAGTCTTTCAATGCAATTGTTTGTTGATGACTTTCTAAAAAGACAAACAATTGGGATAGAAGAAGGACATATGATGAGATTGGCATGTGCATCAACTTAATTAGAAACTAAGGTCTATTATATTACTGCCATTGGTTAGTATAAAATTACAAAATATGCATATTATATACATGGGAAGACATTGACCCTCATTTTCTTTAGAAAATGAGATTAAAACTTAACCTAAATATTTTTTTTGGTATCTTAAAGTTGTTTTACTTAATTTGTATATGAAGGTTATAGCAACAATACCGAATATGAAGTGATCAAGGCTAGAGTTGGCCATGAATTCATAAATGAGAAGCCTTTCTGTGCCTTCCAAGCAAAAACCAAGGAGCCTAACCAAATTTCTGTGTTGAAGCCTAGCCACTAGTGTAGCCTCATTTTTGAATTCTAATTCTCCTTGTCCTGAATTCTTAGATAGCCTCTTCACAGCTATTTCTTGTCCATTCTGAAGCTTACCTTGAAAGTACGACACAACAGTTGTTAATAGTATCCAACCAATCTTGTCTGGAAGAAATTTTTGCATATACTCCTCATATGTGAATGTCCAAGAAACACGAATAGGGAAACGGATACGGAGACATTCAGACACGGATATAGACAAGTGACATTGTGATTCTAATTTTCCTTTTTTTGATAACCGAGATATCCGATTGGCTTTGTGATTACCCAAACCTAATGCCCCAAGTTATTGGTTCTGATGGGATTCGAACTCGTGACCTTGGGGGGCACGCAAGCCAGCCCCTTAGTCACCCTCTTTCTTTCCACTGAACCAACCTCTTGGGGTTATTGTGATTCTAAATTGATAGTGGTACGCCGGCAAAAAATAAAGAATCACATAGGTTTATATACTTTTAATTGCTATTAATAGGAATAGTGTAACCAAAAAATCCAAAACAAAAGGAAACCATTACTAACTTTAGCACAAAAGCTAAAACTAACATTGTTTTTAAAATTTCTTCATGATACATCTAAAAAAACAAATCACTAGGAACAAGTTAGAAGTTATATTTTTTAATGGGCTGAAATAAGTTTTTTTTTTTTAAATAATGAATAGAGACCACATCGTGTTCTTATGTATGCAAGTTAAGGATGGCAACAGGGCGGATCAAGAGTGGATATTATTATTCTTGTTCTCAATCCCCGATCTCCGATTCCCGAACCTACATTGAATCTCCATCCTCTCTTTGATCTCCAAACGGAAATTGATTTTACCCTCCATTTCATTCCCATCCCATCCCATCCCAAAGGGGGAATGGAGATCTCTAAATAAAAAACGGAGATCCAAAAATAAATTAACAAAAAAGTAAAATCTGCAATATAAAAAAAGGTACACTAGGAATTACGTAAAATTTGACAAAGTCTAAAAATCCTATATATTATATAATTTATAACAGCTATAGAGAAAACCTAAAAATCCTAAGTAATACGGGATGGGGGTGTGTTATGAAAACCCATCCCAATGAAGATTTTTAAAAAATAATTGGACATGTCACTTGGTGTGCTTACACATTCTCACGTGTCCACTTTGTGTCAGTGTTTCCAACATGTCCAAAATGAATATGGCGATCGCCACATAAGTGTGTTGGTAGTTCATAAGTGAATGTTCAATTACCTTGTACACAACACCGAATCCAACTTGTCCAAGCTTATTGGCATCAGAGAAGTTATCTGTAGCAACTTTAATAGTATCAAAGTTGTACTGCAAGGATTCCACAGTGCTTATTCTACTCGCGGACTTACTTTCGACACTAGGCTTTGGCTTCCTTTGTTTCTTCTTCCTTAAATATACGCAGACGCAAACAATGAATGCTATTGCAGAACCGACAGTCAAAACAACAATAATAATAGTTTGAGTTGTATTGTCATCCTTTCCTGCAAAAAAAAACCAGAAATTCGTTCTCGTTAAACCACTTTCGATGTGATAAATTCTAGAATTTTTTCTCAAGGTTATAACACAGTGAATGGAGATATTCAGTTTTCTAGATCAATGAATTGCAAAATGAAACTACCATGCATATCAAGTTTTTTCCTTTTAACTCCAAGAGGTTGTCTAAGTGAAGATCGGGATGAGCTGTAAATACAAACATTCTGAGATTGAATTTTGACACCTACATAACCTCGGTTATCAAAAAAAAGGTTTTTCCCTTTTGGGATGCCCAAGGCAATCAGTACAATTATGTACAATTATGTTCCGACAAATCGGGCATGCACTACATAATCCCGTATATAGTTTGGGAATCTAGACCAGTCATGTTTCCCGTCACAAACTTCTGAAGGATCCCACCGGCTAGAAAGTTGGTCCAACAAGGTTCTCATCGCCTGATTTAATTGATCCACGCTCGATGCGTCTAGGCCGTTCCACATAAAAACATAACGATTAGTTGATTTTGTGCCATTAATGGACTTGTTCGAGTACCATACGACGGCCTTCTTGTTACTAGCACCCGTGCCACACACAATGCATCTGCAAACACAATGTGCGTGATAATTTTTGTAGTTGTCACACAATTTTTTTTTTGTTGGCAATTTTTTTTTGAACAATTTCAGGAATCGGTTTTTTTGGAATAGTTTTTTTCGTAAATATCCCTTTGTTAATAGGATGGAGAAAATCTTTAAGGGTTGTTTTGAAAAGTAAAAATGTGACGGAGCTTTATTTTGAAGTTTATACCAACAAAGGTATTCCCTTTCTATTAGCATAGATAGATATAGGTAGATAGAAGATTAGAGCAAGAAAAACCAATTCCGGAATAATAATCTAAAAAACTATTCTTAAAAGTTCTTAGATAAAATTATACGTTTCCAGAAAAAATAAACAAACTAAATAAAATTAATAGAAAGTAATGCAAATCGAGGCCCGTGATTCTTATGGTCTAGAAAAAATGCGTCGCCTCACTGGAGTGCTTAAGGATTTGCTCAGCGTTCGTCTTCCAGGATACAATGGTCAAACTCGATATCGGTAGTACCTCTCGAAAACTGGCTGACGAACTAAATTGTGTCGTAATCTCTCTTGCGAAAAACAAAACTCAAAATTTTTTGAAGAAAATTCAAAAGGAAATGGTAGAAATCCATCGGGTTAACTCAACCTTGAAAATCGACTTGTAAGGTAAGAGTTGTCTATGCTTATAAGCATAGAAAGGAGAACCAACATAGGTGATTTGAGATTCGCTAACACCCTCTCTCACGCGAAGCATAGATCGCAGATGTGAAGATGGCGGAGAGTTAGACTAGAGGATCTGAGTGCATAAAGGATGCAGCTCTGATACCATGTTAGAAACTCATGAGCCTAACTCAATCTTGAAACAACGTCTAGTGGAGTTATTTATACATTCACAACAAGTGTGAAGGCTAGCGTCTCCTCTGCAAAGCACAAGGGCATTAACACTGTCAAGATTTTTGCCCAAGGAAGAACTGTAGAAGCTGTAGCAAATCGGTCCCAGAGTAAGTTCCGCAAGCCCCCAGGCTCGGGTAACTTTCGATGCAGGGCAACAAATTCTTCTTTTAGAAGATGTAGGAATCTATATTTTGGATTCATCATGTATTTCTTTTCCTTCTTGTAGTTTCCTGGGTATGCTCCTTGTAAACTTGTATATTCACCTAGTCTCTTTTAATTTCATTTCACGTTGATTTATCAAAAAAAAAACAATTAGCACAATGTGAGCAAGAAGAGGAGTTTTCTCCCTAAATCCATTTTCAGATCACAGTTTGATTCAGGAGATTAAAGTCTGGTGCAAGAATAATGAATTAACGGGTTGAGCTCAAAAGTTGCTCTAGTACTCTTTTCTTTTTTTCTTTTGGATAATCGAGGTATTCAGTCAGCTTGGGACCAAGCTGGAGTAAATTTTAGAGGAGTTCCCATCAAAATTAGAGATTAGTTCTTAGGGCCTTGGGTGGAAATGACTGGACAAACCCCCCCAGCGGCTCAAAGTATTAAGTTATCAAGTTTCAACCGCATGATGTTTGGGTTTATAGCTCATCCGTTTTACCATTCGGACAATCCTTTTGAGGTTAGTTGCTTGAGTACTTGTGATCTTATGATATCAATGTAGAAGTATAGCATATGGTGTAGGAAAAAGCTATGGTCAGATCGAGGGAAAAGAAGAAACTCTATGAGAGTATGAAGCATTCAAAATTAATCTGCATTGGGAGCTATATATGACCAAATCAAATATTCAACTATGATTTTTCTTTTCTGTTTCTAGATGAGACACTCAAATTGGAAAATACTAGTCAAACTGCTGACTCACAGAACTTATTTATTAAAAAAAATGTTAAACTATTTCCTGATTAAGGAGAAAAGAAACATAATTCAATGCTATGTCAGTCAGGACCACTATACGGAAAGAGCATGGAAACTACTCCGTTTCCAATCCACGAATTTGTCTACATCAAGAACGGATTTGACTATCTCCATTTTCAATATACGAATCTAAAATCCACCTCTATTCCCGTTTCATTCCTTGAACGAAAAATGAGCTACACCCTCTATTCCTGTCCCGAATGGGAATTAGGGATCCCCACCTTGCCTGGCCCATTCGTTCCATATGAAAATTAATCACAAATCTACAATTACAAAATCATACATAACATAACATAAAGTCTAAATTATATCAAACATCGCATGACATGAAGTCCATATCATAAAATTGTTCCAATAATAAAACCGTTAATTTAAAATTAGAAACAAAGTTCAAACAAAATATGAAATACCTCCGTTCGTTGTACCATTAGTTGATGGAGGAGGAGAAGGAGGAGGAGGAGGGGGTGATGACGGTGGTGGAGGCGGAGCAGCACCAGCAAGAGATTCATAGAAGTTGGACGAATCATACTGAAAAATACAACTGGGAGTAATAATATTTACTCCTCTCTTTCTAGAACAACAACTCTGATAATATTCTACCGCTGTCCTGATACAAGTGGTACAATGGGCCGATGAAAGGCCAGGGACACACTGCACAAGACCATATATAGAGTCCAAGGGAGCATACGAAATTTCACCAGTTGCGAACTTGCCAATGGAATAACCAGTGGTAACTCTAGTCACAAGCATATCAACCAAACTACTCAACCCCTGATCAAATTTATCGACATTGGTGGTGATATTACTCTGAATAAACACATATCTAGCCGGTTTGGTATCCATGACGCCGAAAAATGACTGGTTAGAGCAGCGGACGACACAGTGAGAGGAGGCTCCAAAATCGACGGCATCCTTTGAGTTAGGGCAAGTCTTGATTATATACTTGGTTGCGGTATCGACGCAATCGTAACAACTTTGGTTTGTCAGGTCGCCTCTGCAGAGTGCGCTAGCGTAGATAGTGTCGGAGTCTAGTGCAAGGGAGGTGTTGTAGAATCTGCCGTTGGCAGTGACGTTGGAGGCAAGAGAGGAAAGGATTCGGTTTCTATTTAGGCCGTATGTGCTGTTTGTAGTGAAATTAACGGCGGGGTTTGTACATTGTTGAGCAGTGGGAAGCGGTAGGGTTGTGAGTATGTAGGAAAATAAGAGAAATATGATTGAAGACCCCATTAATTGAACACAGATTGCTCAAAAGTTGGCCTAGTATTTGTGATCTTATAACATTATCAATGGAGAAATATAGCATTCAAAGTCAGAATGAGGGAAAAGAAGACTATGAGAGTATGAAACATTCAAAGTCATCTGCAGAAAATGGGGGTCTTGGACGAGACAGTCAAATTGGAAAATATTAATAAAGTTGTGCTCTGCCGTGTGATATAAGTAATAATTTTCAATGGTTTTAAAAAGTTTGATATTTAATTAGTTCATTGGGATGGAACTCGGAAACACTAGTCAAACTGCTGACTCTCTCAACTTATTTATTGAAAAAAAAAAGTTAAATTATTTTCTCATTAAGGAGAGAAGAAAACATAATTCAATGTTCTGTCACGGGACCCACTACTACAAGAGCTGTAACATCTTATGTAAACTATTGGTCCAATAATTTGTTAGAGCCCAACTACATGGTTAAAATACTTAAGCCCAAATTAATTATTAATAGTAATTTACATGACTCATTACATACTTAGGATCACCCATGTAGATTTTTGATGTGAGACGAGATATCACAATCTTCCTACATTAAAACCTTGCGCCATCGCAAGGGGTCAAACACTAGAGTTACCATGGCCTAACTCCAGGTTTGTTCTCTAGTGACCAAATAAAATTCTAATTCCACACTCGATCGTGTACACGGGTTGCTCTGGTATCATTTGTAACACCCCATGTAAACCACTAACCCAATAATTTGTTGGAGCCCAGCTACATGGCCTAAATGCTTAAGTCCAAGTTATTAATAGTAGTTTACATGACTCATTATATACTCAGGATCACCCATGTAAACTTTCGATGTGGGACGATATGTCACAAGAGCACTCAACGTAAAGAGCAAGGAAAATTAGTTCCTTCCACCGGTAATTTCTTATAGAAATTAAATAAGGTAATCGAAATTTAATGAATAGAGTTGTGAAACAATCTCTAATGTTGAAAGGTTGAACGAATAGTTCCTTTTACCGATAATTTCTTATGGAAATCTTCTCTTTTTTCTTTTTTTTTTTTGGGGAAAATTAGTCTTGTATTGTTTTATTTTAGAAAGACGTTTCCGTTACTATAAGATGACATGTACATAACTGTGCAAGAAAATAAAGTAAATTAATAGTTAAAAATAAACTAACATATTTATAGAAAAATAAAATTGACGGGGAGGGATTTCACACTTTAGTGTGAGATGAGGAGGGAGAGATGTCTTTGAGTACCATGAGAGGAGAGGGTAACTTGGGAGTGTTTTTATAGACCTTGGTTGGATATTTTTGGAATTAAAAAATTACCCCAGACGACTTCATATCAACAAATTCCATTCATTTGTTAACGGAAGTTACTCGGATGGAGCAATAATATTTTCAAAAGTAGGTGATGTTATTACATTTTTTAAAACCGCAGGGAGAGTCTCTGTATTTGTCAGCAACCTAGAATCTAGTAACTACACAGCTAGTATTTGAACATTAATCAAACTTTATCTGTTGGTTTATGAGTTAGTATTTGAACTGTGAAATTTGTTAAATTATTATTTTATTATTTTTTGATATTATTTGAAAAAAATTGTAATTTTTTATGGGTCACTAGTTCATCTTGACAAAAAAATTTAAAAATAAAAAAATTATGTTAAAAAATAATTTATTTAGGCTTATTTTTCATCTGTAATAAGTTTTTTTAGCTTTTGAACATAATTTTGTACTTTTGAATTTTTTCATTGAGACAAACTAGTAAAATATAAAAAATTCGATGCAAAAAAATTAAATAAGGACAAAATATAATAATTTAGTAAAGTTGGGCCAAATAGAGCCAACAGATAACATTATCTATTGACTTTTATATCTGTATTAATCAAATTATAACATATTAAATAGATATAGATAATATTATATGCTGACTTGTTTTGATTAAAATAACGAACAATTATCACAACTAACATCTAATGTTATCTATTAAAAGAATGAAGATGATAACATTATAGTAATATTATCTGATAACATTAATAGATAGCTTAACTTTTATCTGTTATATGTGAGAACAGATAATCTATCTCTAAAAAAAAATTAGAAGAGGTTTTTATGTTGGTTTAAAAATAGGATATAACATTATCAAATTAATAACATTAACAGTTGACTGGAACTTTGTGTGTTGGTTTAGATGTTATATGATAATGTTGTTTGCTACATTAACTGATAATATTATCTAATAATGTTATCTTATGTGTTTGGTGCAAGGGTAATTTTGGAACTACGTGTCAAAAGCAGGGGCGGAACCATGTGGGGGCTGGGGAGGGCCCGGGCCCCCCCAAAAATTTCAAAAAATTTTAAAACCTAGGTATAAAAAAAATTAAAAATTAAAAATTAAAAATTATATAAAAAATTACATTTCGGCGCTCCCAAAATTATATTTAACCCTTCATTTCCAAAAAAAAAAAAATTTCGCCCCCCCCAAAATCATAATCCTGGTTCCGCCCCTGGTCAAAAGGACTACTGCCTGTGAATCAATATTAGATGGATTAAATACGTAATAAGTCTCTCACTTTGGTCTTTTGACTGAGAACCTTACAAAAATTCATATGAAGTATTTTAGTTTTTATTCAAAAAATAGCATTATATTTTAGGAAAGTGATTTTCAGTTTTCACACCCCCTTTAGCTTCGTGCATTCATTTATTTTGTCCTTATTATAAAGTTACTAAAATATCATTCTATTAAACAATCTTTATTATTTTCTTGTGTTTAAATTATTATACTACTCGCACAATTAACTAAAAGTAAATAATTTTTTTATCTTCATTTAATTTTTTTTGTATCTGTTATTTTTATGTTATTTTTATGGTTTATTTGTTCGTCTCGACAAAAAAAAAATTTTAAAAGTATAAAATTATATTGAAAAAAAAGCTATAAACAATTCACTAAAAATAAAAATAAGTCTAAAAAACGATGTCTTCAGTTTATTTTTTTGTGTTTTTTGGAATTATTTTTAGTTTTTGGACATCATTTTATATTTTTCTAAAATCTCTTGTCGAGACAAACTAATAACCATAAAAAAAATAAATTAATTTTTTTCAAATAAGGATAAAAAATAATCAGACAATAATTAAATAATTACTACAACAAAGGAAAAGCTCCAACAAAAATCAAAATTTAATGATACATTGAATGGTACTTTAGCAAAAAGAAGATTCGTTGAATATATATAGGATATATTTTCGTGCAATAATCATAGTACATATATCTTCCACGCATAAATTTTAGATTTGCTTGACCCGCTCTCCCCAGAGTTTCTACTAGCGAGTAACGATCCACCCGTCTATTGAAGTTTCGAAAGGAGGCTGTGAAAGGACCGAGCCTCCAATCAATTTTGACTTTACCACCACTAGTTGCCCAATCGCTGCCGTCCCACAGTGTCAAATACAGCCACATTGGTTGAGCCTCTGGGAATGGAACCCCTTTTGATTCGTAATTCTTGAATTGCCTTATGGGAATTCCATCCACAGACCAGCTATAATTCATACCCAAAAAAAAAAAAAAAAAGGAGTTACTAATCATCGGAGAAAGGCTTCATTTTTAGCTATCGTGTCGGTGTGTGTGGGTGTATCATATGTATACATGTATATATGTATGTATGTGTGTGTGTATATATATACAAGGGAAACCAGTAAAAACAGGATGTCACCCTATTCAACCCTCCCCAAGTGACCTATCATTGACAATGTCAAATTGTTTATGTTGATCGTCTAGGAATAAATACTGATCTTGAAAAGAAGTGAGTCTCACAATTAGTGAGTACTGGATGTGTACAAACTAATATGGAAAGGCAGTGAGCGTATCCCTTGTTTTAAGGGTTGAGAGACAAATTATATATTAGGATAATTTGGGTATTTTTTAAAAAATAGGACCAAAACTTAACCTTCAAATGTGAATGGGATGAAATACTAAGTATACCTCATAGATAGGACAAAAAAACAAGTACCCCGTTAGATAAATTAATAGCTTTTTTTTTTAATAACCGAGGTATCTGGTCAGTTTTGAAATTATCTACAACCAGAAGTTGATACATCAAAGGCACACGGGGTCTAGTGACCCCTTGAAAGTACCTTCTTCCTTTTTTGTATACGTATATTTTTTGGGATGGGGTGGGCCTGTGAGAAAAAAGGGTACTGTTTTAGGTCTAAATAAAACACTCATTGTGTGTTGTGTTCACATACACCATTAACAAAATTTTATTTTAAAATTTTGAGTTCGCGATTAATCTCAAAATATAATTTTTTTAAGTCAACAGTTAATTTTTTTGATAATAAAATCTAAAAACTACCACCTAAAGGATTTAAATGAGCGATGTCGATCAATTTTTTAATGTGGCGGTGGAAAAATGGGCATTTTTTTTGCTTTTCATTTTACTTTTTATCACCACCGCGTTAAAAAAACTGACCGACACCGCTAATTTGAACCCTTGATTATCTTAGAAGGACAAGCGATAAACCAATAGTTTCGATACCATAAAAAAATCTAGGCAATTGATGCCCATAATTCTTCCCAAGTTTGAGCTCGGTTTCGGTGGCCATACTCACACATCAATTATTGGATTTATGAGCAACATACCTGAAAATGATCAAGACAGGAATATTATAGTGATTGTGACGTAAAGTTTTTCTTTTTTGCTTTTTTTTTTTTTTTTACAACCAAGATATCTGATCAGTTTGGGGTGTGTCTCACGTGTTGCCGACTAGTTCTTGAGGTCTTAACATTAATTACGACTGGACAAACTTCTAGTGGCCCCAATTATGCAGTTGTCAGGGTTCGACCTTAAAATCTTTAGATTTACAGCTCATTTCAATCTCCATTTGGACAACCTTTTAGGGTTGACGTAAACTAAGTTGTAAAAATGTATTTTATATATAAGATGTGGATATGCGCAATTGAGCGCACGGTTTGAAGAATTACATTAAAATTTCCGTGTCGTCTTTGATGTTTGACGTAAACTTGATGTGCGCATTAAACTCATACCTGGTAGATCAGCTGGAACCGTAATTTTCAAAAACTACTCACACCAATTATATATACTCAAGAGACCAATACTCTCACCAATTGACCTAAGAGAATTTCATGTTTTGAAGAGAGAGAAGTTAATTGTATATAATAGAGTGAATATATATAATATGATATGATAATTAATGAAAATCAAAACTTACGTAAAACGTGGTCACGGTACCAGCTGATCTACCAGGTATGAGTTTAATGCGCACATCAAGTTTCGCAAACAAGTCAGGTTTTATGGACCGAATTCCGGCACCTGAACCACCGTCAAGTGTCAGGTTCAGCCCTTCTCCGCCGTCAATTATCTTGGTGCGCCAGTCACCGAATTTGAGGCCAAAGTCTGTAAGAAAACTCCCGCCGTATGCGGCCATTACAAAGCTAAATTCAACAAATATTGCAGCCAGAATGATCCCTCTCGAAGCCACCATTGTTGTTCTCTCTCTCTCTCTCTCTCTCTCTCTCTCTCTCTCTCTGTGTGTGTGTGTCTGTAAGCAACTAAGCATATATCTGTAAACGCTGTAAACATATATATCCATAGCTATACCTTATTCGGTTAGACTCAAAAATTAGAACCCGTTTTGGACGTATCATATTTCTTCGGTATATGAATTGAATGATACATTGAATAGTACTTTAGCAAAAAGAAGATTCGTTTAATATATATAGGATATATTTGGTCACTGAGTTTTCTTTTTACATGAATAATTCACTCAATATCCACTCTATAACTCAGCAATTACTAATGTTATGAAATTGTCCAAACACGCACACAATCATATAAAAAAATAATAATTAAGAAACAAACTCAAACATAAAAGACGACACGGAAATTTTTATGTAATTCTTGAAACCGTGCGCTCAATTGCACATATCCACATCTTATATATAAAATACATATTTACAACTTAGTTTACGTCAACCCCAAAGGGTTGTCCAAGTGAAAATTGAAATAAGCTATAAATCTAAAGATTTTAAGGTCGAACCCTGACAACTACATAATTGGAGCCACTAGAAGTTTGTCTAGTCGTAATTAATTTTAGGACCTCAAAAACTAGTCGACAACACGTGAGACATACCCCAAACTGATCGGATATCTTGGTTGTAAAAAAACAAAAAAAACAAAAAAGAAAAACTTTACGTCACAATCACTATAATATTCCTGTCTTGATCATTTTCAGATATGTTGCTCATAAATCCAATAATTGATGTGTGAGTATGGCCACCGAAACTATACAAACTATAATTCAACAATCGAATACACAATATTCACAACATAAGACTAATTTCATAAACACACGTAATTTGTTAAATAAATGCCCTAAGTAATAGAATTATCGTCTATTTATAATCGTTGCCCATAACCAAAATCAATTAATCCATAATATCAAAATAAGGTAAAAACCATCAGTTAAAATCGCCCAACAAGTCACTTGATGCATTTTTGGACAGAAAAAATCGCTTGATAGTCGTTCAAGCGATCTCAAAGTCGCTCTAGCTACTTTGACGATTTTTGCACTTTTTTCAGAAAAACACAGATTTTCCTTTTGGACCAAAAACTCCTAAATTCGATCAATAACGCTACGAAATCAACCAAAATATGCTATAAACATATAATAGAGGTGAAACATCCCTGCCCCGAGCTTCGAATTGAAAGATTTGAAGAAAAATCGTAAGATCTTGGTCCAAATGTGCTTCGAGCTTCAAATCCCCACTTTTGCACTTCGGAATCACGATCAACCTTTGAATATCACTCAAGCACGTTTCGAGCTTCTCAGATCTCAAAGGAATTTAAAAATGGTGGAGTGAATTGGTGGTGAGGTTAGAGACATTGATGAGCCATGTAGAGAGAGAGATGGGTATGAGCAAATAAGATATTTTTGGATGTCCTCCACCTCTAATAAAATCTGATTATAACACCTCAAGGGTGCTTCCAAACAACATGGCATCTCATATAACACGCGCAAAATAAAATAAAAATTTCTAGGTTCGGATCCCGCAACTAAAATTGCAAAACATATACTAATAAGTCAAACACGTACCCTGTTGAAATAAATTTCAAATAATGAATTAAAAATATAAAATTTTCCGGGTCCGTATATTCTTAGTATACGCAGACTAAGCTCAGAACAAAGTGAGGTGGTGCGACGTGAATAGTACCCATACAAAACAATATGATAGTGAACAAAAACTCCTAATTGATATCACAGTAGAAGGGTTCACTCCCTCAGAAGGTGGATATGTGGTGTGTGAAGATATTCAGAAGGATTTACAAATGAAAGCACACTTCAGGCATTTATGAGGAAATCACCATTGGAGGATCTTTTCTGAAGAAGATGATGAACAGTAGAAGTGTCAATTGGACTGTTCTTCCTTTTGCTTCAATGTCAACCTTTCTATGCTCAATCTCTTTACTTTTATAGAAAGCCTTGCCTTTTGATGAAGAATTAGCCAGCTCATTTGATTCTAACGTTTATCAGCTATACAAGGAATAACATAGCTGTATTTCTAGAACCAAAAACCTGTAAACCCCTAAAAGAGCTCTAACAGTAAAATAAATGAGAGTGACTAATTAAATTCAAATAAGACAAATAAGCAATTATCCTTAGTGAGCATAGCTGATAGATTAATGCAAATATGGGAGATATTGAGGGGAGATCAAAATTAGATATCGACCACACAAAGATAACCTAGTCCATATTTCAATTTGGAAGATGGTTCAAAAGACAGTCCGAAAATCGGAATTCTTGGCCGGATCCCAGACTGGTTGAACATCCGGCTTAGGAGAGAGAAGCTGCAACTTCCTTCTCTCCTCCCCTGATTGTTCTCTATTCATGCTAAGGTTAAAAATTCCTTGATGCACTTAACGAGATCCAAACAAAACCAATACATTTCATTTATCAGAAATGATTACGGACTTGAAGAAACAACTTTTAAGCCAAAATTCAACAGAACTTACACATTCAAACATTATCAAATTCTAAGCATTTATCAAGTACAAGTATCATCGAGCACATACTAAAAAAATCATCAAAAACATACTACCTTTCAGTAAATTTGAAGGGATTATGGTAATTCGAAAAAATAGCCTAAGTTTCTACATTTGAAGGGATCCGTATTTTCTTATTCTTTTTTTAATGGTTGATTTGATAAGGTCAATGATAAATTTACAGTTCTTTCCTACACGTGATGATAATTTTATTGCCCTCTACAATTGTGATGATAAATTTGCTTATCTAATAGTTTAAATCGTTGTAAATTTTTTTGTTCTTTTTCGATGATGAATTTATAGGAATCACTCCAAAATATACTTTTTGAAATCTTAAACACGTTTACCGAAATTTATTAACATCCCTAAACCTGTTGTATTGACTGTTTATTGAAACACATTGTACTAAATCGGACGTCGGGATTTATTCAAGTGGCGATTCTGAGTTTTAAATAAATCCCAGTTGTGGAATAATTTTCATACTTCATCACATTTCAAGTTAAGAAATTATTCTGTCCCGTTCGATAATTTATTTTAGCGAGGGGACCGAAAAATTTCCAGGAGTGACACACACGTGTTTGCGTGCGTGCGTGTGCGGGGGTGGGCGTGTAGGTGTGTGTGTGGGTGTGGGTGTGTGTGTGTATGTATATATATATATAGAGAGAGAGAGATTGAAACTCAAAGCAATGATAATTTATTTCTTGATTATTGCTTAGTTTGTAGGATAATCAAGATCCAAAACAGAGGGTAAACTCAACACTGAATTTTGGAAGAGAAAGGGTTAAAATCGGTGGGTTCTCTAAAAGTAGCATGGAAGATGATAGGATGGCCTTGGAGGATAGGTTTTCCCCCATTGACTAAGCAATAGTCACCACGAACAGCGAAAATAGCAGGATCCACTGGTTCGATACTTGAGAACGATGTGCATCTTAGTACCACATCAGATTGGGGACATCTACAGTTGTTGCTAATCACAACATCCCATTGTGGCAATCCTTCCACTACGTTTCCATTCTTTGTCCACTTTGAGCTTATTGATAATATTGATGCACTGCATTCTTGTGCAAATCCTGCATCATTAACATGCAACAGCTTCTGAATATTAGGAAATAGATGTATATGTGCTGGAAATTCAAAGGTGTGAATGAAATGGGCCATCGAAGAATCTCGATCGTTATATACCCAAAGAGTCACCATGATGTCCGTAATGTTTCATTCATGTCCGCCATTGAAGATTATCATCCAAATTGAGGGTCTTGGGGAGTACATGTAGAATTCCAAAGGTCCCTCTATTTCTATTTATGTGGCGTTTCACCTTTTTTAAGGAGTAGAAAAATTTTGTCTATATTTTTCTATTCTAGAGTTGTGGGTTTTTTGTGAGAGAGAGAGAGAGACAAACACAACAAAGTTTGACAGACAGTCAAAAAATTGGTGTTTCTCCGACTAAAGAGCAGTTTTATCTTGTGAGTCGACACTGAGCAAACCTCCAAAACCCTCGGTGATGCAGCGATTTTGTCTTAAGGGGACTGTATAAAACACGGCTCGGTTTGGTTTATTTTCCGATTAAATTTTTGTTTCTATAATTCATTATTTGATGCGATGTATTTTCAATGATTAATGGCATAGTGTATGTTTTATGAAAATTCCTGTGGAATCGATCGCAATACCTTTTTTCCTACAATGTGTTTAAAATAAGACTAATTTCGACCTTCCCATTACATACATACATACATACATACCTTGAGCACTGATCAAAAGGACAAGGACAACTGAAAACAAAAGCGTACGTGCTCCCATTTTCTTAGCTCTAGATCTTCCTTGTACTCAATATTCTCTCTCTCTCTCTCTCTCTCTCTCATTTGGGCAGCTGGTTTGTCATCTTTGCCTGCTTTTGCTGTCAATTTATAGCCGGAGGAAATATATCAATCTTTTTAAATTTCACCTAAGTTTTAATCTAGTGATTATTATCCCTATCATACTTTATCTTCCGGATAACACTACAACAAAAATGCATATTCTCCACACTTAATTCCCCGCACTTTTAAAAAATTCCAAGAATAATTATAAAAAAAGAGCCTGCTGTTTTTATGCAAACTTAATAATAACAACAAAAGACCATACATTGAACAAAGTGGCAGAAATATGAAAAAATGAACAAATGAAACATTTCACATATGACAAAATCAGTTTCAAAATAAACAAAATCAGTTTCAAACTTTTTCCGGCGTTTCACAAACGCCGGCAAATACGCAGGAAAATATTAGCGACATTTATAAACGCCGGTAATTTTTCCCGACAGGAGTACTGGCAACGTTTTTTACAAACGCCGGGAATTGTGAAAAAAACGCTGGTAATGTATTTTTGTGGTGTTTTTGTGACTTTTGCCAGAGTTTAACAAACGCTGAGAATACTACCTTTTGTTGTAGTGTTATATAAGGAAGAAAGTTGATATGTTTTCATGTTCACATAAGTACATTCATTCATGTTTGTTAACATTTCACATACATTTACTCTATTTTGATTGAGAGTAAACAAAATTGCCTCTTATATGAATTGAATGATACATTTATTCGGTTAGGCTAAAAAATTAGAACCCGTTTTGGACGTATCATATTTCTTGGGTATATGAATTGAATGATACATTGAATAGTACTTTAGCAAAAAGAAGATTCGTTGAATATATATAGGATATATTTGGTCACTGAGTTTTCTTTTTACATGAATAATTCACTCAACATCCACTCTGTAACTCAGCAATTATTTTTTTTCCAGACAAATAAAGAAACTTGTATAAATATCAAAATATAAATACAATTGAAGTTGACAAGGAGTCAACAAAGAAAGAAAGAAAGAAAGAAGCCAAAACGGAAAAAGAGAAATAAAAGAAACAAAATAAGACAGGCCTACCACTAATAATTCACTATACCTACTCCTACCAGTATTCAATTGAAACCCATTAAAAACTCCTTTAGCCTTTAACCTAACAGACAGCTTCTAGGTTGTTTTGGAGTCGATCTACCGAGATCCCATGGAATTTGACTCTGGCTTTCACCCACCACACCACCCACAACTTTACCATTTCCATCATCTTTTCCTCCTCCGCCATACCATGTCTGAAGATCACCGAATTCCTCATCAGAGAAAGTGGTCTCCCACAGATGTGCCTTGTTTGAATAATTGGGGTTCGGAGTAGAGTACGGTTGACAGACCAGTATGTTGATGTGCCTTGTTTGTGAAGATTGACACGCTTGTGAGAGTTGATAATGAGTTCTAAGGAAACGACTTGATTGTGAAATGTGTGATGAGGGTTCGGCTTGAAAGACATGTTAGTTTGTCGGTGAATGACGTGTGGTGCAAGGTTGCTAGCACGTGCTTTGACGTTCAGTTTCTTTATTGTTAGAACGGATAATCATGTGGATATCGTAGAGTGTTGTCTCCTTTGACTTGCTGAACCGCATGGGATTGATAGACCGCTCTTGTGTGACCTTGGACATTGGATGGTAAAGTATGAATGAAGAAAATTAAATGAGAAATGTGTATTAGCTTTGACTAGCCTCCGCATGGGCGTGTGCTAGGTGAATCTTAACATGATTAGCCTTTGGTGGGAGATGTGTTTGCTAAACCCTAATATTGTTTGGCTTCCATTCGGATACGTGCCAGTTATCTTTCGATGTTTTCTAGCCACCGTGGGGTGAGGTACTGGTTGGAGAGATAATCTTCGAATCGATACGAGTAGTGAGAATTGAGAAATGTGAAAATACTTAGCACGACAATGTCCTAAGTTTATGAAAGGAATGGATGATAACGATTTGATGATGAGATTTGGAAGTCTTGAGTGGATATGGAGTGGAGCAATGGATGGGTTGATGAGGAAATGTGTGGATGGGTTGTGCATGTCTAACTTAGATAATGTGCAAGTTCATACTTATGTGATTGTTGAGTATTGGGTGGCATGCCATTTCATTTCATATGTTCATAATATCTGTGTAGACTTTCCTACTGGGCTGTGTAGCTCACCCTATCCCTTTCAGGTATCCTCTCGGAGTTTAGCATGGAGAGCTTGGAGTGCATGAGATGATGCATCATTCTGGAGGACTACGCATAGATTGCATGTTGAATCTTATAACTCCTCTGAAATATTATTATTTTGTTAAAGCTATGTACATTGTAAGCTTCATGTTGACTGGATGGTCGGTTGTCAATAAAATATTTGGGTTATCAGTGAGAATTGTGAGGTTTTTCTTAAAAGATATGTATTATTTTTATGTTCGAAATTCGGAGCGTGACAGTAGAACTTTTCTACTGGTTGTCATGTCAGAACTCTATTGGAGTGAAATATGTTCTTCTACGAAGGGGCTTACAACTCAATGGGGACAACAATATAACCTGCAACTTCTGTACGCTGGAGGAGGAAACCATCAACCATCTGCTGTTACATTGTTCTTTTTCCTGGAAAGTGTGGAGCCACATCACCAAGTGGTGGAATCTTGTTTGGGTCATTCCAGCGGAGGTTTACCAGCTGCTAGATGGATTCCCTGGACCCAAATTCAAACCTCTAGAAAAAACTCTTTGGTGGGCGTCTGTCTATTCTACTATTTGGTCCATTTGGCTTGCAAGGAATAACCTGGTTTTCAGAGCAGAGATAAAATCTGTGGAGGAAGTTGCTGATTTGTGCAAATTCAGAGTGGCTCTTTGGGTAAAAACAAAGCTCGACATCAAACATTACTCGGTGGAGGAAATGGTGAGGAATCTAGATGAAATAAGGAAGCTCAATCTTCGGGCGATGAGGAAAAGAAGGGAGGTCTGACTATGAAAGTTTAGGCGCTAAAATTGGTTTGGTCGTTTATTTGCATTTTTAGGAATCCCTTGTTAGTTGGCTCTTTAGAACTCCCCTGGTAATTGGTATCCCCTGTTAGTTGGCTCTTATTATTCTCCTTTAGTTGGCTCCTTACCAACTAAATTTAGCTTCCTTTCATTAATCTTTGTACTCTCTTTGATTAATGAATTTTGCTTTGCAAAAAAAAAAACAAAAATGCATATTCTCCACACTTAATTCTCCGCACTTTAAAAAAATCCCAAAAATAATTATAAAAAAAGAGCCTGCTTTTTTTATGCAAACTTAATAATAACAACAAAAAACCATACATTGAACAAAGTGGCAGAAATATGACAAAATGAACAAATGAAACATTTCACATATGACAAAATCAGTTTCAAAATAAACAAAATCAGTTTCAAACTTTTCTCGGTGTTTCACAAACGCCTGCGCCAGAAAATATTAGCGACATTTATAAACGCCGGTAATTTTTCCCAACAGGAGTACTGGCAACGTTTTTTACAAACGCCGGGAATTGTGAAAAAAACGCTGGTAATGTATTTTTGTGGTGTTTTTGTGACTTTTGCCAGAGTTTAACAAACGCTGAGAATACTACCTTTTGTTGTAGTGTTATATAAGGAAGAAAGTTGATATGTTTTCATGTTCACATAAGTACATTCATTCATGTTTGTTAACATTTCATATACATTTACTCTATTTTGATTGAGAGTAAACAAAATTGCCTCTTATATGAATTGAATGATACATTTATTCGGTTAGGCTCAAAAATTAGAACCCGTTTTGGACGTATCATATTTCTTCGGTATATGAATTGAATGATACATTGAATAGTACTTTAGCAAAAAGAAGATTCGTTGAATATATATAGGATATATTTTGTCACTGAGTTTTCTTTTTACATGAATAATTCACTCAACATCCACTCTGTAACTCAGCAATTATTTTTTTGTCCAGGAAAATAAAGAAACTTGTATAAATATCAAAATATAAATACAATTGAAGTTGACAGGGAGTCAACAAAGAAAGAAAGAAAGAAAGAAGCCAAAATGGAAAAAGAGAAATAAAAGAAACAAAATAGGACAGGCCTACCACTAATAATTCACTATACCTACTCCTACCGGTATTCAATTGAAACCCATCAAAAACTCCTTTAGCCTTTGACCTAACGGACAGCTTCTAGGTTGTCCTGGAGTTGATCTACCGAGATCCCATGGAGTTTGACTCTGGCTTTCACCCACCACGCCACCCACAACTTTACCATTTCCATCATCTTTTCCTCCTCCGCCATACCATGTCTGAAGATCACCGAATTCCTTGTCAGCCAGATCGACCATAACACGGCAGAGAAAGTGGCTTCCCACAGATGTCTTTCAAAACCTGAGAATTTGGAATTTGGCCAGAAAGAAATCAAGGCTACCATAACCGGA
Organism: Arctostaphylos glauca; assembly: GCA_019985065.2. NCBI lineage: Eukaryota > Viridiplantae > Streptophyta > Magnoliopsida > Ericales > Ericaceae > Arctostaphylos > Arctostaphylos glauca. Next base: position 2,772,535 of record JAHSPW020000010.1, read on the forward strand.
GGACTTGCGCACTCCATACCGCACCATTTTACCGCTGCTAACCATATCCTCCATGAGACTATTAATGTTATGAAATCGTCCAAACACGCACACAATCATATAAAAAATAATAATAATTAAGAAAGAAGCTCAAACATAAAAGACAATACGGAAATTTTTATGTAATTCTTCAAATTGTGCGCTCAATTGCGTATATCCAGATCTTATGCCAGTTCTACTGGATATTGTATGAAATTAAGTACAACATGCATCGACACTCTTATAAAATACATATTTATAACTTAGTTTACGTCAACCCCAAAGGGGTGTCCAAGTAGAAATTGAAATGAGCTGTAAATTTAGATATTTCAAAGTTGAACCCTGACAACTATATAATTGGGGCCACTCGAAGTTTGTCCAGTTGTAATTAATTTCAAAACCTCAAAAACTAGTCGGCAACACGTGAGACACACCCCAAACTGGTTGGCCAGATATCTTCGTTATAAAAACAATAAAAAAAAGAAAAACTTTACGTCACAATCACTATACTATTTCTGTCTTGATCATTTTCAGGTATGTTTCTCACAAACCCAATAATTGATGTGTGAGTATGGCCACCGAAACCGAGCTCAATTAACTTGGGAAGAACTATGGGCATCAATTGCCTAGATTTGTTTATGGTATCGAAACTATTGGTCTATCGGTTGTTCTTCTAAGATGATCAAGAGGTCGTATTTTATTGGAATCAATTATTAGGGTTAATTGGAAGTTTGCCTGGTTGTTTGAATTTTATTGGAATCAATTATTAGGGTTAATTGGAAGTTTACTTGGTTGTTCATTTTAGAATCCTGAGAACTAATCGGCATTAGGTTGGAGGCAGCAGCGGATTCAGGAATCTCATACAGGAGATTCACTTATTTAGAATAAACATAAATTTTTTTCTAAGAAGTCATACCGTAATATAATGAAAACAAATTTAGCTTAAATTTGATGTTAAATCGCATGTCAAAATGATGTAGCGCAGCCTATGGAAATGAAATCGATCGTGCAAGAAAAACACGAACAAAAAGATCGACCTAGAGGTACTCCCTCCTTAAACGATCAAATTATGAGTAAAACTCGTTTTCTTTAATTCAATCACCTCTCCCTCTGCCGTAGGGCTTACAAGCATATAAATAAGGTGAAAGAAACCCTAATTAATTTAGGAAACCTTTTAAGGTCGATAATCAAACCTAAATCGGAATAAATACGAAAATTACCAAAACAGGAAAGTTCTGATTTGACTAGTAAATTAGAAAGTAGAAAGAATTATAAGGTTGCCAAAACAAACGGAGAATAAAACAGAGTTTCCTAACAAAAGTTATTAGCGATCTAAATATTACTATAAACGGCAAAATTGGCCTTTTCGGGGCCTAAACAGCGACGAACGCCCGAAATCCATCGTGCATCATCTTGCATAGCAAGATGACTACTGATCCTTGGGCCGATTCCAATGGACCGTGCGAAATTCAGCCCATTCTGACAACGTCGATTCTTAGGCCTTTTTAGGCCTACGTGGACGCAACCGGTCCAACCACGTTGACGCAACCCGGTCTGCATCACAAAAATATGAGAATGGGGAATGTGTTGTGTGAAAAAAATGAAACCGTTTTGGTTTTAAATAAAACATATTTTTATGTGCTAGAGCAAACATGTTAACAAGATTTTTAAATTTTGAGTTTATGATTAGTCTGAAAATATTTTTTTTAAGTAAACGGTAAATTTTTTAAAAAAATTTTAAAATAAAATTTAGAGAACACGACTGAAAGGGGTTCAAATTAACAGTGTCGGTCAGTTTTTTTAATGTGACGGTGATAAAAAGTAAAATGAAAAGCAAAATAATATGTCCATTTTTCCACGGCTGCATTAAAAAAATGATCGACACCACTCATTTAAACCTCTTTCAATGGTAGTTTTTAGATTTTATTTTCAAAAAAATTAAAAAATTCACTGTTGACTTAAAAAAATATTTCGAGATTAACCGCAAACTCGAAATCTTAAAATAAAATTTTATTAACGGTGTGCATGAACGCATCACACAAGAAGTGTTATATTTAATTCTAAACCGTTTCTTCTCATAGCACCCACCCCATCCCTAAAAATATACGTATACAAAAAAGGAAGAAGGTACTTTCAGGGGTCACTAGACCCCGTGTGCCTTTGCTGTATCCATCTCTGGTCGGAGGTAATGTCAAAATTGGCCAAATACCTCGGCTATTACGAAATCTAGATTTTAAAGATAACATTGGCTATGAATTTTAACAATATTGAACGAAAATATTATGTAAGAGGCTCAAAATAACGTATTGCGTACTAACGACATTGGATTAAGCCCTGTAGATTATACAGAACATCATTATAAAGTGATTAGTGATCTAGATATTTGAATCATGACATGCTTCAATATAAAATGATATAAGTTTCTGTCAATACATACTACAAAAAAAATTATCTAAAAAATTATCATAGATATTTTCTAGCAACTTGAGTAATGCGGTCACCAGATCGAGCTCATCCACATATCTTCGTTGGTAGCTCCTGACACCTCTTGCTTAGTCTGAGTCTTTGTCTGCACTTCTACATTAGGGGCTGATAAATTGTACCGATAAGTAATGAAACTCAGTAGAAAGATTACCCAAAATTCAAACCCAAAGGTAACTAAGCATGCAATAGGATACAAGAATGACTGAAAAATACAAACAAAAAATATCAAAGGCATATTAAGCATGCGATAGGATAACAGGAATAACTGAACAATATTATAATCAACATATACCAAAATTAACAAGGCAATAAAATATCACATTGGTACATTATAGGAAGGGCCCGGAAAATTTTTGCATTTTAAAAATATTTATTTAGAATATGTTGTGGTATATGTGGTTGGTTTAATTTTATATAATTCAGGACTTTTAGCGGTAGGACTCGAGCATGGGGACTCAATTTAGTTATGCGTGCATTATAAGGGGTGTTGAGTTATTTGGGAACCTTTTTTCTAGCTAAAAAATAAGATTTTTGTGGAAGAATGTGTGTCACGCCCTCGATTATCAACATAGATATATTTATCAATAGCAGATTCCTTATAAGGCTAACAAAATACCCAAAAGTCCGTTCACCATAAAATAAATATTTCAGGTTTCAATAATTTACAAAAAAGTCCTCTCAACCAAAAATTTTATCACCAGATCAGAAGGATTTAAAAATATTACATCATTTGAGTAAAAAATATCAAGTGCTAGTTACTAGACATCTTTTTCAAAAATAAAGAGTAAAAGATGTTAAACAACTCTCTCATGCAGTCTTTCAAAATATGTCATCCAAACACACTCTATGTGTTCCATGCCACTACTCCAAGGTTGTATCTAAAAAGAATGAAGAGTTGAGCTACATAGTCCAATCGAAATAACCATACCAGTATCGTGTCAATATGAAAGGATCAGGTATATATCATGATCATTAAACAATAACACAAGTATGAGATTATGTGAAACATACGATAGGCACGTACAACACATTCAACCATTTTACAACATCGTTTCATTTCCTATTCAACCTCTCTCAATGCCGATTCATTAACTACTAACCATTTCACAATGCCGATTCATTAACCACTAATCATTTCACAATACCGATTCATTTATCATTTTTAACAACTCATGATTTCCCTCAGTGTATTGCTATTTACTATTAAGTCATTATTTTCATCTATATGCTCGCTTGTAATGTCATTCCTCACATCCCATGTTTCACAAGTAAAGTTTGCATGTTTCATTTCGTATCAGATTTGTCTTACCTCAATGTAACAAGGTCACGAGTGCACACTCGAAACTCATACTAATAAATTTATGGCATAGGCCTATCATCAAACAAATCGTTCAATCAATACCCAACTCACACGTATAATTATATCTTTGTCTTCGTGATTTACTCGTCATCCCTAATACATCACCCGAAGATCTAGCTTTAAAGGAGTCAAGGAGCAATATTATGTAATCAAATTTATGGAGGCACTCGGGCCCCAAAACATTTACGAGCCATTTCCTTGATAATATTTAGTGGGATAAATTAGAAAGTACCTCCCCTACAGTATATCCCAAAGACAATTTCTATTTGCGGCACTCATCAAATTATATCCCAGCTTATTTGGTTTGCATCACTAAACAGTCAGCTTCTCGTCATCAATACTTGTTATAATTTTTTTTTTCCTTCAGAAAAAAGCTCAAAATATCACCATGAGGTCCTATAATTTTGTGATATACCTCGTGCTGATGTCGTTAAGAAGTCTAAATTGATGTGACTTGTTGAACTAAAATGGTATTACATAAATGAAAATAATTGCCGAAATAGTTGCAATCTGTCGAGGACGAAAAGGAAGGCGTTACTTACCGACATTCTTATTAACTGAAAATTACTGAATCAAATTTCAAATAATTATATGAACATACGAGTCCTGAAAATGGATATTGAAGAAGAAAGGTGATACAAATACAATTATCAAGGACCTTCCATCTTGAAAATTAACGAGGATATAACTCAGTAATTGAGTCTTCATTTATCGACATGCCGTGGGATTTACTTTTCGGATGACTGGACTCGGAAACCCGAAAATCATGCTCTTGGAGCAATGACAATTCTGGGTCAATGCTACTACTATGTTGAAAAAATGCTGGTTTTGTAGGTATGGAAAGAGTGAGAGAGAAACTATTGAGCATGAGAACAACTGAAGCCATGGTGGGTCTATTAGCTACATTTTCCTGAACACATAGCAGCCCAATGTGAATACATCTCATCATTTCACGCATAGAACCAGAATTAGCCGCCAATATAGGATCTATGAGGTTTGAAGCCGATCCTTCCCGCCAGCTTTTCCAAGCCTGCAATAGTTTAGCATAAGTGCAATAAGTTACACCAGATTTAGCAGGGAAGAGAAGAGTAGATAAAGAAAGGATTCCAATTATCTAGATTTCAATGAAATGCTTAAACATGGTTTAAGATCATGTTAATTATATATCAGTTATTATGTGATCAGAACAAGATAGTAGCTCAAAACTGGGTTCTTAACACACTTGGTCAAAGCCTAGCAGAATGCAATTTTTAGTTATTGTTGTATTCAATTCACATAGTAACTGATATCTAATTTATATATTTTTCAACCATCTTTAAACCTTTCGACGAGACCTATAACATAAACGTAACAGACTATCGAATTAGATTTAATAAGGGACCAAAGAATGTCGAACTGCACAGGGTGCAATTCTCGATTAAATTGTCAAGAATCTGACCCCGATACAGAAAAAATGACAGAATAGTGTGCAGGCAGGAATATGAATGAAGATATATTCAGCAAAATAAATTAAGAATTGATGGAGCAAAATGAATCTTATTGAAAAAATGTTAAGAAAGGAAAGGCTAAAATTGAAATTATGGATGAAAAGCTATCTTCGGTTTTATTCTATATAAAATTCCTTTCTAAATATTTTTGACTATTTTGTAAGTCTTCTTTTTTGTCTTTAGTTATTTTTCAGAATTTTTAATTGTTTTTATTTAAACATATCTCGTGGAGCTCTAGATAGTGAAGATATTTGGAAAAGCTCTAAACAAATGTACTAAAAACAAAAACAAAAATAAAAAATGTCAGGTCAAAGTTGACTATTGTTTTTCCTTTTTATCAACTTCTCATATAACCTTTTTTTTTCTTTACCTTTTAAAGTGTGTCTATACTTGATTTACCCAAAAAGGAAAAAAAGTGGTATATTTTTTTTTTTAAAGTAGACTATGACAATTTTCTTCATATATAATTTGTAATCTGACAAACTGATTTCATTTTCAGGTAACACAATCAAATGTCCCTCGCACGATATACATGACTCTGTTACTTGTATAATGGAATTAGTGATTTGTCAAGGATGTTCACACTTACATAGCTTAAAAGGTCCTCCATATTCTCTCCAATTCGGAAGTAGTTGTTCTTCTGACCACTTATGATTTCCAGAACTAATACACCAAAGCTAAAAACATCTGACTTGACTGAGAATTGGCCATGCATTGCATATTCCGGAGCCATGTAGCCACTGCAATCAATAATAAAATAGTATCAATAAAAGATTAATATGTTCAACAGTTCACCAAAGAACCTAGTTTGGCACCTTATTCAAAGGGAATTTGGCCAATTTATTAAGTGGGATTTTTTAAAGCTTTATCTGTGAAAGCACCAAAACAATTTGGAAATGAATAGTAAGAGTGATGTTGCAAGCAATCACTGGGCATTGGTAGGCTTCGAAACTTACTAGGTCCCCACGATTTTACTTGTATTCCCATGAGTTTCATCAAGCACAGATAATCTTGCCATGCCAAAATCTGATATTTTGGGATTCATATCTGCATCTAACAGAACGTTGCTAGCTTTGAGATCCCGATGGATGATCCTAAGTCGTGAATCCTCATGAAGATATACAAGTCCCCTAGCAACACCTCCTATGATCTTGTAGCGCCTCTCCCAAATCAAAAGTGCACGCTTGCTGCGGTCTACAAGTTTTTTATTCACATGGCATAATCAAAACTTACATGGCCGAAAAACGTAAAAATAAGAACATAAATGAAAAAAAATTGTTAGTCCCTCCATCCTCATGATTTGTCTATCTATTTTCATTGTTCTGCACTTATCAAAGAATCGTGTATATCTTTTACTTTGTTTTCTATTACATGTTTTGAAAACTTTATGCACAAAAATTAATACACGAGTCTTTCAATGCAATTGTTTGTTGATGACTTTCTAAAAAGACAAACAATTGGGATAGAAGAAGGACATATGATGAGATTGGCATGTGCATGAACTTAATTAGAAACTAAGGTCTATTATATTACTGCCATTGGTTAGCATAAAATTATAAAATATGCATATTATATACATGGGAAGACATTGACCCTCATTTTCTTTAGAAAATGAGATTAAAACTTAACCTAAATATTTTTTTTGGTATCTGAAAGTTGTTTTACTTAATTTGTATATGAAGGTTATAGCAACAATACCGAATATGAAGTGATCAAGGCTAGAGTTGGCCATGAATTCATAAATGAGAAGCCTTTCTGTGCCTTCCAAGCAAAAACCAAGGAGCCTAACCAAATTTCTGTGTTGAAGCCTAGCCACTAGTGTAGCCTCATTTTTGAATTCTAATTCTCCTTGTCCTGAATTCTTAGATAGCCTCTTCACAGCTATTTCTTGTCCATTCTGAAGCTTACCCTGAAAGTACGACACAACAGTTGTTAATAGTATCCAACCAATCTTGTCTGGAAGAAATTTTTGCATATACTCCTCATATGTGAATGTCCAAGAAACACGAATAGGGAAACGGATACGGAGACATTCAGACACGGATATAGACAAGTGACATTGTGATTCTAATTTTCCTTTTTTTGATAACCGAGATATCCGATTGGCTTTGTGATTACCCAAACCTAATGCCCCAAGTTATTGGTTCTGATGGGATTCGAACTCGTGACCTTGGGGGGCACGCAAGCCAGCCCCTTAGTCACCCTCTTTCTTTCCACTGAACCAACCCCTTGGGGTTATTGTGATTCTAAATTAATAGTGGTACGCCAGCAAAAAATAAAGAATCACATAGGTTTATATACTTTTAATTGCTATTAATAGGAATAGTGTAACCAAAAAATCCAAAACAAAAGGAAACCATTACTAACTTTAGCACAAAAGCTTAAACTAACATTGTTTTTAAAATTTCTTCATGATACATCTAAAAAAACAAATCACTAGGAACAAGTTAGAAGTTATATTTTTTAATGGGCTGAAATAAGTTTTTTTTAAAATAATGAATAGAGACCACATCGTGTTCTTATGTATGCAAGTTAAGGATGGCAACAGGGCGGATCAAGAGTGGATATTATTATTCTTGTTCTCAATCCCCGATCTCCGATTCCCGAACCTACATTGAATCTCCATCCTCTCTTTGATCTCCAAACGGAAATTGATTTTACCCTCCATTTCATTCCCATCCCATCCCATCCCAAAGGGGGAATGGAGATCTCTAAATAAAAAACGGAGATCCAAAAATAAATTAACAAAAAAAGTAAAATCTGCAATATAAAAAAAGGTACACTAGGAATTACGTAAAATTTGACAAAGTCTAAAAATCCTATATATTATATAATTTATAATAGCTATAGAGCAAACCTAAAAATTCTAAGTAATACGGGATGGGGGTGTGTTATGAAAACCCATCCCAATGAAGATTTTTTAAAAAATAATTGGACATGTCACTTGGTGTGCTTACACATTCTCACGTGTCCACTTTGTGTCAGTGTTTCCAACATGTCCAAAATGAATATGGCGATCGCCACATAAGTGTGTTGGTAGTTCATAAGTGAATGTTCAATTACCTTGTACACAACACCGAATCCACCTTGTCCAAGCTTATTGGCATCAGAGAAGTTATCTGTAGCAACTTTAATAGTATCAAAGTTGTACTGCAAGGATTCCACAGTGCTTATTCCACTCGCGGACTTACTTTCGACACTAGGCTTTGGCTTCCTTTGTTTCTTCTTCCTTAAATATATGCAGACGCAAACAATGAATGCTATTGCAGAACCGACAGTCAAAACAACAATAATAATAGTTTGAGTTGTATTGTCATCCTTTCCTGCAAAAAAAAAAAGACCCAGAAATTCGTTCTCGTTAAACCACTTTCAATGTGATAAATTCTAGAATTTTTCTCAAGGTTATAACAAAGTGAATGGAGATATTCAGTTTTTTAGATCAATGAATTGCAAAATGAAACTACCATGCATATCAAGTTTTTTCCTTTTTAACTCTAAGAGATTGTCTAAGTGAAGATCGGGATGAGCTGTAAATACAAACATTCTGAGATTGACTTTTGACACCTACATAACCTCGGTTATCAAAAAAAAAGGTTTTTCCCTTTTGGGATGCCCAAGGCAATCAGTACAATTATGTTCCAACAAATCAGGCATGCACTACATAAGCCCATATATAGTTTGGAAATCTGGACCGGTCACGTTTCCCGTCACAAACTTCTGAAGGATCCCACCAGACGCCGCTAGGCTAGAAAGTTGGTCCAACAAGGTTCTCATCGCCTAATTAAATTGATCCACACTCGATGCGTTTAGGCCGTTCCACATAAAAACATAACGATCAGTTGATTTTGTGCCATTAATGGACTTGTTCGAGTACCATACGATGGCCTTCTTGTTACTAGCACCTGTGCCACACACAATGCATTTGCAAACCCAATGTGCGTGATGATTTTTGTAGTTGTCACACAATTTTATTTTTGTTGGCAATTTTTTTTTGTACAATTTCAGGAATCGATTTTTTTGGAACAGTTTTTTTCGTAAATATCCCTTTGTTAATAGGATGGAGAAAATTTTTAAGGGTTGTTTTGAAAAGTAAAAATGTGACGGAGCTTTATTTTGAAGTTTATACCAACAAAGGTATTCCCTTTCTATTAGTATAGATAGATATAGGTACATAGAAGATTAGTGCAAGAAAAAACAATTCTGGAATAATAATCTAAAAAACTATTCTTAGAAGTTCTTAGATAAAATTATACGTTTCCGGAAAAAATAAACAAACTAAACAAAATTAATAGAAAGTAATGCAAATCGAGGCCCGTGATTCTTATGGTCTAGATAAAATGCGTCGCCTCAATGGAGTGCTTGAGGATTTGCTCAGCGTTCGTCTTCCAGGATATAATGGTCAAACTCCATATCGGTAGTACCTCTCGAAAACTGGCTGACGAACTAAATTGTGTCGTAATCTCTCTTGCGAAAAACGAAACTCAAAATTTTTTGAAGAAAATTCAAGAGGAAATGGTAGAAATCCATCGGGTTAACTCAACCTTGAAAATCGACTTGTAAGGTAAGAGTTGTCCTATGTTTATAAGCATAGAAAGGAGAACCAACATAGGTGATTTGAGATTCGCTAACACCCTCTCTCACGCGAAGCATGGATCGCAGATGTGAAGATGGCAGAGAGTTAAACCAGAGGATCTGAAGGCATAAAGGATGTAGCTTTGATACCATGTTAGAAACTCATGAGCCTAACTCAATATTGAAAACGGCGTCTAGTGGAGTTATTTATACATTCACGACAAGTATGAAGGCCAGCATCTCCTCTGCAAAGCACAAGGGCATTAACATTGTCAAGATGTTTGCCCAAGGAAGCACTGTAGAAGCTGTAGCTAATCGGTCCCAGAGTAAGTTAATTCCACAAGCCCCCAGGCTCGGGTAACTCCCGATGCGGGGCAACAAATTTTTCTTTTAGAAGATGTAGGAATCTTTATTTTGGGTTCATCATGTACTTCTTTTCCTTCTTGTAGTTTCCTGGGGTATGCTCCTTGTAAACTTGTATATTCACCTAGGCTCTTTTAATTTCACGTTGATTTATCAAAAAAATTTTTTAGCACAATGTGAGCAAGAAGAGGAGGTTTCTCCCTAAATCCATTTTCAGATCACAGTTTGATTCAGGAGATCAAAGTATGGTGCAAGAATAATGAATTAACGGGTTGAGCTCAAAAGTTGCTCTAGTACTCTTTTCTTTTTTTTCTTTTGGATAATCGAGGTATTCAGTCGGCTTGGGACCAAGCTGGGGTAAATTTTGGAGGAGTTCCCATCTAAATTAGAGATTAGCTCTCAGAGCCTTGGGTGGAAATGACTGGACAAACCCCCTCGGCGGCTCAAAGTATCAAGTTATCGAGTTTCGACCGCATGATGTCTGGGTTTACAGCTCATCCGCTCTACCATTCGGACAATCCTTTTGAGGTTAGTAGCTTGAGAACTTGTGATCTTATAATATCAATGGATATAGCACGGTGTAGGAAAAAGCTATGGTCAGATTGAGGGAAAAGAAGAAACTATCAGAGTATGAAGCATTCAAAAGTAATCTGCATTGGGAGCTATATATGACCAAATCAAATATTCAACTATGATTTTTCTTTTCTGTTTCTAGATGAGACACTCAAATTGGAAAATACTAGTCAAACTGCTGACTCACAGAACTTATTTATTAAAAAAAATGTTAAACTATTTCCTGATTAAGGAGAAAATTAGAAACATAATTCAATGCTATGTCAGTCAGGACCACCATACTTGCTGATACTACAAGAGCACTCCACAGAAAGAGCATGACCCTGTTTCCAATCCACGAATTTGACTACATCAAGAACGGATTTGACTATCTCTGTGATGTCCCGTCCCATATCGAAAATCTATATAGGTGATCCTGGATATATAAGGAGCCATGTAAAGTGCTATTAACAATTTAAATTTAAGCATTTTGGACCACGTGGCTGGACTCCAACAAATTATTGGGTTAGTGGTTTACATGAGGCATTACAATCTCTATTTCCAATCCACGAATCTAAAATCCACCTCTATTCCCGTTTCATTCCTTGAACGAAAAGTGAGCTACACCCTCTATTCCTGTCCCAAATGGGAATTAAGGATCCCCGCCTTGCCCGGCCCATTCATTCTATATAAAAATTAATCACAAATCTACAATTACAAAATCATACATAACATAACATAAAGTCTAAATTATATCAAACATCACATGACATGAAATCCATCTCATAAAATTGTTCCAATAATAAAACCGCTAATTTAAAATTAGAAACAAAGTTCAAACAAAATATGAAAATACCTCCGTTCGTTGTACCATTAGTTGATGGAGGAGGAGAAGGAGGAGAAGGAGGAGGAGGAGGGGGTGACGACGGTGGTGGAGGCGGAGCAGCACCAGCAGGAGATTCATAGAAGTTGGACGAATCATACTGAAAAATACAACTGGGAGTAATAATATTTACTCCTCTCTTTCTAGAACAACAACTCTGATAATATTCTACCGCTGTCCTGATACAAGTGGTACAATCAGCTGATGAAAGGCCAGGGAAACACTGCACAAGACCATATATAGAGTCCAAGGGAGCATACGAAATTTCACCAGTTGCGAACTTGCCAATGGAATAACCAGTGGTAACTCTAGTTACAAGGCTATCAACCAAACTACTCAACCCCTGATCAAATTTATCGACATTGGTGGTGATATTACTCTCAATCCACACGTATCTAGCTGGTTCGGTATCCATGATGCCGAAAAATGACTGGTTAGAGCTGCGGACGATACAGTGAGAGGAGGCTCCGAAATCGACAGTATCCTTTGAGTTAGGGCAAGTATTGATTATATGATGGGTTGCGGTACGGACGCAATCGTAACAACTTTGGTTTGTCAGGTCGCCTCTGCAGAGTGCGCTAGCGTAGATGGTGTCAGAGTCTAGTGCAAGGGAGGTGTTGTAGAATCTGCCATTGGCAGTGACGTTGGAGGCGAGAGAGGAAAGGATTCGGTTTCTATTTAGACCGTATGTGCTGTTTGTAGTGAAATTAACGGCGGAGTTTAGACATTGTTGAGCAGTGGGAAGGGGTAGGGTTGTGAGTATGTAGGAAAATAAGAGAAATATGATTGAAGACCCCATTAATTGAAGAGACTGCTCAAAAGTTGGCCTAGTATTTGTGATCTTATAACATTATCAATGGAGAAATATAGCATTCAAAGTCAGATTGAGGGAAAAGAAGACTATGAGAGTATGAAACATTCAAAGTCATCTGCAGAAAATGGGGGTCTTGCACTTTCCCTATCAGTGTCTGTTTCTGGATGAGACAGTCAAATTGGAAAATAATAAAGTTGTGTTCTGCCGTGTGATATAAGTAATAATTTTCAATGGTTTTAAAAAGTTTGATATTTAATTAGTTGATTGGGATGGAACTCGGAAATACTAATCAAACTGCTGACTCTCTCATATTTATTGAAAAAAAAATGTTAAATTATTTTCCCATTAAGGAGAGAAGAAAACATAATTCAGTGTTCTGTCATCGTCGGAACAACTGTACGTGCCGACACTACAAGAGCACGGAAAATTAGTTCCTTCTATCGGTAATTTCTTATTGAAATTAATAAGGTAATCGAAATGTAATGAATAGAGCTGTGAAAAAATCTCTAATGTTGAAAGGTTGAACGAATAGTTCCTTTTACCGGTAATTTCTTATGGAAATCTTTTTTTTTGGAAAATAAATCTTGTATTGTTCTATTTTAGAAAGAAGCTTCCGGTACTATAAGATGACATGTACATAACCGTGCAAGAAATAAAATAAATTAATAGTTAAAAATAAACTAATACATTTATAGAAAAATAAAATTGACAGAGAGAGATTTCATACTTTAGCTTTTGAACATAATTTTGTACTTTTAAATTTTTTTTCATTGAGACAAACTAATAAAATATAAAAAAATTTGATCAAAAAAAAATTAACTAAGGACAAAATATAATAATTTAGTAAAGTTGGGCCAAATAGAGCCAACAGATAACATTATCTATTGACTATTATATCTGCATTAGTCAAATTATAACACATTAAATAGATAATATTATATGTTGACTTGTTTTGAGTAAAATAATGAAAAATTATCAAAACTAACATATAATGTTATCTATTAAAAGAATGAAGATGTTATAACATTATAGTAATATTATCTGATAACATTAATAGATAGCTTAACTTTTATCTGTTGGTATGTGAGAACAGATAATCTATCTCTAAAAAAAAAAAAAAAATTAGAAGAGGTTTTTATGTTGGTTTAAAAATAGGAGATAACATTATCAAATTAATAACATTAACAGTTGACTGGAACTTTGTGTGTTGGTTTAGATGTTATATGATAATGTTGTTTGCTACATTAACTGATAATATTATCCAATAATGTTATATGATAATATTATGTGTTTGGTGCAAGGGTAATTTTGGAATTGCGTGCCAAAAGGACTTTTACCAATGAATCAATATTAGATGGATTAATTACATAATAAGTCTCTCACTTTAGTCTTTTGACTGGGAACCCTTACAAAAATTCATATGAAGTATTTTAGTTTTTATTCAAAAAATTCCTCCTTTTTAGCTTCATACACTCATTCTTTTTGTCCTTATTGTACAAAGTTAATAAAATATCATTCTATTAAACAATCTTTATTATTTTCTTGCGTTTAAATTACTATACTACTCTCACAATTAACTAAAAATAAATATTTTTTATTTGTTGTGTTTATTTAATTTTTTTGTATTTGTTATTTTTCTATCATTTTTATGGTTTATTTGTTACAAAATTTAAAAAGTATAAAATTATGTTGAAAAGCTAAAAGCAATTTACTAAAAATAAAAATAAGTCCAAAAACGATGTCTTCAGCTTATTTTTTGTGTTTTTTGGAATTATTTTTAGATTTTGGATATTTTATATATTTTTTAAAAATCTCTTGTTGAGACGAACTAATAACCATAAGGACAAAAAAATAATCAAACAATAATTCAATAATTACTACAACAAAGGAAAAGCTCTAACAAAAATCAAATTTAATTTTTTCGTTTCCTATCAATTTTTCGGTAGTTATTAGTTCGCCTTGATTTCAAAAAAATATAAAATGATATTTAAAAACTAAAAAATTCAAAAAACACACAAAAAAAGAAAAGAAGAAGCTCAAAACAGTTATTTTTTTAATTTTTTTACTGAATTATTTTAGCTTTTGAACATAATTTGATACTTTTTAATTTTATTTCATCGAGACAAACCAATAAACCATAAAAAATGATGCAGAAATAATAAATTCAAAAAACATTAAATAAAGACAACAAATAAAGATTATTACTTTTAGTTAATTGTAAGGGTAGTATAGTAATTTAAGCACAAAAGGAATAAAGATTATACAATAGAAGGGTATTTAAGTGATTTTGTGTAATAACGACAAAAAAAAAAACGCATAAGACCAAAAAAAGGGGTGTGAAAATCAATTTCCTTATTTTATAGTGAATTATCATATTTGTAAACGAAAGAGAAGATGAAGGACCCAACTTATGTGAAATCCATAGTCAGACTGCAAGAAATCAGTCCAATTATGGTGATGTATCAATCTCGGATAGACAAGTATACCGTTTTTATTATTGATACAGTACATAATAATATTGGTGTATTATGTGTTAAAAATAATATATATTTCTTAGATAACTTTTTTAACAAAAAAAATCATATTGAACATATAAAATAAATCACTAAATACAAAATAACATGATTTTAGTTTTTTGACCTGAAAAAAGAGAAATAATTTGGCAAATTCTATTGCTGTCCAACTTTGGAGAAAGAAAAAATGACTGACATCACTCTTTCGAACCTCTTTCGATCGTGCTGTCTAGATTTTATTCTAAAAAAAATACTAAAAATCCATCGTTGACTTGAAAAATTATTCAGTGATTAATCATGAACTCGAAATTTCTAAAATAAAATTTTGTCAATAAATTTCTTATTCAGCAATAAAATGATGTCAAAAAACTAAAAAATATTCAGAAAACACAAAAAATAAGCTCAAAATAATATTTTTTAATAATTATTTTTATTTTTTAAACATAATTTTATACTTTCTTGAGGCGAACCAATAAATTATAAAAAGACGACGCAAAATAACAAATACAAAAAAAAAATGAATAAAAAAAGCTTATTTAGTTTTAGTTGATTGTATGAATAATAGAATAATTTAAACACATGAGAAGTAAAGATTATATAGTAAAAAAGTATTTCAGTAACTTTATACAATAATAACAAAAATATATATATGAGACTAAAATAAGTGCGTGAATATCACTTACCTTTTTAAAATTGAGTTGTGGAAACAATTAATTGGGCAAAAGGACAGGAATATATATATATATATATATATATATATATATATATATATATATATATATATATATATATATATATATATGAAAATGACACTGATTAGCGTACCGTGAGGATTGGTTTCATCTTCAAAGTCGGCTCCGGCCAGAAGGACATCAACGTACCGTGAGGACTGGTTTCATGTCACGCGTAAAGACAAAAACAGAAAGTCTAGGAACTGAGAGTGTCATGTTTGGCCTCTCTTTTAGATATGATGTTTTGCTCTTTGTTCTTTTATCTTTGTACTTCTTTCAAAGATAAATGAAGTTTATTCTTTGCCGTTCAAAAAAAAAAAGAATGGGTTTCCCAGAAATGGATCCCACCACTACTTTATTTCCCTGCAAGTTTATTCTTTATTTATAATTCTTATTGTTCTTTTTTTCTTCTACTCCTCCATAGTCCATACATATAAAAAGCCAAACCTTGCCTTTTCTATTTGAGAAAGACGTGACTTATGTTGTCAATGTGAAGAAAAAACTCATTTGAAATTTGTGGATCCATTAAATTAAAGGAAGAACGAAATAGGCAGTCTTTAACAATTATGCTCCTCCATTTTGTATTGTAGATTGTTGAAAAATGCAGGAGCCGTTCAATTTTTAAAACAAATGCGTTTTTTTAAATAGATTTTGCTAGTTGTGTTTCATTTACGTTATGTACAAGCATGCATGGTGTACAAGACAGATTATGTGCTCTAACATGTTTTCTAACCTTTTTTTTTGTGGGCAAACATGTTGTATAAAATATATTTTTCTTCATATTTTTTTGACTTTTGTTGGATGGGGGAAAAAAAAAAAGATCAATGCTCTTGCATGTTTTTGTAAATGTGAGCTGGCTGTTGATACGTGGTCTTCTTAGTCCATCTTTGCTCGTTAAGTAAATGAGTTTAGTTCGGCTCGTACTCCCACAGTTTCTTTTTTTTTTCCTGCCGATAACTTTGAATGCTTCATTACCAACTTGGATACAAATATTAGCCAATTAATAACCCAAGGATTCAAGGTGAAGGTTCACTCCGGTATGAACACTAGTTTTTGGCATCATGCATGGTTGGAGGAAAAACCACTACAGGAAGTATATCCTAGGCTATACTTACTGTCCACTCAGAAGGGGGGCTCAATTCGGGACATACTGAGACAGGACTCAAGGATCATGCCCAACTCTATGGTCTTCAGGAGAAACTTATTCACGTGGGAAGAAGAACAATTCAAGGAATTAACAGCTAAGATACAAAATTTCACATTCTCAGAATATAATTTTATTCCAGATGAAATGCAATGGAAGTGGAATAAGGAGAATGTTTATACAGTAAAATCCATGTACAAAAAGTGGGAAGAATACACCTTGAACCCTGACCAGGTGCTGGAATCCATCTGGAGAGGCATCAGCCCAGCGAAAGCGGAAATCTTTGTGTGGCTGGCGGCGATGCAAAGAATCCCCTCAAAATCACTCCTGGCTTCAAAATCGATCATCAGTCTGTCCCAAGCGGTGTGCGGTCAATGCAATGCGGCGGTCGAAACAACAAATAACATCCGGAAAGATCATTAGTATCCAAAATTTTTAAAAATACCCTTAGACTATTAATTTCATTTATTTAGTCCTTAAATTATCTATTCGGACTTTATTTAGTTCAATAAATAACATCCGTCTAAGATTCATTAGGAACTGTAAGGAAGGAGGCTTAATTGCAATTTCAGTCCGTTAGGGATGGAGATGGGGCCCCTGTAGTGAGGGGCTCACTACACGGCTGTAGTGAGATCACCCGGCTGTCCATTTCGGCAACGGACGATTCAGATTCAAATTAATATTTATTATAACCGTCCGTCGCCGAAATAGACGGCCGAGTGATCTCACTACAGCCGTGTAGTGAACCCCTCACTACAGGCCCCTCAATTCCGTTAGGGATGGACTTAAGTGCAATTCTAGTCTATTTACCTTGAAATAAAGGTAAACAGAAAAATTATTTTGAAATCGCCGTAGCACCTTAGAGAATTATTTTGGAATCCCATTTAACTTTACTGATCCCAAATATTCACCATGCATAGCATCGAGCCTACAGATAAAATAGTTGGGAGAACATCTCCAACAACTACGTAAACCATCAGTCATAGTTATACAGGACAAAAATCTTACTTTAAATGGGACCCCCTTAAGTAAATGGTGGGATTAATCTTCCGAAAACTAGTCAACATTAGGTGTGAGGTAATCCCAAAACCAGTTGGACGGTTTTCAAAAAAAAAAAAGAACTAAAATGTCAAAAAAAAAACAATAAATAATTAAAATAAGAGTAAAGGATAAATGAGTAATGGGCTAATTAAGAAAATACGAGGCGAGAGCAGGGCGTGAATCAGGAACGGAATAATCATCCTTGAATCCTATTTGTAATCCGAATTGTTTTTCATACTCATTCTTGAATTCTACTCAATCTCCGAAAAAAACAACTTGAATATCCGATCTATTCCGAACAAAAAACTAAACAGAGGTGGTTGGGTTGAGAGAAATTGACATCCCTAACGTTTGAGGCTTGTATCTTAATAATGCAGGTTTTGGTCAAGAATGCAGTACATCATCAATAAGCTCAAAGTGGACCAAGAACGGAAATGTAGTGGAAGGATTGCTACAATGGGATGTTATGATCAGCAACAATATCGAGAATGACTTAATCTAAACAACTTTTAATAAATACTGATGGGAACAGTAAGAGATCTAACCCCTTTGATGTCCCATATAAAGTCTTCTATGGCTACCCATTTGAGAGAGAATTTTCCTTTACTCCATGTCCCCATCCTGGTAAAGTCCCAGATATAAAGTCTTTGATGTCTTTCTCTGTTGTTCTTATCACATGTGATTACAAAAAAATGTCATTCTTTAGATACAATCGTTGTTTTTTAGCGGATTTTTTTGAATTTTTTTTGCACCAATAGTTTGGGCCAAAGCCCATGCTACCTAAGTCCTTCCATATCCACAAAAGTGGGGTGCCCCTTGGAACCTAAACCCTTAACCAATGTTAAGCTATATAAGCCACTTGAAAGTTTCATATTTTTTCTATGTGGGACTAATATCATTTTCACTCAAAATTACCAATCTTTGGAGCCTACTTTAGATTCAATTTTTAATTCACATATAAATAGTTTTGTCCAACCAAATATACAATCTTAAGTTCCATGTGTATGTAAACACATTGCCACTTAGATTCACACATAAAAATATGTGGAATTCATTTATATTTTAGCTTAAACTTAGCTAAAATTATGTTCTCCCAAACCATTCCTCTTGAATTTACTTGTTTTCTAATCGATTGCTTATCAGATGAATTCCAATAGCACTGATTTAACAGATAAATGCATTTTTTTAAGAGTTGATGTCATTTTCTTTTGACAAATCTTTTGTTGGAGACCATGAGAAGTACAGCAGTACTAGGTGAAGGGGGAGCTGTAGTGCACTTGCTGCACTACAACCTATAAGGCACCAAAACGACGTCGTTTTGGTGTCCAAAATTTTAAAAAATCATGAACCCCAAAGCGACGTCATTTTAAGGTTTAGAGTAAAAAATAGAATTTCTGATGAGTTCTTTTCTTTCTTCGTTGCTTGCTAGGGTATTTCCCCTTCGGCAACAGCCCTTCGTTTGCACCCTTAACTTGAGCCCCAATTACCATCGCTCATCACCAGACTTGCCTCGCCAATATTCAATCCCGTTTTGTCCCTCGAGCGATTCCCTCCAGATGTTGGAGATGGTGTATTGTACGGCAAGATCGGAGGTAAAGAAATCCAGGGGCAATGCGAGGGCAAAGGCCTGGGGCTGAGATAATGCTACCTAAGAGACCATTCACTCCATTTTGACTAGCCACAGGAGCAGCTGAAAAATGGGGTAATCCCAGATACAAGGTGAAGCAACTCCTCAAAAAGTTGAGTTACAGCTTCCTGGTTGTGTCTGAAAATGGAGCGAGAACAAGATACGACAATGAAGTCATGCCAGCACCGCACCTTCTGGGCCCAGCCCTTCGCTCTCACCTTTATCTTATCTCCATCTTCAGCCCCTTTTTGTCTTTTTTGTATCTAATTTTTGCTTGAATTAGTGCTCTTGACAGAGTTTTTTTTTGTAAATGATTGGCTTCAAATTTGAGATATCTGAGGTTCTAACTATGAATTTGTGATAAAAACATTCTTTTTAATTTCTGGGGTTTCCATCACAGAGGTTGATCAAATTCTGTTCTTGTTTTATTTTTCTTCCAAATGATTTCTATTTTTTCTTTAATTTAGTATTTGGTATATTGAAATTTAACTCGGGCTAAACTCAATTGAGTATGAAACTCTTTTTCATAGGGTTTTCAATGGTTGGTTCATGAATGTTACAAATGGAATAATGATCTATCACTTTCATATATTTGCATCAGTAAGCTTCTGAATTGTGGATTTGGAAATGATGGAAGTATGTTTAGAACTCCTAGTTATATGATAATGCTTATGGTTATATGTATTATAATCTTATGCATACCATAATTGAGGTGAAAGGTATCATGTGTTTGTTCTAGTAAAAATGATAAGCAGACTCATCATGCTTGCTCATTGGTTGGCCTGTCCCTATAGAGAAACTGGCTGAGACATTTTCTGGTTGCTACAACTTTGCTACTTTATGTTCTGGAAAATCTATCAACTTTGAGGACCTGCTATTGGTGAATTGGTTTGAAGTGTTTCCTAGCTGCTCAATGCTGAATTGGTTGTTGAAGTTTCTGCTGATATTGAGGCCAAAGGTTGCTAGTTTGTTTGTCAATGACTATCGTTGAATTGGTCCAGTAGCAACTCATTGGTGAATTGGTTTGAAGTGTTTCCTAGCTGCTCAATGCTGAATTGGTTGTTGAAGTTTCTGCTGATATTGAGGCCAAAGGTTGCTAGTTTGTTTGTCAATGACTGTCGTTGAATTGGTCCAGTAGCAACTCAGATTGGGGTGAATTCATCGGCCAATGGAATGCCAAACTAGAATTGGTATAGCAACAACTTATATATATATATTAAGTGATAGTGTTGATTCCCACATTTGTTATGGGATTCATTCTCTGTAGGTGTACACATTGTATTTTTTTTTTTTTAAAGATATTGCAGTTAGTGCTTAAGGATATTGGAGTTGGTTTCTCAGGTTGTGATACATTGTATTTTTTTCTTCGTTTTATGATGTAAATAATTGTTCCATGATGTAAAAGTGGCTTGCGCAGAAATAAAATGGTCATTTTTTTCTGTTTGTTTTGAAATCTTACCAATCTTTGATGAGAAGTGTCTACACTAAATTTTTGCAATTTTCTTTGCTAATTGTGGGCATCACTGTGATAGCATACATGTCATGAAGTGGCCATCTGATTTATTCACTTGAGATGCTAAAGAAGTTGGACATGTCTGCATCTGTTGCTTTATATTGGGGCTTTGAGTGTGGTCTGTTTTTAGGGAGTTCTAATGCTTCAAATTTTGCTGAACTCAGTAGCAGGCTGCCATGCCTGGGCTGTGAGGGTTGCTACAGATTTTCCACATGAAAATATGATAAAGTAGAATCATTTCATTAAGATTTCAATTCTAACAATCATTTCAAGTCTAGAAGAAGTTCCAATTCTGCAAGCCCATTTTCATCTATTGCACAAAAAAGAGTATGTTCCCAACGATAACAGCAGATGTAGTGCAAATGTTTAACAAGTGCTTAGCCTGTAAAAGAAAAATATTTATCAGACAATGTACAAATTTTCCATTGAATGACAGCAATGTGCATAACTTGTAGAAGAAGACCATTTATTAGACAATGTGCAGATTTTCTATTGCATGACAGCAATGTGCAGAATCGACTTTCCAAAAAAGACAAACCATTCAACATGAAAAGTAGTGAATTGGTCCCCACCAAACAAGACAAACCATTCAACATAACCAAACAAGACAAACCATTCAACTTGCAAAGACAAACCATTCAACTTGAAAAGTAGTGACAAACAATTCAACATGAAATGTTATGAATTGGTCCCCACCAAACAAGACAAGCCATTCAACATGAAAAGTAGTGAATTGGTCCCCACCAAACAAGCCAAACCATTCAACATGAAAGTAAATTGGTCCCCACCAAACCATTGATTGATTTATAACACATTAATCAATTCATCCAACATACAAAAGAATAAATTGGTCTCCACCAAACAACATCAATGTCTCAAAATAAAAAGAATGTCATGTAGATTCCCAATCAACATCAAACAAAATTCCTCTCCTCTTTGATCAAGACTATCCTCATATTACCCTATTTTTGTTGAGATTCTTTCAAATAATTCAAAAATTGATGTAAAGAATCATCCAAGAAGAATAAATCTGCTCCCACTGAAGAGTAACTCGTTGGATCAAAGGACATTCCTAAACAAAAAATAGGTACTCTATGTGGTCATACAGAACCTCAACATCCTAATTCATACAAAAGATTGATAAGTACTCTTAGAAGAACCACAAGTCTATGAAAGAAGTTTAGCACAAGGTAATTAAATAATAATTAGACTTCAGTGAGACGGGTTGATTGTGCCACAACTTTCTTCCTCTTTCTACTTTTCTCACACCAAGGTTTTAATCTTTTTCCACCCCTACGTAAGCCATTTTTTTTCTTCAAACTTTTAACTTGTGCAAATTGAGGATCAATTTTTTTTACTTCTTTATCTTCCACTTCGATTGAGCCTCCCACCCCGAGGAGCATATTGGCCACTTGTGTACCCATGTCTTCCCTATTCTCTTTCACATACTGATATGCTTCTCATGTTCAGATGCCCAAGTTGCTACCTTCACCATCATAGGACCAAGTATTCTAAAGTATACTGCTTTTGCCAATTTAGGATCATGGTCATCCACTATAACTTTGTTTTCTTCCAATTTACAATCCTTTGCATTTAACCGCCATCTTCCAAGTACATAACATTTGGGAATTTCCATGACACTCATTCGGTTAAGCCCTTTGATTGCATGGTCACATAGAATTCTAAAATTTTCAAACTTTCGACAACTACAACAAATATCGTGGCAAATATTATTACCAAACTCATCTAATTCAATATTACCCCTCACCACATACTCTAAATCCTCTCCATACAAAGTAATTACACAATCAAATTTCCCATCTAACTCATGGCATTGTTTTACCTTACAACAAAGGGAGGTGTCAACCTCATCGTGAAATAAGTCAAATAGAGGAGGGGTGTATAATTATGCAACTTGAATTAACATGGGGCACTTTTTTAACTTCGATATTGGTAACTTTTCTCTAGAACTGTATATGAATTTTGCCTCCTCGTATCGCTTTTCGATAACTATTGTATCAAATTGTGTAACGAATTGAACAATATCAAGATTGGATTTCAAAGACTTCTTTAATCTCGCATTTAAGCTCTCACTAAGTTGGGTGCCCCGCATTCCTATAGTGAATGAACACTTCATATATACATGCGCCCACTTCTCCCTAATTTCCCATGTCTTCTTCATCCACATATTATCATGCAAGTTGTACTTATTGATCAAAATATCCCAAGCTTCAATTAACTCCTTTTCGCCCTCATACCCAAAAATGCAAGTGTTAAACTCCTTACCGAAGTTTGAATCACCTTTAAACAAGTGGCCCAAATGCTTTAAAGAATTTTGATGGAGGTGGAATGTGCACAATCCGTGAGAAATAGTAGGCATGACAGTCGAAATTGCCTTCACCATTGCAGCATCTTGGTCTGTGAAAATGGTGACAGGCTTTTTTCCTGACATGACATGCAAGAATGTGTTAAATAACCACTCAAATGATTCCATAGTTTCATCATATAATAGTGCCACTCCAAAAATTGTCGTCATTCTGAAATGGTTAAATCCAGTGAAAAGACCAAATGGTCGATACTCTTTATTCGTTTGGAATGTCGTGTCAAAAGATATGGCATCTCCAAAAAGTTTATAATCTGAAATCATCTCATGGTCAGCCCAAAATATATTCGTTATCATCTCATCAACATCAATTTGCACCGCATAGTAAAAGTACGGATTTTCTGAAGCTTGCTTTTGAAAATAATCCAACAAAGCCCCGGCTTCACCATATTCTAAGTTTCTTTGTCTTCTTGCACGTAAATAATTTTTTTGATCTTCGCGTGTGAACCCTAAGAATTCTCTCCCCCCTGCTTGCGCACTAAGGAGATCATGTGATGCCTTAAGGGATAAACCACTATCAGCACTATGTCCACATTTATAGCTTGAGCCTCATGTAAAGTTCTTTGGGATCTCATCATATGGGCACATTGTGCAAGGTGTAGAGGGGGATTGTGTTTTTCTTCAAACTTTTTCACAATCCATGTCGACGTTTTTCGATTTAAAGAAATATACATGCATGCTTCACATTTAGTTCTTGTCATCTTTCGAGGTTGTTCAACTACTAAGCGTCGTTTGTCTTTTTCCTTTTCTCCTTCCTTACTACAAACAAATTTTCGACTAATCAAAATATCATCTTTTCTACTTTTCACACCATAACTTTTTCTTATGCTAAATCCCGCAATCCTTCCATATTCATTGTAAAATTCATACGCTGCTTCTTCGGATTCAAACTCCATTGTACGTAAGACACGGGGTGTACTCTTTGAACAAACTCATATTTTCTTTCACATTCTTCTCGTGACCACCATCTCCCATCCTAATAAAAAAAAATAGGAATATATTATCTCAATCAAAATATTATATCAAGAAGGTTACAATAAACCAATCTTCTTTAATATCTCAATCGAAAGCCAACTTCCACACAACCAAACAAAAAAGGCTACTGCTTGGTACAAGCACAGGATAATCACATAACTTTCCCACCTAAAAGTTGATTTCATCCCTTTGAATCAACTTAACCAAGCAAAAGCTTCAAAAACACAAAATACAAAATAAAAAGAGATAAAATTTGGTGAGATTTAAAGATTTGTGTGGCTCCTTCGGCCGTGAGCGGAGGCTGAATCATAGAGGAAATCGTGCTTGAACAAATGATCAGTTGAAGGTCTGATATGCTGCTAAGGAGAAAACAAACCCTAACAGGGGAACCCAGTTGGCGCGAAAAACTTGATTCACGAAGTTGGAGTTTTAATTTTTAAACCTAAAAACGACGTCGTTTTTTAAGTTCCTGATTTTTTAAGTTCTGGGCACCAAAACGACGTCGTTTTGCTGCCCTATGCTGCACTACAGCTCCCCCGTGTCCGCTAGTCCCTAGGAACGTGAAAACCAAAGAGAAGGAGGGATTGTTAATGTGTCATCAGAGGGTCATCGGCTTACATATGTTTCGGGAAGGAATTTATTTTAATAAAATCAATGACTAATCTAGGTTTCGGTTCACTTTTTTATCCTTGATCTTGGTTCGGATTATTGATTTTTTACTTTTGAAACACAATATTCTTTGTATTTGAATTATGGTAGCTTAATTAGTTGCCACTGAAAATTCCAGGAGGAAAGAATACTTGACCTTCCTTGGCTAGAGCCGGCCCCCATGTATTCTATAAATAAAGAGAAGCTCTGTTGCACTCACTGTGGCAAAAGGAGGCACAATGAAAATGCATGGAATCCAACTGGGTTGACACCCATCAAGGGCGGAAGCATAGTGTGGGCCTAGGTGAAACTTTTTTTTTTTTCCCCTTTTTTATATGTAGAATTTTGTTTCAATTAATTTTAGCCCCCTATTATTTACATTCCAATACATTTTTTAGTCCGATTCATTTTTAGCTCAGGGCAAGTTTAATTGGAAATAGTTGTGTCTCCAGACTGATTTTTTAATTCATCAAAACCATTCTATAGAAAACGAATGACTTGATTTAATTTTGAGAAATCATCCTAAGAAAATTTCTCTCATATTTCGGCCCCTTGAGTTCATCTTTGTACTGAATTAATTTAAATGTTTTCTTGGTCTATATTAATGCTTTGGTTCCTGTCTGGTTGCAGGCTTGATGAATATGTTTGGGAAGTTTTTGGTGAAAACCTGTCCACAGGTCAGTTAGGCCTCTCTTATGTAAGATGTGTAAGTTTTATTTTATGGTGTTAAATAAATAACAACCTACTTTTATGTTAGGATCTTAAACTATCACGATCTCACACTTAAAATGTTATGCGTAAATAAAATAATTAATAACAACGTACCTGGATCCATAAAGACGATCAACATATTCAAATCTATCCGTGTAGAACTTGAACGCCTCAATAATTAACAATAGCATCTATGATTTTACAAAGAGCATTAAGCCCTAGGTAGAAGACATGTTTCTCTAACTTACCTTATTTTCTAGCAATCAGTCACACTTTATTTGATAGAAGACCAGATGCACTTTTATAGGTGGAGAGAGGACTAGTTTCCTAATTAAACTGTAATTTGTAATTTCTACTTCTCAGCAAAGTAGAACTCTTATTAGAAACTGTCTATTGACCAATCAAATAAAGATAAGGGCCTAAAGATATGGAGTCCTATTGAATCTCTAATTATATATGTGACACATATAATAAGCCGGCTAATTTATCAACTAATTAATAAAAATTAGTCTTACAAGATGCAGAACAAATTTTCTTGAGCCCTCTGCCGCTGTGGCAGGATTCTCTATTAGCAAGCGAAACTATGCACTACTTAGAACGTACCTCTTTTTGTTGATCTCGAGCTTTATTTATAGACTTTCTCTTTACTCCTAATTCTCTTAGGACTCTAATTGGAGTGAAGTGTCTTCTGATTGGCCACTAATGAGATAACTCTCTGTCTAGTAGTTATCTTCTATCATTAGAGTTTCATTCAATTAATACTTCACGTATTAATTAAATTGGCCGTGGATTTCTCATCCATATCTGTTTGAACCGAATGCCGACTTATCCGGGATTCTATCTTATCTTGGAGAAACGGTTGCTGATTGCCTTTCTCTGACTGTCCGTAATTCGGGCCGACCTTATCTGTTCGGCAAGACATGGATCCGCCTTTCTTAGGTTGGCACCGCTTAATACTTGGTTCTGTTATCCTGATTTGTGTATGGTCGGCACTCCTCGTGTCGGCCCCTCTCTCACGTGATCGGCACGTGCTTCTGGATATGTTATCCGGTCTCGGCCGAACTCCGTACTTACTCGGGGGGTTAAATGTATTTTTTCAATTATATTTTACCATCGTCAATTGCCCCCTAGCTTCGGCTGCTTCGAACCGACCTGGCGGAGTAGTCGAGGCTATATAGCGCACTCATGATGTGTTCTGTATCGATCTCAGGGGACTTTCATCCGTATCTGGTCCATTCTGAGGCGTGTTCTGTCTCATAATAAATGCGATGTGACCGTTTGCTTGCGTCTTTAATGAAAAACGCACTTTTTCGCGCGTGCCTGACGCGTCGCTTCAATACCACACCTGCGATTCATTGATTGGTCCAGGGGTAAAGAATCTGACGGTTGGGGATTTCTAACGTACGGCGTAACAAATTCTTCCGCCCAAAATCCTATAAATGGACAACTTCTTTTTTCATTTCTCTTTTCTTGTTCCTTCGCTACTGTTCCACCATCTTCTGTAAGTCGTCCCCTGTAGAACTCGTCTGTTTTTCTTTCCTGTTTGTGTTTCTTCCCTGCTCATCCTCTGAGTATGGGAATTTTTCGTAAGCATTTCGCCTCTCCGGCGCGCATAGCAGAGTTCCGTAGGCATTATAACATCCCAGACGACGTAGTGGTAGAAATCAATAGGCCTGAGACTCATCCTGAGATTCGGGATGAGGACTCCATCCATATCCCTCTAATGGCCATCACTGAGGGTGGGGTTAGGTTCCCTCTCCACCCTTTGCTCCGTAGGGTTCTGTCCTGGTATCGGCTGAACCCTATGCAAATCTCCATAAACACATACCATATCATCATGGGCACAGTTTGTTTGAACGAACTGTGCAATACGAATTTAGGTCTCTGGGACATAAATTACAACTATGATATGGTCTATAACAAAGACGAAAAATGGTATCTTAAATCCCGTAGAGGCCGAGAGAAGATAGTGACGCATCTCGTTGACTCGAATAGGGGGAATGACGACGATTTCCTGATCGTCTCGAAAAATTGGGAGTTTTCTCCTGATGAACCCGAGCACACACGGATCCCAGTCCCCCGCAGTTTCGGGCAACCCCGTTAGTCCCCTTTTTCCTTTGTTTCTGATTTCTAATTTTTGTCGATCTAAAGCATCTAACAATTTTTGTCTGTTTCTGTGCAGCTGCTAACGCAAACCGTGGTCGGCAACTGGTTGTTACAAACCCCGAAGACCTGAAGAAAGTACTGCGCTACAAGGGCGTTGAAGGGCAGGTCAAGCCAAGATCTGCCGAAGTACTGCTGCGGTATAACCCGACCTACAAGGGTTATATCAAAGACAGAGCCTACGTCGCCGAGGCGGTAGTGAGGATTCCATAGTTGCTGTCCCCGAAGGCATTCCTCTTCCATACCTCAGGGAGCCGCACCGTGTGACCGTTGTTGCAGTAGCCGACTCCCCGAACTCTTCATTTTCGTCATCATCCGCTGATCGGACGCAGTCTCCACCTCAGATTGCTTGGAATACTGAGGACGAAGAGGAAATAGACGCCGAGATCATGTCGCGGAACCCAAATATGCCAAATCTGAAGGAGCTAATGAAGCAAAAAGCTAAGGCTGCTGTCGATGCGAAGAAGAAGCCGACCCCACTTGAGGCGAAGAAACCTTCTGGGGTGACTCTGGCTAAAAGGAAGCCCGAAGAGGGTGAGAGCCTGCCGAGTCTCAGCCCCACTGAAGTCGACAATGCCCCAGCCGACTCCAAATGAAGGAGGCTGGTGAAGGCACATGACGCTGGTCCTTCCAAGGCGAAGGGAAAAACAAAGGTCTCCAAGAAGGCTGAAACTTGGGCTTCGCCGTTGCTGATAGACGGTGTCACCCCCATCACGGCTGCCGACACGGCTGGAGATCTGGGGACTGCCACGGCTCTTGCCGGGGCCCTGATGCTGCCAAGGGACATTGAGCCCTATTCTGGCTCCGAAGATCATGTCATGCTTCGGACAGTGATCGCGCATAACATTTTTGTAAGTCTCTCATTTTGGTAAGTGTCTTTTGTGAATTATACTGTTTCTGTTCTAACACTGCCTTTGATGATGCAGGCGATCCAGAAAACCATGCTCTGTCTCGGGCAGAGCTAAGAGCGGGAGGCAAAGCTGAATACTGCCGAAGCCGAAGTAAGAGAATTCAAGCTGAAATTCTCCACTACTCAGGACGAGGCTGACGGCTACAAGAAGAAAGCCTATGAGATAGCCAAGAAGGCTGAATTCTTCGACCATCTCCTGACCGAGGAGAAGAAGAAAACTGCCGAGCTGACTGCCGAGCTGTCGGCTCTGAAGATCAAGCATGCCGAGGAGATGGCCGAGGCAAAGAGCAAGGCTCACCAGCTCGGCATGGATGAGGCAGCCGAAGACTTCCTCAACAACCAGATTCCTGACCTGCAAGAGGAATTTCTGGCCACTGGGTGGAAGGCTGCACTGAAGGCTTGCAACATCGCTGCTGACTCGTCCTTATTCATGGAGATTCCTCACTCCTCTAAACTAGGCGAGGAAGAGGCACCTAACCTCGAGGCCGAGCTCCTTGAAGGCGGCGTCACCGATTCTGAAGGCAGCGTCACCGATCTGACTGCCGATGACCAGGAAGACACTGGTGTCGGAGAGTCTGTTGCAGAGGAAGGCCGAGTCCAGGAGGACCTTGTTGACATCGTCTGAAGGATGTCTTTTCTTTTACACATTTCTGAGTAAGTAGTAGTAACAAGTTTCTAGTATTCATTTTTGCTCCTTGTCTTTGTAAGTCGCACATGAATGAATACAATTCAACCCTTTTGTCGGCAACTCTTGTCTTTATACTTGCTTGGTATTCTTGTCTTGAATGAAGTTGATGATCACTGCTCTGAAACATTTCTCTTAACTTATAATTAAACATGAACTTTTCTCAAGTATGCTCGGTTGTTCAATCTTTCCTCCAGAGTTGAACTGTCTCAGACTTTTCTCAAGTCTGCTCGGATGTTTAACCTATAGTTTAAGATTTAAACACATACCTTTCTCAAGTATGTTCGGGAGTTTAAACTTTTCCTAAGTGTTGAACTTCTCTAAGACCTTTCTCAAGTCTGTTCGGCTGTTTAACCTATAATTAGGCTTAAACACATACTTTTCTCAAGTATGTCCTGGAGTTCAAACTTTCTCTAAGTGTTGAACTTTCTCAGACTTTTCTCAAGTCTGTTCGGCTGTTTAACCTGTAGTTTAGGATTAAACACATATTTTTCAAACTTTTCTCAAGTGTTGAACTTTCTCAGACTTTTCTCAAGTCCGTTCGGCTGTTTATCTCAAGTGTTAAACACATAGCTTTGGCTGTTGATCTTGCCAAAGCTAACTCTGTCTTTGAACGATTGAATACAGAAACCAAGAGCTTAGATGACATTCTTGGTATGCAAAGACCTACTAGCAATAGGGCCGGTCTCGGTTTTGTTACTAGCTCTTTTGATAAACCGTATATGACTAAGCAAAAGAAAATGACGAATCAAATGAATCATCAAAACGATTACATCAGAAATAACCAGAATGAAGGGAAATACAAAAGTATAAGAAAACAAGTCAGCACTAAACGATTCATTCCTGTGTGTCATCACTGCCACTTGTCTGGTCACATTCGTTCTAACTGCTTTGACATATACGGCTTCGCTCGTAAGTTTCAATATCATAAAAATACTGCAACTTATCTGAAAAATAAATGGAGTACTGTGTCAAATCGTTTAAACCGTCATGATAACTCTCGATTCATATGGATTAAGAAAAATGAACTATCTTGCCAAGTCGCGCACACAGTTTTGAAAACAAAAAACACTCATATGTGGTATCTTAACAGTGGATGTTCTCGACATATGTCCGGTGATAAATTTGTTTTTGATAAAATCAAAAAATATGATGGAGGGGTCGTTACTTTTGGAGATAGAAATACTTCTCGCGTCGTAGGACAAGGAATTGTTAGTACTTTTGGGTCACTGCTGTTAGAAAATGTTTTATATGTTGATGGTCTTAAAGCAAATCTTATCAGCATAAGTCAGATGTGTGACTCTAATCATGAAGTAAAATTTTCTAGACATGACTGTTACATTTGTGATGATAAGGGAAATGAAATAATTCATGGCAAGTGTACTTCTGATAATTGTTATGGGATTATTCCTAGTAATGAAGTGGTTTACAAATCCAGTATACTCTCTGACACTGAACTTTGGCATCAACGTCTAGGACACATCAACTATAAAGATCTACCTGTCCTGACTAGATAAGAATTGATTCGTGGTGTACCTAAGTTAGAAAATCTTGAGAACCAAATATGTGGACCTTGCCAGTTAGAGAAGCAAATTAGAACTCCGCACAAAAAGATAACGAGCAATCTGACAAACAAACCTCTTGAACTACTACATATGGACCTCATGGGACCTTCCAAAATAGAAAGCATAGGTGGTAAACGATACATTTTCGTTATTGTCGATGATTTTACTAGATTTACTTGGGTGAGATTTCTTAAGGAAAAATCTGAAACCTTACCTATATTCAAATCTCTTGTCAAAAAATTACAAAACGAGAAAAATGCCAAAATAGGATGTGTTGTTCGGATCCGTTCCGATCATGGAAGGAAATTTGAAACTATGGAGTTTGCTGTATTCTGTGATGAACTTGGCATTGGCCATGAATTTTCAGCTCCTAAGACACCTCAACAAAATGGAATTGTTGAGAGAAAATTCAAGAAATGGCTCGAGTTATGCTTCATGCAAAACATGTTTCTCTGAAATTTTGGGCAGAAGCTGTCTTTACTACATGTTATACTATTAATTGTGTTTATCTTCGTCGTCGCACTAAACACACTCCCTATGAATTATGGAAAGGTAGAAAACTTGATGTTAAATACTTCAAAATTTTTGGTAGTAAATGTTATGTCATGCGAGATCGAGAATATCTAGGCAAGTTCGACTCTCGCAGTGATGAAGGAATATTTCTTGGATACGCTACGGATAGTAGAGCCTTCCGTGTATATAATAAACGAACTCGGACCGTTATGGAATCTATAAATGTGATTGTCGATGAAAAATATGTTAGTGAAGAACCTTATACTACTAATGAACTGTTGGATCAAGTGTTTGAACAAGATACAAGGGCTTTACAAGACAAACCAATGTCCGATGTTCTTGAGGAAAGTGCCAAGGATGACACAGACAATGAAGAGAATGATCAGGAGACAGAAAAAGATAGTGAAGAAGATATGCTGCAGCCATCATCTCGCGTCAAACTCCACCATCCCACAAGTCAAGTGCTTGGAAAGGTGACCGAACCAATGAAAACTCGGAAGCAATTGCACGATGAGGTATCTTATGTTTGTTATGTCTCTTTACTTGAGCCCAAAAATATTAAAGAAGCCTTAAATGATGAACATTGGGTGAACGCTATGCATGAAGAACTTAATCAATTTGAGTGAAACAATGTATGGGAACTAGTTCCTTGTCCTAAGCACACTAACATAATCGGAACTAAATGGATATACAAAAATAAATGTAACAAACAAGGAACAATAGTTAGAAACAAGGCTAGACTAGTTGTTCAAGGATAGACACAGGTAGAGGGAATTGATTTTGATGAAACTTTTGCTCCCGTTGCTAGAATGAAATCTATCCGTATAATGTTAGCTATCGCATGCTTTCTAGGTTTTAAATTACATCAAATGGATGTTAAAAGTGCGTTTCTAAATGGAATAATAAAAGAAGAAGTTTACGAGTTTGAAGATCCTCATAAACTAGATCACGTGTATCACTTGAATAAGGCACTTTACGGGTTGAAACAAGCACCTCGAGCATGATACGAATGATTGACTGCGTACCTGTTACAAAATAATTTTGTTAGGAGGAGCGTTGAGAAAACTTTGTTTGTTCATCATAATAATAAACACATATTAGTTGCTCAAATTTATATTGACGATATTATATTTGGATCTACCTCACCTGACCTAGCAAAGGAATTTTCCACACTTATGCAAAATGAGTTCAAAATGAGCATGATGGGAGAACTTTCGTACTTCCTTGGATTTCAAATTCGTCAACTTGAAACCGAAATCTTTGTTACTCAAACAAAGTATGCCATAAATCTAATCAAAAATTTCGGAATGGAATCATCAAAACACTCGCGTACTCCCATGAGCACCATACTGAAACTCACAAAAGACACATCTGGAGTAGACGTTGATCAGACCATATTTCGAAGTATGATCGGAAGCCTACTCTACCTTACTGCTAGTCAACTAGATATTGCTTTTAGTGTTGGGGTGTGTACCCGATATCAGGCTAATCCTAAGGAATCTCATTTAGCTGCTGTCAAACGGATTCTGAAATATATTCGAGGTACTGTAGAGTATGGTATCTGGATGTCGCGAGACACAACCTCTGATTTAGCAAGATACTCTAACGCTGATTGGGCTGGCTGTGTTGACGATCGTAAGAGCACTTCTGACGATTGCTTCTATGCAGGAAACAATCTAGTTGCTTGGTTGAGTAAGAAACAGAACTCTATCTCTCTTTCCACTGTCGAAGCAGAATATATTGCAGCAGGAAGTGCATGCACTCAACTCCTCTGGATGAGGCAAATGCTTACCGATTATGGCATGCCTCAACATAACATCACCCTCTATTGTGACAACACTAGTGCCATAAATATCTCAAAAAATCCTGTTCAACACTCCCGTACTAAGCACATAGACATCAGACACCATTTTATTCGTGACTTAGTTGAAGATGGCTCCATTACTCTCGAATACCTAGAAACAACCCTCCAACGTGCTAATCTCTTTACTAAACCTCTTGATTATGTACGTTTTGATTATCTTCGCAAGCTGGTCGGTGTTGGTTACGTTGAATAAAAATAAAAATAAACTATGTAAGTTGTCATGGCCATCATTTTTTCCATATTCGTCCGTCTCAAGTTAATCTCTCTTGACTGACATTTTCCATGTGTTCAAATAAACTGTGTTTTCTTCACTAATGTCGGACATAATTTGTATATAGTTGAGACATACTTGGTCCTTCTCTTTGCACACGTATCATCGTAACTTGCAGTGTTTGATCGGATTTCTTACCATATGTCTCATCACTTACTGGTTCGTGCTTAATCCTAAAAGAAGGGTTATGTCAATCTATCCGAGCAATTTCTGAGTAACCGACAATCGGCCTAATTTAAGCGGAACTGTTCGCGTCAAAAGGAAATTAGACCTCGTGAAGACCATCTGGACCATCCACATAGTAACCGGACACTGGGCCTAAGTTAAGCTTCGTGTTCACGTCAAACAGTGATGGGGTAATATTTGATCACTTGCATATTTGAGAATTACGGACCATCTGTTTGGTAACCGGTCAATGGGCCTAAGTCAAGCTTATTGGTCGCGTCAAATGACAGTGGGGTAACAAAGTATCTCTTCCTCCTCCAGTATGAACTGGCTCCTAAAGGAAGCATGTCTACCATGAGTCGTTGTGACATTCATGGGGTCTCGACCTTCCAATCCACTCAGGTTTCGCATGTTGCACCCACACATATATCTGTTGGACTATTGTTATTTTTCGACTATATATCAACCACTGTTCGACATGTGTCGGCCGCACTGTTTCTTTTGTCCATATGTGACTTCTGTCACCCGTGGGACTTCTTTGTGCCTCGAATATTGGATCTCTTCTTGGTGCACGTGACATTCTATATATATATGTGTGTGTGTTGTTTCAGTTATTTCTCTGTGTTCTTTTTTCGTTTTTCTTCCTTCAACTTACAACCAACACCCAGAGCCTTGGTTTCACCACCGTCGCTCCAGCGACAAACAAATCGCTCCAGCGACAAACAAGAGCATCCAGCGACATACCAGCGACTCTCTCTGCCATCTTTCTGTCCAGCGACCCTATCCAGCGACCATTGAGCGACCTACCAGCGACTCTCTCTGCCATTTTTATGTCCAGCGACTACAACTGTCCCATTTTTGGTCACCCGCGACGCTTGATCGCTCGAGCGACCGTCTAGCGAGTCCATTGGCGCTCCAGCGACAGTTTCGATGTTATATATATCGCCTTTACATATTTCTTCGGTCCGGATCTGGTTTTTTCTCCTCACTGTGCGGTGATTTCAACCTATCTCGGTTGTTTATCTTCTCGGATCTATTTCTCTCCAGTATTCTTCTTCTTTCCTCTTTTTCTTCGATTATTTTTTGTTTTCATGCCTACTATTGTAGTTCTCCCTAGCAATCTATGCATCAAATCCTTTGCCTCCATGTCTAGGTTTCCCATTGTCGGCTGATTTCTGCACTGTTTGTCTCATAGTTTATGATTTTTTGTTCGGTTCAAACACTACGTGCTTGGTAGTGTTTACTCTTGTTCCTACCATGTGTCATGCTGTTTAGTACGTGTTCTTGGGCTATGTTAAACCACTACGGGTTTGGTAGTGATTCTTTAGTCTCTATTATACTCCTGCATATATATTGCATTATGATTATCTTGTTCGTTCGTTTGCGTTCCTTGGGTTTATTTGCTCAGGTTCATGGCTCACGACAAAGGACAAGGATCTCGGGGGAAAGGCCCTGAAATAAACCGGTTTCCGTCCAAAGATTTTCAGACTAAATTCTCCTACTTTGAGCGACGGACCGTTCTGATTGAACGCACCCTGGATTTACACTCCTTTGGTGATGCCCAAATTGTTCAATGGTTCAATCATCAAGGTTAGACTCAACTTGCTGCCCTTGAAGGCTTCGTCAACCTCAACATGGTCCGGGAATTCTTCTGCAATATCTCCCAAGTTGACCTCCTCAATGAAAGTATTACTACTTGGGTTATTGGTCACGAAATCATAGTCACTCCTATGACCCTCGGTAATCTCGTCGGCCTTGAACCTCTCCCTACATATGATTACCCTGTTCCGTCTCACACTGAGCGAGTTCCGTCTCTAGCTATTCGTAACACCATTGCTGATGCCATCTCTGGATACCCGCGCACTTGGGCCAAGAATAAAATCAACCAGGGGTGCTCCTGCCCCAATATCGGATTCTCAATCTCTTTTACTGCAGCTCGTTTGAACCCACCTCTCATAACTCCGATGTGCCCGCTCTTCGGGGTTTCGCTCTCCATATTATTGGCCAGCAATCTGCTATTGATTGGATACGTATTGCCTTCCGCCAACTTGCCAAATTTGAACCGTTGAAATTTCCCAAGAAAGCCTCTCTTCCTTTTGGTGTACTGATCTCCAACTTCCTCCTGAATGTCGTCCAAGTTCCTGTGATTGAGGGTGAACCCACTGTCCTATCTCGCACCCATATCAGTCCAATCAATGCCGACTCCCGCATTCTCAGCTCCGCTCATGCCGCTCCCGATATCTTTGTACATGACTCTGGTGAGGAAGACATGGATTCCCTGTTTGCTGCCGATGAGGCCACATTTGCTGAGGCTGTTGGTGCACCATCACCTCCCCCTTCCCGTCGTCGTACTCGCCAGGCTACTGTTGTTGCAGCTACATCATCCTCCTCGGCCCCTGCCACTTTGGATTCCATTGCTGAAAATCAGTCCCGGCTCTTTGACATGATGGCTGAACTTCAACATTCCCAAAGCCGCCTCATTACTCAAATGAATGAAATTCAGGCTGCTCAAATTACTGCTCAACAAGAGTTCTCCCGCTCCACCGAGTCTATCCTCCGCCACTCCAGTCACATTGCCACTCTCCTCAATCAAGTGACCGTGTTTGTGGCCCAGACTACCCCAGCACCACCATTCCCTAGGTATCCCGTTCCCTCTCCGGAGCATTCTCCTCCCCACCAATGATTCGTACTTTATGTATATTAGTTGCTCTTTTTTTAATGTTAGTAAGTACACTTATGGGATTGTATTGTGTTTAAGACCTTTATCATGTTTTGCTTAGATTACATCTTTACTCTCTATCATGTCTTTTACGCTTTGTTCTCCTTTGGTATTCCGGCCAAAAAAGGGGAGAAATTTATTAAATATATAATGCTTATTATACCTCTGCTTATTATCTACGCCTGCCTGTTTGGTTGCTTGCTTTCTGACTCTTATCTTATACAGGTTTTTTGGCTGCACTGGTTTTGCTCGGAAGTCCTAAAGGGGGAGATTGTAAGCTCCATCGTCTCTGCTCAGTCATTGTTGGTTGGAATTTCCGGGCTATCTTCAAAACAACCTTTCCTATTCATTGGTCAAATAGTTACATAAGTTGTTTTTTCTTTCTAGAGCGTCTGTTTTAAGTAGTGGAAGAAATCAATCTGTATTCGTTTTTGTTTTTGGTTCCACAGTATACACTGTCGCTCCAGCGACCTTGTTGTCACTCTAGCGACAGTCCCGCATCGTCTATAAAAGCTAGATTAGGGTTATGGAAATTTAACGAATTAAAAGGAGGCAAATCTAGGTTTTTGTAGAGGACGACGGCTACAAAGCTAAACGGTGTTTTCTTGTTAATCAAGGAGTGATCTCGATCTAAGGAAGACTTGAGGATTCAAGGCGCAACCAAATCAATCATGGTGCGGTGAACGTGGATTCGGCAAACCAACCTTGGAACAACTGTGAGGAGTTGTAGTTGTAAGTATAGGTTTCTTTGTAATCGCATAATGATAATTCTAGTGATTGATTTCTTCCCGTGGTTTTTACCCTTTTAGGGGTTTTCCACGTATATGCCGTATTATGCTTTTTCAATTCTCGTTTAAATCAACATATGATATATCTAGTCTAGGTTAGTATATTATTTTATACTCACAGTTTCTTCTTTTCCTGACGATAACTTTGAATGCATCATATATGCTCTTAGTTTATTCTTTCCCCATTTCTGACCATAGTTTTTTCCTACCCATTACCCTATAATATATTAATTTTTCCATTGATATAATAAGATCACAAGTAGTAGAGCAACTTTTGAGCTCAAACCATTACTTCATCATTCTTTCACCAGAAGACTTTAATCTCCTGAATCAAATTGTGATCTGAAAATGGGTTTAGGGAGAAACCTACTCCTCCTTGCTCATATTCTGCTAAATATTGTTGGTCTCGTTACTTCCCAGAATGATTTCCTTGCCCAATTCTGTTATCATAATGAATCTGATAATTACTACACAGCTAAGAGTAAATATCAGACAAACCTCAACACCCTCTTATCCTCTCTTTCCTCTAACACCGGTAGCTACGGCTTCTACAATTCCTCCTTGGGCAAAGATCCTGACAGAGTTAACGTGATTGTGCTTTGCAGAGGAGACGTTGACCTCAAAACTTGTCGTGATTGTATCAATAAATCCACTAGTCAGATGACACAAGATTGTCCTAATAGCAAGAAGGCCATCATATGGTACACCGTTTGTATGTTACAGTACTCGAACGAGTCCATTAACGGCATAGAATCATACGATCCTAACTTTCATTCCTCTTCAAGCATAAATGGATCGAGCGTGGATCTGTTTAATCAGGCACTAGGAACCTTGTTGAACAATCTTACTAGCCAAGCGGCATCCGGTGGGACCCTTCGCAAGTTTGCGACGGGAAGCCAGACGGGTCCGAATTTCCAATATATCTACGGGCTTGCGCAGTGCACGCCGGATTTGTCGGAATGGAATTGTACTGATTGTTTTCGTTGGATTATGACTAATATACCGATTTGTTGTAGTGGAAAGAGAGCAATGCGTTATTTTACGCCCAGCTGTTTTCTTATGTTTGATAGGTTACCCTTCTTTAATAGCATTCCGGCTGTTGCAACCCCAGATAGAATTCCGGCTGTTGCAACCCCAGATGGCATTCCGGCTCTTGCGCCCCCAGGTACGTAAAAGTAACTGCAGTAATGTAATATCATGGTTTTTTTAAATAGCATATTAATTCACTTTGTTACAAACGTGAGAAATTGCATATTTGAAGTGGTTTAACGAGAATGAATTTCCGGTTTTCTTGCAGGAAAGGGTGACAATACAACTCGAACGATTATTATTGTTGTTTTGGCCGTCATTTCTGTGATAGTCGTGATAGTACTCGTCTATATCTGTATGTTTTTAAGGAAGAGGAAACAGAGGGAGCCAAGGGATATACTGTTAAGGAAGAGGAAACAGAGGAAGCGGAGGAAGTCAAATTATAGTGTGGAAAGTAAGTCAAATCATCATATAAAAGGGTTTAGATTACTGCATACTATGCCGTATTTTGCTAATCTTATGACATTTGATCTACCATGAAAGTCTCCAAAACGATACTTGAATATTTGTGAAGTTCCGTGTTTGAAGGTGGGGATGGAATCAACATTGAGGAATCCTTGGAGTACGACTTTGATACTATTAAAGTTGCAACTGATAACTTTTCTAATGCCAATAAACTTGGACAAGGTGGATTCGGTGCTGTTTACAAGGTACTTTAACATTCACTTATATATGAACCACCAACACACTTAACTTGTCGCCGTATTCATTTTGGACATGTCAAAAACCCCGACACACGGTGGACACATAAGAATGTGTGAGGACACACCAAGTGACATGTCCAATTATTTTTAATAAAATCTCTACTGGATGGGTTTCAGACACGTCGGGAACACGCCTGCATACATAAAAGCACAATGTACATGGTCTCTATTCATATTGTAAAAAAAACTTATTTTAACCCATTAAAAAATATAAGAAACTTCTGATTTGTTCCTAGTGATTTTTTTTTTTAGATGTATTATGTCTTAATTTTAAAAACAATGTTAGTTTAAGCTTTTGTACATGCTAAGTTAGTAATAGTTTCCTTTTGTTTTGGATATTTTTGGTCTCACTATTCCCTACTAATAACGATTAAAAGTATAAAAACCTACGTAATTATTTATTTTTTGCTGTCGTATCACCATTAATTTAAAATCACAGTAATCCCAAGAGGTTGATTCAGTGGAAGGTTGTCATGCGCTCAATTTCAAGAAGTTATAAAATCATACATATACAATAGATAAATCCTTTCAAGATACGCAAACCATTCCAAAATATCCATTCATAAAGTACCAATGAGTTTAATCAACAATAAAATTACAAAATAGGTCATCTCAACCCAAATTGCCATTTACAAAAGGTAAGAGTTCCAAATGAATACATCAAGAGTTATAAAATCAAAATAGAGTTAGATCACATCTTCTCAAAAAATAGTTGATCAAAGACAGTGGATAACTCTAAATATGAGCTCTCAAAAGATGCATTCACCCAAGCATGCCATGCTCTCCAAGCTATTTATCCAGAATAGTACCTGAAAAGAAAGACGGGTTGACTTACAAGCCCAGTTACAAAATATCTATGCCAATATGTCGCGAACATGAAGTGAAATAATGTGTCAAATCAACTCAACAATATAACATAGGCAGGAGTCAAGTGCACAACATCAAAGAAAAATTTAATCATCAAGTCATTTCCTTCATCAAAGGTTTATCATGTCGGATAGCTTCTAATTTTTGTCGAAATCTTGCTTACATGTGTTATGTCGTCAATTCCTGAAAATCACCCGAAGGAAGCTAGTACGTTCCTAGTATTCCTGAAGGAGTCTAGTATATTCCTAGTATTTTGGAAGGAGTTTAGTACATTAAACATGGTGTGGTCATTATTTCATGTGTCACCGTTCATCATTTCATTACATAATCATTTCCGTCCAAATCTAACGCATAATAGATATGATGCCTATACAACTATCAAGACCAAACTCATACATCATGGCTTAATAAGTGACTTAACATGGTAGGACTAGTCAAGTCCAGCAATCAAATAGAAATGATCAACAAAACATAAGTTTTGCTCAATGACCATTCAAGACTTTAGAATTTTACAGCCCCTTTGGCTAACAAGATGAGAAAAGAAAAGAAAAGAGTATAATTTCTCTTAATGATGAGAAAAGAAAAGAAATGAATATGGTCTCTCACCAACTCATTTGGATAGACAAAATGAGTGAGATAGTAGTTTTTCTCAATTTCTTCTCTATGTTGTTTGGCTAGTATACATAAGAGAAAAGAAAGGAACGTGTCATGTTTATTTTACAAAAATACCCTTTGTAGTCACTGTACCAGAAAAGAAAAGAAGGGTAAAGTTGACAAAATGAAAAATTAATTTCTTTTCTCACGAAATCTCACCAAAATTGATGAGAATCAAAATGAGGGTTGTAAGGGGTTCTTAATTCTCACCATTTCTCACCGTCTCTTACCATTTCTCACCTATTTATCAATCCAAACATGGGAGAGAGTATTTTTTCTCTCAATTCCCTTTCTTTTCTCTTCAAAACCCTCAATCCAAGTGGGCTGTTACTCCGTATTATTCCCGTATTCACAAATCAATTCAACAATGATCATCTGATTGTTTAAGCATGAAGAGTAGAGGTCAAGGAACATGGTAAAGCACCAAAAGAAAATTTTAAAAATTCAATTTTTGTCAAACCCATCTGGACGGCATTGGCCACCATTTGGATGCTCGGTAGAGCCAAAATTGGGAAATCCCATCCGGACGGTACTGATCCCCGTCTGGACGCACAGTGCGATTTTAGGCAAAAAATTTCAAACTCCAACCAAACTTTCCAAAAACAATTTTTTTTGGTCCAATGACCACCAAATCAAACCATAAACATGTATACTGGAGTATATGTCCTTGCCTCAAGTCCTTGATGAAGAATCTAAAGCTCCAAAGAAAAAGCTCAAACCCTCCGATGGTGGTGTGCTCCAAAAGGTGATCTCAAAACAATTTTGCACGCTCTAACTCCGGATATCAACCGAGAATGAATGGATGAATTTGGGTAATTTGAAGGCTTGATCATGGAATCAAAGTTAGGGCTTGAGAGGGAGAAGGTGAGCTTTGATAGAGGAGAGAGTTTTGAGTTTTTTTATTTTTGGGTGAGTCTAAATCCCAAATATCTGACGTAAAGAGAATTGTAGGACCAAAATGACTACAATGCCCCTCGTCTCACTAATATGCCCCAAATAAGCTCATAGGGTCAAAGCTTCAAAGCTCCAACTAACCGGAGCCCAAACCGAATATTCTATGTCAATAACAAGCACTAAATGACGTCCCGAACATCAACTAAGAACGGGAAAAAAAAATTTCAAATCCTCACAAAGGCCGAAGGGTGACTAAGAGGCTTACTCTCCGAAGGTCATAAGTTCGAATCCCATCACAACTAATATCATTAGGGGCCACTGGAGATTCTCCAATTGTTAACCTGAGAACACTGAGGACTAGTCGGTATTAGGTTGGAGGTAATTCCAAAGTTGGCCAGAACCTCGGCTATCAAAAAAAAAAAAAAAATAGAATCACGATGTCACTTGTTTGTATTAGTGTAGGCACGTCTCCATATCCGTGTCCCTGTTCATGTTTCTTGGACATTCACATATGAGGAGGACATGCGAAATTTCTTTTGGATGAGATTGGTTGGATATGATTAACAAGTTTTGTTTTGTGTTATACTTTCAGGGTAAACTTCAGAATGGACAAGAAATAGCTGTGAAAAGGTTGTCTAAGAATTCAACACAAGGAGAACTAGAATTCAAGAATGAGGCTACACTATTGGCCAAGCTTCAACACAGGAATTTGGTTAGGCTCCTTGGTTTTTGCTTGGAAAACAAAGAAAGGCTTCTCATCTATGAGTTTGTGACAAACTCTAGCCTTGATCACTTCATATTCGGTATTGTTGCTATAACCTTCATATACAAATTAAGTAATACAACTTTCAGATACCCCAAAAAATAGTTAGGTTAGCTTTCAAGCTCATTTCCTAAGGAAAATGAGGGTCAATGTCTTTCCATGACATATAATATGCATATTTTATAATTTTTATGCTAAGGAGTGGCAGTAATGTAATAGACCTTAGTTTCCAATTAAGTTGATGCACATGTCAATCTCATAATAGGTTCTATCTCGATTGATTTTCTTTTTAGAAAGTTGTCTACAGACAATTGCATTGAAAGACTCGGGTAATTTTTGTCCATAAAATTTTCAAAACATTTAATACAAAACAAAGTGAAAGATATACATGATTCTTTGATAAGTGCAGACCAATGAAAATAGACAGACAAATGAGGATGGATGGACTAACAATTTTTTTTCCATTTATGTACTTCTTTTTATGTTTTTCAGCCAAGTTTTGATTATGCCATGTGAATAAAAAACATGTAGATTCCAACACGCGTGCACTTTTGGATTGGGAGAGGTGCTACAAGATTATAGGAGGCGTTGCTAGGGGACTTGTATATCTTCATGAAGATTCACGACTTAGGATCATCCATCGGGATCTCAAAGCCAGCAACATTTTGTTAGATGCAGATATGAATCCCAAAATATCAGATTTTGGCATGGCAAGATTATTTGTGCTTGATGAAACTCAAGCGAATACAAATAGAATCGTGGGCACCTAGTAAGTTTGAATCCTACCAATGCCCAGCGATTGTTTGCAACATCTCTTACTATTCATTTCCAAATTGTTTTGATGCTTTCACAAATAAAGCTTTGAAAAATCCCACTTAAAAAATTGATCAAATTTCCTTTGAAAAAGGTAATAAATTTTAAGAAGCCAAACTAGAGTTTTTAGTGAACTATATATTGATCAAACATATTAATCTTTTATTGACACTAGAGCATTAAATATTGATCGCAGTGGATACATGGCTCCGGAATATGCAACGCACGGCCAATTCTCAGTCAAGTCAGATGTTTTCAGCTTTGGTGTATTAGTTCTGGAAATCATAAGTGGTCAGAAGAACAGTCGCTTCCGGATTGGGGAGAATATAGAACACCTTTTAAGCTATGTAAGTATGTATATCCTTGACAAATCATCATGTATATCATACGAGGGACATTTAGTTTGTTATTGAAAACAAAATTTGTTTGTGAAATGACAAAATTATAGATAAAAAGAATTGTCCTGAGCCAACTTTTCAAAAACAAGAACCATTTTTTTTTTCTTTTTGGGTAAGTCAAGTCTAGACACACTTTAAAAGGCCAAAAAAGTTTTGTGAAAAGTTTGATAAAAACAAAAAACAATAGTCAACATTTTGATTTTGTTTTTTGTTTTTTTTGTTTTAGTACATTTTTTTAGAGTTTTTCTAAATATCTTCACTATCCAAAGCTCCACTAGATATGTTTAAATAAAAACGATTTGAAAATTCCGAAAAAAATTACTAAAGACAGAAAAGACAACTTACAAAATAGTCAAAAATATTTAGAAAGGAAACCTTTACTGATGTCATATTTTCCAGCTTTATGTGTTTGGAATCCACTGAAATATGATTTGTATTTACTGATGACATATTCAACAAGTAAATACATTCTCAAACTAAGGCCGTGTTTTTATAGCAGCC
Organism: Arctostaphylos glauca; assembly: GCA_019985065.2. NCBI lineage: Eukaryota > Viridiplantae > Streptophyta > Magnoliopsida > Ericales > Ericaceae > Arctostaphylos > Arctostaphylos glauca. Next base: position 2,816,680 of record JAHSPW020000010.1, read on the forward strand.
AAATGAAGAAATAAAATTTAGACCCCGAATATGATAATTTCAGTGTTAAGTGTACATCAGGACACATCTATGTCCGGTACCATCGGACACATGTGGAGCTCACATGATTATGGAAGACCCCATATCCATCCGACAATTTCGGACACATCTGTGTCCGAATGTGCATCTAAAATCTATTTTTCTAGACTTATTCACTCTTTATAGAGTAAAACCGAATAGAGCTTTTCATCGATAATTTCATTTTAGCCTTTCCTTTCTTTGCATTTTTTCAACAAGATTCCTTTCGCTCCATCAATTCTTTATTTTGCTAAACATCTCCTCATTTCATATTCCCCCATGCACACTATTCTGTCACTTTCAATATTGAGGTTAGATTCTTGATAGTTTAACCAAGAATTGCACCCTATGATGCAGATTCTTTGGTCCTTTGTCAGATCCAATTCGATAGCCGGTTTCATTTATGTTATAGATCTCGTCGAAAGGTTTAAAGATGGTTGAAAAGTATGTTAATTAGATATCAATTACTATGTGAACAGAGTACAGCAAGAACTAAAAATTGCGTTCTGCTAGGCTTCGACCAATGTGTTAAGAACCCAGCTTTGAGATACTATCTTGTTCATAATAACTGATATTTAATTCACATGATCTTAAACTATGTTTAAGCATTACGCTGAGATCTACAATTTAAACGGAACCATACTATCGATAATTCGAATCCTTTCTTTATCTGCTCTTCTCTTCTCTCCTACGTCGGGTGTAGCTTATTGCACTTATGTTAAACTATTGCAGGCTTGGAAAAGTTGGAGGGAAGGATCCGCTTCAAACCTGATAGATCCCACATTGAAGTCTAATCATGGTTCTATGCGTGAAATGATGAGATGTATCCACCTTGGGCTACTATGTGTTCAGGAGAATGCAACTAATAGACCTACCATGGCTTCAGTTGTTCTCATGCTCAATAGTTTCTCTCTCACTCTTGCCACGCCTACATTACCAGGATTTTTTCGACACAGTAGCATGGACCCAGAATTGCCAATACTCCAGGAGTACGATCCTGGGATGTCCGAGTCCGGTCATTCAAAAAGTAAATCCCATGGCATGTCGATAAATGAAGACTCGATTACTGAGTTATATCCTCGTTAATTTTGAGGATGAAAGGTCCTCGATAATCGTATTTGTATCACCTTTCTTGTTTTGTATCCATTTTCTAGCTTGCTTTCTTTAGTGAGGTATAGTTTTAGCTCAATATCATACTGGAGTTGTGAACTAGCTAGTCAACTATGAACTGGTTTGATCATACAATTATTTGAAATTTGATTATGTGATTTTCAGGTAACAAGAATGTCGGTAGGTATCACATTGCTTTTCATCCTCAACTGACTACAACTATATCGGCAATTATTTTCGTTGATGTAATACGATTTTAGTTCAACAAGTAACATCTATTTAGACTTCTCAATGACATTAGCACGAGGTAAATAACAAAATCATAGGATCTCACGCTGATATGGAGTTTTTTTCAGAAAAAAAACTTATCACAAGTAATTGACGACAAGGAGCTGATTGTTTAACGACACAAACAGAACAAGTTGGGATATAATTTGATGAGTACTGCAGATGTTAATTGTCTTTCGGATATACTGTAGGGGAGGTACTTGCTACTTTATCCTACTAATTATTATCAAGGAAATGACACTATAAATGTTTTGGGGCCGGAGTGCCTCCATAAATTTGATTACATAATATAGATGGGTAGATTTTCTCAATCAGGACGAAAAACCTCACTATCTAGCAAAAATAATGCTCTCAATATGGGTGAACCTGTGATCTGCAAAACAGTAAATCGTCAAAGAGTCATCTGCCGCTGTGGCAGGAAGACACTTCGATAATTAAGTCAGGCAAAAGCTCACAGGATGATCAATAACTTCGGCTAATATTCTCTATTAGCAAACGAAATTATGCACTAATAGTTTGAGATTTGTTTTGTTTATATTAGTACTTTCCTTGTAGATCAAGTTGTAAGCTTCTAGCAGTTCTTCATAATTACAACTCTCGTTTTCCTCTTCACTCTCACTTTCTTCATCAGAAGACTCTTTAGTGATAGACTCAGCATTAAGTGAGGATGTGAACGCAATAAAGTTCATATTATTTTCAGTATTGTCTTCCTGTTTGTCGATGTCACTCTCATCATCCCAAGTAATATTTGCCTTAAAAGTGGTTTTCTTTTTTTAATTTGTTAGCACACTCATGTGCAAGATGGCCGTACCCATGACATTCATAGCATTTGGGTCCAGCAGGGGGACCTTTTATGGCTTTCTTAGTCTTGACTCCAGAAGTGTCTTCTTTAGGTTTACTAGATGAGCGGCTGTTTTCTCCTTCATTGGAATTTTTCTTCTTAAAGAATTTTTTAAAATGTTTTAGTGAATAAGGCCATGGCTTCAACGTCGTATTCTCCTTCACTGTCAGATTCATTTGTGAAACTCTGAGAGCTGGTGAATGCTATAGGTTTAGTGGTCATTTTAGATTTAGGTCTTTGAGGAGTAAGGAGAAGCATGTCTGCCTCATAGTTTTGAATAATGCCAACCACTTCTTGTAAAGACCCGGAAAATTATTTATTTTAAATTAAATATTCGAAACTTGACAATGTATGTGACAATACATGACTCAGGTAATATGAGTTGGGACCCATGTGTGGGTGTAATATAGTTTTGGTCCTTGATATTGGCATGATGCATAATATAGGGGGGAAGTGTAATTTACCCATTTTGTGATATAAAAAAATCAGATTTTTACTTTACCAATTCACTTTCTCTCTCCTCCAATCTCAGCCGTGTGTCTCTCTCTCCCTAACTCATAAACTCTCAAACTCCCTCTTCTAAAACTTGCAAAATCGGAAGACTTGCACTCCGAATCTCAAGAAACACAAAGAATGAACGATGATCTACGCGACGAGGCTTCGTATCAAGCCCGGGGTTGATGGTTCTCGCGGAGTAATGGAGGAGATCGGTTTTTGGCTAGAAGATTTCTTGGAAGCTTGATTTGAGGTAGGAATCATGTTAAACTCTTGATTTAAGTTGTGTAATACATTGTGATGTTGTTATTAGTTTTGAATCCTATGTTTATTTCAGAGTGAGAAGTCAGTGGGGCTGTTTTCCAGAGATTTTGGGATGGGTTTTACCAAGAACACCAAGAACACAATGAACAAAACGAAAATCTGGAAATTTAAAGCACGAATCTGTTCTGTTCATGCGTTTTGAGGCACTTCGAGGCCGAATTGGGAAAAGTGTATAACTACAAAGTTGTAGCTCTCGAAATTCTCTTAAAGTTTCATATATAAATCGTCTCAATCGGAGTTCGGGATAAGAAGTTACGGCCAAAATACCAGAACTGTTCACTGTTGGACGAAATGGTTTCTGGGCTGTTTTTGGGCAGACCAGTTCCCGGGTCTTTCTAGAGTTTTTGGTAACGTAGATTAACCCCAGACATTTACGGTGACGTAGCCTAAGGTCTTAGCTAAATTTAGACACAAGAACGGACACATTCGGACGGTTAGATCTTCGTATATTGTAACTTTCGTAAATTGTGATAGAGTGGATGTATGACCCTCTTTAATGTGTTTATTCGATTTAAGACATGTTTTAGATTTTGTGTTTAGCATGAAAGTTATTCATAATAGCTTGAAGTGAGATTGTGTTAAATTCTTATGAATTTTGAAAAAGGGTTGTTGTGCCTTTTGTTGGATTCGTTTGAAGAGACATATGGGGTATTGGGTTGTACTCGTAGATTTCGGGATGGAACATGTGTGGGGCTGTGTGGTGTGATATGAGGTTCGAGGGGTCATGGGTTTTGATAATGACGTGTGTGTGGTCATATAACTCTAAGTTGGTATTCGGTTTGGATTAGATACCTTTAGGCTTCGAGAAAAGTTGATGTAATCATTGAGGCACGTGTCGATGTCGTGTTTATCTTAGTTGGGGTTAGTGGTGATTTTCGTAGGGATTTCTATCTTCTAATATGTGTATGTGATGTGTTTTGGTGCCTAGTTCGTGGTAAATTTGTAGTTTGGTGCGATGTGGATCGAGTGAGAAATCTGGAAATCGCGCTGATGTACTGCACAGGTAGCGCTCCCTTGTTTTTGGTGTAGCGCTCCTGGGGATTCTGGAATGAGAGGGTAGCGCTCCCTTGTTTTTGGTGTAGCCCTCCCGGATCCGAGATGGGTAGCGCTCCCTTGTTTTTGGTGTAGCGCTCCCGAGGCTTCTGGAATGAAGACCGTGCGCTTTTGGTGTTCTGATTTTATTTCCGTTGTGTATTATACTGTGGAACATCGTTAATTGGTCGTTTGACATGAATGTAGAAAATTGGGATTTGATAAGTATGGATGAATTAATGAATGTGATATGGGAATAATTGGCTTGACATAAGTCGTCGTGAACGATAAGTGTAATACTAGCCTCCGTCGGGAGTGGTGCTAGGCAAACTATGAGACTAGCTCCCGGTTGGGAATGTGCTAGGGAACGCCATGAACCGGCATTGGCTAGCCTCCGTTGGGAGATGTGCTAGGATATACGCATGACTATTGTTTGGCACGACATGACGCCTTGCCTAGCCTCCGTTGGGAGAAGTGCTAGGGTATGAACATCTTAACTTGTGTGACTGTATCCGATTGGCATTGGATGTGAGCGATGGGTCAATTACGAGACGTGATTGTACATGATGTTTGGCTCTTCATATGATGTTTGGCTCTCTGATAGTAGATGTGCTGGTTATACGACATTTGGCCTCCGATGGGAGATGTATTGATATACTTCAATGTGGTCTAGTCACCGAAGGGTGATATGCTAGTTGGAATGTGATAATAGAATTAATATGAGAACTATGGACTGATTGGTCAGTTTGACTTACCGTTTTATATCCAAGATGTTGTAACTGTACTTTAGGGACTTGGGGATTATTTGTCATACCATATGAAACCATTATGTATTGAATGCTTGTCCGCTCGGTTAAGGTATAAGTTGGTGATACTCTATGAGACACGTTGTGAATGAAAGATGAGGACTGATTGAGACATGTGATAGGCGTTGACCACTTGAACAATATGAAAAATTATTGGGCTAGCCTCCTTTGGGAGATGTGCTAGGAAAATAAACACTATGAGACTATCTTTGACGGGAAAAGTAGTAAGGGAATGATGATTTAATGTTTAATGGTAACTTGTTGATGGAACCCGCGAGTCGTGAAATGACTATACGGCCTAATGGTCAATTGATTGTGTTTTGAAATTATTGAACGTGTAGTTGTGCTCACTCTTATGCCTTTTATACGTTTCTACTTGCGTTATCTCAAGTGATTCATGTTTTATACCATTTCCTCCCACCTTCGTGCATGATTGGTGATGTGTTGTGTCGGTTGTCCGTGGTGACGTGTGTCCTGTGTGTGCAATAGAAAGGCGTGTCGTGTGTCAGGTGTTCAGGATAGGGGGTTGTGACGTCGAATTTGATGTGAGTTGCATGGGGAGCTCGTGGCACTTATGTCTTTCTTTTGTCAGTTAGTGTGGACAAACTTCAGCTGATTGTATACTTTTTGTACGAAGGAAAAACTTATATATTTTGATATGAAACAGGTTTTAAACATATTTTTTTTAAAATCAATTGTTTAACATGTTATCTTATACGAGCTTCGGCTTATGTTTTGTTGTAAAAACCCTTTTCAGGTAAAGCTGTGGATCCTGTCAAGAGTTGAGCCATTGGATGGTGTTTTTTTTTTTTTACTTCAGTCAAGCATGTATATCTCAGTCTTGGTTACAGTGTAGCCTAGTACAGTTTAATGTAAAGCTTTTGAATTTGGATTCAATGTGGTAACAAATGTACATTGAGAGAGATAGTTGTAATAAAACAGGATGTGTTGGTTGGTTGTTTAATGGGAACGCTCCTTGGAATTTAAGTTTTATTTAATTCTATTTCTTTAAAATGATTTTATCATACCCCGAAATTTGGGGCGTGACACACTTCTTCTATAGACTTTTCTTTCAGTTTACATTTTCCTTCCAGCATAGTGGCTTTAGTATTAAAACGCTCAGGGAGAGATCTAAGAATTTTCTTAATGACACGAAAAGGAGGGATAGGATCATCGAGGGTAGCACAATTGTTCACAATAGATATGAGTCTAGAGTAAAATTGGGTGAATGTTTCATCTTCATGCATACGAATGATTTCGAATTCAGTAGTTAATCTCTGCAGTTTGGATTCTTTGACTATGTCAGTTCCCTCGTGACATGTGAGAAGAATATCCCAAGCCTCTTTAGCTATTTTGCAATTAGCTATTTTTCTATGTTCAGTCATATCCACAGCACTGAAAAGGATGTCTAGGGCTCTATTGTTAGCTTGAAGGGCAGATTTTTCGGCGATGGTGAAGCTAGATAAAGGTTTACGTTCTATGACTCCCTCAGTGATAATCGTAGGATAGATATATTTATGGATGCAGGCATTCCAGATTTCTTCGTCGGCCGATCTTAGGATAACTTTAATTTTGGATTTCCAATAATCGAAGTTGTCACTGTCGAGAAGGGGCGTACGGTTTGTAATATGATTCATGTTGATGTTAGTACTCATGATGGGCCAGGAAAGATACTAAATGCAAGAAAATCACCCGCTCTGATACCAATTGAAATAATGTACTAACTTAGACTAGATATATCATATGCTAATTTAAAGGAGATTGAAAAAGCATAACACGACACATACGTGGAAAACCCCTAAAAGGGTAAAAACCACGGGAAGAAATCAATCACTAAAATAACCATTGTGCGATTACAAAGAAACCTATACTTACAACTACGACTCCTCACAGTTGTTCCAAGGTTGGTTTGCCGAATCTACGTTCACCGCACCATGATTGATTTGCTTACGCCTTGAATCCTCAAGTCTTCCTTAGATCGAGAACAAGAAAATCACCATTCAGTTCTGGAGCAGTCGTCCTCTTCAAAAACCTAGATTTTGCTTACTGTATATGTGTACAAATCTCAGAACCCTAATCTAGGTTTTATAGACGATGCGGGAATGTCGCTGGAGCGAGAGCAATGTCGCTGAAGCGACTAGGTCGCTGGAGCAAAGGTAAAACTGGTGGAAACAAAAACGAATACACATTGATTTCTTCCACTTACCTAAAACAGACGCTTTAGAAAGTAAAAACAACTTATGAAATTATAAGACTAATGAGTAGAACAGTTGTTTTAAAGATAGCCTGGAAGTTCCAACTAACAGTGACTGAGCAGTAACGATGGAGCTTACATCAATATTGCATGACTTTCGAAGAATATCAATTGTTGAGATTGTTTTGTGATTTATTACTCATGAATGAGGCATGTGACCTACGTGTAATTTAATGAACGTAGGCCTACATGATGTTGGTATTCACATGATGTATACTTTTGTTGGATCATCATAGTATGTGAGCATGAAATTAGAACTTAATGAAATAGAAGGATTATAGATTTTGTTGTTGTGATAATATTGAGGGATAATCAAAATCAATTAGTGTTGTGGTAATGATGGTTAAGGGGGATTGGTGATTTTCTTTAGCTGTGTTATCACCTATACTTGAGGCATGGCATTCAAGAGCTTGATGCACAGGAAACATTGAGCATTAATAAATGTTGCATAAAGTGACATAGACTGAGAAGAGGATGATTGTGAGCCATGCAAGTGTTTGTGAGCCGTGCAATGTCAATGAGCCTTGTTTGTACATTGAGTTGTGTCTTGGCCTTGCTAGGAAGATGTACGAGAGCCTAACATATGGTAGCGTTGTGTTTGAAAGCCTGGTATATGGGAGCATCAAACAAGATGTAACAAACGAAAATATACCTAATGCAGAAAGACTTATGCACGACATAGTACAACAATTTGCTAAAGACAAAATACTAAAAATTGTACTCTGTGGTTGAGCAAAATCTGTTGCGCCCCAATCCAGTGATATAGTGGAACTGCCTAAAAATGTGACATGGTAGGACCTCTATTTCCCAATCATGAAAATAAATAATAAACGACAAACATCAAAACAAATCTCTTTAATTATAAAAATATCAAATGTACAATATCTAGACAACCACCCCACATTGGGCTGCATTCTACAACAGATGTCAACAACATAGTACAATAACTTGCTAAAGACAAAATACTAAAAATTGAACTCTATGGTACAATCAACGTCTCTCACAAAACAAAGAAATACGAACGACGATAGTTGTATAGTAGACTGTCCTCTATTCTCGAACACCTAAAAGAGTATTGCATATATATGCGTGAGCTAATTACCACGTGCTCAATGAGTACAATTAAATTATATAAATAAGAACAAGCAAAATATTTAAGGATCAAGCTAAGTTGAAACAACTCTTTCGGCAAAAATAATATTCATTAAAACCATCACAAGGTCTAACAATTCATTCCATATAGGCAAAGGTCGTTTACTTTCGATTAAAGTTAAGACAATACTGTTACCCTGAGAAATCTACTCAATTAAGTACATTGGCAATATCAGGGGCCATTTTATAATTTCCAATTGTAAGGAAATACCCACATATCTCATGCAAGCTAATATAAATAAGCCCAAAACCGAGGTAAACATTCTCACATTAGCCTAGGAGCGGAGCCAGCAAAGTTATCAAAGCATATGTCTCAAAACACATTTTACAAATATTCTCGATCCATAATATTTCAACTATTCAAATCACAATTCATAAGAACAAAACCCATTTAATAAATATAAACAAAATATTTTAGTTCAAATTTATATAATTCATGTACTCATCTTCTGAAAACAACCGGATAAATCGAGACCTCAACCTAATTCTTAGATGGAGCTGATGTTGGCATAGACTTCTCAGAACCTAGCACGAGTCATACAATGGTGCAAATGAATCACTAAGATTAACCATATATTCTAGCATTGAAAATGCATGATAAAGATCAAATGTGGTTCACAAGTTTATTTTCCTTCCACAATCAGTCAAATGTTCAATCATAATTTTCACCACTCGAACATGTAACAAGCTCTTAGATGGAATTTTCAGCATGTTAACTAAGCATTTATAGCCTCTAAATCTTAAATTCTACCAACTAAAACGTTCAGGTTTAGTAAGTAGAATTAAAACTCCAAGTTTTTTTAACTTTTCGTCAAGAAATCACCATTCATAATTTAGCACACAAATTAAGATATTGTAAGTAATTCCAACAGTTTTTGCCGAGTAGTGCTAGGACAGTAAGATAATAAAATTGTCCTTAATAATCATGAAAAGAATGAGATACAAAATATGAAGATCAATAGTTAAGCTAATTAACAAAGAGAGGCTAATAAAGTAAATTAAGATTAACACTTAAAATCTTTTCTTTAGGCTTGAAATAACTTCTTCAGTTTGTTCATTGTTTTTTTCCCCTATGTTTGTCGCTTACGAGAGAGAGCGCGCGCATTAGTCTTGTTAGAAATCTATGGCCTAATTCAATCTTGAAAATCAGCTTAAAAGGTAAGGAGTGTCCAAGACTTATAAGTAAAGGAGAAAATCAACACAGGCGCTGTAGAACTCGCCAACACCCTCCCTCATGCGAAACGTGCATATAATGTATATGTGAGGACGACTGAATTGCAACAGGATCTATGTGCATAAATCATAATGATTGTATACCGAATCTAACTCTAATATCATATTAGAAACTCAAGGACATAAATTGTCCCAAAGAATTCATGAAGCAGACAGAGAGTGTGTCATGCTAGCTAGCATCCTTATCTTGTTTCATTCTTCATCCTTCATCCCAGTTTGTTTGTCCAATTTCGACATATGTGGCATTTAAAGAATTATCTACATTGACTGATTAATAATGTTTTGGATGATTATAAAAATATTATCAAATAAAATTCATATTGAATATAAAAAGAGTTATAAATTAAAAAAGATAAATTATTTTTTGAGAGACCCCAAATAATGAAAGTAGACAAACAAATCAAGGCTGAGGGAGTCTTGACGTTGCTTATTTAAACATCTTTCGATTATAGTTTCTAGATTTTATTTTTAAAAAAATTCTAAAAATCCACTAGTAACTTAAAAAATAAATTCTTAACGCCGAACTCGAAATTTTAAAATAAAATTTTGACAAAGGTACATGTGCACACAACATACAATAAATATTTTATTTAAAACTCAAAAAAAAAAAAAAAAAAAAAAAAAAGAGAGAAGTAAGGGGGTCGAGAGGGTCACGTGAACTTCATGGACCTAAGGTAAATCCGGCCCTACACGGTTCGGATTGCCTATTCCGAGCAGGTAATTTCTAGTTCTTTTCCAGTTTCGTTCTTTTGCACGGTCCGAGTTGTGGAAACCATTAGTTGGGCAAAAGGACATCAACGTGCAACATGAGGATTGGTTTCATTTTCAAAAGGGACATCAACGTAACGTGAGGATTGGTTTCATGTCTAAAACTTTCCCATGATGGTGTTGGGAAAGTTTTTAGTATCAGAAATTTTTTTAAAATTTAAAATAAATAGAGTAGATTTAGTAAGCCTGTATACTTTTAAATTCAAATGAATCTTAACATTTAATTTTGAATTCAGAAATTTTTTTGTGACCCTAGCATTCTTCGTGTTGTGTTCAGAAATTCTAAATTTTATAGTTTAAATTACTAAATTAACGCTACTAACAAGAGCATGTAATCAGACTTGTTTCTAAACTATGCCTAAAACTTTTCAAATGTCTTTAGACTATCAATTTCATTTACTTAGTCTCTAAATTATCGATTCGGATTTTATTTAGTTCAACAAATAAGATTTGTCCAATATCTATTAGGAATGAGGTCTCACTCCAATTTCAGTCCGTTAGGAAGGAGTTTAAGTGCAATTTCAGCCCATTTATCTTGAAGTAAAGGTAAATAAAAGAATTATTTTGAAATCCCTCGTAACACACGTTAGAGAATTATTTTGGGATCCCGTTTACCTTTACTTCTATTTATCTTCACCATGCATAACATCGATCCTACAGATAAAATACAGATAAAATAGTTTGGAGAACATCTCCAACAGCTACGTAAACCATCAGTCACAGATCAATGCTCCTCCAGGATCAAGAAAAAATAAATATGGACCAAAACGCAAGTACCCCATTTTATGAAAAACTACAGGGAAATGACTGGGGTCAAAAAGTACATGAGAACATGAGAAAATGACAACATTAACGAGCACCAATTGGGCTTCCAACGGCAGGACTCAAGAAAAAATAGGAACCCTTTTGAGTGGAGCTACAAAAGAACTGAGCCGTTTGCGAGCTCGACTCGATAAGTGCTTGGTTCAGTAAATGAGCTTAGTTCGGCTTGTACTCTGACAGTTTCTTCTTTACCTGCCGATGACTTTGAATTCTTCATACTCGCAATTTCTTCTTTTCCCATTTCTGACCATAGCTTTTTCCTACCGAGTAGCTTTTTCCTACCGAGTAGCTTTTTCTCCATTGATATTAAAAGGACACAAGTAGTAGAGCAACTTTTGAGCTCAACCCGTTACTTCTTCATTCTTTCACCAGAAGACTTTAATCTCCTGAATCAAATTGTGATCTGAAAATGGGTTTAGGGAGAAACCTCCTCTTCCTTGCTCATATTCTGCTAAATATTGTTGGTCTCGCCGTTTCCCAGAATTTTTTCTTTGCCCACTCCTGTTATAACGAAACTGGTAGTTACTACACAGCTAATAGTATATATCAGACAAACCTCAACACCCTCTTATCCTCTCTTTCCTCTAACACCGATAGATACGGCTTCAACAGTTCCTCCTTGGGCAATAATCCTGACAGAGTTAACGCGATTGTGCTTTGCAGAGGAGACCTTGACCTCGAAACTTGTCGTGAATGTATCAAGAACTCGACTAGTGAGCTGACACAGTATTGTCCTAATAGCAAGCAGGCCGTGGTATGGTACACCCATTGTATGTTACGATACTCGAACAAGCCCATTAATGGCGTATTATCAACCGATCCTAACCATTGGGCTACAGGCATAAATGCATCGAGCGTGGATCTGTTTAATCAGGCGCTAGGAACCTTGTTAGAAAAACTTACTAGCCAAGCGGCGTCTGGTGGGACCCTTCAGAAGTATGCGGCAGGAAACGAGATCGGCCCGAATTTCCAATATATATACGGGCTTGCGCAGTGCACACCCGATTTGTCGAAACAGAATTGTACTGATTGTCTTCGTTGGATTATCACTAATTCTATACCGGTTTGTTGTTGTGGGAAGAGAAGTATGTGGTATTTTACGCCCAGTTGTCATCTTAGGTATGAGAGTTTCAATTTCATTAATAGCATTCCGGCTGCTGCACCCCCAGATAGCACTCCTGCTGTTGCAAACCCCGCTGTTGCAACCCCAGGTATGTAAAAGTAACGGCAGTATATTCACTTTGTTACAAACATGAGAAAGTTTTTCTAGATTTTATCATATTTAACGAGAATAAATTTCTGGTTTTCTTGCAGGAAAGGATGACCATACAACTCGAACGGTCATTATGGTTGTTTTGGCTGTTGGTTTCGTGATAGTTGTCTGCATCTGTATATTGTTAAGGAAGAGGAAACAGAGGAAGCCAAGGCATATATTGTTAAAGAAGAGGAAACAGAGAAAGCGGAGGAAGTCAAAGCGTAATGTGGAATGTAAGTCTAAGATTGTTTCTTTATACCTTCGTATGAGAATTGAATCATATCATCATATGAAATTTTTATATGATTTGCTGTAGCAAAAGGGTTTCGTTTATTGCATACTATGTCGTATTTTGTTAATCTTATGACATTCGATCTACGACGAAAGTCTCCAAAACTATACTTGAATATTTGTGAAGTTTAGTGTTTGAAGGTGGGTATGGAATCAGCACCGTGGAATCCTTGGAGTACGACTTTGATACTATTCAAGCTGCAACACATAACTTCTCTGATGCCAATAAGCTTGGACAAGGTGGATTCGGTGTTGTTTACAAGGTACTTTAACATTCACTTATAAAGCACGACTCGCTTAAGTGGTTGCCGTTTTTATTTTGGACACACTGGGAAGACCAACACAAGGTGTATATGTGATAATGCGTGTGGGACACACTAAGTGACATGTCTAATTAGTTTCAATAAAATTTATGCCTTGTTCAATTAGAGGGAAATGAAATGAAAGTAAGAAAGTTGTGGGACCCAGGTCTCTTTCCCAGTGGATTAGTTTTCTCTCAAAATATGTTCTGCAAAAAAATATGATTTTGCAAGAATCTTACTTTTACACTATTTTCTTAAACAATTAAACTATTGATTTTTAAATTTTTCATAATTCTATTTTATCGAATGAACACCTAAAGAAAAATATATTTCTTTTTCCTTTACTTCACTACACTATAACTTTTTTAGGAATAATTTTCTCATATCAATTAATTGAGAAATGAATGGGTTAGATTTTGAACAATCCGGGAACGTGCCTGGCGTGGTGTCGTCACTTCATATTATAAAAAACCGATTTCAAGTATTAAAAACTATTAGAAACTTGTTCCTCATAATTTGTCTTTTCCATGTTGTAGTCGATGTCATGCCCTATCTCTTGACATGTCCGTATCACCATTAATTTAAAATTACAGTGCCACTTGTGTATATTTGCATCGCCAAGTCGCAGTATCCATGTCCCTATCTTTACTTCTTAGACTTTCACATATGAGGAGGATATGTGAAATTTCTTCTAGATGAAATTGGTTAGATTCGATTAAAAGGTGTTGTGTTGTGTTGTGTTGTACTTTCAGGGTAAACTTGAGAATGGACAAGAAATAGCTGTGAAAAGACTGTCTAAAGAATCAAGACAAGGAGAACTAGAGTTCAAGAATGAGGCTACCCTAGTGGCCAGGCTTCAACACAGGAACTTGGTTCAGCTCCTTGGTTTTTGTTTGGAAGGCACAGAAAGACTTCTCATCTATGAGTTTATGACCAACTCTAGCCTTGATCACTCCATATTCGGTATTGTCGCTACTACCTTCATATGTAAATTAAGCTTATATAAGAACTTTAATATACCCAAAAGAAATATTTAGGACAACTTTTTAGGCTAGTTTTCTATAGAAAATGAGGATCAATGTCTTCGAATGACATGTAATACGCATATTTTATAATTTTATGCTAAACGGTGACCAGTAATGTGATAGGCATTACTTTATAATTATGTTGATCCACATGCCAATCTCATCAAGTGTCCTCCTTCTATCCCCATTTTTTTTGTCTTTTTGGAAAGTCGTCAACAGACAATTGCATTGAATGACTTATGTAATTTTTGTTGATAAAGTTTTCAAAACATATACTACAAAACAAATTGAAAGATATACACAATTTTTTTATATCGGCAGAGCAATGAAAATAGATAGACAAGTGACGATATGAGGGACTAACAAAAGTTTTTCATTTATGTTCCTCTTTTTACATTTTTATGCAACTTTTATTTGTGATTAAACCATGTGAATAGAATCCTGCAGATCCCGTCAAGCGTGCATTTTTGGATTGGGAGAGGCGCTACAAGATCATAAGAGGCATTGCTCGGGGACTTGTATATCTTCATGAAGATTCACGACTTAGGATCATCCATCGCGATCTCAAAGCTAGTAACGTTCTCTTAGATACAGATATGAATCCCAAAATATCAGATTTTGGCATGGCAAGATTATTTGTGCTTGATGAAACTCAAGGGAGTACAAGTAGAATCGTGGGCACCTAGTAAGTTTAATTTGAATCCTGCCAATGCACAACAATTGTTTGCAACATCTCTTACTATTCATTTCCAAATTGTTTTGGTGCTTTCACAGATAAATCTGAGAAAATTTTCACTAAACAAAATTGACCAAATTTCCTTTGAATAAGGTTCTAAATTTTAAGAAGACAAACTAGGTTCTTTGGTGAACTAATGTCAAACATATTAACATTTTACTCACACTAGTGCATTATTCATCACAGTGGATATATGGCTCCAGAATATGTAATGCACGGTCAATTCTCATTCAAGTCAGATGTGTTTAGCTATGGTGTGTTGGTTCTAGAAATTGTAAGGGGTCAGAAGAACAACGGCTTCCAGAATGGGGAGAATGTAGAAAGCCTTTTAAGCCACGTAAGTATGAATACCCTGACAAATCACTAGTTTTATTGTATAATTGACAGAGTCATGTATATCTTATGACGGACATTTGGTTACGTTATTGGAAACAAAATTAGTAGTCTAGATGACAAAACTATATATAAAAAAATTAGTCCAAATTACTAATTCTTTCCTTTTGGGGTAAATCAAGGCTAGACACAATTTAAAAGGCAAAAAAAACAAAAAACAAAAAGCAATAGTCAACTTTACCTGACATTTTGGTTCTTTTCTTTTTTTAGTACATTTGTTTAGAGTTTTTCTAAATATCTATTATGACAAATATGATAAACAAAAAATAATAATTAATAAGAAAACGGAAAGACACAGAGATTTACGCAGTTTTGAATAAGTAATAGTTTAAACGTACGTCCACGGGAAGAGAGATATAGATTTCACTATGATCAAAAGAGATTACAAGGGTCGGCTATGTTTTGAAACCCTAATGTGAGGTGCCCAATCAATTAGATCTCAACAAGCTTTCTTGGAATATCTTTTAGAGAACTATGTCTATCATATTTATAGGAAACCCCAAAGAATATGAAAGAATATCAATTCCTAAAGAATAGGAATATAAATCCCTAAAAAATAGGAAAACATCCTAAACAGATTAGGAAAATAAATTTTTCAAATCTTAATAGGATTCTCGTGGTTACACATACTACCGGTACTGCTGATTGTTGTTCAAAAAGTCAGAAATTTTTAGTACCGGTAGTTCCAACACTACTACCAGTACTGTTGGCTATTACCCAAAAATTGAACTTCCTATTATTGGTAGTTTCAATACTACTACTGGTAATACCAGTTACTAACCAAAATCTTTCCTTGTTCAAATTCAAGACATTTTTCAACAATATCTTTGTTCAAAAACTAAAAGACAATTTGAAAAATTCTAGAAAAAATTACTAAAGACCAAAAAAACAACTTACAAAATATTCATTCTTTCTATATATCCTCATTTCATATTCCACATGCGCACTATTATGTCACTCTTTCTATATCATTTTTGTTAATATTATAGATCTCGTCGAAATGTTTTAAGATGGTTTAAAACTATATTAATTAGATATCAGTTACTATGTGAACTGAATACAAAAAGACCAAAAATGGCATTGTGCTAGGCTTCAACCAAGTATGTGAAGAACCCAGCTTTGAGTTACTATCTTGTTCTGATCATATAGTAACTGATATTTAATTAACATGATCTGAAACAATGTTTAAGCGTTTCGCTGAGATCTATAATTTAAAGGGAACCAGGCCGTCGATAATTCGAAGCATTTCTTTATCTACTATTCTCCTCTCTCCTACATTTGGTGTAGCTTATTGCACTTATGTTAAACTATTGTAGGCTTGGAAAAGTTGGAGGGAAGGATCGGCTTCAAACCTCGTAGACCCCACATTGAGGGCTAGTTCCAGTTCTATGCAAGAAATGATGAGATGTATCCATATTGGATTGCTATGTGTTCAAGAAAATGTAGTTAATAGACCTACCATGGCTTCAGTTATTCTCATGCTCAGTAGTCCCTCTCTCACTCTTTACATGCCTACAGAACCATCATCTTTTCTACACAATCGTATTGACCCAGAAATGCCATTGCTTCACGAGTACAATTCTGGAGTGTCCAATTCTGATTCAAAAAGTAAATACCACAGCATGTCGACAAATGAAGACTCAATTGTTGAGTTACATCCTCGTTAATATTGAGGATGGAAGGTCCTCGGTCAATAATCGTATTTGTATCACCTTTCTTATTCAGTATCCATTTTCAGGCCTTTTTTCTTTAGTGAGGTATAGTTTTAGCTCAATATCATACTGGACTAGTGAACTAATCAGTCAACCATATGAATTGATATGTTCATATAATTATTTGAAATTTGATTCTGTGATTTTTAGTTAACAAGAATGTAGGTAATTAACGCCTTCCTTTTCGTCCTCATACTGCAACTATTTTGGCACTTATTTTCGTGATGGAATACCATTCCAATTCAACAAGTCACTGTGAATCTATATGTTGCCTAATCTAGCATAGTATTTAATAAGGGTAGTTTAAGATTTTCTCAATATTCTATTTAAGCGTGTACTATGCTTTGTAATATTCGTTCAATCAATACATAACTTTAGTATTCTTTTTTTTCTCGATATTGTATCATTATATCAGAGCCATAGATTAAGACCTATTTGATTTTAATTCATCAGCGGGCGGCTTGCCCCTCACTTAGACATCGCTTGTTTTGTCACTATTCATCAACATTGTTCATCACTATTCATCGCGATATTGTTAATCAGTGTTGTTTCAGACCTGTTTGCTAATGTTTTGTACTGTTGACACTGTTCTAGCATTGTTCAAACCTAAGCTCTACTTTGTTCGAATATTTTGGACTTGATATATTCGGCCTCAACAGTACCTTTTGCCTCCACTTCTCTCTATATCTACATTTCTAATCTGTTTTGCACCAGTTGACTCCTCTTCTTTTACTAGATATGCATCATTCTGTCTAAATTTGTATCGTTCTCTCTGGATCTGTATTGTTTTGTCTACATTTGCATTTGTAATTTATTTTGCACCAGTAGACACTATTTTTTTCACTGGATCTACATTGTTCTTTCTAGATCTGCATTGTTCTCTCTAGATTTTCATATGCAATCTGTTTTACACTAGTGGACTCCTCTTCTTTTATTGGATTTGCATCGTTCTTTCTATTTGCACCAATCAAGATCCTCATCTACCACCAGCAAACATTTGATGACTCCCACCAGACTTCTATTAGCTTTCGACAACCTCATTTCATTTCTACTTGACAAACTCACAATGCTCTTTGACATTGCATTCTATGTTTGAAGGCGGGTGTGAATCTATATGTTGTCTAATTTAGCATAGTATTCAGCAAGGATAGTTTAGGGTTTACTCAATATTTTATTTAAGCGTGTATTACGCTTTGTGATATTCATTCAATCAATACAAAACTTTGGTATTTTCTTTCTTCTCAATATTCTATCAATCACATCAATCAAGACTTATCAAGTGCGTCTACACAAGGTATATTATAGATATTCCCAAAACAACTTATATATAATTTGACTTTTTTTGTTAAAAACAACTACTATTATTAGAAAGAAATTTTCCAACTTGAGTAGTACTGTCACCCGGGCTCATCGACCCCTTGGTACTAAATTATGTCACACATAGGGGATTTCACACACTTAAAATTTCATTACATCTTTTCACAAGGGCAAGATAGAAATCAAACTCAACAAAGCCAACATCACTTCACTCGGAATCTGTCAAGCTCAAGCTGAAATCCCACAATTTCTTTGCTAATTCTTCATCTTTAGCAAAATCGCTCGGTTTTGCTAGATTACTGTCTGAAAAGTACTCCCCGCTCACCCCGTTAACTTGCGGATGCAACGCCACATAGCATGTGGTCGCCGCTCCCTATTACAACCACAATGAACAGAATTAATTAGCAAACCATGTTACACACCTATGAAGCACGGGTACTCCGAAAACGAGGCCGTACGAGTACCGGGTACCGGTACGGTACGGGTACGGCTCCGGTACGTTTTTTGCGGTACCGGGTACGTCAAAATGGTATGGGTACGTTTTCAGATTTGGGTACGCGAGGGGTACGGCTCTCTGGTACGAAATTGGGTAAAACTGTAAAAAAAATAGGTAAAGGGGTCGTTTTGTAAGTTATTTCTAATTACAGGGGGTAAAATGTTAAAATTATAATACAAGTATTAAAACCCTAGAACTATAGCGTCTATCTTCTTCTTCTCATTTCAACTTCCACCGTTCCATACCCTGTAGTTCCAGTTTCCAGACTTCGAACCCAGGTACAAGCTCTCTCTCTCTCTTGCACGCGCGCGTTCTCTATTTTTTTCTAGATCTGTTAGTACATGGTAGCTGGTGCAAAATGAGTTTATGTTGTTTTTGATTGGTAAAATGAGTTTATATTTTGTTTCATACAATAAAATATAATAAAATAATTAAAATAAAATAAAATAATATTAACGTACCCGGCCGTACCCGTACCCTACTTTTTGAGATTTTTTCGTACCCCGTACCGCATACCAGTACCCGTGCTTCATAGTTACACACTAATGTCCTGAAAAAACATGCTAAATATCTCAAACATCCAAATGCTTGACTTTTTTTTTTCCCAAGAAAATCTATTCTGCATCTTACATAAGAGACCTAACTGACCTGTGGACAGTTTTTCACCAAAAATCTAGCAAAAATATTCATCAAGCCTGCAGCAGACAGGAACCAATTAAAGCATTAATATAGAGCAAAAAAACATCAAAATATAACAGAAAACTTCTTACGATAATTTCTCAAAATTAAATCAAGTCATTTGCGCGTTTTTATATAACAGTTTTGAAGAGGACCACATCTCCACCTGCTGCCATCAGTCTTTCTTCAGAATTATACGAAACGGGTCGATCTTCCCCTAATGTTGAAAAATTACTCTGGAGATATAGTTGCTACTATATTATCTAATGAACGCAGTATCATTCACTATAATTTGTTAGGAATTTTCAAAATATTAAATGGTGTCAAGTTTTTGAGCTTTGTAAAGCTTCCTTGTTCCTTTAAAATGCTAATTTGTTATGTGGCTTTTGTCCAATATTGCTTTGTTGTGGGAAATTTTTCTTGCATATATATGAGAACACACCTTTTCTATTCAAAAGCTTGGCTCTAAAGAGGCTATACTATGTACTTTGCACCCAGAATCACAAGCTGCGCCACGCTTATATTGCCACTTGGCGCCAAGTAGCAGTGATGTGACACACGCATGCGATGCAGTATAATTGACCGTTAGTAGTTAGTTAACCACAGGATGCGTTGGATAGGAAGGTTGGGCTCGGAGCCGTTGATCTTAACCAGCATGATCTGATGGATGTAATTGAATCCAAATGGTTGTGACCGTACGGATCAATCCAACGGTCACAACTAATCGGGTGTGCACCTCTTCTATAGGTGTACATGTAGTGGCCTATAAATAGACCACTATACTTTAGTCCAAATGACAACAATTCAATATTACTTTCCCACCTTCATACATAAACTTGAGAATTCATTTTTGAGATTCTGTTATTCCACAGAAACAAAATCACAATGGTTCTCGGTTCTCTTTTGCAACAAAGCGGATATTTTGATTGTCTTCTTTTGTGCAAATGCAAATAGTAAAAACTATGAGTTCGTATTACACCCCACTTTTGCCTAATATTTTTAATTTAAAATTTAGATTTATCTAGTCTATGATCTAATTAATTATTTTGTGTACATTAGAACCACCAGAGACATGATTGTCTTTTCATGGTACAAAACTACCTTGAAAATTATTTTGTATTTACTAATCATATAAAATTTTATAGTTTGGGATCCAAATTGAATATTTTATTTATTTATTTTTATTTATGGCATGATTGTTATTTTGGGAATATAAGTTTGAATTTGGTAAATTTGTTGTATTTTGTTAATAAATTAATAAGGTATTACATTAGACTCCATGGCATGGAAATTACTTTAATTCTTTTCACTTATCACGTGTAGCCTTATTGGCAATTACCTATTATTTGGGAATACCTAAATTGCTTGTGGTGGATTGATATGTGTGGAGAGTGGGAGATTTCTTAGGAGTGGGATAAGAATTAGTTACCAAGAATTGTAATTAGATCTACACTACCTAGTGTATTATTAGGGTTTTATTGCTATTGGGTCTTATTGGGAGAAGATGGAGGCGGCAGAAAAAAATAAAATAGTAAGGTTAGATAACATTCTTTGGGTATTAGACTTTATTATATATAACATTAGGGTTCCACTGTTATGATTGGCAAAATTGCAACTATGTTTGGAAAGCATTTTTCCACCGAAAGCTCTCTGGAAAACTTCGGGTATGATCATCCCCTTTCTCTTCTTTGTTTTCTCTTTCGTTCTCTTCTGTTCTCTTTCCCAACTTACATCGTGATTGCCTGGAAAAGAGACTTAAAAAAAAAATGATTGGGTTATTTGGACGTTGTATAGATTGGTGGAGATGAATGGAAAATGTGGTGGGTCTCACTCTCAGATTAGAAAATTAGATCATAAGGCTGGTTTTGGATGATTGGTTGGTGAAGACTTTGGATTGTGTTAAGCTGTGGTGCGTTTGTAGTGTTGGGTTTTGGTGGTGATACCAATTGTTCTAGTAACCTAGGACGAAAATAGGCCTAAGTTGTAATTGGTAATAACATCTATTTTGCATAGTCAGTATTCTATCTGATTTTATAAATAACTTTATGTGTAAATTATTGTGCAACAGGTTAGTCTCATTTTGCGTAATTGGTTTGCATTACTTTTGGACTCAGGTGAGTGGTTAAGTATGTTACGTACTTTTGAAATCTATCTGTTCCCTGAAAAATTATTCTTTTAAAAGCTATATATTTTTTTTTATGAATTGGAAATCATATTTGGTGTTTGATTGTTCAAAAGGGCATATGGTTAATGTTCAATGAATCGTTTAATTCTCTCAATGGTCTTTTTGGTGAAACTTTGTGGATATTATTTTGGGAATATATTTTGGAAGTTCAGGGAAATTAATCCTCTGTGTGCGGGTGACTCTGGCTATTAGGGAAGATTCTCGGATTAGACCGGGTGACCCTAATGCTCAACGGTTGAAGGAAAAGTTCCTGGTGCGTTCTGGTGACCTTCACCGGATCATCTTAGGGAAAAGTTCCATGGGCTGCCTACTCATGGTGACTTTAAGTATGATATTGGATCCAATTTTTGAGTTATTTATTTCACTGGCATTTGGTATTATTTGGTATTTGTGGTTCCCCTTGTTGTTTGGTTGGATATCTGATTGTGATCACCATTGAGATTTATTATTGGTTAAATGGAACATTGTTTATTTTATTTGGTTGTGGTACACTCTTATGCCTTATTTTATGCAGATAACTTAAATTATTTTAATTCCCTTTTAGAAACTTATTGTAATATACATGTTTTGCCATTAACTGAGCTTTCAGCTGACAGATTTATTCCACCTCATTTTCAGGCGATACAGGAAGTTAGATAAGGACGCTGGTAGAATTGTGGAATTTATTTTATTGACCTCCATAGAACATTACATTTAGTGTTAGGATTTTATTTAATTGCTTCCGCATATTATTTTTGAACTCTTCGTAACCAGATTTTGTTATTTTATTTATTGTTTGGAAGTATATTTTTATTGGATGGTTCGTGAGATGGTTATACCTCACGATTGGTTTGGAACTTTTGGTTGGAATTTTGTGAAATGAAAACTTGGTCTTTTGGTAAGCGATATTATTTAATAATTTAATTACTTTTATTATTTTGAGGCTGCGTGTTTCGCAAGTTGAGGTCTTGCGGGTCACGACCGGTCATATCCTCCGTTTTGGGGTGTGACAGTTCGGACTTCATTGTATCTTGAAAGCAGGTTTGTCGCAACCCCAGTGCGTACTTTTTTTACGGAGGCAAATATTGTCTTTAGAAAAGCGACATAGTAATGCACCACGAAGTGTTTTGTATTACTGTTCAAAGACACCGCCAAATTTCCATTTCCTAAATGTCCAATTTTACAACATAATTTAGTGTGCTCAAAGTGACAATTGTTCATACCTATGTAAATTATAATATTGGTGCCGACCCTGCAGCTCTGCCGTTGCTAGTACAACCAGAAACACATGAAAGGTATGGCCTAAAAAGTGATCCTAAAAAAGAAACATCTCCGCAGCTTGGCTCTATATGGAATTGAACAACCACCAACTCCAGCAAATATGTATTCAGAAAATGATTAAAAAAAATAGCCATATAGAGAGTTCAAACGTTTACCCTCAATAATGCCATGGTGGCGCAGAAGGTTGGTGGCAATGACTCCTGGATGAAGTGAATTAGCAGTAATCTGTACCCCTTCTTCCTGAGTAATTGCAAAAAGAAATCATCCATACGCGCTGTTAATGTAGGAATTTTTTAACAAGTACTTATCTTTACACCGAAATAGTAACCGGGTCAATCTCTATATACCCGAACGCAGGCTTTCATCGGGTCTCATAGTTTGGCAGCCTGTATGTGGATATAGTTCTTTCAACAACTCAGTCCACCAAATGGTACCATTCAAACTAGTCTCTGCTTGAGTGCAATAAGTGATATTATGGTAACCTTGAGAGATTTCCAGAGCAAAACCTCTTTGGGTTCTCATATGTTCTTTCTTTATCTCTTTTCAAATGATATCTTCTGCGGACAAATGTGTAACATAGTGAAATAAATAACTGACTTCTGGTGGTTGTTTCACAAGCTTAAGTCTCTTGAGATTTTGATCATAGGCGAAAGTGTTGGATGTGCATACCCTAGGATTGTGGTGGGCCAGACTCGCACAACAGTGGGCCTTTGGTTGACAATCACTCTCGGTCCATCTACGCCGGGCCTAAGCTAGTCCAAGCTTAAGGGTCGTTTAATTGACATTCAGCCGTGCTATTCGACAGGGCCCTGATGTGCCTCGATCATTACCAAGCGCACGACGTGCCAGGTACAACCGAGCCTCCTCTCGGTCGACATCAGCTCCCAATACTGGCGTGGCTTTTCTCAAGAGATGACCTCCGACCATGCTGCCGAGGGCTCTATGCTCAATACGACCACGTGGAGACGTACTCCCCACATTGTGGACAGTTGTATGGAAGGACATGGTAGAGGCAGTTACTGGACAGTGGACACATAGACGTGCCTGTCCGCTTCCGCACGGATGTGGAACACATGGCGAGCGCACCATGAGTCCCGAACCATGCGTGACATTCTCGACCAAAGCCTGATCAGATAGGCTGTTGGTCTCCCTCTCCATAAATACCCCAAAGGCATTCTAACCTCAGGTACGTGCATAGTTATTAAAGGCGAGAGGCCTAGGCGTGAGCCGCAAGGCGCAAGGCGAGGCGCAGGCTTTATTGAAGCGAGGCGCACCTAGTCAAGAAAAAAAAACAAATATATCATATATAATAAGTAATATAACAGTGCACTGCTGAAAGTATATATTATATAGCATATACAATATCTATAGATATACAATATAGTATATACACAGTGCTAAAAGTATATACAATATATATCGATAATATATAGTACATCCATCGATAATACAGTAATATAGTAATATACTACATATCCAGTGCATACATAGATATATATTGATAATATAGTGATATCCAGTGCATATAATATAGTAATATACTACATATTTAGTACATACAGCATATATAGATATATATACAGATTATACACAGTTTATAATACAAATTATACTATAGACAACTCATATATACAGATTATACTATAAACACTGCATATATAGATATATATACTGTTGGAACTTATGGCTCATATGGGCGGGCCAGAAGTTGAGCGTAGTGGAGCGGAGCGAGGGAAGCGAAGCGACCGAAGCGGAGCAGAATGAAGCAACGCTTCTGGCGCATCAGGGGTTCAACTGTTGAGGTTGGGCCAAAGGCCCAATGAGTTGGGGTGCGGGGGGCTTTGCAAAGCCTCCGCGATACGGTACAACTTAATTGTGTTAAGAGTTAATATCCCTAATTTAAACAAAGCGCCCGCCTGGTGCGCCTCGCGCCTGGTGCGCCTGGGCTCATAAAGCCTGCACCTCATTCAAATAGCCAACCTGGCACCCTTAAGAGCGCATGGGTTGCGACTACCTGCGCCTCGTGCCTAGGCGCGCATTTCACAACTACGGGTACGCTCACGTACACTCTCGAACTCTTTGCTAGAAAACTAACTTGATCATCGGAGTACCCAATGGAGACCCAACTCCGATCAGCACTAACCTAGTGTTTGGAGTTATTTTGCAGCTTATCAGAAGGGTCACATAATTCAAGTGAAAAGGTTCAACCCGTGAATTCCAGACTCCATAAGGATGAACATGGGAAGAACCTGGTTGAAATGACTTATGGGCACAGAAATTCTATTATATTAGCACAATATGTATCTCAATTCTCAAGTTATAAAAAAAAAAAAACTTATCGTATGACACTCCAGTCAGGCCGTTGTGCCAGCTGTGAGGCCGGCGTCTGGGAGATGGAGTCTCAGTGGAACGTCCGGATGGGTGGTGGATGTAAGTTCGGTGGTATTTATAAGATTATGAACCTTCCTTGTACAAGGCCTTTTAAAGCCGTGATGGCGCCAAAACCAAATGGAACTTCACAGTTAAATGTGCTCACCCTGGAGCAATTCAGGGATGGGTGAACTACTGGGAAGTCCATAGGGTTTGGGCGACAAAAGCGGACAATATTGTACAAGGTAGGAGCGGGTCGTTACATATCGCCCTTTACAACAAAGCTTGGTTACCTATTCGCAACAAGCATCTTGAAGAAGTATGGTTTTGCAACTAAAAACAAGCATCTTTATATCAGTTTCTTGCATATATTGTTGAGTAACAAGAACATATTAATTAATTACCTTTAAGCGCTTTGCCAGCTCATTAGCATGCAATATGTTAGCAAGCTTTGATTGTCCATAAGCAGACATGGTGCTGAAACTGAAAAGTAGAGTCCAAATCATACTTTATGCTTGATTTGAATGTGAGCTACTATAATACAAGTACAAAGCATATTGGGTTTCGAATATACAGACAGTAAAAATCAATAATTCTAACCAGGATCAAAGATAAAAACTGAAAAACAGAAAAGATACAGAAAAAAAGATGTTGTCACTAATTACCTAGATTTGTCATTGATTTTATCAAAATGAACTCCTTCACGGTATGTAAACCGATGACCCTCTGATGACAAGTTAACAATCCTTCCTTCTCTCTGGCTTTCACGTGCTGTACTTCTCATGGTCTCCAACAAAAGATTTGTCAAAAGAAAATGACCTGCAAAAAGCAAACATCTATCCTAACATAAGGTGATGAGCAATGCATGTTGTTATACATCTTATGAGAGAGTGGCGTAGAAATTTAGAACACCACAGAGTGAGAAAACATCCAACAGAACAAAACATTCATGGGAAGGAACGTTACGAAAATCGGCGACACTAATGAAAACAAGACTTGTTGGGCAATTCCAATTTTAGATAGACTCTGTCTATCTCATTTACAGATGAAAAGCAATACAACAAATATATGACAAAATTCAGAAGAGAAGAAATAAGATATTTCAGTTCCCAAGTGAAGATCAATCGATTGACTCAATTATCCCTGTTCACATTAGACATAAGAACCAAAACCAAACAAAGGAGAAAGGGAAAAAAGACAACAGAGTAAAATATTCAATGATACTGCAGGCCAGCAAGGTGATTAAAGCTTGATGATCTAGTAAGTAGTAACAACTAACGTGTGGTCTTTGTTTTACTTCTATCATTTTTCTTTCCACAAAGTAGGACTTTCTCCACCACCCGCCCGCAGCAGAGGGGATGATCTTTAAACTCTTACAAAACTGCATTTATTTGTTAAATCAGTACTGATGCAATTCATCTGAGTTGGAACTCGAGTCGATTAGAAAACAATCTAATTTGAATTTGAAACTCCTGTTGCTAGTTATCACAGAAGAACCATCAAAAAGAAACCATAGGTGGAAACAAATTTCCAACCTCTGTAGAGCAGACAGACTGTTTAGCAATTATATACCACCACAAACAATTAAAAATCAACTGGTAAAAATGATTCTTACCTATATGGTTAGTTCCAAACTGTAGTTCTATGTTGTCTTGGGTAAGCATGAAAGGTGGAGCCATAACCCCTGCATTGTTACTTTTAACAACAAAGAAAATATCGTGTTCATAAGATACGACATCATACATATAAAGAAGACAAAATATCAAAGCTAAATGAGACAGCAGCCTGTTCAATTGCTACTTTATTCTTACATGAGGAGGTTTAAAGGAAGGCCTGAAGACTTGTATTCCGAAGCAAATTTCCTTACAGACGCCATTGAGCCGAGATCTAGCTCTATCACATCGAGTTTAGCATTTGGGTTTTCCTTAAGTATAGCTTCTTTGACTTCTCCACCGGTAGCTGTATTTCTAACTGCCATAACTACATGTACACCACGCAAGGCGAGGACACGTGCAGTCTCTGTGCCAATACCGCTTGATGCACCTGAAATTGGGACAAATATAAGCAATGTTACTATCTGATACCCCCAATTCCACGAGATTCTGAAATCAAAATGAGAGGAATAGATTCTAGTAGACTAAAAAGACACCACTTGATTTACTTAACTCGAACAAAAGGAAAATTGCAGGTGTAGACATGGAAAAGCAATCAACAGATTTAAGACAAACCAATTAACACCATGACACAATTGCAGAAGTGCTTCTGAATGTAATTTCTCATATAATTCGTCACTCTCATATGACATATCGACGCCATGTATTAGTAAATTCAGGTTAATAACCCAAAGTTCATACTTAAAACTCCTAGAATCAATATCAATCCAATTACTTCATCCATAAACATACAACACCATCCCACACCACCCCCCCCCCCCCCCCAAAAAAAAAAAAAAAAAACCGCCCTTCTTTTTCCAAGTCCCGGTATGCTCTAAGAAAAGTCGAGGATAAGCTTGCAGTCTAGAAGATGTAGCTTCCATCCTCGTTCATTCCTACCGTCACCCTTCTGCAGTCACATATTTGCTTAGTATATGTGACTTTTCTGTTAATAGTCATTGTATTTAGCTAATAAATATCATTTTGTTTCATTAATGTAGTATGTTTTAGTTTTATAGCTATGTAGTATATAGATATTCGTGATCAGTAACTTATTTGGTTTGTCAATTTTTTATATATTATGTTACTTCATTAAAAAAGAATTAAGATTTTGTACTAATTTAATAGAATGGTTGGAAGACAATTATTACAATTTTTGAAGGTAATTATTAACTTACAAGTCACTACAACAAAAGGTAGTATTCTCACCATTTGTTAAACCCTGGCAAACGTCACAAAAACGTCATAAAAATACATTACCAGCGTTTTTTTCACAATTCTCGGCGTTTGTAAAAAACGTTGCCAGTACTCCTGTCGGGAAAAATTACCGGCGTTTATAAATGTCGCTAATATTTATTGGCGTATTTGCCGGCGTTTGTGAAATGCCGGGAAAAGTTTGAAATTGATTTTGGCTATTTTGAAACTGATTTTGTCATATGTGAAATGTTTCATTTGTTCATTTTGTCATATTTCTGCCGCTTTGTTCAATGTATGGCCTATTATTGTATATCTAAAATTACTTAAAATTTTATTTCGAAAAATAAATGTGACTTTAAATTTTAGCATTTTGATAGAGCGTAAAACGTGAACGACAACAACGAGAATCTTCATCTTGAGCAAGGTCAACTTTTCTATCAATTACATTGAAGTAAAATATTATCAAAAATATTAAAAAGGAGATACTCTTTTTAAATAAACTCCAAAACAGCATGAAAATTTTGATTTAGTCAAATTTTATCTAATTTAGAAACGTTAATAATTGGTAAATGAAATTCTCAATAACTTTAATTCAGCATGAAGGATTCTTTGCTCGATTTGTATAGCTACGGTGTAAATATTAAAAAGTATAAAACATATTAAACACAAGAATATAAGACTGATACAAGAATATTAACAAATTTATAATATTTATGACTATAAAATACTATGCATGGCGAATTATATATATACTGAAATTAAATAATATACGTCCAACGTCCATGAAACGGTGCTATTTTTTATTTTTTATTTTTGTAAGAAAAGTCATGCAAGCAACACATAAAATGTAATTAACTTATGATTTCATATATAAATTTGTCATCCTTTCTCTTCTTCTTTTCTTTTTTTTAATTTCCTTTTATGAAGTCAAGGAAATCCACTTACCTAAGAAAATCACCAATTACATACGTTTGAACAAATTAAAAATGGAATCTCTTATCCTTTATGAAATCAAGGAAATTCACTTACCTAACCCCAAGGGGTTGTCCAAGTGGTAGAACAGGCAAGCTGTAAACCCCAGATGCTGAGTTCGAAACTTGGCAACCGCAAAAAACTTGGGGCCACTGGAGGGTATTCCCGGTCGTTCACTTTAGGGCCCCGAGGACTAGTCGGCATAGGTGGGGGGCTCCCCCAGGCAATCCCAGCCTGGTCCCCAAGCCGTCGGACACCTCGGTTAACAAAAAAAAAAAAAAAAAAGGAAATTCACTTACCTAAGAAAATCAACAATTATATATGTTTGAATCAATTAAAAATGTGCAAGATCGACCTATCTCTAACGACTCGTTTGTTAGTTGTCAAAATTCGAGAACAGATAATAGATATAGTAAGAAAAGATATAGTAGAATAGCACATTAATAATTATAAAGTATTTTTTTTAAGGACGATATTTTTGTAATTGATAATAACATTTTTGTAATTAATAATAGCACTTCTATAAATAGAATGGTGATATAAAAGGGGATAAAATATGAATGATGGAAGGGGTAGGAAAATTATATCTCCTCCAAAGGGATAAAATAATATTCCCCCAAATATCATATGCAGTATGAAAAGAAGTAAAAAACAAACTCCAGCTATGATACACTCGAATAAAATTGTTGATTAAAAAATGGATTGCCTTATCTTTATGAAATCAAGAAAATCCACTTACCTAAGAAAATCACCAATTGTTGATTTAAAAAAGTGTAAGATCACCCATCTAAAGGAATTATTATTGATTCAACTCCCATTTTTTAATTTTAAAATTGAAACCATAAACTTACCCTTTCATACTTTAACAACACTATGGGTCAAACCATATTAATAGAATATTCCCCAATATTTAACAGAAAATACCCAATATATATGCTACTATAATAAAAGTACAAAGCATATTGGGTTTTGCCTATAGAGACAGTAACAATCAATAATTCTAACCAGGATCAAAGATAAAAAAACTGAAAAGATACAGAAAAAAAAGATTCGTCATTGATTTTATGAAAATGAACTCCTTCACGGTATGTAAACCGATGACCCTCTGATGACAAATTAACAATCCTTCCTTCTCTTTGGCTTTCAATGATACTGCAGCAAGGTGATTAAAGCTTGATGATCTAGTAAGTAGTAACAACTAACGTGTGGTCTTCATTTTACTTCTACCATTTTCCTTTCAACAAAGTAGGACTTTCTCCACCACGCGCCCACAGCAGAGGGGATTATCTTTAAACTCATTCAAAACTGCATTTATTTGTTAAATCAATACTACTACAGTTCATCTGAGTTGGAATTCCAGTCGATAAGAAAACAATCTGATTTGAATTTGAAACTCTTCTCTTGCTAGTTATCATAGAAGAACTATCAAAAAGAAACCATAGGTGGAAACAAATTTTCAACCTCTGTAGCCACAAAGTGTTTATATCTCAGTGGGCTGAAGTCCCATCCCCTTTGATATTCTCTACACTAATTCCCTTGCAAGACCTTTTGTTAAAAGATCCGTCAAATTTTTATTTGATATACATAATCAATGGTTATCACCCCACCGGTTATCAAATTCCTAACATAACTATGTCGAAGTCTTATATGCCTAGACTTTCTATTATATACCTAGCTATAAGCTCGTGAGAGCATCGACTGACTATCACAATGCAAAGATGTCAGTGGCATAGGTTTTGGCCACATGGGTAGATCCCACAACATACTTCTCAGCCACTCTGTCTCTTTGCTTCCTGATGCTAATGCTACAAACTTAGCAGCCATAGTTTAATCTGTAATGATACTTTGTTTCTTTGATTTCCAAAAAACTGCTCATCCACCAAGAGTGAAGACCCAACCACTTGTTGACAAGTGGTCTTCGTTCTCAACTATCCAACTAGCATCGGTGTATCCTTCTAGAACCGAAGGATACCCACTGTAGACTATCTTATATTCTATAATTTTCTTTAGATATCGCAAAACCCGATTAACTGCATTCCATTAAATGTCACTTGGGTTGTGAGTATACTACATAGTTTAACCACAACATATACAATATTTGATCTTGTACACGTCATCGCATATATCAAGCTTCCAATCACTCTAAAATATTCTAGTTGTGATATAACTCTTCCAGTATTAAGATACAACTTAACATGCGGGTCAAAAGGTGTATATATCGGTGGACTGTCAAAGTAATTAAATTTCTTCAGTATTTTTCAATATAATGAGACTAGTTCAGGACTAAACTTTCTCCTTGCCTCTTAATTCTAATGCCCAAAATTATATCCGCTACACCCATATCTTTCATACTAAAACTAGAAGAAAAAATATATTTTGTATTTTGTATATTATCTAGATCAGTCTGAAGGATAAGCATATTATCTACATATTACATCTTTATTACCAGTAAATTTACTGTATACACATTTATCTGACTAGTGTATCCTAAATCTGTTTGATATAATTACTGTATCAAACTTTTTATGCCCTTGTTTGGGTGCTTGTTTAAGTTCGTAAAGAGACTTAACTTTGTGTTCTTGACCTTGTACAATAAATCTTTCCGGTTGCTTCATATAAAACTGTTTATCCAATTCACCATTTAAAAATATAGTTTTCACATCCATTTAGTGAATTTGAAGTTTATAAATTAAAGTTAAGGCAATCAGAACTCTAATTGTAGAGATCCTTGTCACCGGTGCATACGTATCAAAATAATTAATACCATTCTTTTGGGTAAAATCCTCCACAACCAACTGTGCCTTAAACTTGTCTATTGTACCGTCAACTTTTATTTTCTTTTTGAAAATTCATTTGCAACCAATGACTTTGGAATCCGGAGGTAAATCAGCAAGAACCAAGGTATTATTACCCATAATTGAATCCATTTCATCTTGGATTGCTTCTCACCAAAAACCGTAGTCTTGTGATTTTATGGCCTCCCCTTAGGTCTGATTCTACATGAAGTGTAATCATGGTATGATTACATGTAATTTCTCTAGTTCTTTCAATTAGATAAACTACAAAGTCGGATCCAAAGGACTTAGCAATTCAAGCCATTTTACGTCTTCGAAGTTTGACCTGTTCCGAAGGTCCAGCCTCTATATTAGACTCTAAAAGGATTAGTTTATCCTCTTTATTTATTACCTTCGGAATTGGACCAAACCTATTCTCATAAAATACTACATCACGTGATTCAATAATGGTATTCACCCCAATTGAATCAACTGGCTCAAAAACCAGAAACCTATATGCTTTACTATGTAAAGCATAACCAATGAATATGCATTTAATTCTTTTTTTACCTAATTTATTTCTTTTAGCCTCTGGCAGTCTAACGATTGCTCTATAATCCCAAGTTTTAAAGTAATTGAGGATAGGTTTTTTCTTTTTTCATAACTCATATAGAGTTATTCTTGACTTTTGAGAATACCCTATTCAGAATATAAGTAGCGATACGTATGGCTTCGTCCCACAAATTAGTACTTAATCCTGAATTACTAAGCATAGCATTGACCATCTCAGTCAAAGTCTGATTTCTTCTTTCGGGCACTCCATTTTGTTGTGGAGTATACGGTGCAGTCTTTTCATGTATTATTCCTATTGACTCACAGTAAACAGGAAAGTGATATTCACCATCTCTATCAAACCTTAAACGTTTTATTTTTGTTCCACATTGATTTTCAACTTCGATTTTGAAAGCAATAAAATTTTCAAGAATTTCATCTTTCGAGTGCAACAAATAAATATAACAATACTTGAAATAATCATCTATATAAATGTTGCAAAATATTTCTTGCCTCCTTTAGTAGGAGTGTTATGCATATCACATATATCACTATGAACTAGTTCTAATAAAGATGTGCACTACTAGAATAATAAATAAAGATCACGCTTCCTAAATTAAAAAGATCACGCTTTTTGTAAAAGCGTGATAAAAAAATGAGAGATGTATATTTAATCACACTTCTTTATAAGACCGTAATGATTGTTGTTCTTTAACTACGCTTTTCAATAGAACTGTGATTATAAGTAGTTATTTTAACCACGATTTAATTATAAGCATGATAAAAAGTCATAGATTAGTTTAATCACGTTTTATTGTAAGTATGGTAAAAAATAATTGTCAATATTAATTACAGTTTGTTTACAACTTGGATAAAAAGGTAGTCATTTTGGAAGATGTGACAGGCCATGACCTACAAGATTTCAACTTGTAAAACACGCAACCTCAAAATAATAAAAATAATTAAATTATTAAATAATGTCGATTGCTAAAAGACCAAGTTTTCATTTCACAAAATCCAACAAAATATTCCAAACCAATCGTGAGACATAAACATCCTATGAACCATCGAATAAAAAAATATACCTCCAAAAAAAAAAAAAAAAACAGAATCTAGTTACAAAAATTTTAAAAGAAATGCGGAAGCAAAATAATAAAATTCTAAAACTAAATACAAGTCCGATGGAGGTCAATAAAATAAATCCCACAATACCGCCAGAGTCCTTGCCTAATTTCCTGTCTCACCTGAAAGATAATGTGAAATAAATCTGTCAGCTGAAAGCCTAGTGAATGGCAAAACATGTATATTACAATAAGTTTCTAAAACAGGAATTAAAATAATTTAAATTATCTGAACAAAATAAAGTATAAGAGTGTACCACAACCAAATAAAATAAACAATATTCCATTTAACCAATAATGAATCTCAATGGTGATCACAACCCGACATCCAACCAAATAAGAAGGGGAAACACAAATACCAAATAGTACCAAATGCCAGTGAAATTAATAACTCAAAAATTGGATCCAATATCAAACTTAGAGTCACTACAAGTAGGCAGTCCATGGAACTTTTCCCTAAGACGATCCAGTTAAGGTCACCAGAACTCACCAGGAACTTTTCCTTTAACCGTTGAGCATTAGAGTCACCCGGCCTAACCTGAGAATCTTCCATAATGGCCAGAGACACCCACATAAAGAGGATTAATTTCTCTGGACTTCCAAAATATGTTCCCAAATAATATCTATAAAGTATTCACCAAAAAGACCATTTCAGAGAATTAAATAATTCATCGAACACTAACCATATGCCCTTTGATTAACGAGATACCAAATATACTTTCCAATTAATGATGAATAAATAAACTGTTAAAATAATAATTTTTAAGGATATGTGTAAAGTTTGAAAATACGTAACATGCTTAACCACTCACCTCAATCCGAAGATAATGCAGTCCGACCATACAAAATGAGACTAACCTGTTGCAAAATCAGTCACATAGAATCACTCGCTATTACAAATATAAAACCTAAATATATTGTAAAACATGCTTTCCTATGCTAACCTAAGGCTACAGTAGACATAAAATACTAATCAAACCTAAACAACTAATACTCCCTCCGTCCCGATTTGTTTGTCCATTCTTAAAATTCCAACTTATTTAGGAAACACAATCATTAGAACGACTGTCCAAACAAAGCATACCCTTAAAATTCCAACTCATTTTACTTTCCAAGAATACCCTTAACTTTTTTAACATTAAATAAGAATTTACGTTTTCCAAAGCATAATTTTTTTAAAAAGGAAGGACATCAAGGAAATTTTGACAAGTCAACTTCAAAATTAGATAAACAATTTGGGACATCTAAAAGTCAAAAAGTGGACAAACAAACCAGGACGGAGGGAGTATTATGATAATAGATCCACCATCTGTCCAAACTAATAGTACTATACCAGTGTCCATTATAACAAACTAATATTATACCACCAATCCCATGGCATCACCTGTTCCCTTATTGAGAATGACAACCAAGGCCAAACCCAAAACTCTTAGAACGACTGCAGAGGACTACGGATGATGCAGAGCATTATCGCCGCACATCGCAAAGCATCACACACACTCACATGTCATAAAAATAGAGCACACACTCATGAAAGATGATACCGATTACTCTTTCCCTCATTCTTCCTTTATTAAATTTGACCTATTTCTTCTTCACAGTAAAAACATGAACCACACCAAGTTAATAAGATTTGCAGTCATACAAGTACTAGACAAACTAGTATTAAATAATTAAACCATGGATGTCCCTCTCTTCTTCCCAATCCTCATATAACCAAAATCCATCTCGAAACACAATGAAGTAAAGAAGAAGACCGGAGATCAAAGAAGAACCGTACAAGTACTTGCCTCCGAAGAACCCACGAAACTCCACTGTTGCTGCTGCTAATCCCCTTTTCGGAAAACCAAACCTTCTGACTATATAGTTCTGAAGAAACCCTAAATTATTCCTATTACCTTTTCTCTTATTCCGTTACTAGCCCACATAAATATTTATCCCAAGATTTACTCCCAAAATTATAATCATGACATAAATAGAAATAGTATGAGTAAAACGTTTAATGAGGATCCCAAACTATAAAATTTTATATAATTAGCAAATATAAAATAATTTCCAAGATAATTTTGTACCATGAAAAGACAAGCATGTCTCTGTTGTTTTTAATATACACAAAATAATTAATTAAAGCATAGACTAGATAATTCTAAATTCTAAATATTAAATTAAAAATATTAGGAAAAAGTGGGGCGTAATAGAGACCGTGGTAAAAACTGTAAAGACAGATATAGTCATTTTTAATCACGGTTTGTTTAAAAACCGTGGTAAAAACTGTAAAGAAAAATATAGTCATTTTTAATTATTGTTTCTTTCAAACCGTGATATAAATGTGAATTTGAAATTTTAACTTAATTTGAGAATTCAAGTCAGTGGAAGTTCTAAAGACTTGTTTGGACAAAGGAAAGAAACTACCGGTAAAAGGAACTATTCGTTCAACCTTTCAACATTAGAGATTTTTTCACAACTCTATCCATTAAATTTTGATTACCTTATTTAATTTCTATAAGAAATTACGGTAGAAGGAACTAATTTTCCTTGCTCTTTATGTTGAGTGCTCTTGTGACATCTCGTCCCACATCAAAAGTCTACATAGGTGATTCTGAGTATATAATGAGTCATGTAAACTAATATTAATAACTCGGGCTTAAGCATTTAGGCCATATAGTTGGGCTCCAACAAGTTATTGGACAAGTGGTTTACATGGGGCGTTACAAATGATATCAGAGCAACCCGTGTACACCATCGAGTGTGGGATCAGAATTTTATTTGGTCACTAGAGAACAAACCTGGGGTTAGGCCATGGTGACTCTAGTGTTTTGCCCCTTGCGAGGGCGCAAGGTTTTAAGGTAGGAAGATTGTGACATGTCGTCTCACATCAAAAGTCTACATGGGTGATCCTATTATTGAAAACTATTACGTGTTACTTATATGACGCGGCAGAACACAACTTTATTATTTTCCAATTTGACTGTCTCATCAAGAAACAAACTCTGATAGGCAAAGTGCAAGACCCCCGTTTTCTGCAGATGACTTTGAATGTTTCATACTCTCGGGCCCGTTCGATGGGGTATAAGAAAATGGGTAATTTTTAAAGAGGGTTTTGTACCACGAAAAGACAATCATGCCCCTGGTGTTTTTAATATACACAAAATAATTAATTAAAGCATAGACTAGATAATTCTAAATCTAAATTCTAAATTTTAAATTAAAAATATTAGGAAAAAGTGGGGCGTAACAAAGACCGTGGTAAAAACTGTAAAGAAAGATATAGTTATTTTTAATCACAGTTTGTTTAAAAACCGTGGTAAAAACTGTAAAGAAAAATATATTCATTTTTAATTACTGTTTCTTTTAAACCGTGATAAAAATGTGAATTTGAAATTTTAACTTAATTTGAGAATTCAAGTTAGTGAAAGTTGTAAAGACTTGTTTGGACAAAGGAAAGAACAAGGACCTGCACAATAGTTTCCAAACTACACACTTCATGGACCCCAACCTTTAATCCAACTACGTGACTCATCAGTAGTTCTTGCAAAGGAATCGGCGATGTCTCCAACATCTACACAGGCTCTCTTCTCATCTCATAACATCCTTTTGTTTGTTGATTTCTAATACTCTCTGTACTTTGATTTATAACTCTGGAATTTTTTTTTAGAAGTTAGGGTTTATTGTTTCACCATTTTAAATAGTATACTCGTCCTTATATGATGTCTCGTGCTTTACGGCTGTCAAAATCACTGGATCCATCAGATGACATGAACCTCGATCGTGAAAATGATTTCTAATTACGGATCCTCGTATCCACCTCTGTTGTCACCGTCAACGAGGTTCAAAACAAATGAGCTCGGCGCAGAATGGTACGACATCAGGCACTGTTGATGCAAATCTGGATCCATCGATTTTTTTGATACTCGTAAGATCTTTAGTTTTGTGTTTAAGACTTTTCTTAAAGTCTTTCCAGGAAGGAGGGAGTTAGGAGGGAGTTTATCAATCACAGAAGATACTATGATCGATTCATCCATATTCATACTTTTAATCTTAAACTGATTCAAGATATGCTGAAATTCATACAGTTGATCAATCACAGACTTATTATCTATTATTTTGAAATTCATGAACTGACTAACCAAGAACTTTTTGCTTGTTGCGTCTTCTATCAGATAATAGTCCTCCAATGAGTCCCACATTTTCTTCGCAGTCTCCCTATTGGTATACATATCGAACAATGAGTTCGATAGTGCATTCAGAATATGCCCCTTGCAAATATAGTCATCAGTTTCGAACTTCATCCTCACTCGAGTCTCTTCCAATATTTCATCTTCTTTTTCCTCTGAATAGGGGGTGGTGAGAACATTAACGGCATTCAAAGTCGTAAACATAAAATGCATCTTCCTTTGCCAACGCCTAGAGTTACTGTATCAAATTTGTCCAACTTCAGGAAATATTGTATCAACTATCGCAGAGACTTTGACGCCATTGCAGAATACTGTTTTTCGATTGTTAGTGCAGGATTTGGAATCTTCGTAAAATGAACAAGATGACAAACTTACTTCGAGGCACATTACAAAAGTGGCTTTCCAAAAAATAGTATTCGCCCCCACTAGTTGGTGTGCACCGGGTTGCAGAACACGCAACTAAAAATCTATTTTATTTTGACAATTTCAACACCATCCCTATCAACTAGCTGAATTTCAAACTTTTTAGGGTAAAATGCACTGACCTCCCCTGACATTTCTAACAATTGCATGGACCTCCCCTGAGGTTTGAGAAAATGCAGTAACATCTCCTACTTTTGAAACTATTATCCTCTTTCCCCTCCTGCCGTGAAATTAAAGCATACGGTGTTAATTTTGATCGTGAAATGTGCATTTTACCCTTTGACTATGCTGAGGAGCATTTTCACAGTAGGATAAAATGCACTGACCTCCCCTGAGGTTTCTAACAATTGTAAGGACCTCCCCTATAGTTTTAAAAAATGCACTGATAATTTTTTTAACTCATAAATTTTATTATTTTTTAAAAGTAAAATATTTTTTTATAAAAGCGGGTCTGAGTAATGTTTAACTCCAATTTGTTATTATTTTTTTTCCTATTTAATCGTAAGGAAACGATAAAAAATAATGAAAAAAATTAAATTTTGATACTTTTTTTGGAGTTAACTTACTAAAAAAATAGTGATTTGCACACTTAAAATGTTTCTGTTATAATTTATATCATAGAAAAATCTTAAAGAAGCCAATAAATTAGAACCAACTCTTTATGCCTAATTTCACCTAATTTTTTCATTTGTGATTTTTTTTGTCTTTGTTTAAATTTTTTTGTATTTGTCGATTTTGCCTTAATTTTTGTAAATTACTGGCTCGTCTCAATGAAAGGAATCTAAAAATTATAAAATTATGTTTAAAAATTTCACTAATGACGAATAGTAAGTTTTAAAAAAAACTCAATTTTTTTAAAAAATTTGATTCATATTCTTTTACTTTTATGAAATTACTTGTCGAGATGAATCAATAATTTACAAAAATTTGACGTTCCAATTTTGTCGTAATTTTTATAAATTATTAGTTCGTCTTGACGAAACGAATTTAAAAAGTATAAAATTATGTTCAAAAGTTAAAAAATATTAAAGACAAAAAATAAGTCAAAATTTAAATTATTTTTAATTACTTTTGTCATTTCTGAATTTTTTTAAATTAGTTCGTATTTTTTTAGTTTGTATAACATCTAATCGAGACAATTTCAAATTTAATTTCAGTTGATATTTTTGAAACCTTCATATATATACTACATTTACTTTTTGGTGACATGAAAATATATGCAAAGTGTCTTTGTAAAAAAAAAAAATTAAAACACAATCAATTACATTATGGTACTAGATGGCATATCCATAACTAAAAAAAATAGAATTTCATAGATAAATAAATAAAAGATTAACTAAAAAATAATTATAAAAAAAACTCCCTTGAGATTTCTCACCACATAAAAAAATAAACAACTAAAGTATTTGTAATAAAAATTAACTTAAAAAAATAATTATACCTTTGGTCTAGACAGTTGAAGGAGAGAACCAAAATGTAAATCTTAGGGGAGGTTTTGGTTGATTTTTA
Organism: Arctostaphylos glauca; assembly: GCA_019985065.2. Classification (NCBI taxonomy): domain Eukaryota; kingdom Viridiplantae; phylum Streptophyta; class Magnoliopsida; order Ericales; family Ericaceae; genus Arctostaphylos; species Arctostaphylos glauca. The sequence goes on from JAHSPW020000010.1 coordinate 2,856,257, forward strand.
TAGCCACAGCAGGAGGTAATTTAGGCATTAAGAAAAAAATAAAGTGATGACATCAGCAAATACTAACCCCTTTTTAACAGAAACTAATGGGAGGGGGAAAAAAGTGTAATAGTTTCAAAAGCAGAGGAGGTCAGTGCATTTTCGCAAACCACAGGGAATGTGACTGCAATTGTCAGAAACCTCAGGGGAGGTCAGTGCATTTTACCCAACTTTTTAAATCATTGAAAGCTAGTACTGGCACGTACAGTGATCTTGACGAGAGAGCGTTGAATTATGTTTCTTCTATCCTTAATCAGGAAATAATTTAACATTTTTTTCAATAAATAAGTTGAGATAGTCCGCAGTTTGATTAGTTTTTCCAAGTTCCATCCCTATCAACTAGCTGAATTCGGACTTTTTAAACCATTGAAAGCTATTACTTTATTATTTTCCAATTTCACTGTGTGATCTACTATATCATAGATGACTTTGAATGTTTCATACTCCCATAGTCTTCTTTTCCCTCAATCTGACCATAGCTTTTTCCAATTTGAACCCCTATATTTCTCCATTGATATTATAAGATCACAAGTACTAGACCAACTTCTGAGCTCAACCCGTTACTTCATTCTTTCACCGGAAGACTTCAATGTCCTTAATCAAATTGTGATCTGAAAATGGGTTTAGGGAGAAACCTCCTCTTCCTTGCTCATATTCTGCTAAATATTGTTGGTCTCGCCATTTCCCAGAATTATTACCTTACCCACTTCTGTTATGATGGATATGGTAACTACGCAGCTAATAGTAAATATCAGACAAACCTCAACACCCTCTTATCCTCTCTTTCCTCTAAAACCGATAGCTACGGCTTCAACAGTTCCTCCTTGGGCAATAATCCTGATAGAGTTAACGCGAATGTGCTTTGCAGAGGAGACGCTGACCTTGGCACTTGTCGTGAATGTATCAACATCTCAACTAGTCAGCTCACACAATATTGTCCTAATAGCAAGCAGGCCATCGTATGGTACAACCTTTGTATGTTACGGTACTCGAACGAGTCCATTAATGGCATAGTATCAACCGATCCTAACGTTACTTGGTCTAACCCCTTAAATGCGTCGAGCGTGGATCTGTTTAACCAGGCGCTGAGAACCTTGTTGGACAAACTTACTAGTCAAGCGGCGTCCGGTGGGATCCTTCGGAAGTACGCAACAGGAAGCGAGATCGGTCCGAATTTCCAATATATATACGGGCTTACGCAGTGCATGCCCGATTTGTCGGAACGGGATTGTACTGATTGTCTTCGTTGGATTATGACTAATATACCAATTTGTTGTAGTGGGAGTAGAGGAATGAGGCTTATTACGCCCAGCTGTTATCTTGAGTTCGAGAATTTCAGTTTCTTTAATAGCATTCCGGCTAATGCACCCCCAGGTAGCACTCCAGCTGATGCACCCCCAGGTATAGCATATCTTCCTCCTTCGGATCATGGTTTTTTATGTATCATATTCACATTGTGACAAACATGATAAATTTTTTCTAGATTTTATCATATTTAAAGTGGTTTAACCAGAATGAATTTCTGGTTTTCTTGCAGGAAAGGGTGACAATACAACTCAAATGATCGTTATTGTTGTTTTGACTGTCGGTTCTGTGATTGTTGTGATAGTTGTATGCATCTGTGTATATTTAAGGAAGAGGAGACAGAGGAAGCCAAAGCATATATTGTTAATGAAGAGGAAACAGAGAAAGCGGAGGAAGTCAAAGTATAGTGTGAAAAGTAAGTCTAAGATTGTTTCTTTATACCTTCATATCATCATCATATGAAATTTTTATATGATTTACTGCAGTAAAAGGGTTTAGTTTATTGCATACTATGTTGTATTTTGTTAATCTTATGACATTCGATCTATGACAAAAGTCTCCAAAACCATACTTGAATATTTGTGAAGTATAGTGTTTGAAGGTGGGGATGGAATCAGCACTGTGGAATCCTTGGAGTACGACTTTGATACTATTAAAGCTGCAACAGATAACTTCTCTGATGCCAATAAGCTTGGACAAGGTGGATTTGGTGCTGTTTACAAGGTACTTTAACATTCACTTATAAAGCACGACATGCTTAAGTGGTCACCTTTGGATACATTGGGAAGACCAACACATGGTGTATATGTGATAATGCGTGTGGGACACACCAAGTGACTAGTCTAATTATTTTCAATAAAACTTATGCCCTATTCAATTAGAGGGAAAGGAAATGAATGTAGAGGAATATTTAACTTATTTGTATTTTTTATGGGTAGAGTTAGTAGCAAGTTGTGGGACCCAAGTCTCTCACTTTCCTAGTGGATTAGTTTTCTTTTAAAATACGTTCCACAAAAAAACACGAGATTTTGCAAGAATCTTATTTACACTACTTTCTTTGTCACGCCCCAAAATTTTCATAATAATCACGAGTAACGAAAGCTGTCCTTACTACATTTTATAAAGATAATAGAACTCCAAAAATAGGCCACAGATACCCCATTTAAACATCTTGGGCCCGCAGAGCTAATCGATTACATCATGAGTTGCGTTTAATCAAAATATATAGAGTTATATTACATCTTCCCAAAAATCTAAGTCAAAAGATGTCGAATAACTCCATGCAAAATCTACAAAGATGCACAAAAAAAGACATGACATGTTGATCAATCTACTGCTCGAGGGTGGTACCTGAAATCAAAGAAAGGGGGTGAGCCACGGCCCAGTAGGAACATCGGTGCCAATATTCATAATTGATACGTATAATAATGCGATAATGAGCTAATCAAATTAAGAAACTATCCCAGGTATCGAACATATCAAAATGAGTCCCAAGGGCAATCAGGTAAACGTGTCAATCAAAAGTTTGATAGATCGATTCTCATAATAAATAATGTTATCCTTCCAATCCAACACAAGGAAGGTATCGGCATCTACTCAATATGCTTTCTGAAGTCTCATACTTTCCCTAGTACTCCCGAAGGAACCTATTACCTTCCTAGCATTTCCAAAGGAGTCTAGTACCTTCCTAGCATTCTCGGAGGAGTCTAGTACCGTCCTAATATTCCCGAAGGAGTCTAATACCCATCCAATTATAACTATTCATTCAATTATCAAATACATAATACGCCACTTTGTAATATCAACCCAACTCACTCCACCAAGCGTTCATAGGATTAAACATGCATTCATTCTTGGAATGTCACTAAAAAGTGTCTAACAATGGCCTAAAATCATGAGGCGATTCATCTAAAAAGGGTCAGCAAATCTGCCGAAATCAGGGGAGGCCGCTCGAGCGAGCTGGAGGCTGCTCGAGCGGTCTATCGGGTTCAAAAATTTCAGAGAGTAGGAAACCACCGCCCGACAGGCCGCCTGACGACAGCTCAAGCGGTGTCAAAATTTGTGAAGTCCGCTCAAGCGAGATATAGGCCGTTCGAGCGGTCGGGTGAATTTCAGGGTTTTCCAGCAGATTCAAGAACACGAACCAAAACTAATTTTTCTACTCCTATGCGACACAATCAAGTCATTTCACCACTCTACACACTCACACGTGCTTATATAAGGCATTATGTCCCTACCTCAAGGTTAAGATGATGGATTTGGTGAAGAAGATGATATCCTAGCTTTGGATGACCTCACGAGCTTCGATTCTCCTTCCTCAAACTTCGAATCGACGATCCGTCTTCGGTTATGCGTCAAGCACGCATAGGCCACTCCATATCTCAAAGGAAATTGAAATCCGAGTTGAATTGGTTGCATTTGTAGAGAGAAAGGAAAGGGGTTTTAGAGAGAGGGAAGAGGGCTTGAGCTTTTTAGCTCAAAAAGCCCAAAATCTGGACAAAAGGGATTGGCCAAATGACTAAAATGCCCCCACATCATTAAATTGACAAAATTAAGCCCCCGGGTCAAGTCCTAACTTATCCGAGCCTCAAAACAAATATCCACCGATAATATATCTCATTAATAAACATCTCGAACACAAATTTAAAACGAAAAAATTTCCGGGTCTTCCCATTCCTAAACAATTAAACTATTGATTTTTTATTTTTCCATAATTTTATTATATCAAATGAACAAATAAAGGAAATTATATTTCTTTTTCTTTTACTTCACTTTACTAAAGCTTTTTCAAGAATAATTTTCTCATATGAATTACTTAAGAAATGAATGGGGTCAAATATTGAACAATCCGGGAACATGCGTAGGTGTTTGGCGTGGTGTCATATTATAAAAAAACTTATTTCAAGTATTAAAAAATATTAGCAACTTGTTTCTCGTGATTTGTCTTTTACTTGTTGTAGTCGGCCGGATACGTGAAGGAATGGGTCCTTGGCCGAAATGCATACTCGACCCGTCCGTGCTATAGTTAAAATGGGTCAAGCCAAACAGATCGAATCACACCTCCTCATGAGGCTTGGAAGGCCCATTTGGTGTGCCTCAAGCGTAGCTGGGCGCATGGCCTAGGACCAGACCAAGCCTTCTTATATGGTCGGTACTTAGGATTGACAATGCGGCGATTGCACAAGTGATCATGCTTGGTGATGTCGCCGAGCGCTCTATGCTCGGCACAAACAGGGATGATGTGTTTCTCATGTTGCGGGCAGTTGTTTGGGAAGACATAGGAACGAGGTAGTCGCCAAAGATGCAGACGTTATCGCCCTATTCGCATTGAGGTGGGGCACGTGCAGAAGTGTCATGACTTGTGGGTGCAACATTTCCAACCGGCTCTGCCGTGCTCTGTTGGGCTGTCTTATAAATAGAGTAAGGACACTCCACTCTTAGGTACTCGCGCAATCACTTCGCTTAAGCTTTCAGGTGATTTTGCTCTCTGTAGTAGGCCGGTGTAGTATGCCGGCATAATCATTAATGGGCCCCCGGCCCATGATCAGCCGCATCATATTCAGGGGCTCCGCGAAGCCCAAACTTACCAGTGATTATCCTGGGATTGGGCCGAACAACCTACCGGCTGGAGCCTTTGCTCGGCCGTTCCGAACGGTGGAATCACTATCCCCACCGATCTTCGGCCGCTCGATGCTCGGCAATCGTCACTCGGCCAGAATCCCCTTTGGCGGTTTCTTGACCAGGACGTCTAAGAGACGCCCTGTAACTCGGTTCCTAAACACGAATACACGTCCTCCGCTTTATGGGGGAACGTGCAAGCCACCCTTCCGATCCACGCGAACGTGGAACACGTGGCGGTACCCCCACAATCTTCGGACCACGTCCTACATACTGGGCCGAACATACCGGCAACGGTTGGATTCCTACTCTATAAATACCCCAACGGCACTCCTACTACAGGTACATGCACACTCGCGCTTAGAGCTTACTTTCAAAGTTGCTTCCATTCTTTCAGAGAGCTAACTTGATCGTCGGAGTGCCCACCGGAAATCCAACCCCCCCCCCCCCCCCCCCCGGTGTGCACTAACTTAGTGTTGAGTGTTTTGCAGATCATCTGAGAAGATCCGATTCTACAACCCGAGAAGTCAAGAGTGGATTCCAGACTCCACACTCTCAACCAAAAACAAACTTAAGCATCGGAGTGTTGCCAAAGACTCAACTGCGGTCGGCACTAACTTAGGATTGAGAATTTTGCAACAAGGCGAAGGAAGGTCAAGGATTCAGCAAGAAGTCAACAAGTGGGATTCCAAACTCCACATTTTGGTGACCCCAGTGGGACTCCCTCACTTCTTACCTCAGCAAGTCTTCTCTTCCATCCTTTGCACAAAATGGTGAAGAGCACAAATCAGACGAAAAACGAACACACAGACCCTAACAGAGTGGGGAGCACAACAACAACAAGTGGATCAATAGAACCACTAATCCCACCTACTGACCCTCATGTCGAGCCTCGCTCACATTTGTATGTCAAGCCTCGCTCACATTTGTATGTCGAGCCTCGCTCACATTTGTATGTCGAATGCATGGAGGCTCGGCTCATTGAGAAAGATCAAGCCCTCCAAGTTATGAAGGAGGAGATGGAGCGTTTGAAGGCGACAATTCAACCCCTTCAAAATGAAAAGAACTGCACCCCTTCTCCTCTGAAGAGGGGGAACGACGATAAGCAGAGGCGTCCAGCAAATGAGCAGCTTGTAAACCTAGGTAAGGCCAAGCGTCGAGATGGAGGCAAGGATCGACGATGTGTTCGCAACCCCTCTACGGATTGGCTGCTTAGGCAATGAGCACCATGTCAACAATGCATCTTTGTTCACAAGAGACTGTGGTAGCCCTCAATCAACAGTTATTACTCGGTGTCTCCGCCGAGCACCGCTTCGGCGGAAATCCCAACCCATGAGACTCAGGTGGACGAAGGGGGAGAAAGATAGTTCTCCTCGACATTACAACCTTCAGGAGCATTCTCTTGGACCAGCACGAAGAGAGGACCTCCAAGACAAGCATGACAACAAACAAAGGAGAGCGGCTAATCATAAGGCTCAACCAACGAGATCCCACTCCGACGTCATTCATAGGCAGTTTGTGTCCTCCCCATTCACTAGGGAGGTTGACACAGTTTGGCCTTCTCTTGGGTTTAATCCACCCAAGTTCACCAAGTACGATCCGAAGGCAGATGACTACCTTCACCTGGTGTACTTTGGGCAAAAGACGTCACTCTACAACACCGATGATGCACTTATGTGCAAGCTCTTCTCATCCAGTTTAGAGGAGCTCAGCTTGCTCCGTTTCGACAAATTACCAAGAAGGTCAATTTCAATCTTCAAGGAGTTTTCTCTTGACATTTTCGACCGGAGAGTCTCCCGGTGCTTTGTACGGCTCTCCTACAAATAGAGCACGAACACTCCACTCTTAGGTACCCGCACAATCACTTCACTCAAGCTTTCAGTTGGTTTTGCTCTCATCCAAAAACTAACTTACGATTAGAGTGATTGTCAAAGACTCAATTTCGGTCGGCACAAACTTAGAGTTGAGTGTTCTGCAGCAAGGCGAAGGAAGGACAAGGAATCAACGAGAAGTCAACAAGTGAAATTTTAGACTCCACACATATATTATTTCTTAGTTGTAAAAACAATCCTTGTTTTAACTTTTGTGCCAAGCTAGTAATAGTTTCCTTTCGTTTTGTATATTTATGGATACACTATTTGTGTTAACAAAAATTTAAGTATTTATTTATTTTTTGCCCTGTCTCTTGACAAGTCTGTATCACCATTAATTTAAAATTGTAGTGCCACTTGTCTGTATCTGCATCAGCACGTTGCCGCATCTGTGTCCATATCTTTACTTCTTAGACATTCACATATAGGAGGATATGTGAAATTTCTTCCAGATGAAATTGGTCAGATACGATTAACAAATGTTGTGTTGTGTTGTACTTTTAGGGTAAACTTGAGAATGGACAAGAAATAGCTGTGAAGAGACTGTCTAAGGGATCAAGACAAGGAGAACTAGAATTCAAGAATGAGGCTACCCTAATGGCCAGGCTTCAACACAGGAACTTGGTTAAGCTCCTTGGTTTTTGCTTGGAAGGCACAGAAAGGCTTCTCATCTATGAGTTTATGACCAACTCTAGCCTTGATCACTCCATATTCGGTATTGTTTCTATAATCTTCATATATAAATTAAGCATATATGAGAACTTTTAGATACCCAAAAGAAATATTTAGGATAACTTTTAGGCTAGTTTTCTATAGAAAATGGGGGGTCAATGTTTTCGAACGAAATGTATTACAATTATATAATATTTTATAAGATTTTTATGCTAAACGGTGGCCAGTAATGTAATAGAACTTACTTTATAATTAAGTTGATCCACATGCCAATCTATCAAGCGCCCTTCTTCCATATATCCCGATTTGCTTGTCTTTTTGGAAAGCCGTCAATAGACAATTGTATTGACAGACTCGTGTAATTTTTGTCAACAAAGTTTCCAGAACATATACTACAAAATAAATTGAAAGATATGCACAATTCTTTGATATTGGCAGAGCAATAAAAATAGGCAGACAAGAGACGACAGAGGGACTAACAAAATTTTCATTTATTACGTTCATCTTAATTTTTACGTTTTTATGCAACTTAAGTTGTGATTAAACCATATGAATAAAATGCTACAGATCCTGGATTTTTGGATTGGGAGAGGCGGTACCAGATCATAAGAGGCATTGCTCGGGGACTTCTATACCTTCACGAAGATTCACGACTTAGGATCATCCATCGGGATCTCAAAGCTAGCAACGTTTTGTTAGATGCAGATATGAATCCCAAAATATCAGATTTTGGCATGGCAAGATTATCTGTGCTTGATGAAACTCAAGGAAATACAAGTAGAATTGTGGGGACCTAGTAAGTTTTGAATCCTACCAATGCCCAGCGACTGTTTGCAACATCTCTTACTATTCATTTCCAAATTGTTTTGGTGTTTTCACAGATAAATTAAGCTCTGAAAACTCCGAGTTAACAAATTGATCAAATTTCCTTTGCATAAGGTTATAAATTATAAAAAGCCAAACTAGGGTCTTTGGTAAACTGTTGATCAGACATATTAATCTTTTACTGACACTAGTGCATTTTTTATCGCAGTGGATACATGTCTCCTGAATATGCAATGCACGGCCAATTTTCAGTCAAGTCAGATGTTTTTAGCTTTGGTGTATTAGTCTTAGAAATCATAAGTGGTCAGAAGAACAAGTGCTTCCGGATTGGGGAGAATACAGAACACCTTTTAAGCTATGTAAGTATGAATATCCTTGACAAATCACTAATTCCATTATACAAGTGACGGAGATCTTACGAGGGATATTTAGTTGTGTTATGAAAATGAAATTTGTTTGTGAGATGACAAAATTATATATAAAAAGAATTGTTCTTAGCCAACTTTTCAAAAAAAAACCTTTTTTTTTCCTTTTTGGGTAAATCAAGTCTCGACACACTTTAAAAGGCCAAAAAAGTTTTTATGACAAGTTCACAAAAACGAAAAACAATAGTCAACTTTGACCTGACATTTTGGTTTTTTTGTTTTTGTTTACAGTTTTTTTAAATATCTTCACTATCTAGAGCTCCACTAGATATGTTTAAATAAGAACAATTTGAAAATTCTAAAAAAGTGAATAAAGACAGAAAAGACAACTTACAAAATAGTAAAAAATATATAGAAAGGAATTCTTTATGAAAAAGTCTAGGACACAGGTCTTGAGTGTACATCTGGACACATCGTGTCCGGAATCGTCAGATATACATGGAACTCACATGATTATGGAAGACTCCACGTGCATCCGACGATTCCGGACACATATGTTAAAGTAATTTTCATTCTTTATTTTGCTTATTGCACTTATGTTAAAGTATTGCAGGCTTGGAAATGTTGGAGGGAAGGATCGGCTTCAAACCTCATAGATCCCACATTACAGTCTAATCATGGTTCTATGCGCGAAATGATGAGATGTATCCACCTTGGATTGCTATGTGTTCAGGAGAATGTAGCTAATAGACCCACCATAGCTTCAGTTGTTCTCATGCTCAATAGTTTCTCTCTCACTCTTTCCATGCCTGCAGAACCAGCATTTTTTCAACACAGTAGCATTGACCCAGAATTGCCATTGCTCCAAGAGTACTATTCTGGGGTGTCCGAGTCCAGTCATTCAAAAACTAAATCCCATGGCATGTCGATAAATGAAGACTCGATTACTGAGTTATATCCTCGTTAATTTTGAGAATGAAAGGTCCACGATATCGTTTTTGTATTACCTTTCTTATTCAGTATCCATTTTCAGGCTTGTTTTCATTAGTGATCAGGTATAGGTTTAACTCACTATCCTACTGGACTAGTGAACTAATCGGTCAACTACGAAACGGGTATGTTCACATAATTATTTGAAATTTGATTCTGTGATTTTCAGTTAACAAGAATGTTCGTAAGTAACGCCTTCATTTTCGTCCTCAACATACTGCAACTATTTCAGTACTAATTTGAATTTTGGGGCATGTTAATTGGACTTCTGAATAAGTTTATATGTCCAGTCATGAATGAATACTATGAAACTAATTGTTACAAGAAACGAGCGAGACTCAGCTCAGACAATAAGCTACCCAATAAGACAAAAAAGGTCCAAAAAAAAGAAGTATATGATTGAGGGGGTGAGGCTTAGTCGTCGTTTATGTGCCAAGGACAACCGGGTATGAGGTCCTATATATATAGTATGATAAATTATTTCATGTCGTTCACAACAAATAATTTATTATTTTGAGCGTATATTCCTGTCATATTGTATATTTCCCAGGTAATTTATGATTTTAGGTTTGGAGCAAAATTAGTGGCAATCCCAAAAAAAAAGTAGAAAATATTGTTTCGAATGAGACTTTTTATAGTCATGTGACACCCCGAATTACGGAAACCATAAAATTTAAATAATTTTAACAAACCAAATACGACTTGTTATTTCATAGTAATAAATTAAAATAAATATTTTAAAACTGTAAGGTCGATTTAACTAAGTAAACCAAGGTGCCACAAGGTCTTCCTCAAAACTGTTACTATCGGGGCTAGGGTAAGTGGGCTCAGTTGCATCATCAACAATATCTGGAATGAAAGGCCAGGCGTAGGTGAAAGTTGCACCGATGAGCAATGAAGCTCAATAAATAATTCTACCTGTAAACCCAATTTGAGCAATAGACCATATGAAGCATGATCAAGATAATGGCATAAGCAGGTAATTGGGCTAACATACAGATTGCATAATGAAAATCATAATGTAACACATATGATATTTTAATAATGATAAGTGGAAGCATCAACTAAAAAAATTCATAATTTGAATCAAAGTAAAATGCAGGTGATATCCCTTAAGTCAACTTCTATGACCAAATCCTAAGTTTCTGATCTCGGTGTCTGACAACTTCGATATATGTCTAAAAATTCATTTCAATATTTTCAAGTTTCGGATCAACACAAGCATTGCTCGTAAGTTAAAAATATATTTTTTTAAATAATATCATGATGTCTCCGACCGATATGGTACCCTGATCCCTAAGCTGAATCTCTCAACTGATGCTAGTGTGAATTAGTACTAATTTTATCATTAAGGAAGAAAATTTTAACAAAAAGACACTATGTAGAGAGGATGTGAGCAAGGCCTATTTCAAATATTTTATTTTTTTTTGGTCTTAATTTTTTTCATTACATGTTTTTAATATCTTTAGACAGTAGACTTGCTAATTTATTTGATAATCTTAATTTTCATTTGATAATTTATTTGCAGTCGGCGCCGAATATTATGAAAATGTCGATCAGCCTAATTTGTAAATATAATATATTTTGGTAAACAGAATGAATTAATAGATGCATGGATAATAAAAATTAATATATTGATAATGTAGAAGTTCCTTCGTACAAAAATTTATAATATAAAATAGTGATAGTATTTCCTCAAATCGGATGCATTCTATGGTCTTAGTATTAAGTCGTAAGTACTCTTTATTGTTCATTCATTATCACCGTTCGTCTCAACTCTTTTTTATTGTATAGATTTATTAATTAATTTAAATAATATTTGGTGCTTCATAGGCATTGCAACGAGGTGCAATGTATATTTTTTTCACCACATATGGTATGAGTATATATTTTACATAAATGTGTGATAAAAAGGTGACTCGAAACACTCGTCTAGAAGCACTGAATAACTCCTCCTAAAAAAAAATATTTACGCCATTAAAAAAATTATTATTTTTACAATGGAATGGGGTCCTGGCCTCCACCCCCTGGATTCGGAGAGACTGTACTGCACTTTCATGTATTGCGCTTGTAGTGCAGGCAAAACAACGTAGTTTTGCCCGCTTTACTTTTGAAACTATATTGTTTTGATTCCATGTATTGTAATAACAAATCGTGTAATAAGTTAATTGTTGTAGTTTCGAGGGCAAAGTAAATAAAACTATGTTATCTTACCCGCACTACAACTCACCCAAAGCCCACCCCGCTGCCCCTGTGGTCCGCCACTAGGACAATGTCATTCATATCTTCGAGTCTGTAGGCTCCGGCCCCTACTTGCTCCGTGATCCAGTATGGTCATTCCTAGTTGGGATGTTTTATCTAAGTATCAAATCATCCGATCAAAATGTTCGCTACAAAACGCCAAGATATATCGTTTCGCCAATTCTTATTACCTATTCTTGTAAAAGCCTCTAAATGCAAATTCATCTCAATTTGGATCACTGGCAATCGAAGAAAACTACTTGATGATTTCTCTAAGTTATATATTACACACCTTTGAATGTGTCATGTGAAATCTTTAAAAAAAATAGTTTAGACAAATCTTAATATGTTATTTAAAATCTCTATTATATAATTTGCATGACAATTTTTTGTAAAATTAATATCTCTAAAAGCTCCACATGAAACCATCGAAAGTAGGATATAGTCAATCCTATATAATTTATTACAATCTATTATTTTATTTCCTGCAAACAATTTAAAATTTTATAATTCAAAACATAAATATGATCTCAAGTTTTAGTCATGCAAACATAGCGTAAAACGTGAATAAGACAAGAATCTTTCGTCACGAATAAGCCCAACTCTTCTACGAATTGCCTATATTACATAATAATTGAGACAACTTTTCGTGAGTACAAATCTGAGACCGCCACATGAAATCATTAACAAAAGAATTTAAGTAAATCTTAATATTTAGGATAAATTACCTTTAAATCCCTTCGACTTTATGTCAAATTTTGATTCGGTCCTTCTTGTTTTAATTTAAATACTAAACCCCCCATACTTTAATATTTGGTTCAATGTGGTACATCCGTCTGGGTCCGTCTATATTTTTGACGGAAAACCTCCATGTGCAATACACATAACCTTATTGGAAGGGTATTTATGATATTTTACTCTCTCCTCCTTCTTCAATCTCTTGAAACTCAAATTTTTCTCCTCCCATGGATCTGGGTGCCTACTGCAGTAGTCCTCACTGCGCACCAATACTACATAGTTTAGTATTAAATGACGTCGTTTTGTTTGATCTGTGAAGGGTGTGTTTGGTTGAAATTTTAAAACAATACCCGCTTAAAATGACGTCGTTTTGAGTGAAAAAACACATAAAATGTAATAGGAAACTTAACAAATGAAACATATAGGGTCTATTTGAATGGTGGTAATTCTTGAATTATCGTATTATTTTTTTGTCCTTATTTGATTTTTTTTAATTTTTAATTTTGCATTAATTTTTTTTATGCTTATTAGTTTGTATCGACAAGAGATTTTCAAAAAGTATCAAAATATTTCGGAAAACTAAAAAACACTCATAAAAAATAAAATAAAAAAGTCAAAACGACATCTGATTGGATTTATTTTTCGTGTTTAGAGTTTTTTTTGAACTTTTAAACATAATTTTATATTTTCTTAGTTCTTTTCGTTGAAATGAACCAATAAACTACATAAAAATGATGAAACACATGAAAAAATAAGATGGTTAAGTTTGTGGAGGCTTGTTTTAGCCTAACTTACGTAAATTAAATATTTTTTATCTTTATAGTAAATTAATTTATTATTTTTGCATCATTTTTTATAGTTTATTGGTTCGTCTCGATGAAATAAATCTAAAAAAATAAAATTATGTCCAAAAGTTAAATTTTTTTTACTAAAAATGAAAAATAAGCCTAAGCAGACATTATTTTGACTTACATTTTGTCTTTTCAAAATATTTTTATACTTTTCTGAAATCTATTGTCGAGACGAATCAATAATGATAAAAAAATTAGCGCAAAATCAAAAATAGAAGAAAAACAAACAATAATCCAAGAATTTCTATAGTCTAAATATCATAAATACTCTTCCAATAAGGTCATGTGCATTGCAGATTGAGCCTTTCCATTAAAAACATAAACGGACCCAGACAGATGGACGATATTGAATCAAATGTCAAAGTCTAAGGGGCTTAGTGTTCAAATTGAAACAAGAAGGACTGAATCAGAATTTGAAATAAAATCGAAGGGATATAAAGGTAATTTATCCTAATAGTTAATTTAAGACTTGTACTACATACCTTGTAGGCCGAATTTCTTGAAGATAGTTAAGAGAGCGCTACGTATACATAGAACAATAGAAAAAGAGATTTAGTCAAATTCCGACCATAAAAAAATACTATCAAATTTCAAAGCACATACTTTCTTTTCACACGCAACCATTTGCTTTTTCCAGAACTTGGGATTCAGCCTAGTAGTCTTGTTGCCTAATTTTGATGGGTAAAATTTCAGGTTCGACTTGAGGATATCGGTCCTCGTTAGAGGGTGAATCTAAAATTTACAGTATGTATAATTTTGGGAGGCAATACATATCCATATGTGCAGCAAGACACAATCTTCGCATCCTTTGGTGCTTATGTGTGTGTTTTCTAAGTTCAGAAAATTCGAATGGAATTCTATTTCTATGTCTTCCGCAACTAGATTCTATGCACATCACGATATATTTTTTTTCCTCATACTGATTTTTGTTTTTGAATCACGAGTCTTCATTTGCACTTCATTCGCACTTTATCGAACTAAACCGAACATAATATGTTTGATTCGATTTTAGTTTTTAAATTTCCACAATCGAACACACTGATTTGGTCTGAATTTTCTTTCCAAACTAGACTGTTAGTATAAACACTTTCTAGGAAAAACAATACACAAAATATAATTTAATTTACATTAGAGAGAAAATACGAATAGTAAGATCTTGCCTTGAAACAGTCACATATTGAGCATTTACCGCTAGTTTTTTTTTTTTTGAAAAGCAAAACACATATGTGTATGTGGAGATTGTATATCCATATATCTTTCTTGCCATATATGTTTAATCGATTCATTTTATTACATGGTTCAAGCATTAAAAATCCGTTATCCGTCACTTGGGGTCTCTATCAAGCTCAAGCTGAAGTCCCACAATTTTTTTGCTAACTCTGCATCTTTAGCCAAACCGTTGGGTTCTGTTATATTACAGTCTGAAAAATACTTCCCGCTTGCCCCTTTAACTTGCGGATGCAATGCCACGTAACATGTGGTTGCTGCTCCCTATAACCACAATTAAAAGATTTAATTAGCAAACCATGTCACGCTAATATCCTAAGCAAAATGCTAAACATCTCAAATACCCAATAATATTTGACTAATTTTTCTCACAAAAAAAATATTGTTTTGCATCTTACGTAAGAGACCTAACTGACCTGTGGAAGGTTTTTGAACAAAAATTTAGAAGACAAATTCATCATGCCTGCAACCACACATGAACCAAAGCATTAAATTAGGGAGAAGTCTATAGAACACTAACCAAAATGATTTGCAACTAATATTATAAACTATTTTTGTAACTAGAAAAAATAATTAGGACATTTTGACATGTACACACCGTACAAATCAAAATATAACAAATGTATATTAATACCCGGACCATAAAATTCGTAATTAATCCTAAAATTTCTAACTAACCATAATTGTGAGTAATTTTATCTTTCTACGATACACGTTTAGTTAAAGTTACATCAAAATAATACGTAATGTATGTCAAAATATCTGTAACATAAACCAATGAAATACAACATTGTTATGGTACACTAGTTTTCTCCTTGACTTTTTCCGAGAAAATAATCCCAAGGGGTTGGTTTAGGAAGGAGAGAGAATGATTAAGGGGCTTACCCTTCAAGGCCATGAGGTTGAATTCTATAAGAATCAATCACTAGAGGCCACTAGAGATTTGTCCAGTCATTAACTTCATAGCCCCGAGAACTAGTCGATATTAAACTCGGAGTTATTCCAAAATCGACCAGATGCCTCGGCTATAAAATAAAATTTCCCAAGAAAATTACGAGCCAACTACCAAGCCTATTGTTATTCTATCAATGTGTACAACTTAATGGATTTCCTCACTTCTAAGATTTTAGTTTTAAAATTTTGTAGGTATTATCAACACTTACGAGGTTAGGTCATACAAAGTTTTGTTCTGATTTTAATTGCGCCCACCCCCCCCCCCCCCCCCCCCCCCCCCGGGGTCCCCCTCCCCTTCTTCCCCCTTTCTCTCCGCTATAGTAGAAAGTGAAATTAATCTCTTAAAATTAGTCCTGACCCCAACTGATGGAAGGGAGTACGAGCCAGCAAAGAACCTATGTGATCAAAGGACCGGAACAAACTCAGAAGCATCTATTTCTCCCCTAGCGGCATCCTAGCAGAGGACAGCAAATCCACATCCCTCTGGGCAAGCAGCTGGTAGCAGTGACCCAATATCTGCGAACTCCCATCCGCAGAACCATCTGTACCACCAGGTGCTACTCCTCTTCGCCATATCTATTTCCATCTCCGAATCGATTCCTCCCCGATTCCTATTTACTCGAGCCATTGCTCCCTCCTTCGTGCTCCCGTCTTTCCCGATGCCATCTCTTTCTGTTTGCTCCCAGAGGTGCTGGTTCAAATCCAGTTCGCGACACGTAACTTGACTCGAACACACTGAATTACCCCAAAAAAAATGGAAACATTTCCACAGCTTCGGTCTATATGGAATTGAATCACCACCGAATCCAACAATAGAAGATAGGGAAAGGGAGAGAGAGAGGGGGGGTTTTACCACCAAGAATGGTATGGTGACGCAAAATGTTGGTAGGAATGGCTCCTGGATGAATTGAATTAGCAGTTATATCCAACCCTTCTTCCTGCTTATTAATTGCCAAAAGAAGTAATCAATCCATTGACGCTTTTAAAGAAGCAAGGTTTCAAAAAATAATCAACTTATAGTTACGTTCGTCACTATAGGATAGACTAATTTTTGGTCATTAAAAATATATTTAGTGACCAATAATTATAAGTGACGAACCAATTTAGTCACCGATAAGAACATTCAGTGACCACATTCTAGTTTTTTTGGTGACTAAATATTGTTTGGTCACAAATACCTTTCTGTGACTAAGTTTAAGTGACCAAAATATATTTTGTCACAGTTAATTTTTAGTGACTAAATACAGCATTTTAGTGACCAATTTTCTTCGTCACAAAAAGTGTGTTTTTCCTGTAGTGTCAAATAGTTACTGGATCAACCCAAGAGGTTAGCTGGATAGTCAATGTCTCGAGTTTAGGAAATTTTTTTTTTTTTTTATAGTTTCATGTTCGAAATTTCTCGAGAGCTACAATTCTTATAGAATCTAATTTTATTTACTCTATTTGATTATTGTTTGATAGCTTTTTGGTCCTTATTTTTAAAAAATTATAATTTTTTGACCGTTATTGGTTTGTTTCAACAAAAAATTTTAGAAAAATATAAAATTACATCCAAAAACTAAAAAAAGTTGAGAAAAGAAAAAAAAAAGGGGGGGGGCCAAAAATAACATCTTTTTTGACATATTTTTGTATTTAGTGAACTTTTTTTAGATTTTACAAATAATTTTATATTTTTTAAATTCCTTTCGTCGTCGAGACGAATCAATAAACTACAAAAAAAAAATAACAAGTAAAAAAATTTAAATAAAAACAAAAACTAATTAATCTACATAAGTTAGGCTACAAAGGGATATGAAATTTTGATTTGATCCTTCGAGATTAGTCGATAGATGCTTAAACTAGTTCGAATGTTTATTTATAAAAATAAATAAATAAATAAATAATTATGCAGTAAATCTCTCTCTTCCAAGCTTCAAATAGTGTTGCATACACATTATTTTTGCACATCGTTTTTACATATGACTTAAAACTACGTCGTTTTGTGTTGAGGAAGACCCAAATATATTTTGAACGATATGGGTCAAAAACGAATATGATTTTGTCTAGAAAAGTCTAGATTTTTATGATGTTAAAGACAGTACAAAATTATCTTTTTCAATGAACTTTTAAGGATTTTGTCATATTTTTTTATTTTTTAAATTTTTTTCGTCAAAATGAATAATTAATTTAAAAAAATTACGTAAATTTCATAAAATTTAAAAAAAAGTTAGGCCAAAGGGATTATTACCTTTAAGTGCTTTGCCAGGTGATTAGCATGCAATAAGTTAGCAAGCTTTGATTGCCCATAAGCAAGTATGGTGCTGTAACTGAAAAGTATAAAGTAAAACAAGGAAATTAATTTATCAGAAGCTCAATTCTGAGAGGAAAATCGAAAACTTTCCCCGAAAATATCTCTGAATTTTAATTCATTGGATTAGATTTACATGTGTGTAATACTCATTAATTTAAGTGAATATGATCTATTAATTTTGAATTCGAAAATTTTTTTTACGAAAATCTTCGGAGATTTTAGTCTTCATCGTTTAATTGAAAGGAAAAACTATTCACGGAGAGGAGTGTGGCACCTGCCACCTTCACTGCTAATCCTCAATAAAATTATTTTGTGCTAATATAATTTGATTATGTATTTATCAGTAATCAAATAACATAATTTTTTACATATTGTCAGAACAAAATATATTATATACTAAACATGTATATGACGTACGGTCCACTTTACTTTTTGAAGAAAAATAAAAAGCATACAAACATTTAAATCAACACTAATTTTTTTCCCTCTTTGTTTATTTTCTCACTCACAGGATAAAAAAAAAAAAAATCCAAACTTCTCTACATGTTCAAATTTTTTCTCAGCATATAATTTTTTCACACCTACCTCCGTCCCGATTTATTTGACCACTCACTATTTTGGACCTTTCAAAAAATAATTTTATTTAAATTATAATCTTTTTTACACGCAATGTGTATAGTTTTTAATAGATCTCAATTAATTTCTATTAAATAGTATTTTTATAATATTATAAAAAAAAGTATAAATTACTCACGTTAAATAATTTTTAAAAGGCATGAATATTAAAATTAGACAAAAATATTGAATAGAGGAAATAAATCATAATTATTGATACGAATTACCTAGATTTGTCATTGATTTTATTAAAACGAACTCCTTCACGGTATGAAGAGCGATGAGCTATTGATGACACATTAACAATCCTTCCTTCTCTCTGGCTTTCACGTGTTGTACTTTTCATGGTCTCCAACAAAAGATTTGTCAAAAGAAAATGACCTACAAAAAATAAAAATAAAAAATAACCATCGATTCGATATGCAGATCAATTTACGTTTATCTCAGCTAATTTTTGTGGGACTAATTCCATCTTCTGCTGGCGAGGATTCAATTAAGGCATGACAAAGCCCTGTATAGACTGCTCATATTAAGGACTTGATCCAAACAGATTTTTAAAGGTACCTCAAGAAATCGGCTCAAAATAGTACCGGAAAGGACTTGATCCAAACAGTTTTTCATAAAATATTGATAGAAATAGTTTTATGAAAAATGTTTAGATCAAGTCCTTTCGGTACTATTTTGAGCCGATTTCTTGAGCTACCCTTAAAAATATGTTTTAAACACATTAAACGATTCAGATTATTAAAATTTAATCAGGACACATTACAACTTTAGGGGGTGAAATTGAAAACCGGAGAAATGGACCGGATCGGAAAATCGAACCGAACCGGTGGTTTAAAGAGCTCAAAAATCAGTCTGGTCCAGTTTCGGTTTTAGAATTTTGGAAAATCGGATTTCCGATCCGGTTTACAGTTTAAGGTGCTAAAAATTCAAATCGGACCGAACCAGACCGGTTGAGGTATTAATATATATATATATATATAATATATAATATATAATTATATATATTACGTTTTAACTTTCGGTTTTAGAAATAGATTTTTTTTTTTAAATTCAATTGAAATAGTTACTTGGTTAGACTAACAACATACCAGCAAGCAGGACTCATATGTTGCGTATTAATTGTGTTTGAATTGGGTTAGAACAACAATCTACTAGACTACCAAATTTTTTTAATTGTGTTTGTATTGGGTTAGGCCATATCTCATATCTTGCTTATTGAAATTGCATAAGCATGTGCGTAGTTGTTGTGTAAAATTGCATGACCATATCTCAGTTGCTCAATTGCTGATTGAAATTGTTCGAAATGTTATCCAAAAGCTCGAAAATCGAAACCGGACCAAACCGAACCGAAACCAAACTGGTGTAATTGGTCTGGTTTCGGTTTATAGAATTCTCAAACCGAAAAATCGGTTCGGTCCCAAAAAATATACTAAATCGTTGATGGATTAGTTCATGCCCAGCTCACCCGTGCCCGGGTCAAGGAATGAGAGCAAAAGAAAAATCTATGTGGCTTTGTTCCCTTATTAAAACTCTCTGTGGCTTTGTTCGCCTTTATGATTCAGTGAGTTTTGGTCAAGATTACCCCCACTAAAAAAACTTGACCATTCTTTTTTGATAATCGAAGTATTCGACCGGTTTTAGAATTACTCCCAACCTAATGCCGACTATGACATTAACAAATTTTATAGTACCTAGAAAATTAAACGGATTTGCAGAGGCTGTAATACGGACAAAACGACACAGTTTTATCAACTTTGCCCTCGAAACTATATAGTTTTGATTCCATACATTTTCATAATAATTTGCATGATAAATCAAAACAATGTAGTTTCAAAAACAAAACGGATCAAACTACGTTATTTTACCCGCACTACAAGAAACTGCACTACAGCTCTCCAAATCCTAATTAAACATGAACTCATCAATTATAATTCTTACCCATATGGTTAGTCGCAAACTGCAGCTCTATGTTGTCTTGGGTCAGCATGAAAGGTGTAGCCATAACCCCTGCATTATTGCTTCAACAACAAAAAATTTAAAAAATTAAAATCTTATAAAGTTAATTTCAAAGTAAACTGGTGAAGTTCCGTTAGAATTCTTCTGTATTCATGGATTCAAAGAGGAAAAAACCTAAATCTAAAGAGCACAGTCTATGAACGCAATTATTTGTGTACAAATTCGAATACAAATGTGTCTGAAATAGTTAGATGCACGCAATTACAAAGGAACTCACGTGTATCGAACGGTTCTAGACATATCTGTGTCCAGATTTGTGCACGTATAGTTGTGTTCATAGACATTTTCAAACATAAATGTGTAGGAATGACAATTTCATTCGATCCGCTCCACTATTTCGCTCCATTCGGATTGAAGTTTCAGAGAGATTTTGGAAGATCGGATCCAATTTGAAGACAAGTATTAACAAAATTTCAAGAATCGAACCAGAGACGAAACCACCTACCTCAGATTTGTTAAAAATAGAGCGCAGAACTAATCTTCTATATTAAAAATAGAACGAAAAAGGAGACGGATATCAAGTTCGAGAACCAAAAACGAGAATTGTCAAACCCGTCTTTGATCTGTTAAAAGTAATCGTACATGAGGATGTTCAAAGGGAGGCCAGAGGAGGTATATTCTGAAGCAAATTTTCTAACAGATGCCATTGAACTTAGATCTAAATCCATAACATCAATTTTGGCACTTGGATTTTCCTTCAGTATACCATCTCTAACTTTTTCACCAGTATTAGTATTTCGAACAGCCATAATCACATGCACACCACGCAATGTCAGGACGCGTGCAGTTTCTGTGCCAATACCACTCGATGCACCTGAAAATAGACAAAATATAAGCAATGAGATAATCAAATACCGCCATATTTCACTCTGTTTTGAAGTCAACATCCAAGCTAGGGGTGGGTACGGAAGGCTCGGGCCTTATATATGGTTTGCTATTCGAAATCTTTTAGGTATTATCAATTTTTATTGGGTAGAAAATTTCCTTCAATTTCAATCAGGCCTCCCGTTTGTGGATGGAGAATTTGATCTTCATAATCAAGTTGAGCGTAAACTGGCCTCGGACAGTATGAGTTAATGAATACTCAAGATTTCACTATGTTTTGAAGTCAACATCCATGGCAGTGGCGGGTATGTGCAACCTAAGATCTTCGTTTGGCAGTTAAGACTTGAGATCTAGAAATTCGTTGTTCGAAATTTTTCATGTGCTATTAATTTTTACAAAAATAGACAAAACGGAGTTTTCGAAATTTCTAACATACGCCATTGAAAATTATTATATAATCAAGAATTCCCACCAGTACGCAAGGGGGGTACATTAAAGAATCCGATTCCATGACCAGATCACGAGTTCCATTCGAAGAAGATGTTCCAGGTTCAATAACTCCTGAAAAGCAGGCAACATGCTATATGTTTTCTCTTGATTATAGTCCGACCTATTCTTGTATATCTCCTTCCAACCTTGTCTAACTCCCAGTCCGAATTCATTGTCAGTCTACTGGCCGAGGCTGGCGAAAGATAAATTAGTCATGCCAAAATTCCTTGTAGAAAGGGACATATATAGCTAGTCATTGACTGGTATAGAGGGCGATGTACTTACATTTGAGAGTGTTGTATTAATTTCAACAACAGTTTTCCTCCATTTTTTCGAAAATGTGAGGCACAAGCTGTGTCTAAACCGTCGGTGGAATTAATCTTCCAACGACTAGTCGGCATTAGGTTAGGATAATCTCAAAAATCGACTTATATCTCGGCCATAAAAAAATAAAGAAAATTGTGACTGAACCACTTAAATGCTTATTTTTTAACCTTTTTGTTCAGTTACATCTAGTGATCTCTGATCTCTTCACGTTCTTAAACTAGAAACATAAAATTTGTCAGTATCAAGTATTAAACAACCATAAGATGAGAGAGAGAGAGAGAGAGAGAGAGAGAGAGAGAGAGAGAGAGAGAGACCTGTAACTATAGCAGTGAGGCCAGTTCCATCAATTCCTTGGGTAATTTCCTCAGCTGTAGAACAGGCAGAGAATCCAGAGGGGCCTTTTCGTCCAAAAATCCACATTTCTGCTCTGAGTTGTTCGCCAAAAAAACTAACCAATTCATTCACTGTTCTACTTACAAAACTAAACGGCACTATATATGGAGGATGTGAGCAAGGTTTTTTTCAAATATTTTATTTTTTTTGTTCTTAATTTTTTTATTACATGTTTATAATATATTTAGAAAGTAGACTTACTTATTTAAAGAGGATATTCTTTCTCCTAATTTTTTAAATATTTCTCTTTCCTAATCTTTTTTCCCCTTACCAGTTGGTAAGCCATCTGTTCAGCAAGATTTGCCCCCGACTGAAGACCTTCCAGAAACCGAGGACCAAGCTACTACTACGGACGTTCAAGATCCTCCCATTTGATAATCTTTATTTTCTTTTGATAATTTATTTGCAGTCGGCGCCGAATATTATAAAAATATCGATCAGCCTAATTTGTAAATATAATATTTTTTGGGTTGTCAACGTCGAACTAATGGCGAATGCCGAACCTTCAGTGTAAATATTTCGTGTCTTGAAATTAATTTGATCGACAATACCTTTGTAAACATAATGAAGTCATAGATGCACGTGCGGAAGTTCCTTCATACAAAAATGTATAATACAAACTAGTGATAGTATTTCTTCAGATCGAACACATTCTATGGTCTTGGTACGACAATGACGTGGCGGACCCAAAAATTAGATTTGAAGGTGGTGCCGAATTGAGTCGTAACTCTTTATTGTTCATTCATTATCACCGTATTCATCTCAATTTGGATCACTGACAATCGAAGAAAATTAGTTGATGATTTCTCCAAGTTATATATTATGCACCTTTGAATGTGTCGTGTGAAATCCTAAAAAAAATAGTTTAGACAAATCTTAATATGTTATTTAAAATCTGTATTATATAATTTGGATGACAATTTTTTGTAAAATTAATATCTCTAAAAACTCCACATGAGACCATGGAAAGTGGGATATAGTCAATCCTATATAATTTATTACAATATATTATTTTATTTCCTGCAAACAATTTAAAATTTTATTTTAAAACATAAATATGATCTCAAGTTTTAGTCATGTAGACATAGCGTAAAACGTGAACAAGATAAGAATTTTTCATCACGCACTCTTCTACGAATTGCCTATATATATTATATAATAATTGAGACAACTTTTCGTGAGTACAAATCTGAGACTGCCACATGAAATCATTAACAAAAGAATTTAAGTAAATCTTAATATTTAATTTAAGACTTGTAGTACATACCTTGTAGGCCGAATTTCTTGAAGATAGTTAAGAGAGCGCTACGTATACATAGAACAATAGAAAAAGAGATTTAGTCAAATTCCGACCATAAAAAAATACTACCAAATTTCAAAGCACATACTTTCTTTTCACACGCAACCATTTGCTTTTTCCAGAACTTGGGGATTCAGCCTAGTAGTCTTGTAGCCTAATTTTGATGGGTAAAATTTCAGGTTCGACTCGTATGGAGAAGATATCGGTCCTCATTATAGGGTGGATCTAAAATTTACAGTATGTATAACTTGGGGAGGCAATACATATCATATGTGCAACAAGACACAATCTTCGCATCCTTTGGTGCTTATGTGTGTGTTTTCTAAGTTTAGAAAATTCGAAAAGAATTCTATTTCTATGTCTTCCGCAACTAGATTCTATGCACATCACGATTTTTTTTTTTCCTCATATTGATTTTTGTTTTCGAATCACGAGTCTTCATTCGCACTTTATGGCATTTCTGCTATAAAAAATTTCCAATCCCACAAAGGAGCAAATATACCCAAATAAATAAATATATATATATATATATATATAGTCCCCCTTCTAATGACGGATCCCTCATTTTATTAAAATGTGGACTTTTCATTTTTAAATTATATTTTGATGATCCGAACCGTTCAATATTTTTAAAACATATTTTTAATATAAGGATACCCGCGAGAAATCGGCTTAAAAAAATATCGGGAAGAGATTGATCCAACTAGTTTTTTATAAATGCTGACAGGAACAGTTTTATGAGAAACTGCTTGGATCAAGACCTTCCCGGTAACATTTTAAGCTAATTTCTCGTTAGTATCCTTAAAAATATATTTTAAACACATTGAACGGTTCGGATCATTAAAATTTAATCAAGAAATGAGAGGTCCTCATTTTAGCAAAATAAAGGATCCCTCATTAGAAGCTTAATATATATATAGTATCTTGCCTACTACTAATCTAACATATTTATTAACCTAGAAAAACAAACATTCCATTCATGGAACCCAAGATTTGGGGAGGTTGTACTGTACTTTTCTATAGTGCAGATGTAATGTGGGCAAAACGAGGTAGTTTTGCTCGTTTCGTCCTCGAAACTATATCATTTTAATTTATCATGTGAATT
The DNA here is from genome assembly GCA_019985065.2 of Arctostaphylos glauca. Lineage (NCBI taxonomy): Eukaryota > Viridiplantae > Streptophyta > Magnoliopsida > Ericales > Ericaceae > Arctostaphylos > Arctostaphylos glauca. The sequence continues at coordinate 2,881,319 of JAHSPW020000010.1, forward strand.
ATTATCAAAGTACATGTAATCAAAACGATATAGTTTCGAGGGTAAAGAGAATAAAACTACCTTATTTCGAGGGCAAAGAGAATAAAACTACCGTGTTTTATCTGTACTATATGTGCACTACATCTCCCCCAAATCCCCCCAATCTCTCTCTTTTATCAGCAAAAAAAGCAACCCGAGTATGTGGTCCATTGCATTTTGAGTAATGCAATCTCTCTCTTTTAGTAATACAATCTTTATGTACAGATCTAAATATAGGTATATTCAAAATTATCAGATTGACATGTGATTTAATTATTTTGAAGGGTTCTACGTATACATTCTATGATTCCGAACACATCTGTATCTGAATTTATATACGAAAAACTATTTGTATAGACTTGTTCTTATGTTTTTGTTTAGATATGTGTATTTGGGATTAGTTAATTCATTTTTCCAATGTAATCCGATTTGTTATATTATTAAATACTAGCAGTCAATCTGTCCTATCCCGGTCAATTTTATATATATAATTTGTAGTATAGTTTCTTGGTAATTACAAGCAACCATCCTTCGCCTCGGGATGGTTTCTTGAAATAAGTAAGACGTCACATGTGACATCTTACGAAAAATTTGTTACAGAGGTATCACTGTTTACGTCGCTTGTAAGAGAGGAATTAGATAGAGACCGTAACGGGCCCGTCCCTCCCCCTTCCCTTCCAAATTTTTCAAACGAATTTAAGACCAAGGTATAAAATTTAAAAGTTATAAAAAAATACATTTTGACCCCCCCAACTTATAGTCGGTTCCCAAAAAAATCTCAGCCCCCCAAACATCAAATCCTAATTCCGCTCCTGGTCGCTTGAGTGTAAAATATTTTTGCTATAGACTATTCTCGTCACTATCCATATACGCAAACACTAGACATGTCAAAAATGCATATTGTACATCGAATCAAACGAAGCCGATGAGATAAAGAAAATACTCTACATAGGGAAGGAAGGAGAGTGAAAAAGGCAGGGGTCGGTAACCCCATGGGGTTGACCTAGGAGTTAAGGTATGAGCCTCTTTGTTATTGGGAAGAGCCGTGCATGAATTTGAAATATTTAATATTTTAAGAGTTTATTTTCTCTTAAAGTTTCAGAATCAAAATTTTTCAAGTGTGTTAAACCCCGACTTTAATTGGGCTTTAATTGAATCCCGGTAGTGAACAGTGAGATTCGTCCTCGAAAAATTAATCGATGTGCGTATAGAAAAAAAAGATACTTGTCGGTAACCTCCAATATAAGCTGCATTTAATTAAAACTGACAAAATCAAATACTACATAACTCCAGTTATCGAAGAATGTCACACCTGGATTTCATAAACATAAACTTAAGAAAAATTTCGAGAAAAAAAAAAGGCACTGCAGAAATCATTTAAACAAAGGCATCACTTGGATTCAGTCAAGCGCAAGCTGAAATCCCACAATTTCTTAGCTAATTCTTCGTCTTTAGCCAACGCGCGTCTTTTCGAAATGTTATTATCCTGAAAATACTCCCCGCTAACCCCCTTAACTTGCGGATGCAACGCTACGTAGCATGTGGTAGCGGCTCCCTGCAAAAACAACGAGGAACGAAAGTAAATATCAAAATAGAGTCAGAGAAATTTCCTAGGAAAACATCTCAAACATTCTAGTACTTGATTTATTTTCTTTTCACAAGAAAATCTCTAGTGAATTTTTATAATTTACCATCAGACTATCAGAGAGTCAGAGACAAAGAAGTGAAGAACAAACCTGTGGAACGGTTTTCTGAAAATATTTGCCAAAGTTCAGCAGGCCTACAACCAAAGAGGAATAAAAGCATCAATATATCAGAGACAAGAAAATCTCTTGGAAATTGGACTGAAATTTCAGTTACCAAAAAAAACTTGGAACAGAACTCTTCGGACACAGAGAATATGCCAGATTAAACATCGATATCAATATTATACATAATCATAAGTATATGGAATGTCACGACGGTAAAAAAAAGACTAGATTTGACCTGCTTTGTTCTATCCAGGGCTGTGTTTTTTGTCAAGAAAGAAGGAAGCATTGCTTACTCCAAGAAAGAGGCACTGGCCTAACAGGATAGACAAAGACCCATGTCCACTCCCGGCGGAAGAAGTAGTGACGCTTTGGTTAACGGTGCTACAACGTAATGCCACAATTGATAAGATTTTAATTGATTCTATTTAGGCAGAGAGAGAGAGAGATTTGGTCTGACTTTTTTTTCCTTCTAATAAACTGTGGGGAGAGATGCAGGGTTGGTAGAGAATCTCCTCTTTGTAGGGATGGCAGTTCGGGTTCAATTCGGGTTCGGGTAACGGTCTGGTTATTCTGCTAATCATAACCGAACGAACCCGAACGGGTATTCATCCGTCCATACCATATTCACACCAACGGGGAAAAAAACGGTTACGGTTTGGGGAAAATTAAACAGTTCGGTTCGGGTAACCATCGGTTCGGTACAAATTGCCATCCGGCTCTTTGTATGTTTTTTGATTGCACGGCTACGACTAAAAAAAAAAAAGTGATCGGATGGCTATAGAACCAGTTCGAGTTCATACCCTTATGCATTATATACAGTCCGCTTTGTTTCATTATACCTTTTACTTAGAAGGGGTCCATTGAGAATCTTTCCACCCGATTATATTAAAAAAGCGGGCTGAGCTCCCCGCCCCTCACTCTTTAGGAAATGGTCGGCAAAAGTCGCAAAAACTTATCCCGACTTAAATTCAGCAACTAAAACGGCAACAAAAAATTTTAGTCGGCGAAGAGTTTTGGCGACCAAATTATGGACTTTGAGCGACCAACCGGTTAGTCGGGAATTATATTTTTTCTTGTAGTGATCCCTTGTTGAAAAACTGATGTCTTGCCCCATAGCGGCATGGTTCGTACTCGAGAAATCCTGATTCAGTTCGGGGGGAAGATTTTCGGCGTGGCATCTGTATTTGGCCAATCAGGTTATGGAAACAAGGAGAACGAATACATGTGTAATTATATTATCAAGTTGTGTCTCAAGAAAAAAGATAATCTAAATCTTCTACTAAATATCAGATCCTTATGTTTATTTGATGTTTAACAGCCATGAATATTCACAAATCTCTATGAAGAACATAACTGCATCAAGTTCTAAGGTTCAAAGGTTTTACCACGAATAAATGTGTTGTGACGAAGAATGTTGGTGATGATGAGTCCAGGATGAAGAGAATTAGCAGTAATCTCCACTCCTTCTTCCTGGTTAATTGTGAAAAGAAAGACAAAAAAAAACATGAAAATAATCTAATAACGAAGCAAAGATCATCTCTACTTCTCACAATTACAAGGCTTTTTTTTTTTTAATAACTCATGGTGTCTGGGCCAGCCCTGGGCAACTGCCTCCTGAGACTGCCCCTAGAGCTGGGCCTGAAATTTCATAAGCTTGAGAAATTTTCACAGCAAAGTCTCAATTAACATTTATGTAATCTGTTGGGATCCAAACACAGCTTAAAACAAGTATGATGCTACAAAGAAGTCTGTATGCACAGAATTATTTTGTGAGACTATGTATATCGGCCATTTGGAGCCGTTCGGTGCATGTGGATCCTATTGTTTTGTGAGACTATGTACATCGAGAGATTTTAGACACAGCTGTGCCAAGATCTATATGCATAAGTCTATGCACGTAGCATTGCTCATTAAAAACGTTACCTTTAAGCGCCTTGCCAGCTCATTGGCATGCAGTATGTTAGCAAGCTTTGATTGTCCATAAGCATACAGCGAGTTGTAACTGAAAAGTACCAAAAGTAAAACATGGAAATCAGTTTGTCTTGAGTGAACTTCAGTAAATCTAAAGCACTTCAAATATGTCAAAGGGCGCACTAATTGATTACCCAGATTCCTCATTAATTTTATCGAAACGGATTCCTCCACGGTATGCGAATATATGACCGCCTGATGACACATTAACGATCCTTCCTTCTTTATGGCTTTCGTGTGCTGTATTTTTCATGGTCTCCAATAAAAGACTCGTCAAAAAAAAATGGCCTGTAAAAGATAACATACACTCTTATTTATGCAATCTGTGTTTTGCGAATAGAAATATTTCTAGACAAAACATTTATCCAAAGGAGCTGTATGCCGAAACCAACACACACAATCACACGAATAATGAATCAAACCAAAAAAAGCAAGACATGGAGATTTTAACGTGATTCTCTAAATGTGTAATTGGTTTTATCCACGGATTACACTGGTTTTCGTTGTGTGTCGAATAAAGACAGTACAGAATAATATATTGGTTGTTGCATAATGCATTATAACATTATTTATCAGAAGTTTTTTAATCACCAATTACGTAATACCCATGTTTAGGTTTTGGGAGAACTACCCCCAAGCTCCCATTGTGAGTACTGCCTCTTGAACCCCGGAACAGGTCGAACTCCGCACAGTCAGTGAAGTGGCAAACCAAAACCGAATCAGGCTTCAAAAACCCAACAGTCCCAACATAAACAAACATCAATGACTAATAATTCTTACCTATATGGTTAGTCCCAAACTGCAGTTCTATGTTGTCCTGGGTAAGCATGAAAGGAGTACCCATAATCCCTGCATTGTTACTTCCAAAAGCAAAGAAAACATGTCATCCCTTGTATAACATCAAACGTAACTTTTATGTGTCTCACACATGTCAAGAGAAAAAATCTAAAACTAAAGTGAGACAACAACAACAACATATTTCTGTTAAAACTTTCATTATTCTTACATGAGGAGGTTCAAAGGAAGACCCAGGGACTTGTATTCTGAAGCAAATTTTCTAACAGACGCCATTGAGCTGAGATCTAACTCCATAACATCTAACTTGGCATCGGAGTTTTCCTTGAGTATAGCTTCTTTCACTTTTGTACCGCTATCTGTATTTCTTACGGCCATAACTACATGTACACCACGCAAGGCGAGGACACGTGTAGTCTCTGTGCCAATACCGCTTGATGCACCTGAAAATTCAACAAAATATAAACAAAGCGATATCCCAAACTTAAATTTGTCCGGATCATTGGATATTGATGATTAACAATAAACAGAAATCAATATTGAAATACACATTTTCAGAAAGTTATGAACCGGGGTTGAAGGGAGGAAAACATCCAACTGATAAAAGCAAATAAGACTTAGAAAAGACCTTAACTGACTGACGAATGAGTCCCAATTTACTTTGCTACGGAAATTTAAAGATCTAACTGATGATGAAGAACGCATACGGCTATGAAAATATCCTTCAAGACATCAGAAGTCTCCACACAGTATTTGACAAGCTTTAGCACAGGTATGGGTTCCACAAAAGGCACAAGCAATGATGGTTTTTCTCACTTTCCTTTAGGCACTCTTCTTTCCTTTTCCTCTCTTTAACAACACTTGAAAAAGGGGCAAGGATTTTCTCTTTCATCTTTCCATTACTTTTTGATTGTTCGAAACTTCGGCTACTAATAAGGGGCAACTTGGTGAGTTTACCCTCACCCGACCAAACATTTCCCCTCTGAGAATGAAGGGTCTGATCCCATCCATAGATGGCTATATCTCATGCAAATATAGAATGAGGAAGTGGTTTTCACTCAGACAATACCCAGATATAGAACTTCAACGAAAATTTTATGTGAAACATAAAGGTAGGGAAATTTCAACTAGACCTCTGGGATTCACATACACAATAGTAGTGAATAGCTAACCAAATGATTATACTAAGACTAGATGTGAGGCACCAATGACTACCAAATAAGCATCAATCAGACTTGGCTAGCTACAGCTTTATAATATTTCTATGATTGGGTGTCCGAATCAGCTTATGAAAACTTCGAATAATCTTTAGACGCTAAAATTAATAACCAGGCAAACCTCCACCAGCTTCAAAGATTCTTTTGTTAATGGTGAGAGTTCAACTACTCCCACTCGAACCCAACTCTAGCGGTTCATGAGTATACTTTTTGATCAATCAATCACTCTCAGAAACCAGTAAATTGAAACTGATGACCCAAATTCCCCCATTGCCACCAATATAATCACTCTTTAACATACTCTGCTCACACTAATTAAAAGATACATTGTGGGATTTCTTGCACTACCCATCTTCTTGAATTAGAAATAGACAAGGGTGGGCACTTAAGCGATTTATAACAAACCCATCAAAAGAACAATCGAACACATGCCTATGAGATAGAGAGAGAGAGAGACAGAGAGAGACCTGTAACAATGGCAATGAGGCCAGTTCCATCGATTCCTTGGGTAACTTCCTCTGCTGTAGAACAGGATGAGAACCCAGATGGACTTTTTCTTTCAAAAAACCACATTTTGATTTGATTATTAGATGGCTGAAAACCCAAACAAAATCCCACCGTAGTTGTACGATGTGCTCCATAAAATACAACACAATATATATAGAGAGAGAGAGAGAGCTTGGGCCGTAGGCAAGGAAGTTTGACCTCTGGTTTCTTGGTGAAGAAGAAGCAACTGCAACTGTATAGCACGCCACCAATTCTGGGTGGCCAAAGATCTCATTCCGGAGTCATAAAATAAAGGAAAATCTCTATTCTTTATTTTTTCCTTCTTGTACTCTTTTTCAACTTTTTCTCTCTTTGTTTCTTTTTTTTTTTTTTGGGTTTAATTGCACCCATTTAGTCATGCCCTGATTAATATAATTTGATTATTTTCATCATAACTAAAAGAAAATAATTTTTCTGGAGGGTTCCCCGTGGTGGAACTATTTAGAGCAAATATTAATCTCGTACTGGCAAATGTTCCAATTTTATTATTAGTACAGTACGTACCGATACTGTGTATACCGATATATCGTTACGGATCTATCACTAAAATTAATATACATTTCTCAAATAATATTTCTTAACATTATATTTTCACAATTTAAAAATAAATCACTAAAAATAAAGTATAATAATTTTAGTCTCAATTTATGTCTAATTATTCAAAAAGAATTAATTGAATTTTTAATCAATTACAGACCGGCCAATATTATTCGGAACAGTGGCCGAAATGGTACACCGATAATCCAATACTACTACTACAAGGCCAGTACGTATACGTAAACATCGGTGTCCAAATTTTTGTCCGAACATATCAAATCATTTCCGATAAAAAAAAATTTGCTTTTACGTATAATGGCACTCTTCTCTCCTAGTCTTTCAGCTCACGGATTCAATTCTCAGTTTCTCACCATTAAAAAAAAAATATTCAGGCCAAATTTGTATATATAATATAATCGTTAACTTCAATTTTCACCGAATATAAGTTTATAAAAGCATTAACCATGGTCAAGAATTTGGATAGAATATATTATTATTGTGGACCATTAACGATTAAAAAAACATCACTAGCATCATCAATGACACTTGCCCAATAGACACATCATCAGTGACGTGTTAGCTACATTTTCATTAGTCGAGATATTAGTGGTTTTTTCCTCCTTATCTTTTGCTTGATTTCTGACCCATTCAAGACCCATTCATTTTTATAGAATATATCAATTTGTACTTTTTTTTTATATAACTTTGAGTGTTCGGGTCAATTTTTTTCCCCATAATTTTGCTTGATTTTTACATGATTCAAAACTTATTGATTTTACGGAGTTAACTCAAAGCATTCGGATCAGTTTATGCATACTTCGATTAATCTTTGAGAAGTCAATCTTATCGGCGGACCTCATTAAAAGTCAGAAACGTTTTAGAGTCTTTTATAGACTAATCGCATAAAAGTTGATAGTACCCGAAATATTTTTAACTTGAGACCCTAGGAGAACATAAACTCTTAAGTTACAAGTCTTAACTATTAGGCCAACTCCTTAGGATTAAAGATATTGCACACTTAACACAAGTCAGGGTACCTGTTATGCTGGCTACACTAAAATTAGGTAGTTTTGGTGCTTAAAATGTTTCATACATTTTTTCTTTTAGGGCTCGTTTGGATGGGAGAAAAGGAAGAGGGATAATTTTTGAAGGGGGTAAAAGGATTGACGTGACATGTTTAGCATGGTTTGAGAGCAAAAAATGCAGGGGACAACTTTTCACCCCTCCAAAAATAATCCCCCGGAGAGGAATAAAGGGGGATAATTTTTGAGCCGGGGGGAAGGTGCCCAAAAAATAAGAGGGGGTATTATCCAAGAATAGTACCCTTTCTCCCTCATTACGACTACAAAATAACTTTATCCCCCAATTTTATTCTCCATCCAAATCAACTACTATTTTATCCCATTTTTTAATACTTCATCCAAACTATCTACTTTTTATTACCCCCTCTATAAACATCACATCAATGTGGGCCAACCCTTTAAAAATAACATCCCCTCTTATTTTATCCCCCTTAATAACTTATCCCCTAAAAATAATCTTTCATCTAATCGCCCCCTTAGTTCCTTGTTTGGGAGTTTAAAAAAAATTGTCCAAACTAACTAGTTAGACCAGAAAAAAAATAACTTCACAAACAATACCCAAAAATACCTTACAATAAATATAATTCAACAACTCCTCTTATATGTAAACCAACTCATCCAAAGAATATATAAAAAATTAAATTAAAAATCTCTTAATCTTCTAAAAATATAATTCATCATCACATGTGAATATTTTTAACGTAGTTTACAAACTCATTAAAAAAGATAATAATATTTTTTGGATAAATGTGTTGTTCAAGAATTATATGAATGAAAATTAATTATTAGATCAATATTTTTTAGATAAACCATTTCATTAAAAGTTTTTTATAATTAATCTTTTTCCTCTAGAATAAAAAACATGAAACAAAGTTTCAAATACCAAATAACCGTTCAAGGCAATAATTTAAAACTTTATCTTTTAAACTATTATTGTCTTTAATATATATTTTTAAAACTTTTGATTATAATTTAAAACAAATCTTACAAAATTTCAGAAAAACAAAAAAAGGAAAAAAGATGACCAAAAATAATGCCAATAATTTAATTAAAACACCTCTCCCATAAAGATAATTAAATAACAAAATCAGTCCACAAACTTTTGATAATTTCATTCATAAGAAAGCTAGCTACCACACACAGGCTTAGATACAGATAACTTACACACAAATTAACATATCAACACCAAGTGCACATGAAGATAACAAGGAAGATACACAACAAAGAGAGTGGAAAATAGGGCCTTGGGGATCAGAACCAGTTGATCAGACTCATCAAATAAAGGTGCAAATTAACTTTTTAGGCCCTGGATTTGAAGGGAATGGCTCTGATGACAATCTGGTGGTAAACAGCTGCAAGAGCAGCTCCAATGAAGGGTCCTACCCAGAAGATCCACTGAAAAAAATCACACGCCGGTTAGCATTGAGAAAGAGATATAGAGAAAATATGCAGTTTCCGTTAGGAATCTTGCGGTATAGCCAGACTGCACTTGACTCGTCCTAGTGAATGAGAAAAAAAATCTCGTGCTTTAGGTTGGTCGTTCCAACAAAAGTTCTCTATGGGTCCTTTTCTGTCTGGAGGGAGTCATTTTTTTTCTGAATCAATCATGTCTCAATTAGATAAATGCACTTCTTCCACACAGTTCTTCTCGTCTCGTCGTTTACCAGCCCCAGTTCTTCTTCGACCCCCGTACCTACGGTTTGGGATTGTGGCTTGGACAACGAGGTCGCCCTATGTCACCTTACGTGAAGGGCCACTACTAACTATGGGAAGCTTGTGTGTTCGCAGGATCACACAATTTACCAATTCTTGATGTTTATAATGGGATTAATGTCATTATAATGACCGAGCACCGATGAGATTAGCTTGCAATTTTATCGATTTCTTGTTATCGAGAGTTAAAACAAGATGAATAATCTCGTATTTACCAAAACGAAAACAATATCTCATTTGTGATGTCATGCAAGTATTAATGATGTTATGAGATCGTGTCGTAAGATTTAAAGAGACATCAGCTAGTAAAGTCATTTACTTGGTCATCCCATGCATGGTCTTTGTTGAAGACGATGGCAGCTCCAAGACTTCTGGCCGGATTAATGCCAGTTCCTGTGATGGGAATGGTGGCCAAATGAACCAAAAACACTGCGAATCCAATGGGGAGAGGAGCCAAAATCTGCAATTTTCAGCAAGAGAATTAAAACACGTACGTATTGGAATAAGACGCAAGGTTCTAACAAGGAATTAAATTTGACAGCAACCACAATTTTATGCCCAGCTTGTGAAACAGGTACAAATAAAAGAACTACAAATATTTTTCACACTTCTATACTAGGGGCCTTTCTACTCTCCATGTATCAATTCGAAAGAACAAAAGATGTGGTGAGACTCGCGTCTTACAAAATACTAGCAAAAAAGCTGTTATTCGAACTTAAAAATATATAGAACTATTAGCCACGTCTATTTCAGTTATGGAACTTTGAATGTCATTCTTAAGAGAAGCTAAACAGTGGTCCAAGACCAATGGTCTCGAAGCCTTTACAACCACACATTCATGTGAGATCCATACACTTAGTCGTAGAGTTATATGGGGCCTACCACCAAGTGTATAGAACCCACACAAATGTGTGATTGTAAGAACTCCAGAACCAATTATCATGGGCAATTGAATAACTTGTCCACCCTTAACGACAAGACTTATGAAAGGACTAATAATAGGACACTATCTCGACAAAGGATGTTCTAGAGGCCACTCTTGCTATCTTCTTTTCTTTTTTAACTTGGATGTTTCGAACCTTTTCTCTAAATCCACACATTGCATTTGCTATATTGTTTTGGTTTTCGCATTGGAATCTTTAAGAAAAGAAGCCATACAAAACCTACTACATTCGCCGAGAAAATATAAACCAACAAATGCGGCAATGATTTTTGAAACTAAACAGCATTGTCTGATTAATTCCAAAAATACCACGATTACTTTGTTGAGATAGATTTCTCATGCAAAATCAATAGCAAATACAATGTCAACTTTTCACTTAAACCAATTTCTCAAGCTACCTCCAAACTTGCTACAAATAACATAGGGAATTACCAACTTGGCAGCCAATAGTTCTAAAATCCTGTCCAAACCGGTTAGAATGACGAATCAGGTCGTATTCAAATTGTAGCAAAAACTTTGGAGGGATCCTAAATAGTATACGCCACATCTAGCAAATTTGCTTAACATTTCACAAGGATGGGTACTTTTCATTCAAGGGATTCTAGTTTCTTAATAGGAAACAAATTACCCAAGCTGGTAAAAAAAGCTGACTTGGTATTTTGGGTGTGGCTCTCACAAATTTTTGAATGATTCAGAACCAATAGGCCTCAGAGTCCTTAGAACCACACAAATATATAGGACCTACACAAATGTGTGTGTCTCAGAGCTCCGGGACCACCACCGAATATTTTTTTCCCTGCCACATGCAAGCATCAACAAAGCAAAAGACAAAGCCAGCCATCTATCCAAATCCCATTAAAAGTAAGACCAGAGATACCAATCCAACCAGACCACACCCTCCCTAGTCCACCCTCACAATAGTCCAATACTTTTAAAAAACCAAAACAAAATCCTAAAAACCTATACTGCTTCGGAACTAGGAAATGGGGAGTCTGTTGTGCGCGAAAACGATGTCGTTTTAGCACATAAAAAACTGCCCGAACATGTCGCAACTTTCCGAACAGCAAACATGCACAGCAGGGGCCCTCAAAACTAACCCACTCTGTATGGATGTTACCACACAAACACCAAAGTAACAGGACAAAAGATATGTCCTGTCCGAACGAACAATGCTATGGGTACAAACCAATTATACAAACGGTGTACAAATGTGAGAGAGAGGGGTATCCACTATCTCTTGACACCCATTTCCCAAGGAGGCCTCTCTCTCACATTTGTACACTATTTGTACAAATGGTGTGTACCCATAGCATTTTGTGTGTCGGAAAAACTCCCCTAACACCACTTCCTAAGATAGGTTGAGAAATCAAAGCATGTCCACAGCAAAATCTGATGCACAAGTCACATACCCACCAAAAACCAAGGAAAATAGTTTGTATACAGACGTCTCTGGAGCATCAGATGGCTCCGGAAGCATCTGTGTTAGTACCTACGTTCGTATATATGTGTACCTAAGATTGCTCAAAAACTAATCCAAGTAATAGTTAGTAGTAAACAAGAGATGTAAAAGTTAAATCTAAGTTAGAGACAAGAAGAAAAGAATACATACAGGGACATGTGAGTCTCTGGCATTTCTCTTGGCATCAGTGGCAGAGAAGACAGTGTAGACAAGGACAAAGGTACCAACAATCTCAGCACCAAGCCCATCCCCCTTGGTGTAGCCATGGTTCACAACATTGGCCCCACCACCAAGTAGCTGATATTGGGTAGGCTGGAACCCCTTGACCACACCAGCTCCACAGATGGCACCCAGGCACTGCATCACTATGTAGAAGATGGCCCTGGTTAGGGACAGCTTCCTTGCCAGAAACAAACCAAAGGTCACAGCTGGGTTAATATGTCCTCCTGTTTCAAGAAAATTTTGATCAGAAAATTTTTGGAAGAAAAAACACATACCAAAACTCTTAGCCATAGATCTGGTAGAAACACCAAGATGATACATTTGCCCCGATATCAAACCGAAAAAGTTTAGAAACGTAGATTTTCCGGACACATTTAAACATAAATGTGTTTAGTAGATGTTGTATGCACGTGGCGTCCACAAATTATTGAGAGTTTTACGTGCATCTAACTGCTCCGGATAAATCTGTGTTCGGGTGTGTCCAGAATATCTGTGTTCCTAGCATTACTCTATGAAACCAATATTTGCTAGATTTAGAAAATTGGTTTGAACATAATAACTATTTCTCCCCATTTATCTGGAGACTTATCCTATTAAGATTCCCAAAAAGCAGATTTGAGAGGTAATATTTCATTCTTTTCTCTAAAAAAAACGTATTGCTCAATCAACACAGAAACAAACAGATCCACTAAGTACCCATAAGATTTTCTAAAAAAAATGATGAGATTAACACTTTGTTTGGAACTTAGGGAAAGGAATAGAAAAGAAAGAAAAATAAGAAATTTTCCCTCCTCCTTGTTTGGTTTTCAAAGCAAACGAGAAAGAAAAAATACAAGGGAAAAACAAAAGGAATTCCCTAAAAATGACAAAAGAGTGAGAGAAAATACAAAAGAAATCTTCTTAAAATTCTGGTTTAGTTCATTTCATTTTCTTTCTTCTCTATTTTATTTTTGAAACCAAACAAAGAAAAATATTTTTCCCTCGTACTTTCTCTTATTTACTTTTGAAATCAAACAATGGAAAGTACTTAATTTTCTCCACAAATTCCCCCACAATTACTTTCCCTTTTTTTCTTTTTATTTCCACAAGTTCCAAGATCCAACCCATACTCAAGAAAAAATAAAACTGAAGAATTAGCCCAAAAAAGGAAAATAAATTACTGGTTCTTGTGAAAGTGAGTCTCGAAAATTCTTGAAAAACTCCCAAATAGGCCTCACTAACATAGATCCACTTAATATTCCCTCAAATATTTCCCCTAAATTAACATAAGAAAAATGATGGGGGAAGTTGAAAATCCAAAAACCCAAAAACAGGAAACAAATTACTGATCCTGGTTTAAGTTCAGGTGAGTATTAAAAGGAAATTTCTTTAAAAACTCCCCAAAAAACAAAATATATAGATGAAGAGGATGAAAAAAATTAATAAGGAAGGAGAATTCCTAACCTGAAATACCAGCAGTGCAGTAGACAAGGGCAAAGATCATACCACCAAAAGCCCAAGCAATCCCTTGTATACCCACAGTGGCACACTTGTTAGGTGCCCTAGAAACACCCATTACAGTCAAAATGGTGATGTACAAAAAGAGAAAAGTGGCAATGAACTCAGCAATCCCAGCCCTGTAAAAAGACCATGACTTCAACTCCCCTGGCTCAAAAAGAGGAGCTGGGGGTGGCTCTTTGTAACCCTTGTCTGTTTGAGCAGATGTGCCTAATGGTTGCCTCTCTGAAAATTTGTTGGCTCCTAGCCTCACATCCTCTTCCTTACCCTCCATTTTTCACCCACTTTGCTCTCTCTCTCTCTCTCTAAACTCTCTCTTTCCAGTCTCACTCTCTCGAGCTGATGAATTAAGCAAAGCTTGAGAAGTAGTAGTGGGAATGTAAAGGACTTGGGTTGCTTTATAGGTGATAACTCATGATGTTTGCTTTATTTGAGAATTTTCAGAACTTCATTTTTATGAAATTTATCTTTTTAAAACATAATGTAATGATTTATATTCGTAAAATTATTTCTGTTAAAAGTACAAAAAATTGTTCGAACAATTTTTTTAACAACTGTGAACATTTTTTGTCCAAACAATTTGTAAAATAATATCATTTTGACGTACTACACGTCATGTACAACATGACCCCTTTAATAATTTCTTCATACAAATTAGTTTGATTAGCTGTAATGGCCACTGATTCACCTAATCATGAAAAAGATAGCAAGCATGGTATTAAAAAATCTAAAGAGGTGTTCATATGATTTTTAAGTTCATTAAATGGATGGATATAGAGTTGTAGTGTAATTTGTAGTATATGAGTGTGATACAGATAAAAACGACATAATTTGTTCGTTTAAATTTTGAAATTACGTTATTTTGATCATATATATTTTGATAATAATTTACAGGTAAGTGAAAAGCATAGGCGATGTTAGGAGTTCTCTAGATGGATCAAGAGTGTTTCAAGCTTCACTTTAGGTGGTTGGTTCCTTGTCAACTATTGTATTCCTTCTTTTTAAATGAGAATCGGATAAGAATTTGTCACGCTAGAAAAGTTTATTCTCTCTAAAGCCCCCTCATATATTTCTCTTTCGATTGTACTGCTTTTATGTTTGTAAGGAAGAAAAATTTTACAACCCCAACGGGTTGTTCCGATGATAAAGACGTGAAATTTAGAAATTTTATTATGTCCTAAGTTTTTGTATTCAAAAAATTTCAAATGCTATTAATTTTATAGGGTCACTTTATACAGAATTTTACTGATGAAATTATTCTCTTAAAATTAATTAAGATGTGCATATATCGATCACACAATTAAAAAAAATTCTAACATTATGATGTATCAAGAAGGTAAGTTGGGAAAACCACATACCACAAAATTGAAAAGAGATGCTTACGAAATAAATCCAACGGCTATAAGAAGGAGCCGTTTGGGAGACCGTTGGAAAGGAAAGCGACAACCTTGAATGATCACGCGAGCAACGGGCTTTGCAATGAAGCTGAAATTAATGCATTAGCCCGTGTCACGTCTAACGGTCCACTTCTAGAGTGAGCTGTTAGCTAATGTGGCCTTTGTCTTGACTAAAATATGGAAAAAATGACCCGAGTGGATGAAAGTTTATTTTCAGAAGACAAGTTATTGAAGAAAAATAAGATAAGATGATGTATTATTTTTAGAGAGTTGGTCCACATTGATGTGATAATTATAAAGAGTAGATAAAAAAGTAAATAGTTTGAATGAGATATTAAAAAATAAAATAAAATAGTAATTGGTCTGAATGCAGGATAGAATGGGAGATAATGTTATTTTGTAGTTGTAATTAGAAAGATGAGATATTATTCTTAACTAATACCCGGAGATAACTTTTGGATAGGGCGGGGGGTGCTTAAAAATAATATTCCTAAAAATAATAACCATCTCCCTCTAACGGGTATTATTTTTGAAGGGGTGAAAAGTTATCTTCTGTATTTTTGTCCTCGCAAATATGCTAAATGTGTCACGTCGACTCTTATACCCCCTTCAAAAATTATCCTCATTCCTTCTACCCTATCCAAACGGGCCCAAAGGGAGAAAAGTGCAAAGGTTAAAGCTTGCATACAACTTTACCTCATTACCCTTTTGGCTTATTTGTTTCGTCGTGTCAAGTCATGCATGTCTTTGATGTTACTTTGCACGTTTTTAGAGAACGATATGATTTCTTGCCCGTTGACATGTTAAGTCGTGCATGCTCTTGATATTACCTTGCACCTTGGGAATGACAGCTTATTGTCTGTCAACATGCTAAGTCATGCACGTTCCTAAAGAAAGACATGGTTTCTTGCATGCTCTTGACGTTTCCTTGCATTTTCTTAAAGAAGGACATGGTTTCTTGCATGCTCTTGACATTGCCTTGCACGTTCTTAAAAACGATATGATTTTTTGTCTATCGACATGTCAAATTGTGCATGTCTTTGACGTTGCATTATCCTGAGACTATGTAATTAGCATGTAATACCATGGATCCCATGTTTAGAGATTCAAGGAGAATTTTTCTTATCTTGTATACACTACATTTGATTTGAATGAATTAACTAAATAATAACTTAACCAAATGACTATTAGCTACCCTTTATCATTTTTATTATAATATATAATCATAAAAACAAAAATCTGTTCTTCAAATTTCGTCATACGCACAAGCTAATAGTAAGCAAGTATAACTACACCTAAAATTAAGCAAAATCCAATTTGCAAGAGAAAATATAAATATAAAATTTATTCACTATTGTTTTCTTACTTAATTAATATAACGAGAAAAGTAATATTCTCCCCACATGGAATAAACTATTTTATAGGTAATTAAAACTTTTTCCATACCAATCCCACCCACTTCATTATCCCGGGATTAAAACTCTCGCCTCATCCTTGGAACTCAATATTAGTCCTCAGTGGAATAGATTATTAGTCTAATTAGACTGTTAGTCGAGATTATTGTGTCTTCAGTCAGGACTTCGAAGTTTTATTTTGTATTGTGCACATCAAGATATGCAGTGTTTTGTTTTAATTATTTTTTGATTAACTTTTTGAACATCATACGACGTTATTTAACGCACTATATGGCCTGCTATGCACGACGACTTCCCCATTCCCTTCACTCACTACAAAATTAATATTGTTCCCTAAAAACTTTAGGTTAGTTAGAGCTAGAATGACTAACAAAAGGAGAGAAGTGGACCACCCATCACATGGACATCTCTTTGAAAATTTGTTTTGGGGAATGTTGTGGGGCTAATAGTCCTCCTTGCAATCTTTGTTTTTTTTGTTTTTTTTCCCCTTTACATGAAAAGGAGTAGCCAAATCATGCTTGACAGCTAACCCTCATGGGATACCCATTTGGTTTTGCGCCTTATCAACACCACCTGCAGCCTTTCATGGACCCCCCACTGCCAACCATTCTGAGCTAGACTTAATGGGGCCACCTCAAAAAGCAAAAACACACACATATATGTGTGTGGTCTTGAAAGATATATACTTGCCGCGGTGCTCATGCGTTGCGTGTGCTGTAAAAATTATGGTTTGAAGATGGAAATAATATTTTGAGTTTTGCATTTGGTTGTTTTCATGAGAAAAATGGAATGAAAAAGCAAACACATACACACGCATATATACGCTGGTAGCGCGTGATCACGGGCTGCGTTTGCCGGAAAAACTATTTTGTGAGGAGAGAAAAATTATTTTGAGTTTTGCATCTGCTTGTTTTCATCTTTTCTAAAAGGATGAGAAAAATAAGATGAGTGAGGTGTAATTGTTATCTGTGTGGGTTGTGTAGATGATAAAATTTTATGCGTAAAATGTGTGTATTATAATTTGACGTAAATGTCTCTATAATTATTTAAGTTGAAGGAGGTTTTTTATGAATTTTTTAGGAGGAAGAAGTGTGAGAGGCCGCCTTTGTAACGACCCACCTCCGTTTGGGCGACAAAAGCGGACAATATTGTACAGGGCAGGGGCGGGTCGTTATAGCCTTAAAAGGTGTTCATATTAAAAAAAAAAAAGTGTTCCCTTTATATATAACAGTGATCCGGCAAACGATATGTATGTGCAAGTAAAAATTAATCAATGCAGTTACTTAGAGAATATACTAGAAGTGTTGATTTGTTTTTGCATTTATGGTTGTTTTTTTTTTATCAATTTTTATGGAACAGTTTTTTACGTAAATATCCTTATATAATTAGGATGTAATAAAGTTTTTAAAAATTACTTTGAAAAGTAGCCCCTTTGTTTGCGCACATATATACATATGTGTGTGTGTGTGTGTGAGAGAGAGAGAGAGAGAGAGAGAGAGAGAGAATTGGGCCACAATTTTTGGGAGTTAGAGGGCTCTTGTGGTCTGGGACACAAGGCACATCATGATGTTGTGGCTTTCAAATGTGTCCTCCTCTTGTTTATCATGAGTGTAATTGAATTCAATTTGTGTGGTTTTGAGTTTATTGCACATGTTTAAAGTGGGATTCATCCATACTTTATTGACTTTAATAAATAATCATTATGTTTTCTCAATAAAAAAATGTTTTATGCTTAAATTGATAACTACGATTCATCAAATATCAGTACATTATTACTTTAATAACTAATTATTATGTTTTCTCAATAAAAATGTATTATGCTTAAATTGATAAACTACTGCTATGTTAATAAGATAGATAAGATGGACGCACCGATTCTCGCTTGGGGCTGAACTTAAGTCACATAATCTTTCGATTCAATCATTTGCTTCTGATTTCAATTCCCGATCTACACTCTTGCTTTCGATTCCTTGCAAATTAACTGTAAATATAAACTGTAACCAAAGTAGACTCATTTTTTGATCAACTTGACAACCTTGACCAAATTGATCCCACTCAAACCGATATCGATTCTTTCACAAATTTAATCGGAATTGATAAATAAAATAAAATAATTCCAAATTAATCGATTTCAAAATTACATGCCGACAACTTGACGTATTCGCCCCTACCTCTCACATCAGCCACCCAAACCTTATCTAATATCCGCGTGGCATCACCTAATGTCAACTTGTATTTTCTTACTGTGCTCTGTCATCAGCATAGCCAACTGCCCAAAACCTACCATTTTGGACATATTGCCTGAGAAAAATGTGCCAGGCGGACACGTGGCATGCCACATAAGATAATTGGCTGTTGGATCAATTACTTAATTGAAGACCACCACAGGTCCACAATAATAGGTAAATTACACTTGCCTCCCCTGAAGTATCTGACAAGTTCACTGACACCTCTTATTTTTCTGAAAATAGTTATTTCTTTCTTTATTTTTAGGGTAAAATGCACTGACCTCTCCTGAGGTTTCTAATAATTACAGGAACCTCTCTTGTAGTTTTGGAAAATGCATTCATCTCCCCTACTTTTGAAAGTATTTTACATTTTTTTCCTGCTGTCTAAATTTGTTAAAAAATTATTTGAGTAAAGGTGTGTAATTTATTTGAGTATAACTAAAAATAATTAGATATACTCAATAAATTACCTACCTTTACTCTTTGATGAGATATAGAGATATGTGGAGTGCCTTGAAAAAAATTTCAACCTTCTTATAGCATGCTCGAGGGTGTTTTGGCCACTTTTGAAAAACAATCTAATGACATAAGTAAAAAATAACCTATTTTTAATAGATTTAGACGGCAAGAGGAAAACAGTACAATACTTTCAAAAGTAAAGGAGGTGAGTGTATTTTTTAAGACCACAAGGGATCTCTCTATAATTGTCAAAAATCTCATGGGAGGTCAGTGCATTTTATCCTTATTTTTAAAACTATTATGCAACTATTTTTCTTATGTTGAACATCATTCAAATATCGTCAGTTAAATATTGAGTTTGGACTTTTCTAGTAAAACAATCTGCAACATATAGTTCCTCTCACGTCTAAAATAGCTAATGTTGAATTTTTTTTTATATTTTTGAAACTGGAACTCAAACAGATACCAAAATCTCTATCAAAAGCAAGGAAGGAGAAAACTCCATGAGATAAAGTAAGGAGTGCCAGTGAAGTTTGTCTAATATTTCAGGGGAGGCAAGCATAATTTACCCTTAATTTGATGTTAACAATGTAAATATAGGAGCATCTTTATTGGGAATATTAGGAGGTGGGAATTTTTTGTCCCCCAAGGTTCATTATAAATTATGTTTAAATTATGTCATATGATACTCATTTGTAAGTTTAATTTAAGTGATCTTAAACAGCTTAGATGTTGATAGGATGATTTCAGCATGTTTGGCTGCAAGATTATGGAATGCAAGCTTTCAAATTTCGTTTGTTTGGTTGCAGAGAGGTATATCCTCAATTCCTCATCTTCTAGAGGATACAAGAAGATTATGCCCAAGATTTTGATGTTGATGTTATGTCCATAATCCAAGAATGCAAATAAATTATAGATTTTTTATAAATTCAATGCAAATAAATTCAGTTTGCTAAATAACTTATGTCAATACGACACAAATTTTGATTTTGTAAAACAACTTATATCACCACGACACACAGACAGTTACAAGATGTGTTTTCTATAAGTACAAATACTAAGTATGTTTTGGGTTCTTCGCGTTCCACAACACGAGTACAAATTTCCTAATTACATAAAGTATTTCTACACACCCACATCCAAATTTTGTAATTGCCAGAGTACAGGTAACCTTTGAATTTGAAATCATTTCTTATATACCTTGTATTTGCCATAATTTACAAAAAAAATATTATGTACTCTTAGTAAGAAGGGAAAGGGTTAAAAGATTTACCCGGTGTGAGATATCACATTGTTCGAAGAACCCTAGATGTTATCGGAGTAAAAGATTGTCAACAAGAGCGTTCTAGTGCGTTGTAAATTCTTATCCAAGACTTGTATCATTTAATGATGGCATGTGAATTGTTAAAAACATGTGAAGTGTATGACTAACCCAATAACGAAAGTTTAAGGAGACTAGAGAAGACTACCACGAGACAAAAGATCTTCTTTTTAAAGAGATTTGCTTCGCAACTATTTATATGTCCAAGGTCCAATATTTCAATAATTTAGGAGATTTTTTTTGAGTTCGTCCGTGTTAACAAAAAATTCGAAATACCTCGACAGTGAATTTTGATGTGTCCCTCAGCTACCACCAGTCCATAAAACACTGTATAGCATAGTTTACAATTGAAACTAGGAACCAATGTGCCAAAAAAAAAAAAGAACAGGATGGATGATTACACTTACATCAAAGGCAAATTCAAAGAACAATCCAGTACAATTACATCAGTTAGGGCCCGTTTGGTTATTCCTTTCTTACTTATGGTCTTATTTGCTTATTTTTTGTCTGAATCTACACACAAATAAGACAATAGGTAAAGCTAACCAAACAGGTCTTTAGTCTCATTTCAGTTGGCTAGATTCTTGAGTGTGTTGGAGTTGGATACAACTGCAGCAACAAGTCTCATTTCTCAGGGCTAGATTCTTCAATGGGTTGGAGTTGAATATGATGAGTGCAAACCCTTTCTGGTTCACCTCTCGTCCACAGAATCTTTAGATCACCTCTCTTCTTCCCCAGTATCAAAAAAGTCCCTGCATCAAAACGAACAAAAATTATCGACCGGGTACTATAAAGCCACTTATGGTGTACAGAGTTTTTATATCTGTGCTTATTGGGATGAAAGTTACCTAGCATGAATGGGACGATATAAAGCAAAGCCGGCTGACCATGACCATCCATCAGATTCAGTGCCACGTACGTAATAAGAAGACCTAGAACATATATCTGATCAATTACATCCGGCATATCGCGATTTTATCGAAAAGTGAACTAAAAACAAATGAATCGAGGTTCGAGAACAAGGACACAAGCCATACAACATTACTAGCTACTTCAATGTTCTTTAACTTCATTTTTATCTCATCACCTGAATTTACTGTCAGTTAAGTAGACTTCTTGATATCCCTTTAGCAAAGCTTAACATGAATTCTGCATTGTTGCTTACCTAAACCATACGCAAACATTGCCCACAGAAAGTATCCGGTTCGAAGATTCTTCTTTGCCAGCCAATCATACCTGCAAGGATAAAACAAGTCATTTGGATTACTTTTAAGTAGTGGTAGTGAAGTAACCAATTGTCCTGTTAAAGCATCAAACTCAAAACTAATAGAATGTACTAATTTTAGAGGTAATCATTAATTAAACTCTACTTCCTGCACTTGGAGATATAAACAACTGACCTATAATACACAGATCATAACAAAACAAAGTGCACTTAAGGCACAACCAACAGGGCAATCAATCAAGAGAGTACCCATCTATTAGTTTTAAAGGTAATAATTAATTGACATGGGACAAACACTCCAGGTTGCAGCTTACAGTCCAAACGTTCCAGTTTTGACATGCTTCCAGATCCCCGTCTTTAGTGAAACTTTTGTTCAAAAAATATTATGAGGGGTGGTCCTCGGTCAGAAAACTGTATTTCTTGCATTACTTTTGCGAGGAGCATCTGCCCTCAGCAATACTAATTGAAGTCCCAATATCTGGCAGTTCACCCAGCCAAACAAACGAGAGTGGGAGAATAAGAAAACAACTTAACATCACTTGTAGAGTTTTCAATTATAAATCTTTTTCCCACTTTGTTATGAATAATGAATATCAATACCATGAAAATGAGTAAAACTCTCGTGTAATGAGATAAGTGTGCAGAAGTCAAACCTAATTGAAAATACTATTAGCAATCCTGGTAAAAGGATGTCACCAAAGCCTATGATGCTGTAACCGCCCCATGGATCAAACATGCGTGGGATCTTCAGTAGCATTGGAATACCATCCTCTCCACTTTTATCACCACGAGCCACCTATAACCACATAATTCTTCAAATTACTATTAGAACTCCAAAGTGCAAGAATTCTGAACCAGATTAATCATATGCTTTCGCATGTTGGCAACATGAAAAGGATTCCTCTTATGAAAAAATCACATGAAAAGGATTACTTACCACAATCATCACACTTTCATTGAACAAGTTCTTCGAAAAGAACACCCAAAATATGTCGTACAAGAAGGCAGAACTGAGAAGAACAGTACCCACCTGATTCACAGAATCACACTGAATCATGTTAAAGAAAATATATGTGCAACCAGGGATGCTTTTGACTTCCAAACTTGCTTCATCCAAAAAAAATTGTACATTATTTCCTTCCGGAAGTGAACATTTCAGTCCATGAAATCAAGAAAAGTGAGTGTAACCAGCTTTAGGCCAAAAAAATAAGTTTTTTCACAGATAATCATGCCTGTACATGAACCTAGCCAAGCATGTTGTTAGGCCAATAACTCCTGTCTTAAACAGAATGTGAGCCCAAAAAACTTGGAAAGGACCTCCCACTGTGAACCTATACCGGGAAAATCTAATACACAAACAAGCAACAAAAAAACAAGGAGAGAAAGTGGTTATGTTGCTAATCACATATGGGCGTACCTGGGCAGCCCGTAATCACTCAACTCAAAGTCAATCTTCCCAGGTTCATACAATGTTGCCTTTCATGTATCTTCTCTAAACAGTTGGGAAAACTTTTAGTTAGCGGTGCAAAAGTAACCTCAACATTCACATGCCTAATAAAGACGAGCCTAATGTCTGTGAATAAGCTTTTGAGGTAAATTGCAGGGCAGTCAACAACTTAGATTACGCTAGGTCACAAAATAAACTTGCGTGGTTTATAAGCAGTTTGGTCCGCTACTGCCAACTTTCTATAAGCAGCAACCAGTGGAAGAAGACAAATGCAAGAAAAAAAAAGTTGGTTGTTCCATTTAATGGTTTATCTAAGAAAAAAAACTGTCTTATCTATCGTATTTTTCTTGAGCATCAAAATTTCTTCACTTAAAGAAGCACGAATGTATGCATGAAGTGCACATATCTTTTCTTCATAGACAATGCTTTCTCTTCTTGAATGAATCTTGCTTGTTCGCTATTTCTCCCCCCCCCCCCCCCCCCCCCCCAAAAAAAAAAAAAAAAAAAAAGTTATGTCCACTATTACACAAGGAGATGAACAGTAAAATTCTTTACCCACCTATGTTAACATGAAAACTAACAATTATGAGAAGTAGACGCAGTTGTCACTCCTTGAGGCTTTAAATATGAAATTCCTGGTACACATTTAACAGGAACTCTTCACCAAGAAATATATATAACTTTAAATCAGAACTTCAGCCAAACAATCATATTGATTCCAAGTGCACAAGTACGTGGCAGTGATTTTTATAATTGCTGGTAAATAAGCACACGTTGGCTTTCCTTGCGTACTTCCCTGCCTAATAAAATCCATTGGAGAAACATGTTCAAAAATAGGAATAAAACACTTGTGCTTTTAGCCCCAATTCATCCAAATGACTTGGAAACATTACCTTCAGATTAGGCACACGAACAATCTGAAGAACTGTAATTATCAGCGCAATACCCTGATCAAAGAAGAGAGAAATATCAATATCAGATGCTGCAAGAACTCTCAAGGAAAAAAGCCAAATATAAGAAGGCAAAAAACTATCTTCATAGTTACGGAGGAAAATTTCAGGGTATGGCAAGAGGTTTTTTAACACACATTTGCACTCGAAATACTGCAAAATTTATGGAAGATAATTTCAAAAATCAAAACACAAAAGGAAGATTCATCCTTACAAGTACGTCTTGGCCTATCCAGCCAAAGAAGGCATTTCTGTTAACTGCCCAAAAAGTGGAAAACGCTATGCAGAATGGAGAAACAGCCAATGCAAGGTAAGAGACAGCTCCCAAGAAAGGTACTTTAACGAATGATTCTGCAGTACGTTTGAACAACCTGAAAAAATATACAATTGCCAACTCACTCCCAAATCCCAGAACTAGCATCTAAAAAAATCAGAACTATATAGAAGGCTCCACTCCAATCAAATACACCATCCATCAAATCGGCAATTCACTAGAACTTATAGATCCCACATTCACATAAACATTGACTAGGCAATCCTCAATTTTTAGCTGAGTGAAACATGCCAATGTATACAGCAAGTTTTCTATACACAAAAGTGCTGAAACTGGCATAAACCTCGTGTGAAAATAAGTTCACTAACATATTTGAAGCTTCAAACATACTTAATATAGAGAGGGGTCCATGCAGAAAGATTTGCCACAAGAAGAATTAAGCGAACACACTGATTCTACCTCTGTAAGTCTTGTTGAGACAGAAGATCAAAGAAACAAGCAAAAGCTTTGGTTCTTTTCACCACCATGCTGTCCTTGTGCTTGTTGCTTGACTCTTGTTGGAGATACACTATAAATATGTTCTTGTTTCTTCTCTTCTCTTTATCAGGAGGTTTAATGTTTTGTCAACATTAAACTTGCTGGAAAATTGTTTTGTTAAACAAGAGCTTTGGCAAATTTTGAGCCAAAATATAAGTAGGACCCAAATAAATTTTGAGATGGGTCTAAGTGGGTTTTGATACTCCTAAGTAAGAAGATTATGAAGTTTTAAGAATGAATGAGAAATATCCCATGAAGTGGGCAATCACACATGGTCAAAGAAGTAACCTTTGATGGGTATATAAATCTCAAGTTTGTAAATGGACTGCGCCCCGAGGCATACCCAAGGTTTCAAAGGGAGGACGACCTAGGGCAATATGTGCTTGGCCCATTTATCGCACGTGTCCAGTGCTGCCAGGTTGGGCCAGGGATTTGTGCGCTGGTGGTCTGGGTGTGGACTGGGGCTTGGGCTTTGGGCCCGCAAACCTTATATTTTTACTCCCTAGAACCTTGGGTTGGGCTTGGGCTTGGGCTTGGGCTTTGAGCCTGTACAACGTTACCCAAAATATTCTGGAATATAAGTTGAAGAGTTGCAAATATTCTGTTTGTGAATATAAGTTGAAGAGTTGCAATGTTTTTAACTCTAGGATTTGAATCCACCAGGTTAATGGCACATTGGCAAATAGTTTGTGATGTAACTGAAAGGTCTCCAGTGAGATGACCAAGTGGCTCCTTTGCTCTTCTTTTGCCTCCTCTTCTGTTTCTGTTCCTTTGAGGTCTACCAGAGGGAGGGAGGGAGGGAGGGAGAGGGAGAGGGAGAACAACACAGTTCTGTTCATCGAAACAGTTCCAGTGAGCCACTGCAGCTGTGTGCAACAGTTACATTCTGTAGTTTTATGTTCATAGTTGAAGTGAAACTCCACTGAATTTGTTCTGTTTCCAGTTACGAAAGTTCACCGTTTTATGTTCAGCAATCCAATAACACACCCTGACACCCAGATCTGTGTTTTTCCCATGGTTTTACAAACAAAACTCAAAACTAAGTACCACAAATCTTGCAGCTTCATCCACACATACTACAGCTTCGTACCAATACAAAATTCTAAAATCCTGCACAGATACTTTTGCAACCATATGCATGGTTTTACAAACAAAACTCAAAACTAAGTACCACAAGTCTGGCAGCTTCATCCACACATACTACAGCTTCGTACCAATACAAAATTCTAAAATCCTGCACAGATACTTTTGCAACCATATGCATGCTGCAAAATAAGCATAGAAATCAAGCAGATACTCAAAGAAAAAGGTTATTATCATTTCTTGCACAAGAAGCTTGTATCAAGGGCAATGTCCTAAAATACCTAGCTAGTCAAGCAGAAGAAGGGTGCCTAGAGACTAATCGAATTTTCCATTATATATTTTCCCCCCTCCACGAAAGTTTGAGTAACAAATGATGTAAGACGAGGAAGCAATAAATTAAGGCTATATGTTTGTATATGTATAACGATATATCACAGCACATATAAATATATGGATATATCACAGAAACACATATTAATATTTCAAAATAACACTTTAAACCCTGCATTTTTTAAATATTTCTAATTTAACTCCAAAAGTTTTTACAGAATTTCAAATCTCCCCCTCCGACAAGTCGTCGGCTAGGCCAGACTAAATCCTGACTAATTGAAAAATGCTTAGAGTCTACCTAGATCATCAAATCACGGTGGTCTGACATTGCCTAGCGCTAGGCTCCCCCTAGGCAGCTGCCTAACCTGACTTTTGAGAACACTAATCAAGGGATGTAGACTTCTGTAGAATGATGAGAAGGCAAATGTGTAGAAGCGAAGAGTATTGTACCTTGATAACAAGGCAACCAAACAAGTTTGCAAGCCCTGCAAGAACAAGAAACTAATCATCAGAATTCATAACAAAATAAATGAGAAAGTAACAAAAGCAAACGAGTCAACACTCAGTGTGTTCACATTTCAACTTCGGTAGGTATTAAGTTTTGGAACAGATATGCCAGGTAATACACGAATAGATAAAGCCAACTTTATGCCAACAAATATACACACAAGTGGATACATTTGTTATGTTAGTACCACACGCATTCAATATCATAAGGAATGGTTGGACGACTCACACCTCTGCACCACCAATGGCAAAAAGAACCACCAAAAGTGCAGCCAACCAGGAGGACATGCTTTTGTAAATTATAATTATGAAGCACGAAGCAAGAACAACAAATAAGACTGCCGATGTTGTGCTGATGTCCACCAAACCACCTGTACCAACGTCATTGGTAGTGGTCAATTCATCGGAAGCGTCCTAGAAGATTGAAATGCCCGTACGTCAGTTAACAAACAAAGACCGTACAAGAGACGCAAAAGAAAAGCATTAACTAGTTGAAAAGAAAATAGACTGACTTTTAAAAGCTTGTCCTGTTCAATAGCTGCTTCTTTTGCACTCCACGCAGACCAATAAGATGCACACAAGATGGTACCAACCGCCATAAGCCATAAGAAAACTTCGCCTATGTCAACTAGTGGTCGTCGTGGGGAGTATAGCTGCACAGTCACTGTAGAGAAGTGCGAAACCTTTAGAAAACCACCTTGAAGAAGTGTGTGAGATTGTGGCAGAAAAAAATTCACGTAAGTTATCGCTCAATTTGGTCAAATTGAATGTTTTTTACCTTGTACAGGATTCAAAAGCACTCATGAGATCCAAAGCATCTGATAGAACCAGTAAAAGATAGCATAAAGGTAGGGCAACTGATTATCTTTCAGCTGTAATGTTTCACTGAGAATGCTATGGCAACACCCACAAGTAAACATGATCCCTCTCTTGATACTTATACTTTACTGAGTTTAACAGACATGGTTGCTTTGTTCTGATGGAAGATATTTTTCACTTAGTAAACACCCAGTTGGTTGTTCCTAGACAACTTCACTTCTCGCCATTTCTTATCACAGCATTCAATTTCATGTAACCTAAAGTCACGTCCATTGTCTTTAAATAAAATATATTGCATTTCCTCCTTTTTAATCATTCTTTTTCAGGCCGTCATTTATGTAACAAATCAAACACTGGAAACAAAGTAATAAGTGGTTTAATTTCGTGAAGCTCTTAATGGTTTCATTTCATGACATAGCCAGCCAAATCCATTGTTGCCAACTTGGCACAGAAGCAAAATAAGGAAAGGAACTTATTGAAGCCACAAAAAGGTTATCCCAATTATGTAATTTATTTTTGGGAACATATTTTATCTTGCTTCATACTAAAGCAATATGAGCAATTTACCCGACGAATTCTTCCTCAGCATCTTCTCCAAGCTTGCACCAGCATCTTTTGGGAGCATGACAGCAGGTATATGTATATCCAACTCAGTTTCATCAGGCTCACAAACCATCTTGTAAAGCTCTGCAAGTAAAAGAAAATAGTTGATATAATGAAGAACTCAACGATATTCATGTGATTAATCTCTGTGTTTCCTGCTACTTCAGGATTGTATATACAAGACATAACAAATCTGGTCTTTCATCATGTCCATCATAAGCGGTGCCAAACACTTTACAGTTTTGTCCTATTTTCTTCAGCTTTTTCTTATTTGAACTTTTGAGTATACATTACAAGGACTGCATGGATGGAACACTTGGTAACCTCAATATTAACTCATCTAGCTTTCAAAATATACTCCTGCACTTCCCAAGAAGCTACCCAAACCCATCTACATTGCACCCACATCCCAGTTGATCCAGAATCTGTATTAGCTGACTTTATAATATCTACTAGAAGTGAAAATTACCAAACTAATAACCCTGGAAGCTCTCCTGCAACTTCACTAACAAGTTGTTCAACAGCTGCTTCTGAGCTCCCTAGATCCCTCAGCTAGGAACTAGGAAGTGGGTTAACATCCACAACCTCCAATATCTAAACCAAACGGACAATCATAGCACATAGTTCATTTCAGCCACCATTCACTACCATGAGGAATTTGTGCCAACACTCATTTGCGTACTATGATGACGTATATGCGTAGAGAAATCTAAACAACTTCAAGGCTTTTGCTGCCCTAGTTAAGGAAAAGACAGTTCATTTCAGCCACCATTCACTACCATGAGGAATTTGTGCAAACACCCATTTGTGTAATATGATGACATATATGTGTAGAGACTAAGACAACTTCAGGGCTTTTGCTGGCCTAATAAAGGAAAAGACTTTCGTGTTCAGCAGGATACCTATAACAGACTTTTAAGGAATCACCGTAAGGTTGATCTTCAAGAAAGTTGCAACAGTGGACTCTATTCATGCCCCCCTATTCCCCAACGATTTTCACAAAAACAGAGAGGTGTAACTGTGCATTTCCAGAACTACTGTAATTAATCGACACAAGCAGCAAAATAAAAGACCCTACAGGAGTATTGTTACCTTTCTGGTTATTCACAATGAGGAGAGCTGAAGCACCAGCAGCTTGTGCAACGTTTGCCTTCCTTGTGAATTTGCAGTCACCTCGATCCACAACGATGGCATCTCTAAAAAGCTAAAAAAAATTCAACGGTCATGAATTGGTTGGTATTACTTCAGCACCTAGGAAGTTCCTAGCACATAATGCACTGAAGTCTTTAAAAATTGCAAATTCAGAGTGGAAAGGAAAACCTTTTCCTTCGGTGGACTACAGCCATCACGAGGATTTGAAAACCTAAGTCGAGTTTGGTTAGCTTTCTTCTCCTTGGATACAATGGCAGGGCCAAACCTAGCACCAACACCGACAAATTCCATGTTCTCAATGCCATCAACCCAAGTTTGAACTTTTACCTGACAAAAGCTATGACAGATGAGTAAATTGTAGCGAGACAAGACAATGAAGCACAAAACAACAAACAATCCAACTTAGTCAAATTCTCACTTTGGTGAAACTACACAGACTTATGAACTAGAATTTGGGCCATTTTTATATCAAAGAAACTTGAAAAAGTTTCTTCCAAAAATACCACGTTAGAGACTCGTCCCTCATATTTATCTTTAAATCAAAAAGAAGCCACAGAATGAAAGAAGCGGAACACGCTTATAATACATAGATGGGAAAATAAAGTGGAAGAGTTCCGTCATCATCCCTACTTTTGACCTCAAAAGTTGATTTGATTAATGACAATTGCACTGTGTAGAAAAAATAAAACCAAATAAAAAATAGCAGATAAAATCAATGTAACTGACTTCCATCCAAAAATTAGGACTTATAAAGAACTAAATTTGAAGTCCACAATAATAAATCAAAAACTGAAGCTAAAACAAATATATGAAGCCAAGCAACGTACTAATCCATACCAAAGAAAACAAATACTTAAGTTCATAGGCCCCCAAAGAAATGTACATCATAAAAGCAAACAGAAATTCTGCTCAAATCACATCATTGCTTTCTTTTTATACATAGACATGGGAGGAACTACATAGACATCGCGAGAGGTTCCGGGCCAATTTAAGACCCAGGTATAAATTTCAAATATTATTAAAAAATACATTTCGGTTCGAATCCTGATATTCCGCCCTGTACTAGATGCCCGAGCATATACACAACACCGCAATCAAATATAAATCATGAAGACCCAGTAAAATAATCAAAGAGAAAGAAACTGGGTTGGAGATAAAAAGGAGCCAAATTTAATAAAACTTTCGCAAACCAACCAAAATCCAGCTCCAAAAGAAAGAGCATACTTCAGTCGATAGGCCTCCAATCCCATAAAGATAGACATCATAGAAAGTTAGAAACTACCAACAGTTTCCTAAAATGACATCATCGCTTTCTTCGTATGAATCGAGGCACGATCACAGGAACAACAATTGAACAGAAAAAAAAAAAAAGAAGAGAAGAAGACCCAGTTGAAGAATCAAAGAGAAAAGAACAAGATGTACCAATATGAAGTCATTCTGACAACCGGGTCGCTTCGGAGTCGAATTGTCGACTTGAACGATGTCACCAGCTGTCACCAAACAAGGGCTGTTGAAAATGAGTAGAAGCACTGGAAATACGCACACTATGCAGCTAAGTCTTCGTAAATCCATTAGACTTCAGAAGCTTGATGCCTGCACGGTGCATCAAGATTCAAGAACCTCTGAAAATGTAAGGTTTTTAGAGAGAGGGGGGGGAGTGGTTTTTAGAGAGAGAACCCAGAAATGGTCCACAGAGGCTTGGTATCCTGCTGAAAAAAATTGAAAGCACAAATGGATCCAACTGGGTATTTGGTTGGGTTGGGGGAGATGGTCAATGACGCAGAGGAGAGACGATTACCGAACCGTGGGGTCCCCGAGGTGGTCATGGTACGACGCCGTTGATGTGTGTAAGCGGATTAGGTAAGAACCAAACGTCGTCGTCTTGGCATGTTATGTGCATAAGGACTCGTTTGGTTTATGTATGTATTGCTTAGAAAGTGTTTGGCAATCCCATTTTTATAATTTTCTATTATGCAATTTTGTATATTTGGTATTTGAAAGCAGATTATAAAATATATTAGAATGCATAATTTTAAAATTACCTTCAAATGAGCTTTTTAGATTTTTTATACAATTTTACGTATTATCATTCTACAAAATCTATTATTTTCATTATTATTTGAACA
Organism: Arctostaphylos glauca; assembly: GCA_019985065.2. Lineage (NCBI taxonomy): Eukaryota > Viridiplantae > Streptophyta > Magnoliopsida > Ericales > Ericaceae > Arctostaphylos > Arctostaphylos glauca. The sequence continues at coordinate 2,912,943 of JAHSPW020000010.1, forward strand.
CTTTTATAGATTTTTATTATATTTTAAAAATATATAATTTGCAATATAAATCTAAAAAATAATTAGTGTAAATCCACTGGTTCGTTTCATTGTTCATATTGAATGTGAAATTTTAATGATTCTCAAAATTATAGTGTACATGTGTAATGTGTGCGTGCGCGTGAATATGTACACATGTATATCATTACCTAATTATTCTTCCTAACTAATTTACTTATATTTATTTTCGTCACCATGGAAAAAAGAATTTAGCCTAAATTATCAAATTTGTTCTCCTCTATTATTTATTTCTTGCAATCAATTTAAAAACTTATTTTGAAAGAAAATGTCATTTTCAATTTCAATCATTCTCAAATAACGCAAAACTTGAATAAGTCAAAACATCTTTCATCACGAGCATTGACAACAAGTCTCCTACAACTTTATTTGCGCTATATAGTATATGCGTGACGACTTTCGTGAGGAAAACTCTAAGAGCACCATATGACATCATGATTTTTTTTTAAAAACAAATCACAATGTCCAATTTACAATTTATATTGTATAATTTTCAAGGCGATGTCTTCTGAAAAGAGCTCTCAAAGCGCCCCATTATACCATGAAAAAAAAAAGATTTATTCAAATCTTATTTTAACTTATCCCCACCAGTTATTTTACGTTTCATTAAAATTTATTTTTCCAACTAAATGTAATTTCAAGTTTAATAGTTTTGGCACAATACAAAATTAGTGTGAATATGACAAAAATCTTTCACCACAAATAAGAACAACTATCCTATAAATATTTTTGAGTTACCATATTACTATAACTATATAAAAAGAAAGAAATAGTCTTAAATTCTACGTTGATATGTGGTGATGGAAGAATTGGAGCACCACATGACCTTGCCAGATAAACACTGAATAATTTCTCATTTGATTCCTTCCCATCCCAGCTTAACCCGATTATTTATGGAACGGTAGGAGCCGATTGGATGAGAGATTATTTTTAAGGGATAAGTTATTGAGGGGGATAAGATAAGATGGGGTATTATTTTTAAAGGGTTGGCCCACATTGATGTGATGTTTATATAGGGGGTAATAAAAAGTATATAGTTTGAATGAAGTATTAAAAAAGGGAGATAAAATAATACTTGATTTGGATGGAGGATAAAATATAAAGATAAGGTTATTTTGTAATTGTAATGAGGGAGAAGAGATATTATCCTCTTATTTTTTGAGCACCTTCCCCCCGGCCCAAAAATTATCCCCTTTATTCCTCTCCGGGGGATTATTTTTGGAGGGGTGAAAAATTATCTCCCTACATTTTTTGCTCTCAAACCATGCTAAACATGTCATGTCGATCCTTTTACCCCCTCTAAAAATTATCTCCCTTCCTTTTCCCCATCTAAACGAGTCCGGAGAGAAAAATATAACAAATCATAAACACTGGGCATTTCACTTCTAAAACAAATAAGACAAATACGGTTGATAAACGAGCCAAACATGTGATTCTTTAAGTTTGGTTTAAAGATTTAATGATGTTTAAAAATATGTTCAAGTTTTTCTTATTTATAAATTGAGTCGATTTCAAGCGAGATATAATCAAACCGTTCATAAGCTTATTTTGAGTGATTTGAATTTTTTTATATGTCATAAGGCGAAAGAGCCAAATACTAACTTGTTCGAGGTTGTTTTGGAATATTAACAAGTTTCGTCAAAATATAATAATTAAATATGCTATTACAGTCATGTTTGAGCTAAAATATAAATAGATCCACGCGCCATTTTAAGTGGGACCAAGTGAAAATAAGTCCTTAAGATTAAGACCATGTTTGAAATCCGATATTTTGATTAATGAAAATTATTGTATCGTGATGATTTAGAACTGAGAGGGACTACAAAATACTTTTCTGTTAACAATTCAAAATTACCATAACAACTTAAACTTAAAAATGCCAAAGGCCTGTCATCTGCAAATAGGGATGTAATCTATCCGATTCGGTGAAAAAACTCGAACTGGACCCTTTTTTATTAAATTTAGAAACCGAATCCAAACCAAACTAATACAGTCCAATTTGATTCGGTTTGTTTAATTCAATTCAGTTTTTCTAATTACGAGTTTGGTAGGCCACGAATAGGTAAAGCACAACGTAACAAGAAATTAAATCTTTTAGTTCACAAATACGAAGCCGAGCCATGAATAGGCTAAACCCAATGTAAAAAAAATTGAATTGTATACAAGTGTTGTTTACCATGTAATATTTCAGTCCGGTCTGGTTTTTAGGACCATAAAACCTAAACCGAACTAAACATTTGAAAATAAACGAGACCAAACGGGACCAAACCGGTTGAAAAATCGGACTAAATTGTCAGGTCGGGTCGGGTCGTTTTTCTGGCTATCACTTGCACCATATCTGCAGGGTCACAGGCACTTTTCAACAAGCCATTCAGCATGCTAAATACAAGGAACTATGCATAATTCTATTAATTTTCAAGAGAAAATGACTATTTGCTTGCTAAAAATCAATAGAAAATCAAGTAAACCCCTCTATATTGGAGCTGATAAGGTTCATACCTGATCCACAGGTTCCATAGACTCCACTGTTGACCACAGCCAATACCCAGATTAGCAATTCAACATTTTTTCATTTCCTAGGACACAAATTGCAGATAAAAACCAAACTTGATAGAAATTCAACCAAAACTACACGACTGTATCGGACTTATATACGATGAACACCAAAGCTTACTTCTTCTACTGATGAACATTACATCACGAGCAATATCGGAGGGGGACGTACAAACCCCAGAATTTTTGTGTTCAAACAAAAGATGAAATGGAATATTTCTCATGTGGAGCTTTAAAAGTCATCACTTCTCAGAAAGAATGATGGCTAGAAAAGGCACCATGAGCTCAATCGGTCAAAAAGGATCAGTTAGGAAATTCACTTCCTTTCCATCTGGTTAATTTTCCTTCTCCTTGTATAAGGTTTGATACAGATGACTATCTTTCACATCTTGGTTTCCAAATGCCATAACTCCACCACCACTTCTATAGTTCATCTGGCCACGGACGGTACTAGAAAGAAAGTTCTCCGACAAAGCATGACTTCCCGCGGAGAATCTTATTGCTCCTCCGCTCATCTTCAGACCCAAAATTTTATTTTCTTGAGACAAATTCTCTGGACCTTTGCTTGGATTGTTAAAACCATTTCCCAACCCCTGGTGAAGTGGAACCGGAAACCCAGCTCCCATATTTGAAGTTTGAGTATTTTGTTGATCAAAGTAACTCAAAGTTTGTGAACTCAGCTGAGGAAAACTTCCAAACTGTTCTGCTTGCTGGATGCCTGAGAAGTATCGCCTACGAGCATTTGCATCGGTTAGCAACTTTGCTCTTTCTAAATGAATGCCACTTTTATGAGCATAGTTGCAAGAAGAATCAAGCTTCTGGTTTTCAGCTTGTGGCTTGGACACAACAGTCGGTAAAGTCAAATATGGAGAAGAAGCTACTTGCTCGGATAGATTAGGCGAATAAAGTGGCTTTTTAGCAGACGATTTGAACTTTTCTACTTTGTCCTCGTCCTTTTCCTTTTCCTTTTCCTTTTCCTTTTCCTTTTCCTTCTCCTTCTCCTTCTCCTTCTCCTTTTCCTTTTCCTTTGCCTTTGTCTTTGCCTTTGCCTTTGATGCAACAGTTCCAACAGTTTGGTCATGGTTAACTTGCTTTTCAAGTACTTCATAGCAGTTATTTGAATCAGTTGTCCTATCACTTTTCATAGACCTCTCTAAGGATCCACCATCGCCATTTTTAGTTTTCATGCCCGATTCAACATTGTTCTGATTCTGCCCTCGGCCGATTTTCTGCATGCGGCTAACTCTTTTCCTTTTCGGCCTTGAAGGTGTCTCAACAGCCACCAATTTTTTCATCTCTTCTCTCATACATGCAAACATGCTCTCTCTAGCAACTTTAAGCTCCTCAATGATTGATGCTGTGTAGATCTTAAAATCGTCAAGCAAAATAGGCTCATGCATACTGAACTTGTTCTTCTTTCTATAAGTTTTTTCCACAGAACCCTTCTTCAGCTTGTTCTTAGCTGCATGTTTTTTACTGCTTGCGCGATTGTCCAGGTCATCAGCATTCCCAAATTCAAAAGGGGTGGCCACAACATGATTCTCCTGTTGAGACGATGGATTGGTAGTTTCTTCATTTTCTGGAAACAACAAATCAGGAAGCAAATTGTGATTCTCGAGAAGTGCCTTGCCACCATAACTTGATTTGGAATCATTGCTTGAAGAATCACGGTCGTCATCTGCCCTCCTAAACTCCCAACGTTGTTGGAACTTTCGGTCCTGACTCATCTTATAGCGGTTATTATGAAAAACACAAGCACTCCACAAACACAGTATTTACTACGAGCAAAAAAATCAGATCAGCGACTAAGTATGTATCGACAATTAATTCACAACCCCCAGAATGTGAATAATGAATAACTAGACGCACAAATATCCAAAGCAAGAGAGATGCTTCACGAAAGGATCATCTCTGCGATAAGAACTTGGGACTCATTTCAAATGTCACACCAGTGATTACAGCAGGAACCTTCCCCCTTGTAGACTAAATCCCTGAACTCGAGATCACAACAAATAGAAGTCCAGTGTTGAAATGATCTTCCTCGCTGTTCCTTCTTTCTACAAATCAACAAGAAAATTCAATCGTAAAGGCATAAAAAAGTGTAATAGAACACACTTTGGCAATTTGTGGTAGAAACAAAGATCACAATCAGACTGGAAATTTAGATGAGAAAGTGAAAAAAGCCAAAAGTTCAATGTAAGCATAAAGACCACAAACATAACACGAAACCCAAAAAGATAATTATGAAAATGATGAAGAAAAAATCTCACCTACAAATCATGAGAAAGAGGGGCATGAAATAGAATACAACAGTACATACCCAAAGAGCACTGTTTTAACTTCCAATTTTTTTTCCCTCTGGGTGGTAGAGAGCTTACCATGGTGCTGTTGATGAAAGGGTAAAATCAACCAAAACCTTCTTCTCCACGTCCCCAACTCTTTCCTCCCTCTGTTAAGAAGTAGAAAATTTCTTTCTGCATTTATTCTTGCCTTTTATCTCTCTAAAATGAAGATGCATATGATTTTTATGTGTCCATTTCGTCTGTGTACATGTGCAGTGCTTATTTGCTAATGGGGTAGCCAGGATAGGAAATGAGCTATTGACTGGGATGTGGGGTGTGAGGTAGAATAGAACTGCAGGCGAGAGCTCTAGGATGATTACTTTTTTTCCCCCATTGAGTTAGTCTGGTTGATATCTGATAACCTATTCAATGATCATAATAAGTACATAATAAATAAAGTTCCAAGAAAGTTTGTAATATTTTTTCCACTTTTTGACCTATCACCAAGTTATCGGTTATCCACCGACAGTAACTTTTCGTGGTTTGGGAAGGAAAGGCAAGATTGCATCACTTAAAGCCTCTCCTCTTTCCTTCCCCTTTCGGTTTTTTATGTTGCCCTTATTGATTGTTTTCCCAACATTTTGCATCCAAAAAACAGCGAAGATGCTGCTTGATATTCATATGATTTCTTTCTGCATTGCAATGACACAAAGTGGGAAGGATCATGCAAATTTGTTTTGCATTGATGCACAATAATTGCAAATATTGGATGTAATCTTGACTGTAAAACCGGGTTTGAAAGATATTCAGCATTAGATTTCTAGTTATTCCATAGTCAAACTATCAATCTATGACGGAAAACCTAAGTTGGAGGGGTACAAACCATAGACGGACACCAATCACCCTAACGTAATGTTACACCATAACCTGCAGTCCCAATATCCGATATGATAATTGTTGTCGAATTGGCACAAAGGGCTAGTCGAGTTGGACAAGATACATACCTGGGATATAATGCAACACAGCATTTTCGAATGTATGTGTAAATATTTAAATGTTATGGTTAGCATGAAGTCACATTTTACACCACGAAAGGCCTCTACGCAAAATGGAAGGAAACTAATTTAGAAATCTCAAACAATAATTCTAAAACAGTTTCGGCATTGATTTCTTCCTCACGAGACTTGAACCTCAAACACTTCAAACATCACTTTCACTTCTATTCCCACAATTATAGCTTGAGGTCATTCTATTTTCTACTGTTTAAGTCTTTCTTGGAGACGTTTTTGTTTCCCATAGAAGCGTTCATAAAACAAACAAATGCAACCTTAATTCACACCACTTACCTTAATGACAATTATCCTTCTTCCTCATCAACTAAGTTCCTGAACTCGAGATTACAATAAAAAAAATTCTTATATTTTTATCGTCATTTTATCCCTTGAGATTACAATAAAAAAAGTTCTTATAGCTCATAAAAATGTAAAAGGGAAAGAGTAAAAACAATCACTTCAAGAATTTGTGCACACAGGAATCAACAAGTATCACAATCGGACCGGAAAATCATATGAGAACATGTATGTATCCACAGAATAATTGGGACCAAAGTGAAAACCCCAATTGGGTTGTAAAAGGTTTCCATTTCGAATCGAAATTGATAATATTCACAATCCAGAAAAACCGAATTGACAGTAACAATAACAAAATCCCTGATGGTAAAGCAAAAGAATAAACTTGCTCAATGCAATGAACTAAGTACAAAACATATTTCAGAAACCCAATTCACTAACAGCCAAAGAATGCAAGAACCCAGGGCAATTATCTAAATCATAATCCTCAAGCTTGTAATTGCTGAATAGCTAAACTATAGGAAAGATTATTCAATCCCTAAACAAAAAAAATCTCATAGACAAAACCCACAAGAAGGAAGGAAAAGAAAGATGGGGCATGAATAATAACAATAAAATATCACACGAGCACCATTTCACTTTTTCAATAAAGAATTCTTTGAGTACTAGAGTGCTTACCATACGGCATAGAATAGCAAGATTAATCATAAGCCTTTTCTCCACATCCCCAACTCATTCCCTTCCTCTCTTAAGAAGGAGAAGAAGAAGCATTTATTCCAGGCCTTCTCTCTCTCTCTCTCTCTCTAAAAGGAAGAGAAAGATACGATTTTTATGGGTTTGAGTAAAGCCTCCTACCTGTCCATTGCTTCTCTGTAATTGTGCTTGGAAATAAGTAGGGAGGAGGTGGTGTGGTGTGGTGTGGTGTAGGCAGAGAGAATAAGTGAGGAACCTTTTCCATATGTGAGTTGTTGGTCTGGTGTCCACCTGATTGCCTATTTAATGACTATATCCTAATAATAAATACAAAATCTATTTTACTGACTATCCTTATAAAATAATACTATAATGTTTGCAGAATTGGATTCTTTGAAAATTAATTATAATACAATTAGGCTTAATTTAGCTTAATTTATTTTGACAATTGAAATTTTCTATTTTATAAGATATTATTCATTTAATGTGTCAAATTAGTTAAATATTGACAATAACATGGTTGAAATAGATTTGACAATTTTATTTTAATTCTATTGCAACTACCAAATAAACGGTCAAATTGTGGAGAGGCCCTCAGGGTAATCTTAGAAATAATTAAATTTGGTGATTTTTATCATTAATTATCTACCAAAGCTTAACTCTTGGAGGAGGAGCAATTATTCAGTAATCTTGAGGCAACAACACGTAATATCCAAATACTTATTTCTGCCACGAATTCATACGAGATCCATACACATAGTAATGAGTCCCGCATAAATATGTGATGGGAAAGAGTATTAAAATACTAAATGACGGTGTCTCTAGACCACTTAATAATTTTTCATGTTATAGGGTTGAGAAAGGAAAAAAAAAAGATTATTATTTGCCTCACAAAAAATCTCACCACTTTGTTTCCTTTTATTGGGAGTCTATATTGTTTCCCTCATTTGGTTCTTTTTTTTTCCAATTTGAAATTTTGCATTGAAATACTAGATATGTAGGAATGACACCATGTGCCCAAGACAACTGTGATTTGGTGTGAAATAAATCATATTAAATGCAAAGATTATATGCAATCTTGACTGCAAATTAGGCAAATCTAAGTTATAAGGTAATTAATTAAAACTTGTCAATGAAAAGAAAAATAAAAAATAAATGAAATTTAATACACGTAGAATCCAAGAATTTATTATTTTTTCCTCACTTACCTACTAATCTACTGGACATGGGATACACACATTCTATTTGTGCATCTATACAACTGAAACACGAGAATTGTCTTATTTATCATTTACTTTTGAGAGAAACCCGTGATAATTAATTTCTATCGCGATGACAAATTAGTATAAAAAAAAATTTTGAAGATAATAATGAAAATTATTTTCGTGACAAAACTTTATTTTTCAGATGACATCCAAAAAGATAGCTTCTCTTTATATTAGAATTGATGTAATCAAAGGTGGGGGGAAAAATAGCATGTTTATAATTTCACTATTTTTTTCCCATCTTTTTTTCATTTATTTTGTCTTTCACTTTACCTATTTAGATTTAAACATTAAAGACAACCATTGAAGTAGTTTCGACCTATGACGTTGATCGTTCCGGTACGAGAAACGAAAATACAATACACCAAATATCTTAAATTATGATATAATTAGAGTATACTTTTATATATTTTGATGCAAAAATGTACCTATTTTAAGACACAAAAATTCAACAAATAGCATGTTATTTTTTTATAAATTCTTGATGTGTAACACATTTTTTAGAAGCATTTTGATAAGTTCTCTTTCAGAGCAGGCCTACACATAACTATGATACATAAATTCGAATATAGATGTGTTCCGAACAATCCGATGCACGTAATGCTCTTTATTATCTTGTAAACTCTACATGCATCAGACGGTTTCGATCACTTTTGTTTCCAAATCTGTGCACGAGAATTGTGTTCGTATACTTTCTCCTCTTTTAAATGCTCCATGTTTTGGTGGGTTACAAATTAGAAAAACATCAGGATCGCTTGGGAACAATAAATTTAATGTTTCAAAATACTGACGGACCACATTTTCATAACTTGAGTTTCAATCAAAGTAATTTATCTCGTACCGGCCGATACCAGACGGTATGTACCGTAAATGTGCTAAGGTGTTACCATGTTAGCGAATTGTGGTAACAGAGATTTGAACTAGCGGAATTGTTCGTCAAATCAGTGTCGATCTATTAAAATCGTGCCGTTACAAAGCCTCATAAATCAACTTTCCTTACTCAGATAAACCATATCAAGTATCCACCTTGGCTACTTAAAGTACTAAATTCACAAAAGATACAATGCCACAAATATATTCATACAAAACTGTCATGTCTGTCTCAGTTTCTGGTCAATGTGTAGTTTGTTTCCCTTTGAACTCCACCAGCGTTACCTGTTGAAGGAAAAGACTATAAGAAACTACATTTCCAGTAGTATCATCTTGGAGCAAAGAAAAAACGTACATAGCGCCCGGAATGGTAAAGAACCATAATTGGTCCAAACTATTTCAACACTTCATCAATCAAGAGAAATGATTTATCCAAGGTTTATCTCCGGTGCCTTGTTGTCTCGGGTAAAAACCATAGAGACAGCATTCAGCTAAAAAGGCAACCCAATAGGACTCTTCCATATATACGTATCTCTTTGTCCAGGGTATCTGAACTCTACCAAATTTCACGAGTTTTCTTCGTTTTAAAGTTTCCGAGTCTAGTGTTAAAAACAGGTGAGTTCCTACTCGAAAAAATAAGTAGAAGTTACCATATCCGAGGATTATCTCCGTTACTGTGTTGTCTCGGGTAAAAGCCATAGAGACAGGCAGACAGCATTCAGCTAAAAAGTGAATCCAATGGCACTCTTCCATATATATGCATCTCTTTGTTTTTCTTTCCAGGGTATCCTAAATCTACCAAATTTCAAGAGTTTTCGTTGTTTTAAAGTTTCCAATTCTAGTGACTGAAACGGTTGAGTTCTTACTCGAAAAAAGTAAGTAAAGTTTATCATTTCAGGACTTCACTGAACACGAAAAATATAAAACTGTTACCATATGTTTCTGAGCAAGGCCCCTACAGTTTCCTTAAAATGCACATGTTCTCTGATTTCAGCTTTGCTGAATGAATCTTAATTGACAGACCACTGCTTCTCTTCCAAGTACTGGGATAAATGCTGCTGGCCGTAGGCTAACCTAAAGATAACTCAGCGCCTGTGCATACTGTATCAATGACTTTCCGGTAACCTGCAGCAACATAGGGGAGAGAAGAGATGACTATCAATACACATTGACCATTAAATATGTTCGTTTCGGCAGTTAACTATATAGGGTCCATTTGGCGTAACTAGATTATGGGATTATTGGATTGTTGGATTATGTTGGGTGCCGGAGGGAATAATCTAACTCAAAGTGTTTGGACTAAATTATTTGTGGATATGTTGGTTATGTTGTGTTTGGAGCTAGATTAATCCAGATTTTGTCCGTATTTAATTTAGCCCAAGTGGGGCTAGATTATTTGCTCAATAATCTATACAATCTGAAAAATATAGTTACGCCAAATAGGGCCATAGTAAACTGCACAAATAGAGATTGCCACATTGCGTAAACTTGGTTTAAAAAATAACTTGCGACTGCAGATTTGCATGATCAAAATTAACGTGCATCGAATGTGGACAATATTGCTCCAGTGAGAAGGTGATTGAAAAGTGATCTAGGCACCTGAAGTGTATTTTCCTCATATAAGCAACTATAGTACGGAGCCAAAGGCTACGGCACAGGCCTAACATCCACACCCACAACAATGAGAATATATGTTAACAATGGAAAAATAATATGCTTTTCCATTTTTTTCCTTCCACGCCAAACAAAAATGAGGATATAGGGCGTTCATTCCCTATGATGGCAATAGAAGCAGGCCCTATTTCTCTGGTCACAAAGGGGGAGAAAGGACGGATGGTTGAATCCCTTCTTAATATGTGATGCACATCACATCACGATAGGCAACCTGACTTCAATAATAATAACATTCTACTTTTTTGCACTAGTTTTCTGCCAGATTCACGCGCGAAAATAAAAAAATCCAGAAGCAGGGAAACACACTCCAGAGATGTAATAACATGTAAAAGGTAGTTCTTTTCAGTATACCAACAATCATGATTCGAACTTTTTAGCTAGCAATAGAAGCGAAGAAAATGTTTCTCGCCACCGGAAGTTCTTTTCAGTGTACCAATAATCATGACTCGAGAACCTTTTAGTTAGAAATAGAAACGAAGAAAATGATTACCGCCACGGGAATTCACTGGTGTCAATTCCAGCTTTGTGAAGATCATCAACATAGTGCAATGCTTCTCTACATTCCTCTCGGTCATCAAAATACTCCAAGTTATCACCTATTATCTGGTTTGTTTCATGGCCTTTGCCAGCAATCACCTGCAGCAGATAAACAGTAAACATAAACAGTTAATCATGCATGCATAAGCAATCTAACCAATATATATCAACTATGTGGTAGACTGGGGAACAGAGTCCTCCCATTTTAGTTTATATGTAAACTACTAAGAGTCACCGACTCAGCAAAAGCCACAAGGTGAAACAAATATGATTAAGTTCCTTTGTCATAACAAAGCCCTACAAAAAATACAGATAAATAGACCCATTTCTATATTCCGTTTTATCATGTAGGTATGGAAGCAATTTTAGGTGGCATTCTAATTTTGACTTTTATTGCAGTGGAAATTATTGAGGAAACTCAACCTGTTTTCTTAATTTTCCCTTTGCATAGGTTTTAAGTGACTTTTCCCCAAACAGTGTGGTACTAATACGAGCAGTGGCATGGCCAAGGCTTTGTTTCAGTGGTGTCATTCAAGAGGTCATCTACAATCTCACAGTATCGTATTTGTGATTTTATAAATCTATTCAACCCAACTACCACATGAAATGGGGAAGGCCACATTTTTCTGGCAATGTTAACAGTAGTAACGTAACTCATCTACCACAGAAAAATTGTAACGGCACATTTTGGAGATTTTCAGATTGACTACACTATTCATATATTTTAAGAAAACTTCGTCGGTGTCACTTAATTGAAGCTTCCCCAAAACTTTTACTTGATACCACATATATCTCCAAAAAGAAGTTCAGAAACAAGTACACCCTTGAACACGAGTTAATAAGAGAAGCAAATGGGGTTATGAAGACTTACAACCATATCGCCTTCCTCAGCCATGGCAACAGCACCACGTACAGCTACTTGTCTTATATCATGCAGAAAAAGCCGGTGCCCATTTGGAAGTGGTGGATAGTAATCATTCTTTCCATAGTTCAAGTAATCCTGCATTGTCCATCCTACACCAGCCAACATGTCATCCAAGATGTCCACTGGCAAAAACGAAACAACCAGTAATAAGCAATGGTAAGAGGCTATGGCCTACAAGACAGCGTTGTCCTACCATAACACCTTCCAACCGACTAACACCCTTGCACGCAGACGTGCAGTCACCCACAGACACAGATAACCATGAAGTGCCAAACAGGCAAACACAATATGTCAACAATAGGGTAGATATCGATCCACATCCAAGTATGTTTGTCGGTATCCACCCCAAGAGGCGGTAGGAAAAATGTTATCTTTCAGACAATTTAAAGGCTTCTAAACAGAACCAACACCTTGCCATGGAATTTTAGGAAATAATATAATTGAAACCAAACATAGGCAACCATAATGAAAACTGGTTATAATTCAATTTTGACGGTGGAATATCCTTCATGTAGTATGGCGTTGCAATACATACATGGATCTTCATTTTTTGGATTGTCAGACGTCAAGAGAGTCACATCACTTTTATCTGTTGCAATCTTCGTCATCATTGGTCTCTTTCCTCTGTCGCTCTCACCAGGACACCCAATAACTAGACAGAAAAAAAATGAAAATTTTGTTAGACATGGACAAGTAAAAATATATTTTTTGCACTTTAGCTGTTACTAAAGCAGTGAACTACTTGCTGAAGTACATCGAGAAAAGCATATGAAAATAAATAAAGACTGTAAATTTACAAGAATCAATACAGTGTTTAAAGCGTGTTATTTTCCGTCCTCCACAGCCAAAAGGGTAAATGTAGCAGCCATCAGACCAAGCTCAAAGACAACTTAAGTTTATGTAAGGAAAGGCTTTAAATGCCTTTAAATTTAAATCAATTTCCGAAATTCTCAACACCTCATTAGTTGACAGCTTCCAAATTCCAAATTCATAACACGTGGCACTTAGGTGAAAAATTGAAAAATGTCATAACATTATTCAGGTTGCCGCACTCACGATTCTCAAATCTTGAAAGAAAAATACCGCTACCCAAAAAACTAAGGAACATTGAAACCAAAATCAGAGGAACAGACTATTTTCAAATCAAATGAAGCAACGGGGTTATGCCCAACCTAGAGTCTATACCTTATGTCTTTTTATTAACCCTCATGAAAGGCGCAAGGACCAATTGTTCTGTATAAAAAAAAATCAAAAATTGGAACAAATCAGGGGTTGGTATTGACAGGACGACCCATAACTCTGCCAAAAAGCCCAAAAAATATATGGCACAAATCACATTGCCTTTTGATGACAGCTTTATTGTGCGTGTGCGTGTGCGTGCGTGCGTGCGTGCGTGCGTGTGTGTGAGAGAGATAGAGCGAGAGAGAGAAGCACACCTGTAATAATCCTTCGTGGTCCAAGCTCCCTAACAGAATCAAGTAGTCTGGACAATGCATCAGGAGTATGGGCATGATCCACAATCACCCCAAATGCTTGTTCCTCATCTATCAACTCACACCTACCAGGCACTGCATCAACCTCTTCAATCCCTCTAACAATATCCTCCAAAGGTGCTCCAACCGCAATTCCAACTGCAACAGTTGCAAGAATGTTGTATATATTATGTCTGCCAAGCAACCCTGAGGAAATCTCCAATATACCATGGGGCGTATTTACCAAAACCTGGGTCTCAAACAGAGATAATTCAAATTTCAAAGAATGAACATCAGCATCTTTATTCTCCAATGCGTACGTCAAAACAGGCACATTTGGGTTCCCTTGTGCGACAAAGAAAGCTGCGTTCGGATCATCAATGTTGACAATTTTCCTGTGTCTTTCCGGGTCCATCATTCTTGAAAACAGCTCGGCCTTAGCATCCCTATACTCCTCCTCAGACCCATGAAAATCATAATGGTCCTTTGTCAAATTAGTGAAAACTGCAATGTCAAAGTCAACCTCATTGCACCTCCCTAGTGCTAGCCCATGCGAAGAAGCCTCCATCACAACTGCTTCTGTCCCATTGTGCACCATTTTTGCCATCAACTTCTGAACCAAAACAGCATCTGGAGTTGTACTTGGTGACTCCAATTTGTTATCTCCATGAACATAATATGCCACGGTGCTTAACATCCCAGTTCTCAATCCCATTGCTTCATACAAGCTTTTTATCAAGTATGCGGTGGTTGTCTTCCCATTCGTACCGGTAATCCCTATCACAGACATATTTGTAGATGGGTAACGATAAAAAGCTGCCGCCAATGCTGGGAGCACCGCATTGGTGTCTTCTACAATGACCAAAGCCTTACAAGCCAATGTCTCCTCTATATCTATCTCTTTACTAGCTACCACAGCAACTGCACCTCTCTTATCAGCCTCAGTTAGGTATAAATGCCCATCTGTTCTCCTCCCAACACAACACACGAACAAATCACCCGCCTCAACAATTCTCGAATCATGTTGGATACCACTTATCTCAACTTCTAAATTACCATAAACGGAAAGAGGCACTACTTTACTCTCATCTAAAAGCTCAGCTAATGTCATCTTAAATTTGGGATCAACAATTCTAACCTTACTTTTAGGGAATTTATCAAAATCAATATCGAACGAATCCGCATTGGAAGTACCCACATCAGCACTCACCTCGTTCTCGAGTTTGTCAGATTCTTCCTCTTGTGCATCCGCTGGAATCACAGTGAGCCCTTGAAGCTCCTCAATTTCATCTAAGTCAAGCACTTCTTGAGGCTCCAATTCCTCGATTTCTTCAGCTATTTCCTCCTTCTTCTTCTCTTTCTTCGGGTTAGGTTTCAACAGACCCTGCTTAACAAACTCCTTCCGCTGCATAGCAATACCCTTATCAATATCAGCAAACACATCACCCCCAGTATCATCATCCGCATTTTCCGAGTCGGAATCGGGCGCGTCTTCCACGTCAGCAATGGCGTTGAGGTAGATTTCCTTGTCTTTTTGAAACTGCTCTTCTTGGAGCTTGCGTGCTTTGGCTGCTTGGCGGCTGATTTGCTCGAATTTGGAGACACCGTGCATGGAGTCTTCCTCGGCTTCAGGTGGGTCGTCGTCAGATGGAGTTGGGTAGCCATTGGGGCCGACTGCGGCGGGGGGTCGACGTGGGTGGGTTCGAGGGGGAAGAGAGAGGAAGGGTGAAGGTTTGAAATGGGGAAACAACGGGTGGGTTTTGAGAGAGAGGGAAAAAGGGGAGGGAGAGAAGAGTGGGAAGGAGAGGAAGGCGAGTGGCATTTGTTGAGGCAGGGGAGTGTGTGTCTGTAGGAGATTGGAGTGGACGTTTGGAAGGGTTTAACGGTGAAGAGATAGAGAGGGGTTTATATCACATAACGTATAAGCAGTTACTAACCGCCAGGATTATACCATATGTCTATTAAACTTAGAATAATGCTATAAACACATAATATCCACTAAAATACGATACTACCTTAATTTCCTTAACCCTAGCACACAATAATTTGTCATTTTGTCCGTAAACACACCAACTCTTTATCCGTTTTGAAATTTTTGACACTTGGATTGATGCTCTTTGCTTGCGCTCCTCGAGAATTCAAAAAAATGTCGCCCATATATGATTCCAACACTCGTAAGGAATATAAGGAGACGCTCTAGGGTGTTGTATATTCAGTTAGGTTTTACCAAAATAACGTGATAGGGTTATAAATCTGATTATATACTCATTAATAATTAAATTATACTTTAAACCCTCAAGTTAGGTAATATCCTTGATTAAGTCCCTAATTTTCAAAAAACATACGAAAATATCTCCAATTCCTTAATCATAAATTATAGCCAAATAAATCAAATAAATTACAAGATCAGGACGATCACTGCACATAGTGTTCATTCCTTAATCATAAATTATAGCCAAATAAATAAAATAAATTACAAGATCAGGACGATCACTACACATAGTGTATGCCTTTCAAAAAAAAACTACACATAGTGTACGGGAGCATAGTGGATGTGAACATGACAGATGGAAATTTAGTATACGGGAGTATAAGCATATAGGATCATAGTGTATGAGAATATCATGAATTTATTTGGAAGAATGTAATCGATAATTTAATGACTTGACTTGACATTTTGAGTTATACCATTCTCATTATTTTCACATATACGTATTACTATTTTTCTTTTAAACTGTGCATCATCATATTTGTCATAAATTTAAATTGTAGTGAGTAGTATCGTATATTAGAATTTATAATTTATGGTACTACTTTCTGCCCCTAACATTTCATGTCAGGTATCAAAGATGGGACCGATGACCAGAGCTATCTAGTTGACGTTAGCCCCGTTGATGAAGACTTCACTGAACCATTGTTTACATAGTTATAGTTGCTTTTAAATCTTTTTTGACAAAAAAATTTTGAAATAAAATTTCTTTTTTGTTAGGGCTTTGCTTTCATATTTAATACGTTGTAATCCAAATTTTGCATTTTCTCTATTTTCAATGAAATGACAAACGCGAGGATGATTTTTTTAATTAACATCTCTGAAAATCAAAGTATTGCAACTTGATATCAGAGTTTAGATTTCACTTACCTCTCGACTTGGCTAGCTGGGTGGGGGATTACGAGGGTGCGACTTTCATAGATAATGTTATATTTACTAATTCGTGTTTTCACCAAAAATATGAATTTTTACTAAATATTAAAAAAAATTATAATATGACTAAAGTTAATATTTTCAAATCATAAAATGTCTTCCATTTAGTCTCTCAATCTCAGATAATTGCCGCACAAGAATTTTAAATTTGTATCCATGACGCCCACCATTTTGAGCATCAATTGAAATATAAAACCGAACAAGCCATTACGTATGATATTGAAATGTTGGAAGAAATTTTCTTATTATATTATGAGGATTAGAAGGGGAAATTAGTACGTCGTTGCCTGTAGAATCACCACAAGGAATAAGACGATACCATTAGTCAGACCAGTCTACATTGACACTTTGTCAGATTCTGCACCAAAGTAAAACCCAAAAGAGGACTCGAGGAGAAAGACCTACCTGAGTATGATAGTCATCTGTCTTGCGATGGGAGGGACGTTTCATGTATTGGCACGAGAGTGCATCCACTTATTATACATATACTTGTTGCTATGTAGACCTAAGATCTTGATCATTCCCCAAATTAAATTTTTCTAATGGGTCTTGCACTTTTGCTTTCAAGTCTTCTAACTTGGCATGTGCTGACTTCAAGTTTTCTTAAACTAGATTATTACAAGTCAAAATGCTCTCATAAAAAAATGCATTCAGCCTAGTTACAATAATCATCTCTTCTCTTATTGTTTCTCGTAGGTTTCTAATCTTCAAAAAACCTTGCATTCAGTCTTCATATATATATCAAGAGCTAGCTCTCTTGACCTCCTATTCCTCCAGTAACATTTGAGCTCCCAACTTGTGTTGGATGCTCTATTGTGTAAAGTTCTATCTCCACGTTGTTGATTTTAGTTTTTAATGGTTGCCTATCTACCCAAAATATCGTCATCTCTTGTGCTAAGAAAATCAGCGCTTTATGAAGTGAAGATGGCACGCATCCATTAACATGTTCTCTCTCCTAGTAAGATATTGTAATTGGATGACGAACCAATGACAAAAAAGATAGAATTCATGATTCTTGAACCTATCTTCGAATAAAGGTATAGGTTGTCCACTAATATGTATTTTGATATACAATGACTTTAGATGTCTCACCAAAGTTTCTCAGGCTATCTAAGTACCATCACATTTTTCCCCGATGGTCCATTTCAATATCCCCGATGGTCCATTTCAATATCAATGGATTTCAATGGCTCTCCACTTTTGGGCTATTCTTTATAAATACCATTGCCTTCACTTCCGTACATCCCTTTGTAAAACTCATCACCTTATTTGAATTTTCTTGAAACTTTTAGGGTAGTATTTGTAGGAATAAAAAAATTCTGGAATTTATTTAATATCTGAAAAATACAACAGTGCATAAAATTGAACAACAATAAAATTGAAATCGCAAACCGAGGCCCGTGAATCTCACGGTGTCCTTAAGACAAATTGTGCCGCCTTACCGGAGTGCTTGAGGATATGTTCGGCGTTCGTCTCCCAGGATACAACGGTTGAATTCAGGTTCGGTAGCACCTCCTGAAGACCGGCTTTCGAACTAATTTGCCTTGTACTCTCTCTTGATCGAAGAACACGGAGAACACTCGAAGAATAGAGGAGACTTGTATCAATTATTGGTGTATCTTCAAAACCAAAGAATGGTCCTCAATTTATAGGACAAAGGGGGAGCCAAAACATTAATTTCATAATAAATCAAATTAAATTCTAAGATTTATTTTCAAAATAAATTATATGGTTACAAATCTAGAAATAAATTCTAAATTTAAAATCAGAATAATTTTTATACAATAAATCAAAAATTGAATTTGATTTTAAATTAAAAATTAATTTTTGTTTTCAAATTGACCTCTCATCTTGAATACACACCTATATGGGCTCAAGCCCATTACGTGGCCCAAGCGAGCAAACCCAACCTCTTGGGTTTAAGGGCCCAAGGACCACACCACACCAAGCCAAGTTAAGCCCAAACATAGACCCATGACCCATGGACCAAGGTAGGCCGTAGCGGCAGCGGTGACGGCATACATGACCTATCACCCTCCCGCATACTACACATGGTGCATACTTAGAGAATCAAATTCTCATTCAAACTTTAATGGATTTTAACCATCCTTCTCAAGGTTTAAACTCCTCACATGGGAGTACACAAACCCACTAAGACTCACCTCAAGTGGTATTAAGGGACCCCTTAATCTTTGGGACAAAGTCACCAAAATTATGGTTTAAGATCCATTTTTTTCCAACAGTATTAAAATCATATTGCAGTCAAGCTTTGGGGATATAGATCCAAACAAAACTATGACCACTATTCTCCAAAATCAGTAGAGTGGTATGATTCTTAAGTGTCTTCGTCCTCCATATCTTAGTTTTTCATTGGCTCGTCTTCATTTGATAACAAGAGCTTTAGAATTCATCAATTTTATTTTTCAAATATTTTTTATGCAACTCTTTCTATCCCCCATGTCCTTGAGCAAATTTTCTTTCACTTGGCTGATTGGTGACTATCTCTCTTGTTCATACCATGCTCTATTTGGCTAGTTGCCTTTGAACTAGAACTCTCACCTTTCCCTAGGGTCTAGACCATCTCCAGTCTATAACATTAATTAGATTCAATATGGGAGAAAATTCATGGGTCAATGCTCTCATAGATGAGTTTTGCACCATTATATATTTGGAGTTCATTAACTCTATGGTGTTAAATCTAATCCCTACTTTTCACAAGCCAATATGAGTATTCCTGACAACTATTTTTGCTTCTCCTTCCTTGATTTCATTACAACACTTGAGACAGAGGTATTGTTCTTGCCTATGACTAGGTTGGTATTCCTCCTCAGTTTCCATCCTGCCTTTACCTTTATTAGTCTTTACGACACCAAGAAATTTTCTCCTCACTTGAGCAATTATCGTATTAACCTCAGGGTTTGGGAATAGATCAATATCTACCCCATCACCTCCTTGAACTGTCTGCATACTAGAGCATCCACTTTTGGATCATATCATGCACACAACTATGAAAAATTATGCAATTATTTGTGGTATGCCTAAAGGAATTGTGTCATTTACAATATTATTTTCCCTTAATATCCTTTTCATGTAGGATTATGAAACTTGAACTTAGATTTAAGAAATACTATTTTAAAAGTTCATCAAAAATCTCATCAGCCTTGACCAAGTTAAATGAATAATGTTGATAGTTCGATTGATTATTTTTCTTGTTGGGTTGTGATGATGACATATTGAAGGGCATTTCTACTTTAGCCAGTGCATCACAAATTATAGGAGTTTTTTGTATAATTTGTGCTATCTTGATTTGAAAATCTCCCTCAACGTCCTAGTAGTTGTTAGAATTTTATACTAAAAGTCATAACTTTGTGTAATGGATTAATATTTGTTTGAATTATTTAAACAGTTATTTCTTTTTCTTGATAAGAATATTTATGGGCAATATTTGCATTATATCATATCATATTGTGCATGGCTGTCTCTTATTTCACATAGTAGATAATCTGGTGTGTAGAGTTTGAATTACACACAGAGGATCAGATTATCTGTTCTTGTAGAATATAAGTCTTTGGTTCACAGTCGTAAGTGAAATTGGCACACCACCAGTAGGACTCTAACACAATATTTCAGTATGTCTATCTTGACTATGAAAAATGATATAGTTTCAACTCAATGTGTTAGTACAATCTGTGTGTATTGAACCAGACCACTTCAAGATAATTATATTTATACTAACAAGCTAATAAGCATACTGATCCCGCGATTGGCTGAGCATCTGTTATACCTCTCTATGCTTGTTGTTCAGTTGGATCCTCACTAGCTTGGGCTTATAAGCTTGGACCACGACCTCGCGCCGCTATTGCGCTAATAAACCTCCTAAGCTATAATACAATTCGTACCTCGTGGTTATTATGAATGCTTGTGCTCTTAACTTAAAGATAATTAATAGATGTGTATATTTAATGTTGTTGACTTTGACTCATGGGCCAATAATCTCGATGAGTTGGGTCACAATATTAAGTATATGATAACTGTTAATTATTAATGGAATCCACATCCCTTTATAGGAATTGATGATATCCTCTTGAGAAACCTTATAAATTTTGATTATGTCAAACCTTGTAAGTGGATATTAGTATGCAACATAAAAAATAAGTTAAGTGAAAAATCTCAAGGAATTTTATAGATGTTAATTAAATAAATTGTCAATAATTTATTTTAATCAACGGGTATCTGTAATTTTAACGTGGGGAGATAAATAAGTATTTAACAATATGGAACTCAAAATATAATTTTGAGGTATGGGAAGGGAATGCAATTATAATTTTGTAGTGATATGAATTGTAATTTATATAATTCAAAATTAATCCTAGCTAGATTAGAATTCCAAATTATATAGGAAGTTTAGCTCATAGTTCTCCGGGGGTTCCCTATCATTGCCTATATATACACCGCTATGCCTTCTATGTCAGAAATAACTTAATACTCGAAATGTTGAGAAAGATTTTATGAAGGCAAGAAGATCACGTTTTTTAATCCACACTTAATTCGTGATCAAGGTGCAATAGGATTACGGTAAAAGATTGTAAGGTCAATCGAGCAAGATCATTCTAGCCGTCTTCTTACTTCCAATGGACCGAACTTAGAAGGTTGTTGAGATCAAACTAAAGAGATCTTAAAGGTATGAACTCTAGTTCTGTCTTGTAGGGTTTCATATTTTTTTATTGTACAATCTGTGCATGTTTACTGCTGGGTCTTGGAATCGATCCCTAGCAGTAGTAGGCCCCAAGAAAGAATTTTTTTTAGTTTGTTGACCTTCCATAAGTAAGGCCATATATTATTTCCCTAATTGAGAGGTCAAACAAATCTTTGAATTTAATATCTTTAAATTTAATTTTAAGTTTACAGTCTAGACCATTCTATGCTAATTTTACAATTTTTCCTTTTGGAATGTAAAAGTAGCACTTGTTTCTAGCCTTTCTAAACTTGGAAATAAACTCCTCGATAGTCTGTTGGTTTTTGCTTGAATTTAGACAGGTTTTGCACTGAGACTTCTGGCTCATTCATAAAGAATTGCGCATAAAACAAGTCTTCCATTTGATACCACATGTGTATTGAATTAACAAGCAATTTGAATTTTTATGAAAAAATAGTTTGCGTTAGAAAGTGAAGAAATAATTTTAATTTTAAAACTGCATCGCTCTCTAATTCCCCCAATTGAAGTGTGAAACTTCTAATGTGTTCTATGGGGGTTCGGCTCTCATCTCCAGTAAACAACAATAAGTTTGGGATTCAATAATTTTTGGTAACATGACATTATCAATACACGATGGAAATGACTTTCTAAACATAGGCTTCTTGGTCTTTCTAAGGATTGGACCATATATCTTTTGCATGAGTTCCAACATTTGCATCATGTTCATCATAACAGGTCATGTGTTGGCTCTAGTCGATGACCATTATTGGGCATATGCTGTAATTGGAACTGTGCAAGTATTGATTTTGGCAATTCCTATTAAGATTTTGACCTTGATTTAGCATTACACGTACTGCAGGATATGTTCGCAAATGATTGTTTCGCGCCAATCCTCTATCTGGTTCTAAGACAAGTTTAGGTCTTAATGGGGTCATATCCGCACTAGAAATGAGTGTATCAAATATAGAATTTGTGTATAATTGTGGCTAGTGTGGTTGCAGAATCTCATGCAATGGCCTCCAGGAGGCCTCTAGCCGAGATTTGTTTTCGTCACCTCTACAAAAGATGAAACAACCTTTCTAATTACAACAACGAGTCTTGCACGCCCTTTGTTTAGAGATTTGTCAGTGCAGGTGCTAGTTGTCTTGCAAGGCTTGGTATATTGAAGGCTGCTGTTAGTTCTATTGCTTGACCAATCTATTGGCATTTGGAAGTATGGATATATAGTTGGCCTTCTTGGACCTAAATTTCTAGGTTTGATGCAACTCCCTCTTGATGAATATTCTCTTCAAGAGACGTTTTACAGTAAGTTTCGTTGTTTTGTGATCCTCGTTTCTTCTTGCTGGTGTTATTGCTTCTAGATTAACAGGTTTATCTCCTTCTAACGTGGGAAATTATTATCCAAAACTTTACTTTATTCACAAAGGAAGATGAAATAATGACAACAATAACAAATTGTGAATGCTACTAATGTGGATTACTGATAAGGTGGACGTATAGTTCACTATCGTGTTTCAAGATTTCAGCAGAAACACATGACTTCAGTAGAAACACAAGTGTCTTAAAACTAAATAAAAGAAATAATAAAAATAATTTTATTAATCTCAGTAATGACTTTGATAGGAGAAAAATATTTAAGTTACAACACCACTCCTAAAAGTGAAAGAAAAAATTGATAAATTAAATATTGATAAGTGTATTTATGATTCTATTCTAGTTGCATTTTCACGTATTTACTTTGCTAATAGTTGACCTCCTCTTTGTTGGCATTTGGGGAGAAAAATTACATTTGTTTTCATTCTTTAAGCTTTGAATTTGAACTTGCAAGAATATCTGTCCTCTTCTTTTGTGGGCTTTTGATGTTCTTCAATAAAAAAATTGTCATTTCTTCTTTTTCATGAGTCCTTTAGAGTCCCTCATCGTCTCTAATTTCTTTGCCTAATTCAGTTTGGCTTAGGTTAACATGTATACATGTGATGTTCTTAACTTCTCAATTGTCTGATTATCTTGACATTTCCACCTCATTATCATTCGAGAGGTGTCGAGACTTTTGGTGCTTATAAACAAACTTCTTAAGTGTTTGGTCTATTGATAATGCGACCTCATTATTTTGTCACAAATGTCAAAATATGATATAAAATGTGTACGTGTCTCTGTGAGAGAGCAACTTAGGGCCCATCAATACACAATAGAAGTGTTGTGTATTAAAATGATGTTGTTTTACATAAAAAATTATCTAAATAGAAAGATAGTGTTCGAATTTTTGTACACCAATACGTTTTCTTGTGCACAATGCACATCAAAATCCTCGTTTAATTCAAGTAGTCTGATGTGATCTTTTGGTGGGTCCCACCTTGGTGGTGCACAATATGTTTTCTTGTGCACAATGCACATCAAAATCTTCGCTAATTCAAATAGTCTGATGTGGATCTTTTGGTGGGGCCCACCTTGGTGAGTTGGAGTGACAGATTCTTTATACGGCATATACTTTTGGTCCTTCCCGCCAAGCCCACTAAAACCCTACTCGCCTTTTGCCCACTCACGCCAGATAATCAAACTCCAAACCCCTAGTTCTCTCTTCGCCTCTCTCCGCCACCAATTTCCCAATCCGACAACCATGGAACCTCAGGCCGTGAAAGCAAACCTAGTTCTCATCCTAGACTTCGGTTCACAGTATACCCACCTCATTACCCGCCGAATCCGCAGCCTCTCGGTCTTCTCTCTCTGCATTTCCGGCACATCCCCCCTCAAAACCATCGCCGACCTAAACCCTAGTGTCATCATCCTCTCCGGTGGTCCTCACTCGGTCCACTCCCCCGACGCGCCGTGTTTCCCAGATGGGTTTATCGACTACGTGGAGTCTAACGGCGTGTTTGTTTTGGGTATATGCTACGGATTGCAGCTGATTGTGCAGAGCCTTGGTGGGGAGGTTAGGGTTGGGGAGAAGCAGGAGTATGGGAGGATGGAAATTGAGGTGGAGAGGACTTGTGGGCTGTTTGGTGGGTCCAAGAGGGTTGGTGAAAAGCAAGTTGTTTGGATGAGTCATGGAGATGAGGCTGTGAAATTGCCTGATGGGTTTGAAGTGGTTGCCCGCAGCCAGCAGGGGGTGGTGGCAGCTGTGGAGAATCCGGGGAGCCGATTTTATGGGCTTCAGTATCATCCAGAGGTAATTGGTTTTCATTCATATTGATTTGGCTTGGTGACATACTACTCCGTTTTGATTGTTTTGTAAGTTTGATTGTTTATTCGTTTTTGGAATGGACAATGTATTTCTTTGTTATTGTTTGCATGCTTAATGATTTATTAAGGACAGTTAGTTGAGCGATAATAGAGAATGGAATGGAATGCCTCAGAGAGGGTATTTTTGTATACTAAAGTTCCATGTGCCAAAGCCGTATTTTCAGCCAGCTTATTGCTGGAATGGTGTTTGGAAAGATAGAAATGGATATAGTCATTGTCAACTATTAGAGGTATTGTACTGCTATTGTTTGGTTGTGGCAAGGGCGCTGCTCCATTTAATTGAGGACTGCAGCAGTATATTCTTCTTACTTTGTGAAAATACAGAAAGTAATTGATTGAAGAGAGGATAGTTGTGACTTGTGAGCATATTTCTTGGTGCAGATGTTTAGCGTGCAGAGCAGTTCGTTCTGTTTTCTATAATTTATGTTTGTGTTCTTGTCAGCTAATAGGGAGTTTTATAGCCCTCCACAATATTGTGTTCGTATTTGATAACACTGCGAGGGTGATATGGCTGAGGAGAAAATATGTTCTGCAAATAGTAGTTGGTACACTTGCATGCAGAAGGGACTTTATGGGCAGGACTTTGATAATGTTTTATTCGCTAAATTGGGTGAATTGTTTCTTCAACTTCGAGATGAACTCGATATATGCCGGAGATGATAATGTTGTTTGCCATCTCTTGATTCGTAGTTTAGTTGACATTTTTTTGGTAATTCATATTGAAATAACAAAAGCAGTAGATAAGACAAGGAAGGTGTACCTTTCAGGTTACAAGAAGAAAACATCAAAAAGACTACTAGAATAGGCTAAAACCTTAGGAGGGATTTGCCAAGAATGACAAAGAGCAAGGTTGAGGGGGAAGGCTTTGACAAAAGAAAACTGAGAACTCTTACTTCTAACTTCAAACTTAATTTTTGATCAACATTAAGCTAGGGGTTTCATATACCCTGAAAAGTTCCACTATTCCTTTTTCTCCCAATGTATTAAACCATGGCTGGAAGAGCTATCTTTTCTTGATTGATAAGAGCAGTTGGGTGAATACAAGAATGGATATCCATCTGAATCTTTTCGCGGTTTCTTTAAGCTCTAAAACCATCTCAAGATATTGCTGTAACTTGAGATTTCGGAGCTTTGGGCCCACTTTTATTGAGTAAAAGTTGATACATAGACTGACCCGTCACTGTACCTTGCCAAACTTTAGAAACAACGCTTTCAAAATCAGGATATTGGCCCGGAGGTTAAAGAACTGGAAGGGCTTATAGCCAGAGGGAGGTTTTTCTTTTGCCATAACAAAAAGGGAGCGGAAAAGAATACCAGGCGATAGAAATGTGTCTTCAGAATTAGGAAAGGAGCTTAATCATTGACCGTTGACCAACACTCTGTCCAATTTGCTTAAATGAGCCCATTTTCATGTTTGTTGCTCCATGTATAACAACATCCTTTATTAAAAAAAGAAAGATCAAAGATACCTTCGAAGCAATTATTGTAATCCTGCACAGCCTTCCTATTAACACTAATACCACCTTTCCTTTTATCTGCATTCTTGAAATATGAAATCACCAAGAAAAAGCCAAGGCTGAGTATCAACAACAGCAAAAGAAGATAAGTCACCCCAAAGATGAAATCTGTTACCCCTTCAGTTAGCACCAATGATTACCTGGACAATAGAAGGAATTCCGAGTTGTTAATGACTTATTTAACAGTAACATGTTGCTCCGATTTCTGATTCAGAAATAAGCTGAACATCTAAAATAAAATCATACCCCAGAAGCATGATCCTAGCGATACCACCAATAAGAAAGTTGCCATGAGATTCATGGGGGTAGAAATGTTATTGTGCTATTGGAGACACAAGAATAGTTGACCTTCCTAGCTTTGGGTTCCCCAAGGCGAAGGAAATCTACTTTATACTTGGGCAAAAGCTTGGGCTGCATGATCTTTGAAGCGATGATTAACACCCCTGTTCCAAGATGCCATATTCATCTAAATCTTTTAGTTGGTTTTCTGGTTCTAGCTGTGACAACAGCGTTCTTGGCTGTACTGTTTTTGGGGATTTCACACATTGAAACCTTTAGGAAGGAAGCCAAAATTATTACACTTCTCGCTCTCTCTGTTCTCTTAAGGAATTAGAGCAGGGGGAGAATCTAACCCTTTTCATCATCTTCATCGACTCAGAAGCAACCTCAATCTAATCATTAATGAGTTGAGCTAAGATACTTTTTCTTTTGATAATCAATAAAGTCATCAAGGGGTGGCCACCCATGTACAAGGGAATGCCAAGGACAAAAAGATCGGTCTTATGCATTGAGAAGTGTAAAAATCAATCTAAAAAAAAACCTTGTATCCCACTATACTCAACTCTATACTCTAAAAATATCTATCATATCAAGAAACTGGTCAAAGGTTTCCATTTGACCAGTTTCTATCATTACCAATCCGTTTTCATTTGGATGTTTTAACACGATATCAAAGCTAGACTTTTGGAGGCCACTCTTGATGGATTGTCCTGTTGCTTGTGCCTGAAGTGCACCTTACTTCGTTATTATCCCTATGTTAGGGATCCTTTATTTACCTCTTCACGTGTGGGTCAGGGTTTGTTCGTGAGGGAGAGTTTTAATTAATTATAACCTCTAAAACTAGTGCATATGATCTTGGGCAACCTTCCCACTTATTACCAATTGATTTTAAATTGATGCTTTAACTGTAGTGTTTGATGAAATGATGGATACTGGTATATGCTTTGCACTTTGTTTTAAACTTAGTGTTTCTAATCTTTTGCAGGTGACACATTCTCCAGGAGGGATGGAAACGCTGCGGTATTTCCTCTTTGATGTTTGTGGAGTTGCCGCGGGCTGGAAAATGGAAGATGTACTTGATGAAGAAATAAAAGTTATTCGAAGCAAGGTGGGGCCTGAAGATCACGTAATTTGCGCATTATCGGGAGGTGTGGATTCCACAGTTGCAGCCACCCTCGTTCATAAGGCGATTGGAGACAGGCTTCATTGTGTTTTTGTTGATAACGGTTTATTGAGGTAGGAATGGAACGACATATTGCATGACCTAGGAAGATTGTTCCTAAATATTTACATCCATGCAAAGGAATAGTGGTTACTTGAAGACTGAATTAAGCTACCTGTCAATTGAGCTCTGATTGTAATATTTATTTCCTGCAGGTACAAGGAGAGAGAACGTGTGATGGAAACTTTTGAGCGTGATCTTCACCTACCTGTTACATGTGTCGATGCAACAGAGCAATTTCTTAGCAAGCTGAAAGGCGTCGTTGATCCTGAGATGAAAAGGAAAATCATCGGAAAGGAGTTCATTTGCATCTTTGATGATTTCGCTCAACATTTGCAGCGTGAATTGGGGAAGAAAGCTGTGTACTTGGTCCAAGGAACTTTATATCCAGATGTAATTGAATCTTGCCCGCCCCCTGGAAGTGGAAGGACCCATTCTCATACAATCAAGAGTCATCATAATGTCGGAGGGCTTCCCAAGGACATGAAATTGAAGCTCATTGAACCACTTAAACTTTTATTTAAGGACGAGGTTTTTTGCCTTTATATTCTTTGCAACTTTATGATATTTTTATGTCCTGCTGCCAAAAAAAGTACTCCTCTATCCCATTTTGTTAGTCCATTTCCGGCAATCATGCCATCTAATCAGATCAAATGGATACTGTACTATCGTATAATTTTACGGGAAAAATTTAACCCATCATAATTTCTCAATTAGTTGGTCTATGTTTTCAAACCCACGAAGAATAGTTTACAATGTGTAGACTTTTTTTGAGATGTGCCGGTAAAAATGGACAAACAAAAAATGGAAGGAGAGAGTATGGTTTTATGTGCTGCACAGTTTGATTGCTTTTGATTGATTATTTTATTTTATTCCAAGGTCCGTGAGTTGGGGAGGATCTTGGAGGTTCCTTCGGCATTTCTTAAACGCCACCCTTTCCCTGGGCCTGGCCTTGCTGTTCGAGTTTTGGGTGATGTCACTGAAGGAAATGCCCTGGAGATCCTCCGTCAGGTATATGGGATTTTCGTATGTCATGCATGAGTCTTGGCTATGTAGGTTCAACCTCTTGTATTTATTTTTTATGATCTT
Organism: Arctostaphylos glauca; assembly: GCA_019985065.2. Classification (NCBI taxonomy): domain Eukaryota; kingdom Viridiplantae; phylum Streptophyta; class Magnoliopsida; order Ericales; family Ericaceae; genus Arctostaphylos; species Arctostaphylos glauca. The sequence continues at coordinate 2,941,865 of JAHSPW020000010.1, forward strand.
TTCATATATTTTCCAGGTGGATGAGATCTTCATTCAGTCAATCAAGGATGCTGGTATTTATGATTCTATATGGCAAGCTTTTGCTGTGTTTTTGCCTATTAGATCAGTTGGAGTTCAAGGAGATCAAAGAACACATTCTCATGTTGTTGCCCTTAGAGCAGTTACAAGTCAAGATGGAATGACCGCAGACTGGTGAGGATGAATATTTTGTGCATGCTTTATATTATGTTTGCCATCCATCTATTCATACCTCTTGTGAAAGAGATTTGGGTGTTTAAATATGGCCATGCCACGTGGGAAAGATGTCTGGTGCGTACACTAGTTTTTTAGGACTCCCCTTTATCCGGTAGCCAATATACGAAAAATGAAATCTCGTTATTCCTTTTGCCCTTATTTGTTGAAAAGACATAGTAGTTGGTCATGGAACTATTTGTCATGATTAATGCATTGCTCACATTTTGCTAGTGTCTTCAGTGTTATTTAGTTTATTTATATTTCCTTAAAAGGGCCTATGATAGGAGAGAAGTGGTTCCTGTAGAGGTTACTGAGAAGTTGACATATATTCATTTTTCTTGTATATTTCACCTATCCTGTAGGGGAAATGCTCAGCTAATGGCCCCCTTAAATGGGTGTTGGATAACCTGGATATATGTGAAGGGTGGACAGAAATTTGTAAAAGCGTATTGGAATATGTGTATTGTGCATTGGAACTTTAGTCATATTGGCACTCAGTCAGGTTACAACCACAAACGCTTTGTACGCACAAATGCACACTCGCCTCTTAACCAGGACCCATTGGTGGTGGTTAGTAGCTATTATCTTATTTTCCTTTTCCCTTTGTCTTTGGAAATTGGTTATTTCAGGTACAATTTTGAACACAAGTTCCTTGATGACGTGGCACGAAAGATTTGCAATAGTGTTCGGGGTGTGAACCGAGTTGTTCAAGACATCACATCAAAGCCTCCTTCAACAATTGAGTGGGAGTGATATAATGCTTGTTGCCTTGAGCTTGCTGGGAAATGAGTAAAGGATGTGGGTATAGGGCATGTTTGTCTTCCCAGTTTGGCGAAGAGGGCGAGAAACATAAACAACAGGGGGAGTTGACAATATATTGGAGTCTGCTCTCAACACATCAAGTATACTTAGCTCTGGCTAGGTAATGAATTTTTGTACGACATAGGTTCGAGCTAGTTATAAAATTTTGTGGAACAAGATATGATTATTACTTCCCAAAGCACAGGATTGTTGGTGCCCTATTTTTAATTACACACGTTACAATTTTTAGTCCAGAATTCAGAAGTAATGACCATATTCTGCATTACATATATTTCAAGTGTAAGTTATTTTGAAACCTTGTCGGAAAGACGTAATACTTACAACACTTATTCTGCGTTAAGGTTCTCAACTCTGCAGACTTTCATATTTCTCTTCGTTTAATCATTCATAAGTATACTGATAGCAATACAACCAATAATGACAATAACATGTTATAAATAGCTGTGTCACCTGGATTCGAAGCTGAAATTGTTGCCCGCATTATCCTTCAAGTTAGTCCCCATTTTTATAGCAGCATATTTTGCTGATGTAATTTTTCGTTCTTCGTCCTGAATTTGGTTAATGCCTTTCTAATTCGTCAGGCTTGGTTAGTTTATGCTTGAGGTTTCTTTCATTTATTTCTTCTATGCCACTTTGCATTTCCATTGTACTATTATTGGAATAAGGAGACAAGATGGAGTTTCAAAGATGATCGTCGGAGTCCTGTTAATGAAATTGGCTGCTGTTGCGAAAAAGTTTAGGAATTCAAATTCAGATATTTGGGTTTGTGTAAACTTTGTATATCCTGTGAATGATAGTTCAAATGGTTGATTAGCATTTCACAGTACACTCTTGGTAGCAACCAAATAGAGAGTTTGTTAAAGAATTGGCATTTTGGATGTGGTGCCTTTTTTTATCTTCTGGATATCTAGGTGGATGTGGTTCTGGTGATTACATTACATACAATCTTTCCTAGTTGGTCTAGGCGCAAGTCCAGGTCAGACTCCCTCACAGGTAATACTTGATTCGAGAAAAGAAGCGATGATCAGACTTTGATGTTCACGACTCACCTGTGCAAAAAGGACTTGTTTTTGCACACTTGATGGCAGACTTGATGAGAAAATTACATCGTTTTGGTAAGTCAAAATGTCGTAGTTTTGTGGCCAAAAATAGGCAAAATTATATCGTTTTGATTGCACTACACACGCATTATAGAAATTGTATTATAGTGGATTTGGGGGTTGTAATGTAACTCCTGAAGTGCGTGTGGCAAAATTATTTCATTTTCCGTATTACGTGGGCTGCACTAAAACCTCCCAAATTTGTAGAAGGCTAGTATTGAAATTTATAGAGAAAATTCAAAAAGTTCATCTAAAAATGATTAAGAAATTATGTTATTTTTTAAAATGTATTAAGGTATAATAAATTTTACAATTGTAGCCACATATTGGAATTTGGAAATTTTGCAAAATTTCAGAGGTGACAAATACACCTAAATGATCAGAAACTGAGGGCATTGGTTTTCGTTTCTGTTTTTTCTTTTATTTTATTTATGTTTTTGTTTTTCTGACTGTAGGAAGTTTTGGACAGCCAGCTGAATAATTGAAGTGAATAAATACTATATGACAACAAAAGGCTTTTCATATGGTCCCACCCTTGTTCATTTTTGCCGCCCACTTTGTCTCTGTTTGTCTTCAGTGGCACCTTTTCTGTCTGATCAAAAACTATTTATTACAGAAAAATCTCACTTTTGATTAGATATAGAAATCAGAATCTCTATGTGATATATTTGTTGGATATTATTTGATGCGAGGCTACCAATACCGTATTATATCGGTCGGTACGTATTGTTTTGGCGGAAAAATAATACAAGATATTTTTAATAACGTATCGTTTTAAATATCGACCTATATCAGCCGGTACCGATATATATATATTTTTGCGGTAAATCCAGTTTATGACCAGTACCGGTACATATTGTATCAATAGAAAGACCGATACTCAAGCCGATACGGTATTCAAAATCTTGATTTGATGATTGGAGTCATTCATTTTAAAAATTTTGTTATGTACGTCTTTCAGGGAAGAATCCGTGATCAAATACTAGTGCCGGTTATTCAGGTTGACTTGTTTGGCTTCATTTGGCATGCGATAATTATTAGATTATGTTATCTCAAGTAAAACTTAATTTAGCTCAACCCGTTTGGATTGAATTCTTTGTGATGTGTTTTAATCACATTTCGCGCAAGATTTTGTTTGACTTCGAATGTATAATGACGAAAATACACTTGAAACTAACTCAATTTGGATTCAAAGTTGTTATGCTATTGTTTGAGGGTAATTTTGTCTTTTGGCTTACTCCTACTATGTTGTCATGTCGCCTACAACAAGTCACAAATCCTTCGTTATTCTGAAATAATTTTAGCCTAAATGGACGCAACTTATTGGGTTCAAATAATTTATAAAGTCAATAATTACATGATGCCAAAATGGAGCCTTGTTTTGAGAGAAATGAACGGTTAGAATTTTGTCTTTTATTTTTATCATGACAATTATGATTTTTTCAATTAATATGATTTTATTTTATAAATATGAACATGTCAAGATTAGATAATGAACGACTCGAATCATTAACTAAAACCTTGATGAGTTCTATTACGCGATAGAATCATGATTGGCCATACACAGTTGTTATGTGTTTCTGCAGGACTCTTCGTGATCATCGTTACGATCTGAATCATTCATTTTATAGAACTTCTCGAGTAGTACTTTATTTGTAAAAAAATCAGGTCGATCGAATATCGATATTCATAATCCGAAAACACATATTTAAAAAAAATAAATGATTATTAATTGCACGTGTTGGAAAATTTCAAGTCAAATTCAAAGTGATTGACTATTAGTTGGAATTAACCAACATTATTTGCAAGAAAACAAGAAGAATATTCTAGTAATCGTAACAAAATCAAAACACGCAATAAGGACATAGTGGGGAGACTAAATTGTTGAAATTAATTACTAACTACTGAAATTACTTTAGTAGATCTGGGTACTTTATAGCCAATAAAGGAAAAAGAAAAAGAAAAAGAAAAATTAAAATATTGGAAACATTGTCTTTGCCTTGTCAATCATCAACAGTGGAGTGCTGAAATTTTGTTCTTGTTTTCCGACACTTCGTCCCATATCGAAAGTTTACACGAGTGATCTTGAATACACGAAGAATTGTGTATTCTATTACTAATAATTTGAGTTTAAGCATTTTGAGCCGTGTAATTAGACTCCAACAAGTTACTGAGTCAGCTAGTGATATACATGAGCGTTACAGATGGTATTAGAGACCTGTGTACACAATCGAGTGAGGACGGAAATTTATTTGGCCAATAGAAAAAGACTCGTGAAATATCGTGGTGAACAGACCTAGGTAAAATCGGGGTGACTCTAGTGTTAATAACTTGAACTTAAATATTTTGAGCAGTGTGGTTAGGTTTCAACAAGTTACTGAGCTAGTGATATACATGAGGTATTACAATTTGTTTGCTAAAAGCTTCATCAAGATTTATTTGTTGCGTAAACAGACCAGATCTAGAATAATTTTTTGAAACTTGTTAAACTTTCAAACGAAACTCGAACAAGTTACAATTTGACTCGTTCTGATTATGATGTATAAACAACTCAAACTAGTTAAAAATAACCCGTGTTCGGTCCAATTAAAGCTTATTAAACATTGTCTCGCCTCATATACAAGTTAAAACTTGTTAGTTTTCACGACAGTACCAAGCTTGAACAATCGGTTGTTCGATTTCTTTACCTACTCTACAAGTGGCAGGATAATTAGATTAAAAAAAGTTACAATAATGAGATATTACATCAATCACGTAAGATTCACAATAATTAAATTAATTCAAATACAAAACAATTCAAAAAATAACCACATACAAATATAAGTCAAGCACACTATAGAAAACTCATATACCAAAAAACTCAAAAATAAAGAACTACCTTACAAAAAAATTTAAATTTCTTAATCTCTCAGTTGAAAATATACAACAATTATCGACCGACCTACCACCAATCTTCAAATACTTGCATATAGCATGGAATACGTCAATCAAGTTCCTCTTTTCCTCCAATGTATTCTCAAGTCCTTTAGCTTGACCTATCTACCTTGCTACGTTAACCCAATAGATTGAGAGCGAAGACTTCAGAATTCACTTCATACCGAGATCTCAAGTTCAAAATTTTTTAGGTGTTATTAATTCTTATTAGACTAGTTCGTCTCAGTTCACACCAAGTTCTGCCTCAATTTAATTAGCCCCTGTCAATGAACGGTAGAATTGAGATATGCTTAAACTAGACTGGACACTCTGAATTATCACAGTGCTAGGAGATTGAAACCACATTTATTTATTAGTAACAAAGTCTTTATCATTTCCCACGTTTTTCCCTTTTTCTTTGCTCCTTTTGACTTTACACCCCAGAACTAATCGTTTGTCTAAAGTGTAAAACCTTTACTTCTAGACAGATAATGACATCTCATGCACTAATTTCGTGTCTATACTTGATTCTTTACTCCGCATGCAATGTTCAATTATAAGCTTTTGTTGGCTATAAAAACTTCTAAGATGATGTGGCAATAGTATAACCCTAACCCTAACCTAAAGTATTGTTATTTATTGCTATCCTATCAATACTTTACAGGTGGCACAAAGTAATAATGATTACCGTGTCGAGTTAAAGTATCGATAGCAATTGTTTTAATATTTTACGGGTGATAGAAAGTTAGAATATGTATTATGTCGTGTCGTATAATGTTGAAATCGTGTTATGGTTCTTTCAATCTTAACCTGACATGTTTACTTTCCGTGTTTTGTGTCTTGTCATTTTTGGTATATGTCCGATCTAGGTAGTGTTACTGTGTAATGAGTCTCACATGTAAAAAAGTTAGAATGAGCATCATTTCGTGTTGTATTATGTTTTGAATTCGTGTTATGATTCTTTCAATCCTAACTTGACATGTTTATTTTTCGTGTTTTGTGTCGTGTCGTTTTTGATACGTGTCCGATTCGTTTCGTGTTACTGTTTACCGAGTCTTGATTTGATTGTTACCGGTTAAATGATCGTATCAAAGTGATGAACGTGGAAGATGCCTTCTAACTTGGTGGTAGGACATGTCTTGGATTCTTCATTTGGCGAGGATTCAAACTCCACTCCTAACTCTCCTTTCCCGAAAGATAGAATAAATTATGATTTCATAGTTTCAAAACACAAAACTTAATCGACTTGACGCATCCCGTTTAGATTTTTTTTTCTTGAAAACTTTAATGACCCCCTCTAAAAGATATATGCATCTACAAGAAATGTATCCATGAATTCTATGTTTTGCCTTTTAAAATAATATGAACGCACAAGATTGTATTTACTTTAGATTTCAATGTAAGCTTCCATGGAAAGTACTTTGAAATGCACCTCTTGTGAACATGATGGTTTGCCTATAAGGTCTAAAAGTCTATAATGCTAGAGGCACAAAAATATTACAAACTCCATAGTAATCCTTCACTTTTCTTTTGATAACTCGGGTGGTCAGGCCAGTTTACACGTAGCCTAACTAATCTCTCGAGACTACTTCTGGGGGATCGATACAACCATTGAGTTGAGGGGGGCTAGTGATCCTTCATTTTATTAGACAGCTCTACTAGGAAAGAAAAGCACAAAAATTGTGTTGACAAGTTAGAGATCTAATGTTATGTTGGGGGGAAATACATAACTTTACAAATAATAGAAAGCAGGCAGGTGCTGCAGCAGCACAAGTTGAACAACACAAAACACCCTCTCATTGTCATCTTCAAGACTTTCCAACTACTCTTCGAAGTGCTTGTCTGATAATTCCTGCTGATGCGACCTTCGATCCCTTGAACTGCAATTTAAACATGAGAATCATAGTTAGGAACCCACACGGAAAATGAAGCTTGAAGACCGCGGTTCTCATATGGAATGTGCGATATTGACAAAAAACTTGTTATTAGATAATTCTAGCACTGTTCAGCCTAGTCTCTCCTAGTTTTGGCTATAATCCCTGCAGCCTGCTTGACCTCATCGTCTGACAGTTTATGCTCGAATCACAATAGGAAATGCTATTAGCACTGAGAAAAAGGAATACTGATTTTTTACCTTAGATTTAACAGTCAAGTAGAGATTCCCATCATTGTTGGTTGATTGAACTGAGTGAGAGTCTAAATGAAGATGGCTAATTGCATCCATAATTTCTAGCAGCAACCCCTCCCTCCAGGGACATCTAATCTCAACCGAAACTTCCTTCTCATTTATGCTAACAATCACATTATTGATTGAACTATCTTTGATTTCATCAATGTCGCGAGCTTTCCTCTTGTTTATCGATGGCTTCTTGTGGTTTCCATAGCTTTCAGATGTCCTCTCACCCGCATCTTGAGGTTTCTTCCTTGTTCTTACTTCTACCTCTGAAACCTCCCTGCCAGAATCCAACTCTTCAACCCTTCTCTCGAGCTCTTTAAGATATCCTATCGTATGGTCGAGTATAGACACCTTATCAACCTGCATGAACAGAGCCAAAAATCTCTGGTGACGCGTCTCTTCACGCCGTGTTTAGATCAAAGATTCGTAGAAGAACTTCTTAATGTTGTATTTGGATCAAGTATCCGGGTAAGGGAAAGGAAAAGACAAGTTATAGGATCTGCTCTAGTTCCTTTTCCTCACCCGTATCCTTGATCCAGATGCAGAACTCTAGGGAGCCAAAGAAATTAGTTTAGCCTGTCCACTTCATTCTCATATGGTATTTCTGTTTCCTAAACAAATAATCCAAACACAGCCTCAAGGAAATAGAAGTTTGGACTGTAGATTGAAGTACCTTGCTAGTAGAAGGGATCAACGATCCAAGAACCGAAAACCTTTTGTTTAATTTCTCCCTTCTTCTCCTCTCTGCCAACACATGGTTCGAATCAAATTCATCAACCTGAGGCCTCCATAGCGGGTCTTTTCCTCCACTATCCTCTTTAGAGCACTCGGCCAAACGACCTCCATGCATCTGCGCAACTTCAAATAGTACTTTCTTTAACAAAAATTGTGAAGTTCTACTCCTAGGCTTCTGCATACCAGCGAAACCTCCTTTCTTCCATCTAACAAAGCTGGATTCTTGATTTGAGTTTCGGAAATTCGGCCCCAATATCAAGTGGTAGGAGCTCTTAAGAAGAGCTGAGATGACACCTTGGTAGTGGATATCATCAGCTTGAAGCTCCATTTTGGTCGTTTCATTCAGAAGAGGGCTGGCATTTTCAGGGTTAACCAGAGTTTGAGATATACAGTCACTGGAACTAAATGAATTGTGGACACCATTGCATACTTCATCATCGATGAGTTGCCAGCTTTGTACTTGGGAATTTGCCTCATTTATTCCTTCAACCATGAATGATTCCTCCGGTTGAGGATTTATCACGAAATGGTTTGAGCTGTTATTGGGAGAACAAGCTTCAAATTCTTCACATCCAAAAATGGGATTTAGGTTTGCGTCGAGGATTTCCTGATCAAGGTTGGCATGCATAATGAGGTCTTCGTTTGCATTTCCCGAGAAAGAATTCAATATCTTGGTAACAGTTGGGTATGGAGTGTCCAAGAAAGATGTTTTGATGTGCTGAATGAGACTGGGATCTTCAAGAACCTTCATAAACAAATTGAATCAGAGAAAAATGCTTTACAGTAGATGTATAGGTACTAAGACTGTGTCTGGAACTCGTATTAGTAAAGGGGAAGTAAAAGAAAAGAGAAAGATCATCCGACGTGAAAGACACTGGAAAATCATCTTCATTTGCTTGCACAAATCCAAGTTCCAAACAAAGCCTAAAGAAAACTATTCAAACTAAATATTCTGCAGGATTGTGACACCAACTTACCAATTCGGTTACGCCTAGTTCAATGACACCTCCCAAAAATGGGAAGCATACCACAGTCTGCAAAATTGAAACAGTCAATCTCATGATAACATACTCAAAGAAAGAGAAAAATCCCACAAAACTAAATCGGAAGAAGTTTAGTTTTGGTGAAGCCATGTCCACATAAACAGGATTTCTTGCTTCAGTAAATTGAGTGATATGGAAAATGTTAAGTTCTACCCTTTTCTAACTGAGTTTTTTTTTTGGCTCAAAGTAGCAGAATAGTAATGCAAAACTGTAGCAATGGAATCAATGGCCGGCAAGGTAAAATTACATTACGGGAGTTTTCCTTTTGTCAGTTTGACAGAAAAAGGTGGGGGGATTGCTTGTGTTATAGTTTTAGCCTAAAAGAGGAGTTTTGTGCCCGTAAAACTTATGCTATTGGTGTTTGAGGCAAGGACAGAAGATATACCTGAATAGATGCACTCTGCACACGATAGTTGGCGTAAATCCAGCAGTTGAGAAGGAAACAAACAGCAAAGAAACACTCAGTTTACGCGGTTAGTTTGGTCATAATACTAGACATTCCATGAAAAAATGGCATTCTCATCACATTTAACTTATCTATATCCAAAGAAATAGGAACTTCTTTTTACCTTTGCCAGGAGCGATCGGCTAAATACTTTGCTATCTGCATAATGAGCATTATAGAGCCATATCGGTTGGCCATTCGCTAATGTTCTTCCCGGCAACCTGGGGACCATCAACATGGTTCATCCATAAGAAACTGATTAAGTTTTATACCAAACACGGCATGATATCATCAGAAACAACTGGCTATAATGATTGAGTAATGAGACTTGTTGGAGTTGAAATTATAATGGGTTAATAAAAGTGAACTCCCCACTCCAAACAAAAAGCAAGAAAAGAATTTCCCCGTGGTCCCAAAAATGGATTTGGCAAGAAAATTTATTCCTACATCCAAACACTAGATGAGAACAAACAGAAAACCTCCAAATCAAAAGGGTAAATTAACTGGATTTGGCAAGAAAATTTATGACCACATCCAAACCAAAAGGGTAAACTAACTCCTACCCTTTCAATCCCTTGGTCATTTATGGCAGCACCAACAAAATTAGGCCCTTGTAACATTTTTGGCAAGTGCATTAGTACAATGAAGACCAAAAACCTCACAACTCCCAATTGGAAGAACATATCACAAAAGGCAGAAAGGATCAAATTCAGATTCATAGTGAACAAAAGAGGAGAAAATTACCCTTGGCCTATATTGAAAATGAATGACATGCAAACCAAGTAGTACCACTCGGTATCGGTAAGGTCTTCAGGGGATAATGCAGCTGAAGGCCTTCTAGCTTGCGGGCTGCTTTCACCTGCCGCTAGAGACTCATAGAGTTCTCTCAGTTGCTCACTCCTCTGCAGCAATCCTAGTTGATCCGCGTTGAATTCTACTGCTTGAACTGTTTTCCTTGTTTTTATATCTCCATTGTAGTACCCATCACCCCATTCCAACACCCTACATATGAAGAACACCATCAAAGCTAGTAAGAACTCAGTATAACTTTTTGTAGGAAATTATGATCTTGGTTTATCAGAAGTTCTACTTTCTTTTCCAGTTGATTCCAAGGAATAGGGAAATCACCCATCAGAATTTTGACTTCAAACAAGTTAATTTGAGTGAGATAGATGAAGTAGAGAGTAATGCAGATACTAAAAAAATCCATCAAATCAGTGAAAATGATGCATTCTCTCAGCAAAACATAAGGAAAAATATGCAAGAAAGTCTGGTGGAAGTATAATCTGTACTGCAGAAATACCACAGTTTAACAGACTCTGTTACCATATGAGGAATTTCCTTAAAAAAATGGAAGAAAAAGTACTTCTTTAACCCACCAAAACACAGTTCAGATAAGTTATTTGTATCTTACCCACCCACAAACATCACCTAATTGGAGATAATTTTATTTTTCTGGACCAACAACCCAACCCAATGAAACTAAACCAGAAAGAAAGGGAAAGTGAAGGGGATATTTTTTTTTTTCAAGATTAGGGAAAAAGAAACCAACAAAAATAAATTAGAGAAGGGCTAGAAATTCTCAAAATACCCTGGCTGTCTTGATGAAATAGACCAGAAAATTGCATAGCTCCACTGAATGCTTCTAACAGCAACAGCAAGCTGTTTTCTCAGGTTTTCTGGCACAAAAGCCATTCTGTGCCACTCTAGTCTTCACCCCCCCCTCTCTCACTGTATCTCTCTTTCTCTGTATCTATATGTACGTAGAATCATGTGAACAATCCCACCACCAAATCAGATCCAAGAACCATGGGGCAGAAACATGACCTGGGGTAATACAAGAAAACATAACTTTTGGTTTGACTTGGTATTTTTCTTGATTATTGGCTAGAGGAGTTCTTGGGTTTCTGAACCAAACAGAGCTCAAAACCAGTTAGCTAGGGAATCAGAATGCTAAAGGTACAGGGAACAAATTTCTGCATTGGTGTGTTTTTTCTGGTAAGATAGCTGGACTGGGCTAAGAAAATGAAAGAGGGCGAAAAGAGAAGATAGAGAAAATAAACACCCTCCTATTTCCTTCTAGACACTCATCACTCACCCCAAAAACCATCTGGGATACATGTAGTACACATGAAAAAACGAAAACATATTCTTTTACCCATATGTATGTAATTTAAACAACCCATAACTTTTTCTAATAGAAAAAAAAGAAAAAAGGGTATTTTTTATGCGTTGATTTTATATTTAAAGAATGACTAAATTTTCTAAGGTTGTCGGTGATAATTTTCTTTTCGGCTTAGCCCAAGTGTTGATCTCAATAGTTTTTATTGAGCATTCATTGTTTTGGTTATATTGTACTTATTGCAAAACACAACCGGAGAGATATATAGAGAGAGAGAGAGAGAGAGAGAGAATGGGGACTGTGAAGGATGACTATTAATTGACGTAGAATTAAATGGTAGATAAGTATTTTCGTGGCTTTAGGAAGTGAGAATAAGGAAGTGGTCTACAACTGCCATTGAGTTGGAAATAAATGGGAGTAATGATAGGCACACAAGTTTTTTTTTTTACAAATTCGAATATAGATATGTTCGGAATTATTGAATGTACGTATGATTAAAATAATAAATTTTGTCCCGTATTGTCCGACACCAGATTGTACCTCTCGTACCAGCACAAAATCGGTATCCTCGTAGCTCCATACCATTCCGGCAAGAATACCGACAGTACTGGCAGAATATCGAATCTTGACCTGTATCATGTTTTTTTATATGTATACTACTCGTTAGTTTTTTTGAATTTCTATTAGGTTTGCTTAATTGTTTTTAAATTAATTATTCTTTTTGATGAGAAAATTATAAAAAATATAAAATTATTAGTATAAGTTTGAAAAGTTTTACTAAACACAAAAATAATTGAAAAATAATTTATAATTGATTAAACGATATTAAAATATTATAGGTTTACTATTTTGGTGATTAAATTTTAAGTTATGGGGTTTATTTTATATGTCAATTATATTTTTTTAGAAAATATTATTTGAGAAATTTATATCATTTTTTAGCATTAAATTTGAAACAGTATTCCGGTACCTGCCGATATCAGTACGTATCGTACCAGTAATAAAATCGGTACCCTCGCTGGTACAAGATTGATAATGTTGCGTGGAGTCCTCGTTAATTTCAAAACTCCATGTATATTTAACGATTCCGATCACAAATGTATTTGACTATGTGCACATACTTTTCCATTAAATGGTAGATAAGTTTTTCTCTTTTTTTTTTCTTTTGAAAAAGGCCATAAAAGATGCTTGGTTTTTTGGCACAAAAATCTGAAACACTTGGGACCTACAATAAAACAAAAAAGATCACTTTAGTGATATGTTTACCTTAAAGAAGAAAACAAAAAACAAGAAACAAAAAACAAAAGGCAAGAAAAAAAAACAGCTAATTAGATATGTGCATGTAAAATCAATCGTTTTAGTTGGGAAATAGTTAAGATACGGAAAGATATATATATATACCGGCTGCATGGACCAACACTTTTTTAGACTAATATTAGACCAATATTTAAACTTTTTATTCCTGATTAAATTTTGAGTCATGCTATTCACAAGGAACCCTGCAGGGAATCGCACAAGGATCACATGGAGAGGGTGAGAAAAGAAGAATATTTTTCAAGCAAAGAAAGACTCCCGCCATATAATCCTTGCGCAATTCCCTACGTGCTTCCTTGCGAATAGTATTTCTCTTAAATTTTAATGATCTGAACCGTTCAATGTCTTTAAAACATGTTTTTAAGGGTACCCACGAGAAATCAGCTCAAAATATTACTGAACAACGCTTGATCCAAGCAGTGGTTCAAAATACTGACAGGAACTATTTTATGACCCATTGCTTGAATAAAGCTATTTCCAATAATATTTTGAGCTGATTTCTTGCGAGTATCTTCAAAAATATGTTTTAAACACATTGAACGGTTCGGATTATTAAAATTTAATCAGTAATGAAGAGTTTAGATGTTAGGCTAATATTGATATAAAAAAGTATTGGTCCATGGAGTCTTTTCCATACACACACACACAAACATACACACACGTGCGTGTATAAATATGTTAGCAATTTTTAAAATTAAATGGGTTTCATTTTTGGATTTAAAAGAAAAAAAAAACTTCTTTGTTCATAGAATGCTTATCCTTTAATGGACATATGGTGCGCTTTGCACTCAGAATTTGCACACCCGCTTGCTTGCATGACAATGGCGTCATGTGGCAAACGTCGATGCCAGTCACCTAGTAGGTGTCATTTTTTATTTGTCACAAATTAATGTCGTGGCATTAGTGTGGATGTCGTGTGGCATGTGACATGGCTAACAGATGGTGTGTGATCGTTGATCTTGAATAGGTGTGATCCAACAGTTACAATCGACACCGATCAAGTACAAACACTCCTCACGAATACGTACGATCCAATGGCTAAGATCGTGTTCGATCAGGTGTGCGAATCAACACACTGATTCAGTGATTCAAGTAATTTGGACCGATCGAATTAAATCCAACAATCATAAAATGAACTGATGCATGCCTATACAAATAGATGTCATTTGGCTTATAAATTAACTACGGATTTTGGACACACTTTTTTGCATCCCACTCTCTTCCTCTCAAATCTCTCCCGTATCCCACAAGTATTAACTCTATGATATTTTGCAATAAAAACTTAGTTTTGTTCTTATTATTACCTTGCGCTATAAATATTCTGTTCATTCTATTTGTGCAAACATAGATATACAGAACACAAGTTTGGCTTTGTTGTATCTTGAAGGCATATTTGTGGTAACCCGATATATATTATCTGGTGAGAGAAAAAACTGTCTTTAGAAAAATGACTCTTTACAACGCGCTTCGAAGTGTCATTATTTTTATATCATTGTAGCAGATTTTATCGCCAAAATTCAATATCGGAAACAATTTTTCTCCAACAATATATACCTTCTTCATCGCATAATTTTAGTTCTTTGTGAGAACTCATGTCCTTTGTCGGATCAAAAGATATTAAAGCACTTAGTGCAACAATGAATTTAACAAATTATACTTGAGAGAAATTGTTTTATACTGCTATTCGATTTGTTACAAAATACCAAGAGGAATATGGTTTGAGCAATGATCCGGATATAGATTATGATCATAGAATCAGACACATTTACGTCTGGAACTGTCCAATGTACATGAATTTCAGACAATACACATAAGATTCAAAATATCGGACAACTCCAAATCAGTATTCGGACATATATGTGTCTATAACTATTTTCATATGGCTCTCCATAGCATAGAGCATCATTCATTTTCTTATAGTTAATATGGCCCATTGGCTTTCAAGTTTTAAATGAATTATTTCCTATTTGAAGTGCCCATAATCCTCGACTGGATAAGCCTTAACCCAATTCAAGGGCAGCCGTGTTCTTATTTTGACAAATTATGAAATTAATTAGATACCATTCTATGCACTATTGGTCGGTACATATGTGTGCATGTGACAATTTTTTCATCCGGGGACAGAATTGTCTTTTATATTATATTTTATTTCTAAGTTAATGAAAAAGAAACATTAATGCTGGTCAACACCCTTCTAAAATAACTTAATCAAAAGAAGCAAGACTAAATTATTTCTTATAAACGATTTTATAATCTAATAATTGAGTAATATAATAATACAATTAGGCTAAATAAACCCTGAGTTTAAAAAGTTTGCCCATTTATTTGTGCAAAAGTTTATAAAGAAGTACTTAAATCTAAGGACTTTTCTGTAATTTCACACCATCAAAAAAACATAAAGGTGGTATGATTAATGTACCAAAGTGAAACCTTTAAGACAATTTTTCCTGCTACATATCATGATGATGCTGAGCAAACAGGAAGAGGAAAGAGCAGATGAAAGATTCACCCTCTGCTGTGGAGTTTGTTTTGATCCAATGTCCAAAGGGGAAAGACAAGATTTAAGAGGAGAGAGAGAGAGAGAGAGAGAGAGAGAGAGAGAGAGAGAATGTGTGTGTTTGTGTTTGTGTGTGTGTGTGTGTGTGAGAGAGAAAGAGAAGGATGGGAGAGAGAGAGAGCAACAGTGCGTCACATGAATAGGTAAGAAGTAGTACGGTTTTATGTTGGGGTTTGCCAAGTGGTAGAAAATAATAAGGAAGAAACCAAGAATAATTAATAAGGCATATAAATAATAATATGACTCAATATTTGAGGGGTCGAGTTTTTTTTTTTAAAAAAGAAAATGGTAGAATATAATTTGAGGGGCCAAAGTATAATTTTTTTAATTTTCAAATTTTATATTTAGATTTTAAATTTTTTTTAATTTTTGGGAGACTCGGGTTCCAGTTTCATGTAGTTCCGCCCCTGATAATACTATGGGTGATTTTCATAGTTCTGATATGTCAACGAGTTACATAAGCCACATAAATTTTAACTTTTTCACTATTTTGGTATTTTTAAATTAGTTTATTATTTATTATGATGGAATATTTAGGGGCAAATCAGATCCTTGGCTTCGTATCTGCGGTCACCATCATTCCAGCGTGCATAAACCATGACCTTCTCTTGTCGGCTCGGCTAAGCTCCTCTTGAGTCACCGCTCGGCTTGATTATTTCAAATTTGGTTTAACTTTTCTTTTAATTATGTCTTTATTTTTATTTAATTTTTTTGGTATTTTTAATTTTACATTCTGTGAATTATTGATTTCTTTCAACGTGGGATTTTTAAAAAAATCAAAAAAATGAGAAATTTTTTTTAAAAAGTTTTAGAAAAAACAAAAATAATCTAATTCTTTTTTTTATGTTTTAAATTTTTATATTCTTTAGTGGACTTTTTTAAAGTTTTGGTCATGTTTTTTTATTTTTTGAATTTTTTATTAAGACGTATTAATAATCTATAAAAATTTAACGCAAAAACAAGCAAACACGATTTTTTTTAAATAAAGACAAAACATATTAAAGTAAAAATGTGAAGGATTCAAATTGTCTCATGACTGTCCGGCTTAGAGCTTTTCTGGGCTCTTTTCGAAATAACAAAAATAATTGAAATTGATCGTATTTAAAAACACATAAAAATGTTAACATGTCAAAATTAAGTCATTCATATATTAAGAAATATAATTTTGAACTGAGCAAAAAAGAAATATAATTTTAAAACACGTTTATATCAAAAACTACGTTGGTACACTAGATCAGACTTTATTTATTTTAACATAAATGCATTACAATCTTGTATTGATTGATACCCGACGATATTTTTTTTCCCTACAACAGATGTTCTTGACCAAATTTGTATTTTATTTCGTAACGATCCTGTATTTTCAAAAACGTCCAACGCTTACTACTAATTTCATAACTCTATTTTTTGTTTTCGTTTTGCATTATTGAGCAACGAAAATATTATTTTTAGAGGTTTTCTTGGTAAGCATTTCTTTAGTTTGATTTAAAAATTCCAGGTTCTAAATATTATAACTTCACTGAATGATGTTAATTATAAATAATACGTATTTCTAATGAAAAGTATGCCTATTTAATGGGTCGTTAATTTGGTTAAAAATAATATGTTAAAATTCAATCCAATACAGGTTTTATGTTTCAGCCATACTTTTCCCTTGGGGGTGATAGACAATTAAGGTAGCTGGGAATACGAATATAATAATGTAGTAGGCCTAATATACAAGGAATGAGCCCTCGGTTCTAATGTATGCTCAGCCTATTCGCACTGGTGTCATGACTGAGCCAAGCCCAAGAGTGGGTCAGTTCACACTCGGTCGTGAGGTTTGATAAGGTTGTCTGACATACCTCAAGCCCTGTCGGGCGCCCGACTCCAGAGCAAGCTGAGCCTCTTCTACGTCGGCGGTCAGCATAGGTCATGGATCTCACAACTCACGTTGTTCGGTTGCACTGCCAAGGATACGATGCTCAGCACAGCCAGGGGTGACATGTTCTCCACGTTGCGGGCAATTGCTTGGGAAGACTTGGGGAAGAGGTAGTTGCAGACTTTACCGCCTAATTTGCACGGACGTGAGACACATGGTGGAAGTGCCATGACTTGCAGTCCACGAGTCGATATTTTCGATCGGTGGTTACGACGATCTATTAGGTTGCTCTATAAATAGGTCAAATGTGCTCCACTCTCAGGTACGCACATTCACAACTCTAGATCTCTCAAGTTGGTTTATTCTCTTCAAAAATTAATTTAAGCATCAGAGTGTCTGTTCGAATCCTAACCCCCGCACTAATTTAATTGAGTGGTTTGCAGCAAGGCGAAGGGCATTAAAAGGAATCAACGAGAAAATGATGGGATGTATATAAATAGACATACACTATTGTGTATCTATATCCATTTCAAAATACAAAATTCAAGTATTTCTTTTAGATACATACAATCTTAATAGCTAAGTCTTTGATTTTTTAGACAAAACTGGCCTCATAAAAATATACTATGTATAGTTCTTTTGCAGGGTAAGGTGAACTCATATGATTTTGAAGTTTTTGGATGTTACTGTCGTTCTGGTGCTGATTCGTCTCTCGTTTCATTCTTGAAATCTATAATGCCTTTATTCTTGATAACGTTAATAATTTTTTTTAAAAATATTTTTGTCAATTAAACAATAATATTTAAAAGAGATTTTGCATTGATTAAAAAAAACCGTTGCAGATTTACGAATGAAATTACTAAAATATCTTTTCTGATTTACATGTATAATTAAAAATAGAATTCAAAGTGTCTAAAGGTACGAAAACCAAGTCATCTCTCAAGTTCTGGATCTTCTTGCTCAGGTTGTTTCTCCATTTGCTCTTTCGATTGGGTGATTTGGTAAAGAATGGCGGCGAATCAGTAGAGGTTCGATATTTCCTCTTCGCGGCAGCTCTCTCTCTCTCCCCTAACCTCTCTCTCTCATTTGCAGAAAATGACGTGCAATAGAGAGGAAACAGCTGGGTTTATATAGGCTTAAAGGGATAGGATTATCATTAATCGTCTCAAAAAACCACCAATAGTACTCATAAAATCCCCCCATAAACCACCATTAAAAGCCTTCAAGGGTCTCCCTTAAATCCCAGGGGTAATAACAGCTGGGTAATTGAAGAGGTAGGGAAAGGAAAGACTCCGATGTATCTCGCTCTACGACAACACACATACGCATACGATCTGAAACGTCCAATCAACACAGAATTAAAATACGCAATTACTAGTTAAATTAAAAATCAAAATTTAATTGCAGATTATTAGATGATCTAGATTAACCAGTCAATAATGACAAGACAGAATACAATAATATTTGTCCAGAGTTTCTTTCACTAAAGTTGGCTTTTGGTCATAATGAGAAATTTCTATGGAATTGACACTCTCTCCCATCCATTCATTGTGATTGGATTCTAATGACACCTTCTTCAACGTAGAAACCTTGAAAATCAATGAGGGCTTAGGTAAAAAAGTTGAAAACTATCTCATCCTTGTGCCCTAAGCTACAAGAGTCTCACAGTCCTTTTCAGACTATCATGTCTCCATAATTTATGATTTTGAGGACCACTGAAAGTTCTGTCGAAATATTTCTATTCTATTGTTACTTTCATTGTATAAGAAAGAGATAGATGCAATGAAGTTTGACATACAGTCATTAGGCTGGCGTTCCTTCGACTAAGGAGCCGTTTTATCTTGAGAAACAGATGTTGAAGAGATCCTCCAACACACACGGTCATACAAAAATTACGTTTTAAATGAACTGTGTAAAACAAATGCCTCTGTTTGATATCATAGTCAATTTATGTTTACGTTTTATATTTCAATTCCTGTATTATATAATAGAATTTGTTCTTTTTTTTTATTATCAATGGAGATGAACGTATATTTTTTGAAATATTTTGAATTAATCTGCGTATATAATTTCTTCTACAGTAACGGCCTTACTAAGAACGAATAAGATCCATTTATTTCTATTTTCATTAACTTAATTTCCAGTTACTTTTCTCCAGTTGTAGTACTATTGAAGAATTTGTATAGAATAACAAGTGTGATTCATATTTTATCGATGATTTACAAATTCAGAATTTGAGTCTACGTTGTGTTATCCACCTTCAGGGTTGGCCCTGACTTTTTTTTATGTTTGTTAGGGAGATGACATTTATTTGAATATATAGCGACTGAAGTTGAAACTTCTTGCTAGCTTAAGCGTGGTTCTGTTCTCCTAAAGCGCTGTGAATTTTCCTCTTGTGGGAGTTCACTTGGACTTTTTCCAGTACAGTATAGTACGTAGGCCTCCTTTGCCACTCCACTAGCAGCTCAATTTGGTCTTGCTCCCTTTCGCCCACCTATTATATATTGGCTCGACTTTGTCCTCTAAGCTACTGCTTCCACCTTTGGCGGCTTCGCTATCGCTCATGACTACAGATTTCTCTATGTATTGGTCAGATTTCTAGAAATAAGCCTCCTGAATATCTCTTCTCTTTTTTAGAACAACACCGCATTCTTGTAGCTCCATAGCTCGGACCTCTGAATAAATGCTCTTCATTAAATTATATATATATATATATATATATATATATATAACACGTATATATGTATATACATATATACATATAATGTATGTATGTATAAAGCGTGCAATATTGGTTGATGGAGTAAATTCCAAAAAAGATGAGTCGCTTTCATAGTAATGGACTTGGTAACAAAAATGATTTCATGGAGCGTTGAATAATTGGATCCCATTTGCTTTTGTCAACTTTTTTCCTTACACATTACAGAGACATTAATGTTTGTCAAACTCTATCGATAGCTATTTGTGATGGACACTGAAACGCCCACGTAGTCCTCTCCTATGTATTTTTTTATTTAGGAGAATGCTAACTCCCGCTTACTAGGCGGTCGATGTATAAAAAGTACATCGATATTCGTATATTGTGTATTGATATCCGTGAATATACATTGATATCTATAAAATGTATATTTATATTTATATTTATATGATATTATGTGTATACAGTGTCGGCCCCGACATTTGAGTTGGCCAAGCTCGACCTCAGCTTGATTGAGCTTGATTGTCTACTTAGTATTAATAATAATTTTTTTCGATGGATTAATTTCTATTTTTTTTCTATATTTATAAATAAAAAATAAAAATGTTGCACCGTGCTGGGGGTTGCCCGAGCCCACAGGCTTGCGGAGCTTATCCTCTGGCCGGCCTTGTGTGTATATTATCCACCGCCTGTAGACCTAGCGGGTGGTGGTTAACAAGACCCTTTTTTATTTATAAACAGATTTACCTTTCAACTAAAATTTTCAATGTTATTACCACTGTTCTTTAATCACTTTTTTAAAAAAAATTATCAAATTCCCTTCATTAATTATTCTTCGAAAAGTAAAAAATTATGATTAACAGTCTTAAAGATGAAAGAATTAAGTTCAAGAAAGACAGTGAAAACTGTCTTTAGCATAGCATTATCTTGATTTTAAAAAAAAATTTGATCCATATTTTTATGCGTTTAAGATTTATCCCATTCATGCAAATGAGCACATCAAGCTATACTTGCTGTCTATATAGCGAAAGGTGATTTACTCTAACGACCATTCAAAACCGAGATTCATTAATTGATGTGAATCTTGGATTTGCCAAACGTTCAATTTGGTACATCCGATGCTCATCAGTTTCGGTGTGCTTCAAACAAGAAGATTTTTACATAATGTTTTCCAAATGTGCAATTAGGTCAAATTATGTTGTAGTCAACGAAACGGCTCATTAAAATCGAATCAATCTTCAAAACCCTTCAATAAGAGCCAAAGCAAGTCGAATATGACCTCGCGTTGTTATCGTATCCTAATATTTTATTTACTTATTTACTTATTTTTTGTCAATTCTAGACATATTCACGTAAAATATGACACATTAGGTCTCACTCAAGTTATACAAAAAGAAAAAAAAAAGAGTATGTAGATTGCAAGTTACCATAATTAATGGTACTTCCTAGATTGCAAGTTACAATAATTAATTGTTGTTTTAATTTGAAATGCAAAAGACTACATATTGTTACATTATTTTGCATACTCAAGTATGTAGTGAATTAAAACTATGGTACAATCTCTGCCTCACTTATTCTAGGTAGACCGGTTAATTATTACATCAGTTAATTTGCATACTCAAGTACGTAGTGAATTAAATTTACAGCACAAAGTCTCAACCTTATTTATGTCAGGTAATCAGTTAAACGAGTCGAATTAATTTTTTAAATTTCAAGGTCAGCAAACGAGTTAACCTTGAAGTCTCTTTGCCGATTAAAAAAAAAATCTTAACGTCTCTTTATGATATGCTTGTTACAATCTTGAATGTGTTAAGAGTCAAATAATTTGAAGTTTGGGGCATTTATGATGGACCATGCCAATTTTCTTCGAAAGGGAAGATAATTTCAAGTCACTTGATTTTTCAACCCTTAACTAAAAAGAAAGAGAGTAAGCCCTAGATATTTTTTTTATTTAAGAGAAAGGTTCAAAAAATAGTGCAACTAGAAGAAAGAATTTATGTTCCTTGGAAGCACCTTGAGTAGCCTTTGGACCATCATTTAAATCTCTTGACTTTTGTGGCCTTGGTTTTGTTACTATGAATCTCAATCCATGGGTTCAAATTATATACATGTACTCTTACAATAATATTGCATATTTTGTCTAAAAAGATTATTAGATTACCAAACTATTTGTAGAAATTAATTAAGTCTAGTTTATTTGGACTAAATTATTTGAGGAGGGTGTTAACTAGCAATTAATGTTTGAACAAGTTTAGGAACACAAATCATTCGTGCACATTCGTGCACAGATGTATATGGAACCGTTAGATGTACCTGAAGTCCTCCATAATCATGTGAGCTTCACATGCATTCGACCAGAAGCGAAACCAGGATTTGAAGTTTGGGGGTCGTCGAGAACTTTTTTTTGGGAGAGGGGAGCTGAAATGTAATTTTTTTTTATAATTTTTTGAAAATTTATACCTATGTCTTAAATTTATACTGGTCCCTTGGTGGGTTTTCCCTCTGTATTCGACGATTTTGGATACATCTGTATCCGGATGTGTAAGGGTAGTTTGTGTTCCTAGATTTTTTCTTAATGCTTATCTTCTTTTGACTTGCGAAAGAAATGTAATAAGAAAAGACGATTTTGCTCTGTTGTCCTAAAAGGTTCTGATGGTAAAAGGGCATTTAGGTAATTTTATAACTGGCCAAAATCAAAACCCAATCATCCTTGGGCCGGATTGAGCCTTATTCGGGCAACTACGTTAGAAAAATATTGTTAAATCGCGACGACTACATGGTTCTATTATCCAATGCGAAGTCGACTTGTAGTCTAAATTAGCAATTTTAAGTTTTTTTTTTCTCTTAGATGAGAAGGAAAAGAAAATTAAGATTACGATTACGATTCACAACAATAAGACTCGAACTCAAGTGAGCACTTCTCATCATCAACTCTTCTCACAAAGGTACATTATCTTTAAACTTAGGATGTTTGAATCAGTTTACGAATATTTTAATTAATTTTTACAAGACTAATTTCACCGCCTAATATTGTTCTAAAAATTGGACTCATCGGCCGATTAATCGGCGATTTGTAGATAGTCAGCTTCCCACCAATGCGATTATCCCCAAATTCCCAAAGAAATCAGTTGGTCACTTGGGTGGGGAATAGGTGCCGACTAATCTGACCGACCGATTAATTGATCGATGAGAAAAGTAAAATCAGTCTAAAGAAAATGACAATAGTTTAGCCATTTAGGTAGGATTAGTACAAGAACTACAAAAATAGTTGACGATTTTGATGAAGAAGTTGAACCCGATTTGGACTTATATGGGAGGTAGTTGGAGAATCTATGTGAGTGGATGAAGGCCTTCCACCTAGAAGAAGTGTTAGAAATGTTGAAGTACGAGAGCTACAGGAAGAAAATTTTGAGTCGAAAGATGACACGGAAGAGGAGGAAGATGACGATTTTGACTTTGAGTCTGATCAGAATCAAGTTTTAAAAGGATATGGAGAGGAAGAGGATGAGATTAATATTGTTTGATATTTTAGGTGTACTGTGTGACTTATTTTTTTCATTTAGTTTGGCCACTAGGCCAACGCTTAGGGTTCTTATAAAGGTACAATTCACAATGTGTTAACCTTTGTACCATAAAAAGGGCAAAAGAAATTTTTTACGCAGCCTAACCGTATTAATTAGTGTCAGTGTCGGTCATAATATTTAGGTTGTCCAAATCCGACCTCAACTTGGTTGATCACTTAGTAATAATAATAATTTTTTCGGTGGATTTCTTATTTTTTTCTATATTTACAAAAAAAAAAAAATTGTTACCCTGCATCGGGAGGTTGGCCAAGCGTGCAGGCTTACAGGGCTTATCCCCTGGCCGGCTCTAATTAGCCTAAGTAAGTATTATTAAATTATTGAATTATGAAGCCCCTTGTAGAACTTAATTTGCTCTAGTTCGTTTGGACTTAATTATTTTAGGTGGATTTTGACCTAGTAAATGCTTTTCCCTCTTTATCTCGGGAGATATATAAACTTAGAAAGACAATTATGCCCCTCAATATAGAATTGTTATATATATACAAGCGTACATACTGATCAAGAATAAAATCGTCACTTCGCATCAGCCAGTCATTAAGACTCCTAAACCCATGGGTAGAATCTGTACTAATGTGGGTGGCCATTGAGATCAATAATTTAAGCCAAATAACAAGAATTGTTGTTCTTGATTTAAAAATAAAAATAAAAGAGTCAAACCTTAGCTCAAATAGGGACTAAGTTAGCAAAAAGAATTAAAAATATGCTATGTGAACTTTACTTTAAGAATGACAATTTTTTTCGAGACGATTCGATCCTTCTCATTCCCTGTTCTGCTTGAATTGAAGTTTTGGGAATTAAATTAGATTTGGAGACAAAAATTAAAAAAAATTGAAAAACGAGTCTGAGCATTTTGCTTTAGCAATTCGCAATTATACTTTTACTTTTTACTTTTTAGCACTTTTTATGAGGCACTATTTTCAAAAGATTAAAAAAATACTTTGGCACAAAAAAATAGACAATTACTTTTAGCTAAATTGCTATTTTTCATATTAAATTTTCCTCAAAAAGCTGAGATGAGTTAGGTCTTGCGGCTCGGTAGCCGCCCTACATACTTTTCACACAGCGGGGCCTGGGGGTTATTTAAATATAAAAAAGAAGCTAAGGGACCACAATAATAATTAGTTTGTTTACATATGAGGACGTCAATTTTGGTATAATATCGTTGCTACTTACCAGTCAAACCAAACTGTGTCCACGTGTGTCATGGCGGCTGCCGGGTCATAGTCACAACCACTTTTGTGGGTGGGCTCTCTAAGATTTGATTTGGACCCTTTCTTGTGAACAGGTTTAGTCCAATATTTAATTTAATTACTATCATACAACATGTCATATAAAATGCATTAATTTTAGGAAAAGTACATAATTCAAAAAAATTAATTAAATCTACAAATAAATTACTAAAAGTCGACATATCTTTCAGTCTTACAAACTTTAAATGCCGCCCAAACTAACAGACTCAATGACCCATTTTGTTAGTTTTATGAACAATAATTTGATCATTTGTGAAAATATTTGATTCACTCAATAACTTATGCCACGTGATGTTCTTTCGATTCATCAGGTAAAATTAGATTGTCTATAATAACCCGCGTTTTCTATTAAATAAAAATATGATTTTAATTAATTAAAGGCATAATTAGTATTATACGTTTTATTTAATTGTTTGTCGTTTGGACGGTAGAGACCATGTAAGCATCTTAAGTATGGAGCGCAGCACACACCAGAACATATTTTCTTTCCTCTCTTTCAATTTCTCAGCGTTGTAACCTCTCAAGCCTTAAGGTCGGGCTTTCATGATTTTTGATGGGGTTTGATGAGAGGTTTTATTTGGAATTTTGATGGTATAATGAGAGTTATGAGACAACTCATGGAGATTTATTCTCCAAAGCCTATATAGACTGGTTGGTTTCATCCTTTGCACTTCACACCATCAACAGAAATCGAAGATCAAATAGTAAGAGGGTTGACAAAGTGTGTGGAGGTTCTACCAAGAGTTTGAGTTTTCGCCGATTTACTTCCATTCTTCGTTTATTTTTGTAGTTAAGGTAGTAATGCGTACCTTTAACCCTTGGATACTATTTTCTCACGACTACAATAATAGTTAAATATGACAATTAAAAATTATAATAAAACGTGAAAGATGACAGTTTTGAAACTGTCATCTATCGAGGCGATATTAAAAATCTGAATTTTTTTATAAGGTTTGATGAGAGGCTTTATTTGAGATTTTGATGGTATAATGATAGTTATGAGACGACTCATGGAGATTTATTCTCCAAAGCCTATATAGACTAGTGGGTTTCATCATTTACACTTCACACCATCAGCAGAAATTGAAGATCAGATAGTGAGAGGCTTGACAAAGTGTGTGGAGATTCTACCAAGAGTTTGAATTTTTGCCGATTTACTTTTGTTCTTCGTTTATTTTTGCAATTAAGGTAGTAATGCATACCTTTAACCCTCAGATATTATTTTTCTCACTATTACAATAATAGTTAAATATGACAGTTGAAAATTGTCATGAAACGTAAAAGATGGTAGTTTTGAAACCGTCATCTACAAAGGTGACATTAAAAGTCTGAATTTTTTTATGAGGTTTGATGAGAGACTTTATTTGAGATTTTGATGCTATAATGATAGTTATGAGACTACTCTTGGAGATTTATTCTCCAAAGCCTATATAGACCAACGGGTTTCATCCTTTGCACTTCACACCATCACTAGAAATCGAAGATTAGATAGTGAGAGGCTTGACAAAGTGTGTGGAGGTTTTACCAAGAGTTTGAGTTTTCGCCGATTCACTTTTGTTCTTTATTTATTTTTGCATTTAAGGTAATAATGCGTGCCTTTATCTCTTAGATACTATTTTTCTCAATACTACAATAATAGTTAAATATGACAGTTGAAAATTGTCATGAAACATGAAAGATAACAATTTTGAAAGATGACATTAAAAATCTGAATTTTTTGATGAGGTTTGATGTGAGGCTTTATTTGGAATTTTGATGGTATAATGATAGTTATGAGACGACTCATGGAGATTTATTCTCCAAAGCCTATCTAGACCAGTGGGTTTCATCCTTTGCACTTTACACCATGAGCAAAAATCGAAGATCAAATAGCGAGAGGCTTGGCAAAGTGTGTGGAGATTCTACCAAGAGTTTGAGTTTTCGCCAATTTACTTCTCTTCT
Source organism: Arctostaphylos glauca (assembly GCA_019985065.2). Lineage (NCBI taxonomy): Eukaryota > Viridiplantae > Streptophyta > Magnoliopsida > Ericales > Ericaceae > Arctostaphylos > Arctostaphylos glauca. The sequence goes on from JAHSPW020000010.1 coordinate 2,968,660, forward strand.
TCGTTTATTTTTGCAGTTAAGGTAGTAATGCATACCTTTAACCCTTGGATACTATTTTTCTCACTACTACAATAATAGTTAAATATGACATTTGAAAATTGTCATGAAATGTGAAAGATGGTAATTTTGAAACTGTCAAAAGTCTGAATTTTTTATGATAGTTTGCAAATAACATTGATATCTATACAGATAATACTTTATAAGTGTCATTAAAAAATTATCATCAAACATAACACTGTTATGTACTCAATATGGCAAAAACACTATCTATTCTTTTCAATTTTTGAATATCTGATCTTCCACTAACCAACACCTTACGTGTTTCTTCTCTGACCACTGCACCAAATATTATATTCATGAAATATTTACAGTATCTAATATATAACATATATGTTTAACATTTTTTTTCAATGTCAGCTGAGATTAAAAAAGTTTTCGTGGTTTTAATGTCACTTTTAATTAAAACCAACATTATAAAGGAATTTCTTTGTCTTAGTGTCAGTTTTAATCAAAACCAACATTATAAAGGGAGATTACGTATGTCACAAACTTGAAAAGCGATATAATAAAAATATTACATGACAATTGTTTTTTGTAAACTGACATAAATATTTATTCTAATTTGTCCAATGACATATTTTCAGAAATTAACATGCTATTTACTGATATAGTGTGATATTTAAGCACTATTTTAGTAGTGGTGACAATTTTTTGTAAATTAACATCAATACTTATTTTAATTTTTTTAATGACAGATTTGTAAAAATTGACATGTTATTTACTTTTATAGTGTCATATTTAAGCAAATTATGACAATTGCTTTTGTAGATTGACATCAATACTTATTCCAATTTTTTCAATGACAAATTAGTAAAAATTGACATGTTATTTACTTTTCAATTGTCATCTTTAATCATTATTATAGTAGTATCTATTTTCAATTGAGTGATTTTGGTCCAGAAACCATGAGTTGTAGCCCTATTTTTGAGTAAAAATCTAAAATTATAGAACCTGCCCAACAGTAGCTTGCTCAAGCAAGCTCAGGTCGTTCGATCGACATTGCACAAACTGTCGGATGCAGGAGGGCCAGCCGGTTCTCTTTTTAGCTGAGGATCGGTTCGGGTTCCGACTTTGGATTTCAGTTCATTGATGGAAACTATTCCTCGACACTTGACACTCACACAAGCATATACCGTGTTGTCTTATAATGTTCATGGGTTCCCATGGGACTCCATGAGAGCGGGAAAAAGTTTGAGACCATACTTTGTTGAAATGTTTCGTTATTATTATTGTTGTAATGTTATTGTTGGGAACCTAAATATCGGTTGGTATTCCATTATCAGTTGTTCTGTTGCCCTTTTTTTTGTAAACAGTTGTTGTCTATTTTGCGAATAACCTAGACTTGAACGTTATGGAGACTGATTCATACGACACTCGGATTAAGGCGGCAGAAGGATAATTGAATGGTCGATATTATGTAATCATTTGTAGAGACAAGTAGGCATAATGAAAATAGAATATGAAAATAATGTACTGGCTTGGATAATGTTGGGATCGTCTGTGATGCTAGCGAGTCTCGTATGGGTGTCAGGCAATCTTGACCTTGACCGTGAGGCGTTAAGAAGTGTTGACGGACCTAATGCACCATAACGTTTATTTATATGCTTAAAAGACCCAAACTAGAAAAAGCTAGAGAAGTTGATGGTGACTTCACGGGTCGTCGCATCCTGGAGGGTTGATAGTCATGGTATTTAGCTGTCTCGAACTGATCATGAAGCAATTAAGATATGTGATCTTGACTTGAACGTGAGGCACTAAGATGTGCGAGCTAAGACATGGTACGCCACTTTCGCTAGATCTAGGTAAGGTGAGATCGGAATTAACTTAAGTGAACAGTGAAAGGTCTCAGCCTTGAAAAGTCAATGGTGACTTTGTCGAGTACATATCATACAACTAAGATCACCAAGGGCCCGTTGTAGGTAAGTACTGATCAATCTTAATTAAGACTCTTACTAAATTCGATGGGTAAGTTTTGACTTCCAGATGAGATAATCGTATAAATATAAACGAAGATTCATAATGAACCTACATATTAATTCTGTTGTTACACTTGCTCTGTTTATTATCCTGTTATTATTATACTTGCATATCTTTGAGTTTAATTTTTTTGATATATTATTCTACTAAGTGTTATCACTTATAGAGCAATTTTTTTGTCCCTGGCGTTTTATGCCAGATATAGAAGAGCAGCAGAAGTTAGTTGCCACTCGAGTCTAGGTTAAGAAGACAAATAATTCAACAAGACCTGATTATCGCACCTTTAGAAACTCTGTGCATTTGAACCAATCTTTTATATAAGCTCATAAGGGAATTTCAGTCATTTTAAATATTTATTTTATTTAACAAATGATTTTAAAAGAATTTTAATAACATTACCGGGAATCGGGACGTTACATTGTCTGCTTTAAAACAACTTTTTCCATCGATTAAATATTTTGTAAAAATAATGGTTGAAATTTTTGGGTACATAAATGCAATAAATAAATAATGTGGGTGCACATACTAAATATGAACCAATCACATAATCAGACCAACCCGTGACAAGCCTACGGGGCCACTAAAAAGACCGGACAAAAGTTGAATCCACGAAAGGAAATTTAATTGTTATTCTCAAAAGTTACTCTTTATTCAATGACCAGCTAATATATAGCCCCGAGACGTAGAACAAAAATCCGTTTATTTGCATCAGGCCGGTCTCGTTTAAATCTCGCTCAAATTATTATTCAACATCAAATAAAAGCTTTAGATTCAGCTTATCGGGATCGAAAGAAAAAAAAGATAAATTTTTGTTGTTCATGAACCACTCGTACAAAGATAGAAATTTAGAAAAGGTGGGTTCCCATAGATAGAGTACATTTGTACTAGAAAGAGAAAAAAGACAAAAGTAAAGAAAGATAAAAACAAATTTTTGAGGACACTAATGATTATGACCCTAAAACGAAGTGCATAACGAGTTATTCTGTAATAAATCTGAATTTCAATAAAAATTTAAATTATTTATAATAATCATTTATTTTTTATGTTTAATTATAAGTTTAGTTATTATTCTAATGAACGGTTGAGATTTTGTGTGTGATGAGCGGATGAGATTTAGAGTTTCGAAGGCGAGAAATACGCGATCATATCCCTTCATCTTCTTCAATTTTTTTTTTGTGTGTGTGTGTTAGGAATCCTAAGGGGTTAGTAGGAAATTTGATTTATTTGGGTTTTAAGCAGTTTAATAGTAGAATAATGAATTGATATATTGGGTTTAAAGAAAACATCAATTTTGTTATAAAACTAGTACGGATACTAATTAAATTTGCAGAATATAAATAAGTATTGAACACAAAAAATATAAAAAGATAGTCACTTCAGGAACTATCAAGAACAAAATAGATCTTCATGATCTATATAATTTTGTTCAATCTTTTACTTTCTAAACTTCCTTCTCTTTTCAATCTCTTCTTCAAAACCTCCGTAGTTCAGTTCTCTAGTTGAGAACTTTACATATATATAGGCAAATATCTCAATCTTTTACTTTCTAAACTTCCTTCCTCTTTTCAATCTCTTCTTCAAAACCTCCGTAGTTCAGTTCTCTACTTGAGAACTTTACATATATATAGGCAAATATCACAATCAGGAATTTATAATTTTAACTATGCTATCTATATTACACTATTCACGAACCACACTTTGTCTCCCAAGTTATAAGCAATTGATTATCCATCATTTATAACAAATTTTTATTTTTTGGGTCTTTAGATGTCATACTGATGGATTTATGAAGGAGTTGTATCCTATGGGCTATATGTCTAGTGATAGCTTCCTTTTGACCTACACCGCACTAGTCAACAAACTAGAAATCAAAAAGAGTAAGAGTGAGATAGAGGCTTGAGAAGGAAGTGAGGTTCCGTTAGAATTTCGTAGTTGTTGCAAATTGTTTCCACTCTTTTTTTTTTTTTTTTTTTGTGTTTGAGATAAGATTTCGTACCTATTGCGTTAGATTCATGTACTGATTGTTTTGTGTAAAAAGAAATTGATCACGTTCTTCATTTTTTTTTTAAATATATATAACCCATGATCAGTAGATTGAATATGTTCTAACAGTTTTCCTAATTTATTATATTTTTGCAAAAATTAAAAGAATTGACTTTTGGTTTACCGTTACTCTTGAAAGTTTAAAGTCCAAAGGAGACCAATCAAGGCTATAAATTAAACTCATGGAAATTAATTGGAGAAGTTCGATTTGTGTGAATGGCTAGCAAAATTAGTGCTCTATTTTCTATTTGTATAAGGTTATGATTGATCAGTACTAAGAGATATTATTTTTCCATAGATATTACTAGCGCTGAGTACTACTAATCCTTGAGAAGTTGAGCCTTATGTCCTATACTTGTGTTGTTAATTCATCCATTAAAAGAAACCCATACCAATTGCTCTTCCAACTCATGAAAGGAACCATAGCCATATATATATATATATATATATATATATATATATATATATATATATATATATATATAAAAGAATGTTAGTCTATACATATGTTAAAATCTCACAATCGCGACTAAAAAAAAACATAATTTAATTTGAATTTTTTTTTTGTCTTGTAGTTTTATCCAAGGACATGTTATTAGAAATTAATAGAAATCAGACTTTGAGGTACAAAATGTCAATCAAATGAACAAATTGACTTTTACTTTTCATCATAATAGATGGACCTATGATAAAGAATCTATTATAGGGAATAAAAATAAAATAAAATATAGCGACTTATTATGCTTGAAATATGATTTGTTTTTAACACACTCTGCACATGCGTACACGTGTATTATATTTATGTTCACGGATCTCCGTCAAATCGTCGTGAGAGCATGATTACCCATAGAACTATATTCCGATACTCGTGTTTTAATTTACTGTTAGTACTATGCCATGAGTTGTTGATATGGTTGAGTTGTTGGAACATTTGGTTATTTAGAAATAGTTGGATATGTCCGAGTATAGCCGTTGTGCCCCGATTTTCTGTAGGATAGACTTAACTATATTTTAGGAAAAACATAGATTGAACGCTATGGACATTAGTTCAAATGACACTTGGATAAGACAGTGGAGGGTGTCAAGTGTGCATTATAAGTAGTTGAACTGTGTAGAAATAAGTAAGTGAACGTTAATGGAAAAGAGCAAAACTAATTTGGAAGGCAAGTGAACGTTAATGGAAAAGAGTAAAACTGATTTGGAAGGTCTGTCGTGACAAGATTATTGTTTGGCGTTGTCCTGTGTTTTGTATTGTTGATATGTTGAAAGGACCCCAACTAGAAGTTGTTAGAGACGGTTGAGGGTGACTTCGGGGACGTATACGAAGGCAGCTCCGGACCCCGAGGGGATGACGACCTGTGTCTTGGACATCCTTGAGCCGATTAAGGGGAAGAAACTAAGGTTCGTCGGTACCTGACCTGGTGATGCCACGTTCGGTCGGATCTAACTAAGGTGAGGTAGTTATTGGTCTGAGTGAATAGTAGAAGGTTCATTCTTTACCGGGTCAGTATTCAAGTCAGGTACATAACCTCAGACTACAGACCCTGGGTAGGTAAGAACTGGTCAATATCAACTAAGTACCCTATGTTAGATAGTTGGGTAAGAAACGGAGTTCCTCGGTGAAAGTCCTAGAAACTTCAAAATGACAAATTCATAACATGCCAATGTGTTTATCTTATGTTATTAGTTATAGTTTATTCTATTATCATTTACGTTGTCTATATATATCATATTGAGCATGCATGTTATCTCTGAATTTGATTTTTGGGTATTGTTTCATATTGAATTTTATTACTCATCGGTATAACTTTTTTACCCTTAGTTTTTCATATTAGATGTCGAGGAGCGATTGGAGAATCCGCTTGGGCAGGAAGAGTTGGGAGATCTTGACGACGTTTGGCTGCCTTACCCATATATGCTCTATTTATCTTATTTTTCAAACAAATGTAAACCCTGAGGGGTATTTCTGTCAATTTCACTTCTGCATTTCAAAACTCTGATTTATCACATTTTTTGTTATTTTAATTAATAATAAGAGTAACATTTCTTTGATTTATGTTTTAATAATAAAAAAATAAGAAAATATTTTAATTAATGTCTGAGAAATTGAAGAGTTACACATTCCAATTACATAATTAGATAAGTATGCCTCCTCCTTTCAAATCAAGCATCAATGCTGCTCATGGTGGGCTTTAAGTCGTTGTCATTTAGTTCATATAAGTCAAGTTTCTTTGGTCTGCTAGCTCAGGTGATCTTTTCTTATCTTTCCTAACGTTCATAGTTGTTCTGGTTTGAGAAAAAAGCACCGACTAAATCTACTTATTTAGCCGCTTTGATTAGGCTTCCTTCAACGGGTTTGATCAGCATTTTATGCCTGTTCCCCATTGAATTCAACCTTTTATCGGCTTATTGGGTAGCCTGTCGCCATGTAAATGCCACCAGGCTTGTATGTTTCACGTTTTATTTTGCCTTGGTGTAGTCGATTTTCTCGAAAAATTATATTACAAAAACATATTTGGTTCGTATATCATATTTTAATATTTTTGAAACCTTCGAAAGAGAAACAAACAATGTGTTTTTACTTGTTTTCCGAAACAAGGGAGAATCCGGGATGAACGACAAAAATATTCTAGTGTCTACTTTGCTCGTTCAGCTTGTAATGTATAAAAACTGCATATTACTCGAAATCAATTTAGACAAGCTCAATGAAATCTCGTCTTTGAATTCTGAACATATATTTGAAACTCATTACGTTTTAAATTAAAATTTTGAACGATTTATTACTCAGCTCATTCGACTCGTTTATAAGTTCTATATACAAAGGTAACGTTCATTTCAATGAGATATTCTTGTACATGCATATCTATACGTAGCAAGATTCACCAGCTCAGAGCACATGATTAGAAGGTAATACATAGCATTCAGAAGAGACACATTAACTAAGATTGAAAATTAACAAAAGAATATAAATATATTTGACTCATATTTATTGCAATTTTTTGGAATTCCGAAATTTTCGGAGTTTATAAGCCTTTTGACTTTGTGCATCCATGAAACCAAATAAATTATATATATATATATAAAATTGCGTTTTTGGATCCCACAAATTGATCAATCATATATATATAGTGTTTCTAAACGTGATTGATAAAATATTCCTTTGATAACTCAAATGCTCGAACCAGTTTTTACGCATTTTGATTATTTTTTGAGAAATTAATCTCACCGTCTAATATTAGAGGGTCCAATATAGCCAGAGCAAGGTCATATATAAAGTAGCCCCATAAGAATTGGTAGTACCTGAATTGTTTTAAAATATAAGACATTAGCGGCATGTTTGTTAGTGGTCAAAATTTTAGAAAAGATATGGTAGATATAGTAAGAGGAGAAATTTATTATAGATGAGTGAATAATTATAAAATATTTGTTTGAGTATTTTTTGGAGGAAATAAATAATGGCATTCTCGTAATTAGAAGGTGAATATAGAAGATGGATGAGAAAATTTTATTTCCATCTAGACAAAATAAATTAGTACCCTGTGTATCATATCTGGAGTCTAAAGAAGTAAATAGATCCTCAATATGACAAGCTGAATAACTATATTTGGAGTGATAGGCATTAGTCAATGAATCATTCTTTGATCGCTAACAAACATGCCCTAAAAAGTAGCAAATTCCTAAATTCAAGACTTGATCAGCAGACCCGTCACATTATTCTTTGTAAAAAAATACATTAGATTATATTAAATGGTACTACAAGTTTCTCTAAATAGCTGGCACAAATTAATTTAATAAATTGGACCCATCGAAATTAATATCTTACTAGAAAGATCCATGGCTCAGCCAATCTCATTTGGTGGTAATTTTGGGCATATTAGCCTATTGGCTAGTTACATTATGTGTACGGAAAAAAGTATTACATATCTTATTTTGTTCGTGGTACTATTTTATTTTAATATATTATTATCAAGGAGCTTACGACGAAGACAAATGAATTTATGAATATTTCAAATCAATTAAAAATTTTATAGCATGTGTTACGTATTTTTTATTAATTGTCATCTTCTCCCTTTGAGATTCCTCCTCCCCCACGCCACCGTCACCGCCATGCCACTGTCACCTTCTCCTTGGTAACTCCCATCACTACCCTTTCTTTGGTCCACCTCTGCCAAACGTACCCATAAAACACTCCTCCTCCTTGCTATAAATTGAAATCCCTTTTTCCTCCTTAAATCTCCACGTTTGCATAAAAATTTACACACACAGAGAGAGAGAGACCAAATTCATGAGGATGCGTGAGAAATTTTAGTAGGAATTGCCACAGGAGAGAGAAACCCACCATCTATTCCAATCAATCATGTTAGATTTGCTAAGAAAAGATAAATAAACTCTGTATATTATTATATATATATCAATCAATGTACAAGCTCCTTTATATATAAGAGAGAGGAGAGAGGATAAGGATAAACATAACATAGAGATAATCATGGACGTAATTACTTAATTATAATCCTAAACTAACTAAGATACATACATTAATAGCCCCCCTCAAACTCAAGGAAGATAAACATCAACTAACTTGAATTTGAAAACGAGATTAAGAGAGCGGCCAGCAGGATGAGCTTTTGTCAACATGTCAGCAGGTTGATCAGTAGAGAAAATTGGATGGAGATGCACAGTACCACGAGTGACATATTGGCGAACAAAATGACAGTCAATCTCATTATGTTTGGTACGAGCATGAAAAATATTATTGTGAGTAATCTGAATAGCACTATAATTGTCACAAAAGATGGTAGTAGCACTAGAGGGGGAAACACCCATATTTGCAAGAAGCCAGAGAAGTTCTTGAGTAGTGTCAGCAAAAGCATGATATTCAGCTTCAATACTAGAGCAAGCAGTAAGAGTTTGTTTCTTGTTGCCCCAAGAAATGAGAGAATCACCTAAAAAGAAGCAGAATTCCGTAGTAGAGCATCAGTCAGTAGGATCGCCAGCCTAATCAGCATCAGAAAAGGCACGAAGCTAGAGAGAGGAATGAGCAAAATAGTGAAGACCATAAAATAAGGTGCCTTTGAGATACTGAAGAATCTGAACCAAAGCATCATGATGAGACGTGCGAGGGACCATCATATATTGAATGACAATATAGATAACATAGGCAAGGTTAGGAGAGTAACAGTGATATAGACAAGACTGCCAACCAACTAACGATACAGAGTAGCATTAGATAGGAGAGTGACATCAAGGGATATAAGACGACGCTGACAATCAAGTGGAATGGATGCAGTCTTGCAATCGATAAAGCCAGCACGAGCAAGAAGATCGGATGCATATTTATCCTGTGAGAGAAAATAACTCATAGAATCGTGGGAGATTTCAAGACCTAAGAAATAATTGAGAGCACCAAGATCTTTCATCACAAAATAATGGTTAAGAAATTATTTGAGACGTTGAATACCAGCCAGATTATCACTGGTGATGATCATGTCATCCATATATAGGAGAAGGAGAGTATAGCCTTAAGCAGTGCTCCACACAAGTAGAGCAGTATCATAAGAACTAGAGGTGAAGCCAAAATCAAGAATAGTGAAAATGAACTTAACAAACCAAGCTTGCAGGGCCTGCTTAATACCATAATGATCGCTGACGTTTTCAAACCTTCTTAGGTGGATAAGTAGACCCAGGGGAAGGTTTCATGTAAACCTCCTCGAAAAGATCACCATTAAGGAAGGCATTTTTCACATTCATTTAATAAAAATCTCATTGGCGTGTGGCAGCAATAACAATCAAGCTATGGACGGAGGTAAGACAAGTAACATGAACAAAAGTCTCCTCATAATTAATGTCATATTCTTAAGTAAAACCTTTAGCAACAAGGCTCCTTTGTATAGGAGAGAGAGGAGAGAGGATAAGAATAAACATAACATAGAGATAATCATGGACCTAATTATCTAATTATAGTACTAAACTAACTAAGATACATAGGGTCCATTTGGCGTAACTAGATTATGGGATTATTGGATTGTTGGATTATGTTGGGTGCCGGAGGGAATAATCTAGCTCAAAGTGTTTGGACTAAATTATTTGTGGATATGTTGGTTATGTTGTGTTTGGAGCTAGATTAATCCAGATTTTGTCCGTATATAATTTAGCCCAAATGGGGATAGATTATTTGCTCAATAATCTATACAATCTGAAAAATATAGTTACGCCAAATAGGGCCATATATACATTAACAAACCCAATGAAGTTCAATCCGAACTTCATACTTCGATTCAAGATAAACTTTCGTTGCCCTATCCTTTAGTTTACGTTTATGAACAATCTATGAGCTTCACGAAGCTCCAACAGACGAAAATTTAAAAAAAAAAATATTTGGAGAAGATGAGTTAACCGGTTGAAACGCGTTCTCAAATCATTCAAAACCCTTTTGTTGAATTGTTGAAATACTTGATCAACCGGTAGAACTTATTTTGAATTGGTTTATTTTACTACTTTCTTGTTTTTCAAAATCTATTTTCGACCGGTGAAATTATACTTCCAACCGGTTGAAATACTTACTCTCTAGAATATTGAAATCCAACTTTCAATCGGTAGATCACATACTTCAACTGGTACAAGGACCTCCTGTTTTATTTTGAACATTTGCTAAATGCTCGAACTTGGAATCCATGATTTGACGATTTATATACCATGTCTGAATAACAGACTTCACCATGATTACACATTCTCATATAAGTTATTGAAATTAGTTACTAGGATGTGACACCCAAACCAAGTTATGCCATGTTTATGAACATTGTTCCAACCTATGTCATGTTACGAAATACTATACACCGCATGCATGATTACAAGTTTTATACACAGCATGCATGATACAAGTTTTACTTGTACTTCAAGTTGTCGTTTCGATACATATAAATTCGTTTGATGAGGGAACACTTGAAATTTATGTAATATTCTTTTAATTGGACTTAGGACCATTTGATGCACAGTCAAACATTAATGCATGATAACATAATCTTAGGAACTGGAAAACTATAATTGATTACCCTGATTATCCTGACATGTGGCACATGTGCTGATCAATGATGTCGGCACTACAGTCATTGTCACGATGGACTCTGATATGCTCCTTTTTCAATAATGTGTGCACGTTCGTATGACGTTCTTAGACGTAGCAATTATTACCATTGCGGAGTAACATTGTTGGCCCCCGGTTATGGCCATGACGGGCTTTGATTCAGTACCATGGTAATTAACTCGGTCAGTACTGTATATTTTGGAAGGTAACCATTATGACGTGGTAATTGTCACGTGCTAATGTTGTCGGCGCCCTAGTTGTTGTAACAACAGACTCTGGCACGCTTTATGCTTTTATGATATGATGGATATTGAGTAACACTATCAACACCCAGTCGTCGCTACGACAAACTCCGATATGCTTGATGAATCAATGACATGGTAATTAACAAGCTCAGTTGATGTCATACGATAAGGTAGTTAGCACGACTAGAACGGTTATTTAGAAATTTGATTCTTGTTAGACAATCCTTGGAGAATTTAGATTATATGTCTGATAAATCAATGACATGATAATTAACATGCTCAGTTGATGTTCTACAGTGCGGTAATTAGCACAACTAGAATGGTTGAGTTATAAATTATGATTTGTTAGATAACTAGTTGAGATTTACAATTGGACATACATTGACACTTGGACAATTGATAGTGCATTGCCATTATTAATATTGACTAATTTTATTTCCCGAACTCATTTGTTATTGCTTTTTGTATGATTATGCATCATTCATTACAGTCGTACACGCAAATCGGCATATAAGGGTAGAGTTTATTTATTGATCTTTATCACTCATGGTGCTACATTCTGCCCATAACATTTCATGTCAAGTACTGAAGATGAGACTGAAGACCTTGGATATCCTGCCGACAATAACGTCATGGGCGAGGACTTCATCAAGCCTTAGTTACCTAGAGTAGATTTCCTGTATTTTTACTTTTGAACTGTATTTTGAAATATATATACCATCTTTTGTCAAATTTAATTTCATATTCTAGATGTTTTACCAATCAAACTTACTTTTACTCCTTTTAAATAAAATGGAAATGTGTAGCTTTTGGAGAAATCTTTTATTAGCGTTTTTAAAATTTTGTGCGTTACATGTTACGTCAAATATTTTCGATGCATCTAGACAGGAGTAATCTAAAAATCAAATAACTATGATCAAAAGTTAAAAAAAAAAAAAATCATTGAAGACACCAATTATTTAAAGTAGACAAAAAACAATTTGGATAATTATTATGTTTTTGAGCTTTTTTTTTTTTGTTCATATATTTTATTTTTTTAATTCTTTTTCAAATAGACGAATTCAAAAAATAAACTATATTTCTATAAAATCACTTGCAACGAGAATAGTCATTATTATATTAAAAAATAAATTAATTATGTCCAAACGCCACCTTGCTAAAGCCCAGTTCTACATGTATAGCTGGGGTCTCCTTCCGAGGCATTGACCTAAAACTAAATATCTAAATTAAGGACTACTAATTAGATTAATACTCTGATTTTGATGACCATATTTTATCATATAAAAATCACAAGTAGCATTTTTTAAAATGTTAATTGTTTAATAATTAGTGCAAGAGGGTTTGATGTAAACAAAAGACTTTTATACTTCTTTTTTCTAAATAGTCACACGGGCGGCGACAAATATAAGTACAGATAGACTTTTAAGGGTTTGTCAGATGGTCAATGTCCGAGACTTAAAAATTTTGTTTATTTTCTTAAAAACGCTATTAACTATTGTAAAGCTGAACGATACATGACTTAGTCCCGGTATGAGGGAGAGAGAATTGTCAAAGGGTAACATGGTTATATTTTTGGGTTGGGTAGAGAGGGTAAAATCTTTTTGGTTCGTTCTTGTTGAATGAGGGTTTGATCAAAAGCCATGGTCCTCGGCTCTACCCACACTATTAGCGGGCCACAGTGGGCCCCTTAGGTCCTACCATCGCGATTTGAGCAAGCAAGCGCTTGAGTGTCTATCTTTCGTTCTAAGGTTCTCTTTGGAGTCCTTGGTTATCCTTCAAGCACTGGCCTCTAGCATCCCTCACTGTGTCCGCGGTAGGTAAGGACCTCACAACCCTAGTCATGTGTCACGGTCGAGCCATATGTCGCGACCTAAGTCTTCTCCACGTTGGCAGAAAAATGATCGGCTGACTTGGAATCTTGACCGTCTAACTCGCTGACCTGAAATCTTAATTGTCTACCTCGCTGATCTAGCATGTTAACCCTTTGACTTTGACCCACTAACTTGGCCCACAAAGCTCAATATATGTGTAAAAAGTGCCACAATAAGTATATTGATAATAAATATAATAGCATCTTAAAATTCGTAAAATGTGTATTGATATGCTAAATAATTTTATTATTTTCTCCTACTTAATTAACCATCACTCGGCAGGGTTTAGCAAGACAATTTTTTCCTTTATCTCTGATATGTGTGAAAGAAATTCGTTAGGCTGGTTAATCGAAGTCCAGGGATTTTCTAATTTTTTATTTAATCTATGATTAAAATTTTAAAGATTTATCTTGACAATTTCTAGAGCTATCATTGACTGGTCAAGTTTTTTTATTGGTGAAAAAAGACTTATTAATATTTCAAAAAGACACAAAAATAACAGAAATAACGAGCAAGATGACATCATAACTGAAAATTTTGAATTCCAACTAAATTAGCACTCGAAAGGCCTACAATCATATGTCACCCGTAACCCCATATTAAAAGGCATTTTTGTAAGTGATCATGTGTGAAACTGTTAAGAGCTTAATGGATCACCACGTATGTTTCTGTTTTTCGTTTTGACGCACAACAAGTGCACAGCAGGCCCCCAAGTCCGTTAAATGGTCAGGGGTAGAGGTAAAGAGAGAGGGGAGAGACACGTGACATTAATTTCGAGCTTTAAAAAATAATACTATTTTGTTATTTAAATAAAGACTTTGCACCTACCATCTCCGTCTTTCCCTTCTCTCTCATCTCAATCAACAACCTAGTTTTTGTCTTTTGGGTGATCGTACTCGTGCTTACTCTTCTTGTTTAACGCAGATCAGGTAAAATATTATTTTGGATATATACATCCACTTTTTAGTCTTTTCACAATTTTCACAGTTGAAAGAGGAGGAGTGGAAATAAAAAATAGTGGAAATAATAAAAAAGAGAGTACTAAATTCATTTTTATAATATTAAATTCAATGATGTTGCCTAAATAAATAAATGAATGAATAATTGTACTATGTAGAGGAGAATGTAGAAGAAAATAAACTACAAACCATACGTAGGGTCAATGGAATGCAATGGAATTGGTATTAAAGTATATTAAATAATTTTTTATATTGGACGGTTTAGGGTTTAGAATAATTAATGGTCCTCATTTGGTGACGTGGGTAAACTCCATATGATCAATAACTAAATTAATACGGTATGAGACTCTTCAAATATTTTTGCACGACAACAACTGAGATTATTTTGATTTAATACTTTGAGATTCACTAAATATTTGAGTGAATTATATTGAAGTCCCTTGAGGTTTCTGACAAATATACTAACCCCCTTGAAATTTTTGAAATTATTTTGACTCTCTTGTTTTTAAATTATTATATAGTTCTATTCTACCATTAAAATCAATCATACATTGTTAGTTAAACTATTAAACTTCAAGTTTAGAATTTTTTATTCATATCACGTTCGAAAGAACTTATGTTGAAATTTTAAAAAAATTCTGAAGTCAAAATTCGGACACAAGTTTTTGAGATTTGTGAAGATTTCAATTTTTAAATAAAATCTCAAAAATTTACCATAAGCTATATATTAGTTTGAATAATAGCTACATTTGAATCTTAACATTATTTTATTTTCATTGATAGAACCGTAGACACGAATAATATAGCCCATTTGGCCTCACTAAACTTTTCGGATTATTTTTTTGTCTCTATTAATTTTTTTTTTTTTTTTGCATTTGTTGTTTTATTCTCAATGTTTTGTAGAATATTGGTTCATCTTGATGAAAAGAATTTAAAAAGTATAAAATTATGTTTAAAAGTTAAAAAAATATTACTAAATATAACGAATAAACTCAAAAAAAAAACTCTATTTTTTGGATTATTTTTGTCTTTTCTAAACTTTTTCAAATTTAATCCATTATTTATAACTTTTTTCAAATCTCTCATCGAGACGAACCACTAATCTACAAAAAAATTGACAAAATACAAAAAATTATAAAAAATTTCACATAAGAACAAAAAAATAATCCAATAATCTAGACAGTCCAAATGGCATAGTGTGTGTATTACTATATATATTACTATATTGTGCATATGGAAAAGTGACTGGAAAAGTGAGACTCATGAGTTCTTGAGATTAATTGGTATCAAAGTATATTAAATAATTTTTTATTTGGACGGTTTAGGGTTTAGAATAATAAATGGTCCTCATTTGGTGACGTGGGTAAACTCCATATGATCAATAACTAAATTAACTAGCCATTTTTTGCATATTTTATTTTGACTAGTTTTTTTCAATACTCTAAAATATAATATATATACATATATATATATATATATATAATACAGTATGAGACTCTTCAAATATATTTTCAGGACAACAACTGAGATTATTTTGATTTAATATTTTGAGATTCACTACATATTTGAGTGAATTATATTGAAGTCCCTTGAGGTTTCTAACAAATATATACTAACCCCCTTGAAGTTTTTGAAATTACTTTGACTCTCTTGTTTTTAAATTATTATATTCTACCATTAAAATCAATCATGCATTGTTAGTTAAACTATTAAACTTCAAGTTTAGAATTTTTTCTGACAAAATAAACTATAAAACAATTCATATCACATTCGAAATAACTTGTGTTGAAATTTTAAAAAAATTCTGAAGTCAAAATTCGGACACAGTTTTTGATATTTGTGAAGATTTCAATTTTTAAATAAAATCTCAAAAATTTACCACAAGCTATATATTAGTTTGAATAATAGCTGCATTTGAATCTTAACATTATTTTATTTTCATTGATAAAACCGTAGACACGAATAATATTGTCCATTTGGCCTCACTAAACTTTTTGATTATTTTTCTGTCTTTATTCAATTTTTTTTTTTTTTGCATTTGTTGTTTTAATCTCAATGTTTTGTGGATTATTGGTCCGTCTTGTTGAAAGGAATCTAAAAAGTATAAAATTATGTTTAAAAGTCAAAAAAAATTAATAAAGACGATAAATAAGCTCAAAAATAACCCAACCCTGTTTTGTGATTTTTTTTTTCTGAACTTTTTTCAAATTTAATCCATTATTTATAACTTTTCTGAAAGCTCTCGTCGAAACGAACCAATAATCCACAAAGTTAACAAAAGACAAAAAATTGCAAATAAATTTCACATAAGAACAAAAAAGTAATCTAATAATCTAGACAGTCGAAATGGCATAATGTACATGTGTATTACTATATATATTACTATATTGTGCCTATGGAAAGTGACTGGAAAAGTGAGACTCATGAGTTCTTGAGATTAGGGTTTCTTACCTACTACTGTATTATTAATATCATTGACAGAATTCTCTGCACCACATTTCATGGAGCCATGTAAGGGTTTTTTTCTTTCTTTTTTAAGCAAATTGACCTAGAATGCCATAACCGATGACTATTAATATTTTAATTAGTTGTTTTGTTTTTTAGTGTTGAGACGTGGAAGAATTACATTTAAAGAACTGCAATAAGAAGATATTATATTAATTACGTGAGACTCTCACCAACTGAATCAAGTCTAATACAGAACAACTCAACAAGAAGTAGCTCCATATATGAGTAAATAACGTAAAAAGACAAGTTAACTATACTAGCCCTAGTTAGTTAGTGGGTTTTTGTTAGTCTCTTCGAAAACTGAGTGTATGAACACGACCAGCTTAAACGTATCTCGACTAATTTCTAAAGTACTCTAAAATTAACGATCAGACAAATCTTTAGTGGCTCCAATGACCTGGTTATTGTCCGTAAGAATCTCATACGAACTTAAGAGTACTAAGCCCCTCGACAATGCTAGCCCTAGTTAGTGCATGGGTTTTTGTTATCTCTTCAAAAATTAGGTATACGATCAGTGTAAACGTTTCCCGACTAATCTTTGGACCCTGAAATTTTAGTGGTTCCAAGGGCCATGAGAATCTTTAATACTAACTTAAAGTGAATAAGCTCCTCGATCGTGATCATGATCTCACTCGACCAATGAGTTGAAAAACCTAAACACCACCTCAGTGTCTAATAATTAATGCAGTATTAGTTTAATACAATTGGGTCTTTAAAGAATATCCTATGGATGCATTTCCAATAATGTGACCAACTATTTTTTTAATACTTTAGATAATAATACAAGCAATGTTGCAGCCAACTAGGGTTTATACTTTACAGATTAACAAAGTCTTTTCCAGCACACTTTTCTATGGATTTCTGAATTGGATTCCTTGATGGCTAGATTAGGTGATTAATTAGGTGAGATTAACAGATGTATTAGGGGGAGAATTAGACTACATAATTAAATTTTGTCTTTTGCTTTTTGTGAAGTTGTTAATGACTGTCTTTGTTCTATCCTCTTTATTGGAAATAATGAATGTTATCTTGACTACATGGCCAAAAAAAAAAAAAGCCAAAAACTTTGCTCGTTCATATTTGAGGCCTAGCTTTTGCTTCTTCAACCCTAGCCACCTTGCTATTTTCACATTTTCACTCCAATTATCTTCAATTATATATATATATATATATATATATATATATGTACGCGCTCGTGCGCACTTGACATGAGTAGCTCTACTTCAGGTCAAGAGTTCATCTCGATCGGCAAGAAATAGTGAAAGTTTAAGAATTTGATTTAGCATGCAGATATGTTATTCTTTAGAAACAAAAATCTTCATGGAACTTAGGAGTTGTAACACCAATATGAAAGAAGATGTTTTGGACATATTTATGATAAATCAATCAGTGTAGGATGAGTGATATGATTATTGTGGGGTAACATCGAACAAGTTTCATCAGATTCTTTCTCTCTTTCAAGTAACAACTCGTTAGCGGTTTCTCATTAATACTAGTCCGAAGGAAACTTTGCTACTTAAATCAGGCATCGGATGGGAGGAAAGTATAAGAGAATTAAAGCACTTAATTTTCTTACTATAGACATACATATATCTATATAATAATAAAATATATATTTCAATGCACACACGCATAAATAGATTAAATATATATAAAAAAACATAAAAAGAGTAAATAGGGGCATTTTAGTCTTTTATGACTTAAAACTAACAACGGAGAGAAATGATTAAATATTTTCTAAAGTAGGAAAGTCACTGCATTTTTTAAAATCTCAGGAGAGGTTCCTGAAATTGTTAGAAACCTCAAGGGAGGTCAATGCATTTTATCCTTAAATTTATTAAACTCAATTTGTATCAAGGATTTTGTGCTAGGACCCAAAAAAAAAAACCCCCAAAACTCACTAACCTAATTATATTCAAAGTTCAGAACTCATTCAAATGATATTCTTGGATACTTTATATTTTTTGTATTCCTATTTACATTCACAAGTAATTTTAAAATTTTACCTTCCAAATTATAATATTTCTTTTATGTTTTAAAAATGTAAAGGATTCCATTTTGAACAACCCATATAAAATAAGATGAAAGAAGATGTTTTGGACATATTTCTGGTGGATGAGTCGATGCAGGATGAGTGATATGATTATTGTGGGGTAACGTTCAATATTCTAGCCTGATCGAACAGGTTCCTTCTGATTCTTTCTCTCTTAACTAGTCCGCAAAAGAAACAACTCGTTAGTTTTTTAGGCCAGTACCACCATCCAAAGGATATTTTGATACTTAAATAAAAAAAAAAGTACAAGAGAATTAAAACACTCAATTTAAGTGTACCTTCCTAAAATTATGTATTGTTCCTTTGGTAGGTAGTCCTAACTTGAGCTCATGTTAACCTCGTCCCAAGTTGACTTCATCGGCAATAACCGTCTCACATAACATTAGCCCTCATTCTTCTAGAAAACCACCCGATTTGAGTACTTTGTAATGCTGGGCACCTTGACTTGACCCGTTCATCGGTCACATGCTTGCTCTAACAGGCTCCGCATCTGGGTTGCTCTCTACTACTAGGGTTCGGCCCAATACCACGGTTCGGCCCCAAATTACGTTGACGTTGCATACATGCCCACTTTGCCTAGTCAATTTGGCATACTAAAATCGTAACACTATGGAAGGGGTGGACTAAAATGAATTCAATGAATTATAGAAGGGTAGTTGGAAAACATCTAGATTTTTTTAATATCATAGGACCCCAAAATAGTAGCCCAAAAAATGGGCCCAGGTAGCATTTGGTTTTGTACTGAATAGTAAGGTGAAATCGGTCCAGTTTGGTTGAAAAATTCGAACTAAATTGATAATTTTGATTTGGGTTGTTGTAAATTGAAATCGAACTAAACTATTTTGATGTGATTCAATTCGGTTTTTTTTATTTTCATTTGGTATCAATCCAGTTTTGATTTGTTTGGGCTTGGTGGTAAAATTAAAAAAAATCTAAAAAATTAAAGGCTCATGTCAAATGAATCAAGCCCAAATTGATTTTTATTTTAAAATCGATTTTCGATTTGATTCAGCCCAAGTAAAAATTTTAAAAAAAATCTAAAAAATTAGAGCCCACTAGAATTGATATACAAAATTCTAAACCATAGTAAAATTAAAGCCCAGTAAAAAATCAAAGTCAAAAGAAAAATATTTTGATACTTAAAAAAACATGTATGAACAAGTATTTTATTTTTTAGGATTTAGTCTAGAAACCAGTTTGGTTCCAGTTCGATTTGGTTCCTAGGTGACTAAAAATAAAACCAAACCAAATTTTTTTAGAAATCTCAAATTGGACTGGACCGTTGGACTGAAAAACCAAATCAAACCGTCGATTTCATTTAATTTACCGATTTAGTTTGATTTTTCTATTTAGACTTTCATCCATACTAAAAGATGAAAAAGGGCCCAAATTCATTAAATTCAATGCTACTCGAAGGTTGTCCTAGGACACCAAAAAAAACCCTTAATTCATTATTTTAATCTGTATTGTAAATTCAAAGGGGTGATAGTTTTTTGGGACCGGTCCATACAAGGCAAAACGTTTTGACTTTAAATGGACACCTATAAGTGGACGGTAATATTGATCCTCCGAAGACTAGTCGATATTAACTGGGAATAATCTCAAAATCAACTGAATATCTCAATTATAAAAAGTAAAATAAAAATACTGAACTCATTCAAGTGATATTCTTGAATCATGACATATACTTTATAGACTTTATACTATGTGTTCCTACACATTTATAATTAGTTTAATATTTTGCCTTTCAAACTACAATAATTTTTCATTTTTTTAAAAATGTAAAGGGTCCCATTTTAAACATTTGCCTAGGGGCCTGAAAACTCCACTTATTTTTAATCAAAATTTTCAGAGCTACGCATTGATCCCATTTCCACTAAAAGGACACAGTCCTTTATCTGGAGCTCCGAAACAGATTGGGCAAAATTATTTCGATTTTTGCTCTCTTTTTTTTTAACATTTTTTGTTTGTGTTATGCAAATTTTTTAATTAACCATTAAATTCAATGAAAAAAATTTAAAAGGTAAAACATTACGATCAAGAGTTAAAAAAAAAAATTCAAAAAGTTTGAAAACAGTTCATTTTTGTCATTCTTTCTGAATTATTTTCAATTAGAATTTACAATTTTATACTTTTCTAATTTCTCTCCTTAAAATGAAAGTTTAATCTAAGAGAAGTAACAAAAATTCACTAAGCACAAAAGATACCAATTGTCATTAAGAATAATTAACTTAATCCAAAGCCACCCTTAAAAACATTTACGGGGCTCCTATAGTTATCTCAAAAAATCTAAGAACACATTTTCCCGTGCACAAATTCGAATACAGATATATCCAGAATCCCACATTACTTTAGAGAGCCCGGCATGCTTCTAACAAACTCGTACACATCTGTGTCTGTTTCTGTTTTTGACAACTCGCATAATAGCAAATGGAGTTGAGTTGGATTTATATCAAAGCTACAGAAAACACTCCATCTTGGAGTATCTAAACATTCAAACATCAAATACTCAGTTGAAAAGCCTCAATCTTGGTCACCCTCGAAGCCCATCTAGATGGGCATCAACGCTTCTTACATAAAATGTCCTCAGAAAAAGCTGCCTACATATCAGGACAGAGCTTGTAGATTCACATGTCACAATACATTCACGCAGCAAAGTACATTCGGTTAAAACCATCAACAAGTTCACATGTTTTCTACTACAAAATTTTGCTTCAGATGTCAGCTTATTTGTTTCTGAAAAAAAGAAAAATAATTGCAATAGTACAACTACCAGATACATTAGTAGCAAACGTATACAACAAAGGGTCCAAAAAGGGAGAAGAAAAAACAAAGAATCTCTACTCTCTCTTTTTTTTTAACAGGAGCAAAGGCCAAAAGGTTTGAATTCAAGAACAAACACCAGAGATCTGGCTCAGCAGTTCTAACACTAATCCTCCAAGCAAGCAACTAGGTTTAGGCCTTCCCTCTCCTCGTGTTTCAGTCTTTCCCCATATACAGATCAGTAACAAATTTTAAGTCTTTTCAAGCCAAAAGAAACGGGCAGATCTAATCCCTCCTTGGAACTTCAAAGCTTGCACGGTTGGTTCGGTAATGGGCTAGGTTCATCTAGGTCAAAAGTGCAACTCTTACACCATTAATCTCCTAACCCTGTCATATATATTGTATGAATTTCTGTCTTACTTCAAGAAGAAAAAAAAAATCCCCCCTCAAGCTGCCATTCAAAGGTTTAATACAGGTATACACAGACGAGAGAAGGGATATCCGCGACAAAGGCAACATCCACTTATCTACATATCTTCAAACCACATTGGTACTTGTTCTAGCAATCCTCTGAGCTTCTTCAAGGTCCTTCAAAAACCTACGTTCATACCAAAGTAAAGACGTGGACATATGATATAATGGGGATGTTGAAACAATAAAGTTGAGGGAGATAAATAAATACTATTATCAGGAAAGTAAACTGAGATTCGAAACTAAGAAATCTGGGCGTGCTGGTTAGTGGAGTGGGCAGAAGAGAATCCCATAACCAACGCACTGCACAGGTCCCAATCAGAACCCTCCTAGCATTAATTTGTGAATTGTGCTCAATGCATGAAATAAGCAGTGTATTGGGTTAACCTTATGGTATGCACAATTATGCACTGACAAAAAAATCCTTGCGAACAATGATGCTTGGAACAGACCTCTTAGAATTGAGAATCGCAGAACCACCAAGTATGAAGCGAATTCCAGAATTGGCAGCATTTTGTAGAGCAACGGAACGTGACTCCTCGTATGTTGTCCCACCAACAATAAAAATCACCACTTCCTGAGGCCTGCCGAAGATAAAATTTCTTAGATATAATAGATTCTGAGAGCAATCTATTATGTTTCACTTGGCACAACTTTTCTTGGATAAAGCCATATAAGGTTTTCACAAGTAATGTTAGCTGCAACCCTGTCAAACATTATTTTTGGGGTGATTGGTCCTTTACTAGGAGATGAACCAGATAAAATGATGCGAGGTGATCCCATGCCTACATAATGCCTCAAGGAGCAAAATCTCAACTCACCTTTATGTAATGGCATAAAATGTAAAACCACTAGAACATGTGACTTGTAGATCTCTTCGATTACAAGTATTAATAGACGAGACAGTATTTATCCCCCCAAACCTCAATAACTCATTGTTAATTATTTGACCTTTCCAACCCCAAATAGATCACGACAGAGACTGGTATTGTCGCAAGTCACTGGTCACGGCGTACGTTTACTTTTGAGTTTTGAGTCTTTTGACAAACAGATGGATCTGAATAATTAAGGGGAAAGCATTTGTAACCGAGTCCTTTGCCACATGCCTAGCTAGGACTAGATCATCAGATCATCTACATTAATCTATTCTCTTTCCATCAACAACTGAGAGATTTATTCTATATGCATTTGAACTGGTGAGGTAAACGTGTTATTGCACAGCAAGTTTTCCCTCAAACCCAAGTATCAATGCAATTTCAAGCCACTGATTTGGAAAAACTTCAAGTGCTTTTTGTCACTTCCTTGCTTTAAATCAACTGTCACTAGTGAAATGGGGAAATGGCACAATTGTGACTAAAACACAATTCACTTCTCTGACAAACCTGGCCTGCTGAAAATGGTTTCCAATATATGGGTAGTCCACATCTCTCACCCTCCCCCTGACAATGCTTTCCATGGTCTGGAATAGAAGGGGCTGGTGTTGGGTGTATACATTCTCAACCCCCTGCAACAAATGAAAAACCAATATCTGAGAACCCAGAAACCGTATTCCAACATATCAAGCAGGATGCCTCATGTGGTGATGGAAAAGAAAAAGAAAAAGAAAATGAACACACACAAGCACAGAGAGAGAGGAAGAGACCTTGAGTCCACGAGCCATGTTCCGAGCAATATTTAGAAGGTCTCTGTTTCCATAAAGATCCCCGGTTCGCTTATCAACACCCGCTTGTTTTAACAGGAATTGCACAAGCTGGAGTTGCAGTGATCATAACAAATTTTTACGTATCAGCCAAGCTGAATGAATAGTATATGTGAGACTGTTGGGCATAATGTTCAAGCACATCAGAACATCCATTCATAAGTTCACACACTATCAGAGTAGCTTTTGTTCATGAAATGTTCAACAGCACCATGAAAACATGACCCTTTCAAACACATGCACCAAAAAAAACACCAATATGCACAAATACACAAATAAGCAAGGTGATCAGAGTTGAACATCAAGCATGCAAAGCAAACCATTAGAGTAAAACATGTAGAATGAGTCTTAAGTAGTTCCATTACCCCTGGCTTATACTTGGGAGAGCGAGAAGCCAGTTTGTTGAAAAGCTGCATCAGTTGAACGGGACTCTCCTTTTCATAGCGCAACGCATACAACATAACCAACCGCAGACGATCAATATCAGAGACATTGTCGTCGTTTAAAAGATTAGTCACAGCCTGCAAAAACGCACAATCGGAAAGAGTTATCAATGTGCATAGTTTCCATTCCTTGCAAAATAAATTATGTTAACTAATTATAAACAGTATCAAAAAGAGAGCAGAATAGAAATGAGGTGAGGCACTAGGAGGATCCAATATGGTTTATACAACGACGACGCAAAGCACAAGAATAGAAAAACATCAATTACTTCAATCTGGATGCCATTCATACAAAAGAAAGTCGATATTATTTGATATTTCGTGATTTTTTGTAAGGGTTTTCATTAATTTTTGTGTCCTCCTCCGTCTCAACTAGAGGAAGTGAAAAAGTACAAAGAAATAACCCTAATTGAAAATAGTCCAGATTTAATCCAAACAAAAAATTAAAAAATGAGAAAAAAATTATTTTAAAAAAGACAGCGGGATTAATTCTACATAATTTAGGCCAAAGGAGCATAAAAACACTAACAAGTACTCCCTCCATCTAAATTTGTTTGTCCATTTTTAAATTCTAACTTATTAAGGAAACACAATGGTTACTCTTAAAAGACTTTAACTTTCCAAGAATACCCTCAACTTTTTTAGCATTAAACGAGGGTGCACCTTTTTCAGTGTGTGGTTTTTTAAAAGAGGAGGGGCATTAAGGGAACTTTCACAAGTTGACACTAAAATTGGACAAATATTTCGGGACATGTATAAGTATTGGGACGGAGGGAGTACCCCATATCAGCCAAAGTAATAAAGCAAGATTCTATAAAAGCAAGCAAGGACAACCCAGAGTAATAAATTGGGACGGAGGAACATTGAAAAAAATTAATGACTAGAGCATCACAGATTCACAATGTGTGATCAGCATGACAGGAATACTGCATAAATAATAAACCACCTCAAATGCTGCCCCTTGTCCCCCATTGCAAGCCAATTCTTGTTCTGTTTGCGAAACTAACATGAGTTTTCGCTCTTCAACTATCTTGCTCATTTCTGTGACCAAGGTCACATGCTTTGAGACATTTCCTTGCATTTTCTTGTATTCAGGGTAATTGTCCACAAATTTGGCCATGTCTTCTGCAGAATTTCCAAAATTGGATAACCAATAATTTATCAGCTGTTACTATCCTATAATCACCAGTCACGCTGCAACTGATAGTCTCAATATAAACCCATTGCGCCACTTCAAAGGTACTTCATACAAACCTATTGTCTGGATGCTTTGGTTACTTTTCGCCACTAACTGAAATTCATCCACCATCCGCTTGATATTCATTCCAATATCTCCAAAATTTTCATACATATTAGCTTTAAAAAAGGCATCTTGCTCTGATGACAGCACCACCTCCTGTAACCATGAGTAGGAAAAAAATTAAATGTCAAAGGAAAGTATAGAAAAAAGAATGTACATGTGTGACGAGAAAACCTCACCTGCTGATCCTTCGAAATTTTGCCGATGTTTCTCATGTCCACTTTATTGTCTTTAATACCTATCAACTCATGAACCATAGCCTGTTGAAAGAATTACAAATACATTCATTGCATATTATATAATGCTCAACCATCCAACCAAAAGTTAACAACAAATATTAAGAAACAAATCTCCCAATCATAAACAAGCAGTAAGAATCTGAACAGTCATAAACCAAACGTACCTGATATGTCCACTGGTTCAGCAATGGTGTAACAGGGTCATCCCTCCTATCTATTATTAGCAACAAGGGAGAAATTTCTGTTCTTCTGAAATCAAAAAGGCCACTCTCCTGCTGGTACATCAGCTTCTGTCATATATAGAGAGAATAAAATAGGTTAATTTCCCTCACAATAAAGATCATAAAAGGGTTTGCGAGCAGACAATTTACTGGAATTCAATTTTTTTGGTGAGAAGACAATTTGCTGAAGTTCATCAGTATAGTATTGTTATTTAGGAAAGGAATAAAACCAAGGAAAGAACATAATCAAACAAACTCCACAAGGAATATAGGAATCGGTGTCTTAATTAAAAACATTTGCATGCAGTATCCAAGCAATATGTTGCACTCGAGCAACTTTTCTCACCGCTGCCTCTTGTGCAACCCGTTTAGCAATATCGGAGGTCCGCTGATATCTAATAACGGGTCTTCTTTTTAGTGCCAAGAAAATTGCTGCAATGCCATCAACCACTCGATCACAGAATTGTTGCAAGCCTGAAGGATCTACAACTGCTGGCAGCATATACATTTGATTCGAAGGGATATTCAAAGTGAAATGGAAAGGATCAACTGCAACAAAATCTGCATAGAATTCCTGCAAAAAAAGTGCTAAACGGTTATATAGCAAATCCAATATCTGGTTTAGAACCGAGAGACAGCTGAAATGGTATTACAGTGAAAACATTGCTCGAAACACCAGATAATACCAAGCGATAATACATTTAGTATGCATAAAAAACAATTGGACTAAAAAACAAGGCTTATTTCAACCATGCACAGATGAAACTATCTTCAACGTCTCTCGTCTTTCAGCAAATTTCTGGTACGTAAAATTTATATCGACAGCACGACATTGTCAGACTCAGCAGTGACAACCACAAAAAGATACAAAAACCATTATCCTTGATTTTGCAGCGATATTACTCATAAATGTGCCATCTAAAGTCGCACTCACGTGTATAAATAGATAAATTGAAAGATGAAGGCAACCCAGTGCACGAGGATCCTGTCATTGTGTGATCAAGGAAGGGAAACCTTACCCTGCATATCGAGGGGCTTTTTTCAAGTATTGATGGAAATAATATTTACATATAAAGCAAAAGTTTGGTACTATCTTAGGCTCTTTGCAAAATGAAGATCTACCTGAACTTGCTGGACAACTTCAAGTTCATCCGAATCAGCTAGAATGTGAAGTTGCGTGTCTTTCAACATGTTGGAGAAAACTGCAAGTCACAAAAGAGGCTTCAGTCAGCAGCTTACAAAAGACTGGAAATATTAGAAACACAAGCTATATTCACATTGCAAAGAATAAATACTCTGAAATTTAGTAGTTGAGATCAACTTACAGAGTACATAGAATATATTTTCTATCACATTTTCATTTAAATATACTTACAGAGGTGATACTCTCCAAATCTTGGACTAGCCAGCTGACGTCGCATATGCTGAATATTCTCAGATGTTGGTCGAAGAAAGTAGACTGCTTTTAGGTGTGACATGGGCTCTTTTGACTTGGAAATGGAATCTACCAGTTCAACCAAAAATACTTCTTTCTGAAGAAGGTCCGACTGAGAATACACAACGCTAACAATGCTAACCTGCAAGTCACAACACAATTCACTCCTACAAGCAAGCCATGTAAGGCCTTCATACAAACTAGAAAGGCAAACCTGAAGTCCTAACTGTTCATTACGATCGTCTTATTCTTTCATGTCAGTTATGAGAACACAAGGGGCATAGCCCGGAATTACAAACATAGATGGTAGGGAAACTTTCTCTAGGTTTTCTCTTATCTCATTTCCCTCCGCAATTGCAATGTAACATTGTACCTCTAGAAATAAGAAAAAATTGTTGTGCAAAATTCGTGAGGAAAATTTTGAAAAGCCATTAAACTGCCAACAGGATAAAGGTTCCTTAACTAGCCGTAAGATGAGATAAGAGAATAAGTAGGTTTTCCAATCTATCATGAACCGATAAACAACTGCAGGGAAACTCAATTTTCAACTTGAATAGGACTAATTGATATTTCTTCGAACACATGGAGGACAAACAACTCTTGTTTTTGTTGGGTTTGAAACATAACTTTACTTCTTGTTCCCTCAAAGGGAGTTAACTTGAACCTATGAAAAACCCCAAAATCGAGGTTCAAAAGATAAAGAAACAAGAGAAAGAGAGAACCAATCAAGAAGTTCTCAACGCAAAATTCGAGGTTCAAACCACTCTCCTTTGTGCAATCCAGCCCTTCATTTCCAGTGCCCACAAAGACCGAATTATGAGCAATTATCACTGCCATATTATTCGGTTTGATAGGTCTAATTAAAGTTGGAAGGATAATCGCTTCCCCACTGTTAATTAATCAAACATTTTAACTATTGCTTGTAAAGAAGGCCCGCATATTTGTTTAAGATGTGTATGGAAATTCATAAACTCTGGAGTTTAGCACTTCACTTTCTTCTAGTCACAAATTCGAAACTTTTTAAGTGTTATTAGCTCTGGTGGAGTCAATTCATCCGGAACTTTATTCCAATTCTAAATGGACCTCCAATTAGTGAATGGTAAAATTGGTTTCTCTGGAATTAGTCGAACGGTACGCAAGATAGTCTGACCAACCTAAGTAATATATCTATACATACGTGTGTATACACGCATAAAGGAATCAAATCAAATCAAAACTGGTCGCTGACTGAGATTTGAAAATACACTGAACCCAGAACGACTAAATAACCAACCCAAAAACAGCATTTCCTAATTGGCTCATTAAACCAAATATCAAAAATTCGCACGAACCCCAAGCCCCCTTAAAACCATTGCAAGCAAAAACCAAACTCAAAATCAACATATCCCTCGGTGAGTAGGTTACGAGAACCGAGAGGGATTAACGGAAAGAATTGCAGGGGAAGTGGGTACCGTGTGAGAATCGAGGATGAGGACCTTCATGCCGGAGATGTCCTGCAACATGCGGTTGATGTAATCTCGCGCGGACGATACCAGCACCATTTCTTTGGTCGAAACAGGAATTCTTGTTGATCTAGCGAGGCTGGAAGTAGGTAAGAAAATTTGTGATCTTCGTTGTAAATTTGGAAAAAACTAGGATCTGGGTTGGAGGGAAAGGGATTGGAAGAAGAAGGCGAGGATTGAAAAGTTGATCATACAAATCGGAAAAAATTGGGGACGTCGGAGGTTAGATCGGAGGAAGAGAAGACGAATAGGTGGTTAGTCGACTGTTTCTAATTACTCTATGAGAAAATATGTGCACACAGACTTGTGTGCACAGTCCGTGTGGAACCTTAATTATTAAGGACTCTACGTGCATTCAATGGATTCGGACACATACACAGATTGTATACAGCACTGCGCTTACTCTATTTTGTAGACTGCAGGGAAAGAAAATACACCGCCAGGGGCCATGTTGTGACAGTGGGATGAGTTGTGCGTCAAAAGTATATTATTTTGTCCAAAAAAATTATCCGAACAATGGCCCAGATAAAAAATTTTATATCAAAACAACATTCTGGTGGGAATTGGGACCGGTTGTGTATTGCACACAACAAAATATATTACGCATCAAAACGACATCGTAGCACGTTTTACTGTGCACAATAACCCCTATTCCATTCTTGTGTATGGTACACCTGTACTCAATGCAAAACAAGTAACAAATACACAGTTTATCAAAAGGAAGGAAATGTAGGACATTGTAATGATTATTTAGATTACGTTGATCAAGTGTAATTTATAATCTAACTAAATTTGTGTGGATTAAATTATTTTAATTTATTTTTATCGTATTTAATACAGTAATTTGTTTATCTTTAAAGATATAATGACGAAAATATTCATAAATGCCACAACATTAAGATAAAAGGTATTATTATTATGGACATTTTTGTATTCATTCTCACACATAAGACGTGGCCACGTGACCTGCAAATTGCCAGAAATATTTGGTTTTGATAAAGAATCTAGTCCATCTAAATGACTGATGTTGGTTTCAAATAAACCAATAAATAAATAATTACTAGAGGCCAAATACAGACTAACCATCAAATAATATTACTTTAAGTTTAATGTCCTACCCAATTTGAGTCTTAACCAATTGGGTCTAATTTGGGCCTTTGGGAGCCCATAGCGACGATCAAAATCGTTCATCTCTCAAGCATTAATATAGAAAATTGTGCATTCAAGAGATGAACATTATCAAATATAACTCCGGGGTCTTTTTATAAGTATTAGCTCTAACTTTTGTTTTTATTTACTTTTTTCGAGTTCATTAGCGCTGCGCCAATTTTTTATAAATTATTAACTCGTCTATCTTGATGAGATAAATATAAAAATTAGACTAACTCCCGTGTTACTTCCTTGGTAGCAAGCGAGACTTCTTTTCTTATTGAATCTCCATTCTCTTGTACTTGCAGTATACTTATCAAGATATCATTCATTAATCATGTGTTTAGGATGCCAAAGAACGAAGAATTAATTACAAGATGTAAGAAGCATTACTTAGATCGAGTTTTTCTCAGGGTCGACAATTGAGTGAGGAGTCTCCGAGAACCTCTCTATGATATAGGAAGAGTTCTCTAGCCTGACCGCTCTAACAATAGCCCCTTTTAAACAAAATATTTTATTTATTTCCCCTCCAATGTTGTCCTCCAACATTCACATTCAAAATGAATTTTACAGAACAAACGCCTACACATCACCCTCCCTTCAGATCTTTAGAAAGCTTAAATGTTGAAAAATAGGGTTTTCCATGAAATTCTGTGCTTTTAACGGTTAATTTTCGAACCTTTGTTACAATTATTCTTACTTGAACGTGGAAATCGTGGAAACCTTAGGACCAGTCTTATACGTAAGATTTCGGAGTTTTTACAGCTTCAATTGCTTCTCGAGTTAACAGCCACTATGTTTTACCCTCACTATTGTTGTTTCGTGGTGTCCTCTTTGGCGACGATTCCTCCAAACAGTGTTGCATTTGCTTACCGTCGCCTTTGGACGATTTCTACGAATGAGCATTTATGAGCAACATTAATCGAGGCTTGATTCTGATTACTTCTCGTATTCTCCATATTTAACTTTGTATTCACCTTAGAACCACTTAGACCAGTCCCAAATCTCTTCTTGTTATCATCGAATTAACACAAAGCTAGCTTCCCCTTGCTCCAATACCATTGCTCGATCAAAGGCTCGAGCATATTTTTCTAACCTTGTTAATTTTAGCGTGCCTAGTCTTGTCTTGCAGCAGCAGAATTAGCTCCGCGATGCTTCGATTGCAGCGTGTACATGCTGATGTTTTAAATTCTGAAAATTATTTCTGCTACTTTGAGATCAATAAGTTCTCAATTACCACAAAAACAGCTACGAAGATTCCACAAATAAGACACAGTTCGAGGAGACAATGCCAGATTCCAAACACATGAGATAGCAAAGCAGATCTAATCACAAGCCAAGATTGTTATTAACCACTATTTTACTTTCCCGTGGAAAATAACCCAGCCGGCCGGTCACTTCTATAAGATAGGGCTTCCTCTTCTAGGTTTATGACATCACGTGCAAATCACAAGCCAAGATTGTTATTAACCACTATTTTACTTTCCCGTGGAAAATAACCCAACCGGCCGGTCACTTCTTTAAGATAGGGCTTCCTCTTCTAGGTTTATGACATCATGTGCAAATCGTCCTCAATGTTAGGGATGGCAATCTCGTCCGATCCAACCCGTTTCCCACCCCGAATGGATAGGGGATTCGGGATTTTTTTTGGGGATCGAGTAGGATTTGGAGATAAATTTTTTTAAAAAATGGGGATCGGATAGGATTCGGGGTTAGGTGTCTCCACCCCGATCCCCGCCTCCCTCCCCGCCCCGTGATTTTTTATCCCTTTTACGTAATAAATTTGTAAGGAGAAAGAGAAAATAACCATGTTTTGCAATTAGTGAAGGAATACAACAATCTTTGATGGACTCAATGGCAATATTCTTAAGTACATTTGGTTATTTTTGTTAGGATTGAAACTTATAGAACGATGTTATGTTTATTTTAATTAGTTATTGTTGTTATTTCTGAAATATTTTAGATTGTAAAAAATGAATGACTTTTGCTTAAAAATTTGCATGTTTTTATTTACTCTCTTTTGTTATTTTTTTGGGTATGAAAATGAGAATTATTTCAAATTTTAAGTAATTACTAATGTAATTTTTTTATTTTCGAATATCCAATCTCCATTTGGAGATCCCCATTCCCCGTTTGGGACGGGAGTGGAGGGCGAAAATAGTCCCCGTTCGGGGATCGGGACGGGGATGAAAATTAGATATAGATTTGGGGATCGGGGATGGAGACAATAACATCCACCCCCAATCCAACCCGTTGCCATCCCTACTCAATGTCAAGTTCAGGATGACCGCTCTCCACTCATCGTTCACTACTTTACAAGAATGGCACCAGCATTGGAAACAACTTGGCACCTGCCTTACCTCCAACTTAGTCTTCGGCCTAGGGTTGGAGAATCCAATATACGAAAAATGAGATGCTTCCGTGCAACCCTTACTAGTCGCTTTTCTAGTATCTATAAAATTTTTAAAAAATTGAAGGATTTGAGGGTTAGATCCTTCAAATTTTCTTACCCAAAGCTTTGTTCCCCATACAACCCTAGAATTCTCAAAATATAAATACTACCTTGATATCCAAATGGGGGCTGGCTGGAGGTAAGACCCTGGATCTCATATTTTGCGGTATTCCTACTCCAACAACAATTGCTTGTGCTCCGATGAACTGGGCATATTCCAGGCTTCCAGCATAATTTTACTCCGAGTTCAAGTCCAAACAGAATTGTATCCCAACAGCCATCGAAGTGGACAAAAGGGATCCTAGTTTGTTGAAAGTTGCTGAATATGCATCTCGTCAGCTGAAGACCGCTCTTGTACAAATTACAACGTGAATGTAGCTTGGCGCTGTCTGATATGGAGAAATACATTGGGTCCATTTGGCCTGGCTGAATTATTGAATTATTCACTATTTAATTTTTTGTCCTTATTTAAAATTTTTCTTTAATTTTTTGTTTTTCATCATTTTTTTTATGATTGTTGGTTCGTCTCGACAAGAGCTTTCAGAAAAATTCTCAATCATCAGCTAAATTTGAAAAAAATTCAGAAAAGACAAAAAATAAGCCAAAAACAGCGTCCGTGTTGGCTTATTTTTCGTCTTTAGTGACTTTTTTTTAACTTTTGGACATAATTTTATACTTTTTAGATTCCTTTCGTCGATACGAACCAATAATCCACGAAAAAATAACATAAAAATAACAAATACAAAAAAAATTTGAATAAAGACAAAAAAAAACCGGATAATCTAGCCTGGATTAACCAAATAGACCCATTATAACCTTACTGGAAACCAAATATGCGCAGAAACACACATTTCATACGCCACACATCATGAGCACAATCAAAATTGGTTTAAAGAAGAAGTTAGAAGTGACTCTTCAAGTTCTCGAAACCCTCGGTAGACAGCCTCTGTTTCGCTCTGGCGAAGGGCTAACCTACGAACTTCGGTCATATACCTGTCAAATTCCATCAACTAGAAGATTGAGATTTGGAATTGAATGCAACAGAGCACAAAAAATATATGAAGTGACACTATGGCCACCTCTTTTTTGCATTTTCCCATCCCCATTTTTGAATTTCGACTGTTTGGGAGCCACATTCTCAAAATGAGTTCTGCAGAACTCATTTTCCATTTTGGACTTTAGGATCAAAAGCTCAAAAGGAGATTTAGACCTCCTTTTTGCATTTTCATTCCCATTTTCAGTCTATTACTTTTGCAAAATGCATTCTGCACATTTTTTCCAAACACTCCTTCCAAATTCAAAACTCACTCTGGCCATAATTCAAAAAACTAAAAAGCCAAAAATGAAAAGTTGAAAAATAGGCTCCCAAAAACCCCTACAATGAGACAAGGAAAAACTTTCCATCTTAAACCTCATTTAGCCAGTACACAATGAAGTCTTAGATAGAATATCAGGTTCTACAAAACGTGGGTGTTAGATAAAGTCTCAGGATAGGTCTAAGAACCAAATTACTTGCATAAAACTAAATATATACTCGATCAATTTGTTATTATGTATTTCTGTTCTTTCCATTTTCGCTTCTCCGAGTTTCTACATGACATACGATCACACACTCACTTGGTTTATGATACTGACTTGACTTCAAGAGCAAAGTTAGAGAAGTCCAGCTTCTTACCAAAATATACTAACTAAGCAAAATAAGGATTTAAATCAACCTTAAAGTTGATTACACAAATCCTAGGCAGGCCCCATGTAAAGTACAACTCTTCTTTGCAAGCTCTAGTTCATAGAGAGAGAACCTTTAGAAATTGTCGCAAAGGTTGTGCTTAAAAAGTCTGAACTGCTTAAAACATATCATTCCAAATATAGTTTGTCAGTTCTAATCCTTACGTGGGTTTGGGAAAGTCCAATCTAAGTTTGAGAAGTCTTCGCTTAATCTCCATGTGTGCGCACGCGTGTGTGTGAGAACAACTTCTGATTTCTTAACAGTAGCATCCTACCTGGTGTACATGTAAGAATTCTCTCCAACTGACCTTTGCTTTTGCCACAAAGAATGACCAATGGATCTAGACTGATGATTTTGGTGAATATTGTGGTGTCATAAGACTCATACTACCGTTTGAAATGTTTGCATCAGCTTTGCATTCTTTCCAAAGTACAGAAACTACAGAATCCTCATTTTCCTAACCAAAAATAGCATTGATTGTGAGCACAGAGTGAGGGTTGGTAAGAAGGATACATTTTTGTGGCACCCCACTCGCCAAACAAAAAAGGCTGAGGTGAAAACAGTTTTAAACTTTTAGATAAGTACTGCAAACTAACGGACGAACTATGCTAACGGACGACCATAGTTCTATTACTTTGAGCTATCCATTATTAGGATCTCAAGGGATATGAATGCAGCAAGAGGTAGGCGACAACAGTTTCACAGATGCGCATAATGCACACAACTCAATTGCTAAAAAGATAACTTCATAAACCCAAGTGGAAGAAATTAAGAATTAGAATTTTACCTGTTTGCTGCACTTATGATCTTATCACGAATCCCTTGGCTAAATATTATTGTTTGATCTACTGAGAATGTTCCGCCAAGAATTAGAGATGCACCAGTAGTCCTTGTATTCAATCCCTGTGCAAATACAGACATTGCCCACTCACGAAGTACCACCAGCACAGAACGGAGGAGACGTAGTCTTAGATTTGGGGATGGGAAAATTGCTCCATTTGATAACAGCTTGTCGTACGTGTTCAAGACAGGTTCTATTGCACCCTTGCAGGCAGCAAGAAGAGCCCTTGCCACATCGTCATCTCCGACAGGTTCAACCTCCGAATCTAACCGCTCCTATAAAACAAAAAGGAAAACTTGAGTCTTTTAGACATATAAAAGTTGGTGTGTGTGTGTGTTTGGGGGGGGGGGGGGTGGGGGGGGGGGGGAGGGAAAGGGGAGACAAGTAAAAAGTGACGAGACTCGGTTCAACAAAATCATCAATAAGATCCAAAAAGTTGGGTCAGGGAGGAAAGTAAACAATCAAAGCAAGGCAAGAGAAACTTGCAAAACTAAAAAATATATAAATATGAGAAGAATGAAACAAAACAACAACCTATAGCTAACCAATGGGGGTTAGGGCTACGTCAAACCTTTTTAGCTGTTGCACTCCGTCAAGGGCTATTCTCATTTCTCAACCAAAAAAAGGAAGAATAATGAAAACAGCAAATAAAGTAAAAGAGAAGTACCAGGGCAGCCTTTTCAAGGTGAAGACACAATGCATCCAAAGGTAATGAGGCTTCATCTCCGGGATAAACATGGGAGCCAACCCTTTTCAAAACTTCACAAGCTTCAGCAATGCCACCCCTTGAAAGAGCTTGATCGATGAGTCTTGCCCATGTCTCTATCACAGTGCTACTATCAGCGTCACCGGAATAGTTTGCAAAATACAACATTTCAAGACATATCTGAAAGCAGGAAAACCCATCAGACACAAATGAAGGAAAAATGCTAAATACTAAACAAAATTCCAAGCCAAAGTAGCATCCTACGAAGAGAGTGTGTGTGTGTGTGTGTGTGAGAGAGAGAGAGAGAGAGAGAGAGAGAGAGATTTCCAACACCCCTATTGGCATTATGGATACTTTTTGAGAGACTAAAAACAGATTCACATGCATTAGTGAAGCTCCAGGCTAGATGATGTGACAGATGGAAAACCATCCAACATATGATTCTAGACGATAACAGATGAATAAAGAAAGCATGCTAAGAAAATATCAAGACTAGAAGAAACTGAAAAGGAAGATAATCCATCAATATATCTCCAGATGATAAGAGACAAGGGAGACAGAAACTAAGTAATAGCAGGTGCCGAAAAATAATGAAAACACGTTCATACTTCATAGCATTCAATTATAGTAAGAGAAAAAAAAATACAACACAAAAGTATTCCTAAATAAAATGAACTTCATCCTGAGTTTCTCACAGGGGAGGAAGGATATACCTCCCAGAGCTCAAACGGAACTGCATACTCGTTATACAGTTGAGTGATGCTCTTCAAATCCAATGATAACTGTTTGGCCTTTTCTCTTATAGAGTGCACAAAATCAGCATCAGCACGGCTTCCATCAGGAGATGAGTCGCTTGGAGCAGATTCAGATGTGCTAGGAGATGACTCTAACTTGGAGGCTATGACCTCCAATTCCTGTTTTATCTTTATTTGAAATCGAAGAACAGCGAGCTTTCCTTCAAGCAAATCCAGCAGGCCATCATCAAGAACCCCATAGGTAGAACCTACTAGGCCATTACTGTTACTTGAATTCTTCGCCTGCAGAGCTGCACTACTTAGGTACTGATGCCTGACATTGCCAATATAAGAAAGAAGTATCAGAAACTGACCAGTGTACATGCAGAATTCAGGTCATTTAAGAAAGAAGCGATTGGCTTTAAATATGTTTTCACCTGAATTTTTATAAACGCATTGGCCCTGTTCTACAATCTGAAAACAAGACTTACCACGTGTTCACTTTGGTTAGGTTGATACCTCAGGTAAATTGACTCTTAGTCCAACCAAAAACCATGCACCCAGTCATTGAGGCAGAATAAGACATCATAAAACAGGCGATAAAATGATTTAGGAGGAAATTATCGTCTCTGAAATGCTACAACAGAGGGAAAAAGCAGCAGAAGAGCTCACAGAAAGGAAGGAAAGAAAACAACACCATGAACAGCACGTAAGCAACTCCTACAGGAGATCGATCTGAACTTCGACAGGAAACTGTAACTGAATTTGCTTCCCCAGGCAACCAACAATCCAGCTTGTAGGGATGGTAATTGTATGCTAGTGAATAAGAAAATAATATGGCCTCCTTGGCTTTCTTCGATGCACAAGATACCAAATTATATTCATGTAATGTATGCATCTCTAGAGATTCTACTCTCATCCAGTTATATGAGAATTCCAATTACTTGGGATCTATTGCATAAATCCTTTTGAGACCTACCACGTAATATATGAGTCATTTACAGTACAAAACCTCCTTTTTCAACCGAACAGAGTGACCTGATAAAACTTCAAGGGAACTAAGCAAACTGATTAACACTTGAGCGAACCCAAATATGAACCTTGGTTTGTTTGTTTTACTTTTATCAACTAGACCATATATTTCCAGGTAGCGTACATGCCAAAAAAAAAAACCAAGGTAAGCTTCTCAGTCGAGCATTTTTTTACGAATGTAATACTTGAAATGTCTTTCAACATGGAAATACTTAGGAAATGAGAAAAGACTGAAAAAATCCTCAAAAAGTGCAAACAATTACCTCTGTTCCAGGGTAGGGCCATCCCCCCCATTGGTATACCTCCTTTCTGCAAGTCTTAACAGTGCATGAGCAGCAAGAACATGCTGCCGCTTCATGACATAATATCGTGCCAGAAGCTCAAAATATTTTACTTGATGGTTGGACAAATTGTGTAACCCTGAATGACCCAGTGGAGAAGATGCTGATGTCACTGCAGAAACAGCCCAAACCTACGAAAACAGAGACATATTAATGGAAAATGGCAAATGCTGACCAACCCAATGGACGGTGGTTAAAGTTCAAAAAACCATATCGAAATATGAAAAAAGTACATGGGAATGTGTAAAAGTGCATTGATAAGTGAGAGAAGTGTATTGAAAGTTCTCGTTTTTCTTTTATCATTATTTGCAGCTTAAACACTGCCCATTGGGCTGTTTTAGCATGACAGATTAAAAATTATGAAGGGAAGTTAACGTATTTTTCTAGTAAACAACGACTAGTTTGAATATTTGATAAATACAAAGTACAAAGCACCACCTCTTGTACAGGTTCACGCCCAGCACTCTGCAGAAAGGGCAACAAATCAGGGCCACCATACTCCAACAACTCATTTTCGAGGCCCAAATCAATTAACGCCCCATACAGATACTTATGAAATAGTCTATCAGGTGACTGGACACCAAGTTGAATAATCTGGCAAATATACTTCTTCCGAGAGGCTGGATCAAGTGCAGATTGAGCAACAGGTCTGATAGGAGAACCAAATTCCCTTTGAGAAGTTTCACCTTTCAGAGCACGCAAAGCACTAGTTACAACCTCATAACAATGCTCACGCTGAGCAAGTGCATGTTCTCGTGTTCCTGCATCTATCTGCTCATTAAGAGCATCACCAGCAGGGTCAAGGACCTGGGCTTTTTGCAGAGGCAAATGAACCACAGCTTCATAAAATCTGCAATCCAACATCATTGTTTGGATCAATTTTGCAAAACACTGGCTATAAATTGCATTTCTAAACAAAAAAGTCATTGTTCACATATTGTACCATTTTGGAGCAGAACAGTTAACGAGGATATCAGATCATTTTCGATGTTTTCTTACAATGTGTTCTTGAAAAAATAAATCAGAGAACTTTCAAAAAGTATCAATCAAGCATTTTGGGTTTCCCAGAAAATGATAAGAGAGAACAGAAAAACTACAACCAAACAAGGAAATAATTTCTTCCAAACAATTCCACTAATAAACTACAGGTACTGAAAAAAACTGCAGGTTTCAGAGCTCAGCTTAACAAAGGGACAAACCTCAGGTCCGCAAAACGTTTGCAAACAGTTCGCAAGTCTGCAGACTCCGGAACTTTACTCAAATACTTGAAGGCTTCTCTAGCAAGATTTTGCCACTCCTCAGTATCAGAAGTTGCAGCAGCTCTCTCAAGACATTCCACAGCTAAGTAGAATGTGTAATCTGATTCCTTGAAATAACTCGGACACCCATCTCGTAATCTACCACTAATATCATCTACGGTTCCCCTGCCGTCAAGACCAGTGTAATACTGGAGACACAAATGGTATCTTGTGTAAGAGAACGATTTGAAATACAACACACAGACCCAACAAAAGTTACCAAGCAATCTTTCTCACACATAATACCTTTGTTTGTTATTGCTAGTCCTCTGATCCATTTTAGGATGTCCCAAAACATTAGTCCTCGTTGAAAAGTCAAAGAAAGTGTTTAGATGTCCAAAACTAACCCTCGCAGATGTTTAAAAGTCTTAAAAGTGGGATTAAGAGCCAATGGTGAAAACCAAATCCAATTTTCTTCGGAGTCCTCTTAAAAAGTAGGAAGTCACAGAATGGACTAGCAAGAAGGGACAGATGAAGTATAATGAGGGAGAGTGGGAAAAAACGTTAATCAAATAATAGCAGTTCCGGTAATTTGTTTGGAGATATGTGATAACGCAGAGAACTACCTCCATCAAAGCAGATATGAGCCTTGTAGCAAGTCGATCACCTTCTTCAGAACAGACTAGTTGATGGAATGTCAGCTGAACCAATGCCTGTTGCAAATTAGCATCAAAGTTCTGAACCAAGCGTGTCACGTGATGCTGCGAAAGGAGTTGCAGCAAAAAAAAAGCTTCGGCGCATCTAAGAAGCAATTGCCTGATACATTCCATTGCCCTCACCTGCAGAAAACAGTTGAAGAGGTTTGTACTAATTGAGAAGAAAAGAATAAACATCTGTCTGATAAAACTGAAGAACTGAAATATAAGTTAAAGTACTGAAACTAAATGCTCAACTTTTTAAGCTGTGAACCCATTGGATACAACTTCTAACTCAACAAAAGCAGATTTTTTGAAATAAGCAGCTGAAGCTAGAAATATATTATTTTTAATGTTTATTTTATGTTGGTGATTTGATGTCGTGTTATCAAATAACCCTCATATCAGAATGTCAACTAACCTCCATTGCAGCAAGTTCAGCTGGACTACATGGAAGCCGTTGCCTTTTATTAGACGCGCCACCATCGCCAGACTCAATCCGAGAGTAAGAACCAAATAAGTTCCGTACCATACTTCTATCACCAGTGCTAAGATCTGAACCAGTTCCATACAAAATTGAACCAGTCAAGTCTCCAAGACCGGCAACACAACCATACAGTCCCCGTCTCTGATTCCTCCTAGATCTTAAAAACCTCTCTAAAGAACGAATCTTATCTTCAAGAATTTGCATTGCACCAACAGAGAGTCTGCATGTAACTATCCCACCTGTTGCCACAAAAACTGGAAAATCCCATATGGGTAAAAGCAACCTTGATGAGCACAAGCATAGCCCTTCATGTGCACCTGAAAAAACAGGCTCGGCCTCTTGGACAACTTGTCCCATACTAAATCCCCCAGTTGCCATTCTTGTATCTGCTAATGCACCACTACCTTCTAGTTGAGGTATTCCAACTAGTCTAGGGTCCTCAAAAGCTTCAGCTGCCTTCTCAGCAACAACATTGCTTACCGGATGTTCAGAATATACTATTCTTGCAGCCAGCATTAAACACATTGCCGCTGCCTCTCCAGCTCCAAAACGATTGAAAAAATCTTCCAACAAAGATCTTGGTGAGCTGGACTCCAATAGCCTCCTTAGTATGTCAACTGGCCTATTGAAAACAACTTCCATCATGCCCACTGTGCTGAATACGACGACTCTTCTCCTTGGTAATATGTGTTGTGTTGAAAGATCGCCTCTGGCCCTGAGTTTTTGGGATGCCTTTTCAAATGATCCCCCTGAGTTATCAAATCCACAGAATTCCAATTGGGAATATAGT
The DNA here is from genome assembly GCA_019985065.2 of Arctostaphylos glauca. Lineage (NCBI taxonomy): Eukaryota > Viridiplantae > Streptophyta > Magnoliopsida > Ericales > Ericaceae > Arctostaphylos > Arctostaphylos glauca. The sequence goes on from JAHSPW020000010.1 coordinate 3,009,724, forward strand.
GAGTGCACAATAGCTGCAGTTTCCGGAAGTGGTAAAACGTCAGCCACGCAAAGCATTCGGCCTTCAATGGGTAGAGAAGATACAGATTCTCGTAGTGCACGAGAACTCCTTGAGCCAGTTCCTATATTAGCGGATGAAGATGATTGTGTACTTGAATCTTTGTTCACAATCATAAGCAAAGAAGAGGTTGATGGAGACGAATCAGAAAGAACAAGAGCTCCAGCAGAATAATGCGCCGATTCTATTTTAAGTGATAAATCTTCGTTCTGAGATCGACCAACAAGAGATATAGCCCCGAAAGCACCACCAACTCCCAAAGGAGGAGAGGGCCTAGTTGCTACTACTTTTAAGCAGCTTGGCTTCTGACCATTAGTACTGAATCCACCCAAACCTCCAACAGCACTGCCTCCACTGGAGGGAGCAGTGGATAGGTACAATCTCCTGCCATCTGATAAAACAGCAACAAGATGCAGCCACTTTGATTCCAGTGTCGACAAAGGCGAAATGCAAACTATAGATGTTTTTGCCGATCGAGAGGGGGCTCTTGGCCCAGCTGACTGTCTACTACCTCCATAATGCGCATTCATCAAATTTCTCTCTTCTGCAGCTTTCTTAAGTGGGCCATCTCCATGTGGCCCAAGAAAAAAAACTTGAATTTTCATGTCTTCCGTGCGTGCATACAAAATGTGTCTCTCGTTATCAACAACCATTTCAACAATGGGGTCCACTGCTCCAAACTTGAATACGTTCGGTACAAGCCACCTGATCAGAATAAAAGAAAAAGAGCAATTAAGAGCTTACAATATTAAGATCCTTGTAAGAGCCCAGCCTTTAGGTACAGGTTCAAACAGAACAGAAAGAGTATCAGTACCTAGCTGCTCATAAAATTCTGAACCCACTCAATAGGTCAACTCTTCAGACATTATATAGTACAGATTGTGGTTATTGAAATATCTAAAAGAATACTGGAGTTGAATTCATGAATGGACCAATGTCGGGCAATGGACTATAAAGGATTTTTTTCATCAACGTCAATAAGAGGGGACGTCCCAAAATACTTTCTTAGTCCCATATTGCTAGTCCACTATTTTATGATGGGATGTACCAAAACGTATGTCCATTTTGGAAAATCAAAGCACAAAAGTTTGTAACCTTCCAGAACTATCCATTCTAAATAGCTACAAATATATTTGACAGTGGGAAAAGATGGGGTAAAATAGGAAATAATGCCATTTACTTAATTCGCTAACTGCATGTCCCCCTAAAATGTTGGAATTCCCATAGAGGAGAAGTCAAGTATACCTTATGGTTATGCACAAACCTTGTAACTATGAACTTTTGAAGGCATTAAAAGGAAAACGATACCTTGAAATGACACTTCCCAAACCTGCAGTCAGGCAAACTTTACGACAACGTTTGTGCCAACCTGAACCAGTTGTATACTGCAGCTCATAAATGTGGCCATCACGGCCAGCGAGGAAAATGCGACCTCTATCAGTACAAGTGATACATGTCATGGTGACTCCATCAGATGGTATAGTGTACTCAGGCAAGGGCTGCAGTGAAACCTCTGCATATGGATCCATACTGTCTCCACTTCCAGAACAGCATACTCCTAGAAGAATCAACTGGCCACAATAGAATGTAGATAAAAGGAAGACAAATTTACAGAAATACGGAAAATTCTCAAAGAAGAAATATATTGGGATCTTAATCTTTTTTGAAATAATGCAACAAGAGAAAGAAGATTAATTGCAGATGCACAACCAAAGGCATTACAATGTAGCATAAACATGCACCATGCGCTAGTCAGTAAGTTTGACTGTGTAGTGTGTACAGCAAAATATCTGAACTCTTATCTGAGAGGCCAGAGTCTTTCTCTGACCTGCCAAAAGGCAAACATAAAATGGTTCACAATGGCAGCTGAAACATCTGAAGTTGAATCACGTAACGATGTTGAACACAACCTTGTGTCAGCAAGTAATTAAACTGAAGAAGTACAAACTTTCATTCAGCACTGTGAAAAAAATGATCTAGAAAGCTACAAGGTCAGTTCAGGCACAAACAAGCTTAGGAAGCATATTCAAACTCCACTTCCAGTCATCAAGAAAGATAACTCAACTCAGCCCAAATCGAACTGATTCATGGTCCAACAATTTCCAAGATTTTGTGGACTTCAACGACGCAGAGGAAGGAGAGGACCACAAAGAAAAGCTAAAGGAGAAGGAGATTAGGAAATGTTCCACACGGTTCCCTTAAGTTTTCATATTTTGCGTCTATGAACTACATATATCTCTGCTTTTCTTCTAAAAACATGCTTTTTTCAGTAAGTTCTTCTACCTACTACCTACATCCGGTGTATCGTTTATTCTAGTGTATAAAGCAAGTATCTCCATAATAAGATACACCGCCATGAGTCTGCGCTTGTTTCTGTCTCATGTGGCTGAAAATCGATTAAGGGGTATTTCCATGGCTTTCCCATGGTATCTGTACTCCAGTCCACATTGATGTGTTAAATAGATTTTTAATTCAGAAATCAAATCTCCTCAAGAAGGATTCAAACCTACGACAATCACTCAATGTCCAACCACTGTACCATAGTCACAAAATTCAGGGGAATAACAAGCCTTCAGCCAATATGCTAGTTTCAATAAATATCATTCTTAAATTTCTTCGTATATGCTTGGCTTGTAATAGGTAACTTATTCATATCTATTTACTCTCTAGGAAAACAGCCTCTCCTCCTACGCTCATATTGGAAGGAACATGGGGAATATTAGCGAGTCTATTGCATCCTAATGTCGTCCTGCTCGACTGCCATACTTTTCATTATGCAATAAAGGATTCTCCTGCCAAGGAAGATATAATTCCATTTTTAATCCCTCTGTCTGTCAGGGCGACTCAGTCATTGGGTGATTTAGCACCTTTGAATTTTCTACCTAAGAAAGAAATGCTACCAAGAGGGTAGCATTGTTGGCTATATTGAATGAACTATTAAAAAATGCATAAAATCCTAATAGTCAAGTACTGCATCACTGTTCAAGCAATGAATGTCTATTTCACAAATTGAACATAGAAATCTCAGTCACTTTTTCTAGAACATAACCCACTAGAAGACTCAATATGCAAAACTACACTACCTTACTGGCAATGTAAGCATCAAATACACATAAGAAAGGAAAAGGTCGAAAAGACACCAAGCAAGTCAAACCAAACCCGAGAATTTAACTATTTTGAAACGTATTCTTCATTCCCCGTAACGGAACTTCAGCCCTCTGACCATATTTTGAAACTTTTCAAAGGTGGCATCATGTGTATTACCCATTTTCCATTGTTTTGCATTCTATGGATTGCGACCGTTCTGTGAATGAGATCATAATATTTACATTGAAATATATGGCTTTTCAATTTGATTAATGTCATCTAGCCATTTTCATTCTCTCTATATATCGTATATCTATCTATAGCATGTAATTCATCAACATACTTACAGAACATAAAATTTAACATATTAAGATTGTCTTGCATTTTTTCAAAACCGACGTGTCGGCGTGCTCATGTCGTGTCGTGTGTGTCTACTATTCAAGGCAGTCATAAATTGTGCAGATAAGTAAAGTTCAATGCCCCGTCTAAACAGTGAATTGTGTCTTGCCTATAGTTTCATCTCTGATATATTCTTCGAATAGACTCAAAATCTGTGCTTAATTCAAGCCAGGGCCAGTTGATATATTAAATCGAAAAGCCCTAGCCCTCCATGTTGGGACGATACCAACAAAAACCTTTTCATTTGCCGGCCTAGGCGTTTTAGAATTTCCGGAATCATAAACAGGTTTGCAGGTTGAGCAGCCACTTGTCCAACCGATTTTAGTTAATCTACTTCAAAGCCAATCGGGACATTGAGCTGAGTGTAAAAGTACAGCCCCAGGAACTACTCGGATTTAATGCTGATTCATGACTTGAGCTTGGTGTGAAACTCTCTATCACTTAACTTTTCTCAATTCTTGCTTGTAGAGGAGATGAAGCAAAGGCTTAGCCTTTGAAAAAAATAACAAAATTTCGACAAAGTTGATCCTTGGAATACCAGTTGGAAGAGAGGAAACAGTAAACGTAAGAGATAAAAGAAACAGGTGAATCTAACAAGCAGCAGTCTCTAAAATCATTCAAGTACTCAACCAATGCCAATAACGTTTGCCAAATCCCATTCAGTCTAAGCACAAGAAATAAGCAAACTTGAGCTCCTCTGTAAATGTTAACCACGACAAGCTGTTTTCTGGGGCAATAGTTCTGGAAATGTGACGAGTAAAAACAAATCCACATTCAAGCTTCAAAAAGAAAATTAGTTTCAGACTCAGTAATAAATCAGTAGAAAATTGAAATCAGAGAATGAGTACTATAGATGACTATAGTTAATTCTTTCTCCCTCCAAATTTATTCTATGGTATCAGTATAAAAGATATTCCTGTTCTGAGATTTACCAAACATGCCAAACTGAGCGATATTGATTGCAAGGAAGCAAAAAAGGAAGAGGGGAAATCCAAGCAAAGAATGGATCAGCAAGCAGCCATTTGGAAAAGAAAAACAGAAGAGCTGGGCAAAGTCACTACCTCAACCGGAGTTGCTAACACCAGAAGATACCGTATAGCTTCAACAAAAATGCCAGGTTTAGCTTTGGCCAGGCCAACAGCACAAATAGCTTGTTCCTCCCCACTATATTCAGGACACTGGCCATCCCTAAACAAATAGGTAAATAGTGAAAACAAGGAACGCGTAGTATGTGGACATAATAGCATGCAACAACCTTCAGCAGATATTCGAAAGAACCAAGATATTGTACACAGAACTCAATTAAATGTGACATGAGATCGCTCACTAATTCAAAACCTACAAAATTGGAGGACCATTCACCTGCGTGATTTACATATCCGTAACATGTTTAACTTTTTCCACAGTATAGTATACCTATTTCATTCAAAGTTAAAGCAGTGAGTACATATCAAGAGCCAACACGCTTTGGTCCCTTTTGTTCAATAAAAAATAATCTTGGAACGGTGGGATTATGTCCTGTCAGAAGGAAAAATGTGAGGTCCAAAACTGCACTATCTAAGGCATTATGGAAGGGTAAAGATCATAACACGACAAAACTCCTCGATCTCAAGTCCTCTCTTGGAAATAGATATTACATCAGCTGTTGAACTTTTCCACATGAAGAATTATCAAGAAGGATAAACACTGAATGTCACTGAGTTTCTTTACTTTTCTCGTTTGACAAGTGTCACGTATTTCTTTACTAAAAAAACCCAGAATGCAAGGAAAGCAAGCCATTAAGTACACTATTAACAGGGTTTAAGTTTGTGGTATCGGGATACACAAGGGTATCGGAGATAAGGACAGAGATTTAGAACCCTGACAACTACTGTGCATTGCAAATCACAAATAGATAAGGAGGGAGGGGAAACCAAAAGGACGCTCAAGCCAGGTATACAGAAAGTATAAAGAATAAGAAACCTCCACAAAGCTAAACTCCAATAAAAATCTCCTGAAGCGAACAAAGAGAGTCAAGCTACTTCCCTCAACCCGAAACTGGACCACAGTAGGCAGTAATTCTTCTATTTAAGAACAAGATCTTAATCTCTCAACATTTTCAGAAGTAAAATACTTCAGTACAAGATCAAGGTCTCCATCTCTCACACGTGTACCTGACTCTCTCCTTCTAAAACTCAAGGTAACATTCGAATCATATCATGTATAAACTACTTATACAGCTGAGACAACTACCATGCCAACAACCTAACTACTCACCTAACCCAAAAGCAATAACCTTTTCCACTTCCGTCCACTTCCACACCAAAACTTGTCAACCGTCGGTATTTCTTGCAGAGGTGTCCATATTAAGAGACTAGAGACACCATAATAAGCAATTTGACATACCAAATGCCCTCAACTGAATCCTGTACTCCTCCTCACACCCGCGTATGATCTACAATCAAACATGGCACTTGCACCAAACATCCTCCCATTTTCAAAGACAGAATTTCTGTACAAAACTTCAAACAACTTTACACCAACTCAGTTTGGTAGCATCTCATAATTCCACTCTACTTTTCTTCAAGTAGCAAGCATACTCTGCAACACAAGCATTCATAGTAGAAGCAATGCAAAAAAGATATCACATAAGACCAGTTCAAATGAACATCCCTGCCATGTATCATGCTAGGATCACATGAGAACTCCTAACATATTCGATGCTTAAACCTCAGCCTCTCCTAAATTTCTCCTTTGCTGCCTTGGAGAAAGACTGCCAGTCTGCCAGCATGGTAGCAACACAAGCGCCCCTTAAAAAAAACTTCGATTAAACTGCCAGAAAATCCAAATACGCAAAACACAATCGTGCATAATGGGGATTTATCCAAACAGGAAAGATTTGAAGAAAATGCATCAGTATTGCAAGTTCAACCACCTGTGGAATAGTTGCACCAAATAATCTGTTACAGAGAATCTCCTACTTCCTAAACTTAATTAGGAAGACAAAGAGATCCTTAGCATGATGGAACACTTTAATACCATGTATCTAGCGCAATTTTATCATGAAATAGAAGCTTCTGCTATCTAATTAGAAGCATAATTTATCCGTTGATTTTTAAACTTATCAAACAATTAACTAGCTAGAGAAATTTTAGTTTTTGGAAAAGAGAACCTCGAGATCGAAAAATATGCAAAGCTTCCTCAGGTAACAATCAATCTCACCATTTATCAAAACGCCACAGAAATAGAGAGTTATCTACTGTCGCCCAAGCTCTGCGTATCTCTGGAAATATTCCACACAAAGCAGTTCCTTCCCCACCAGCTGCATTATATCTTTCAATAAGTACAGGAGGCAGCTCCCAGGTATCCACCACTTCAACCAAAGGAGGCCACTGCACCCGAATTACAGTAAAACAAAAAAAAACAATCAATGACAAAAATTGATTTGCAGGTGAGAGATCAAGCAAAAGAAATAATCAGACGTCGTGTACTGAAGAATGCACCAAGACATCATGATCAAAGAGCCAAACCGAAAGCAACTTATAAAAAATAAGCAGCTTTCAAAAAGCCAATGGAATGCATAGACCAATTTTCTATACCACGAGCAGACAAGGAGAAGGCTTTTAAAGATCTCTCATCAATTGTTCATAAGAAACCCATACGGATACAATGGGTACCTCCTAATACAGGTGAGCTGAAGTTGAACAAAGACGGGTGTTGGTATGACACCAATCGAACAGCAGTTTTGGAGGTCTTTTCCGGGACGATCAAGGAAGCTGGCTTTTGGGATACTACAGGAAACTCTCATGCTCCTCAAGTCTAGAAGCACAATTATGGGGAATCTACAAAGGTCTTGTCATTATTTTGGAGAAAGAAATGTCGAACGTTAAGATTGAGTCGGATGCTTTGGTAGCTGTCAAACTGATCAATGAAAAAGCTAACCCATATCACCCTTTGAGCACCATTATACAAGATGCAAAGACTATCCTCAATGGAACAAATTCACAATTAGCCCATGTCTACCGAGGAGCAAACGAATGTGCTGACCACCTTGCTGGAATTGGAGCGGAACAAGATGAAGAATTTAAACTTCTTGAAACTAGCCCCCGGTCTATTAGAGAATTCCTCATAAGGGATGGTTTAAACCTTAGGCAACTTCTTGACTAATGGTTGTTTATGCTATGTTATGCCCTGCTTCTGTAAACTATATGGCCAACTGTGGCTTAATTGTGGTGCTCTCCTAAAATAGGTTTTAATATATTTCCTAAGTACCAAAAAAGGGGAGAATTTAGAGCTTTCTCAAAGAAGGAAAATCACTAAACCACGATATCGTTATGATCAATTAATGGGACTTGGCCGGAAAGTGTTCTTGCCTCTATCATAAAACTCAGGCATCTCATTGAAAAGTGAATGAACTATTCTTTGATCTTCCCTTGTATGAGTGATATAGTGCAGGGATAACTTTAAACGAACTCAATTTCGACACCTACCCGAAAGTGTCAACGTAGAAAGTTAACCCCAGGCTATTATATATGAGAAGCCCCGGTTTGAAATGCACATCTCAGCTCTACTTTAAGCCCTTTCTGGGATAGTAAATATCTGGGCATACCTATATCTTGGAAACTCAAATGATATGCATGTTTATTTCTGTAAGATGAAATGGACAACATGATGTATCCAGAATGGATTGTGATATGGCGCCGAATAAGCCACTGCTCTATTCCCGACTTGAAAAACCAGTTCTTCGTTCTACCATACTAGACTTCTACCTCTGCTAGTCCTCCAAAATTCAGGCCCTTTCGTTGTTGTGTCGTGTATGTATAGATTTAGACCTTTCTCATCCCTCTTTGCAGCAAATTCCACTTTAAACTACTTCAGCGTGCTTTTACACCCTAATAATACTATTTGAAGTACTTCCACAAACCAAAAGACACAACCCGACTCTTGAAACAGTCATTCTCAACAAGTATCTTAAACATATACTACGAACTGAGCATACCTCACATCATAGTTGAACACCTTCAAGACAACAATATGTAACCGTAGCTCAAAACCACCTTTTTTGGGCCAGTCAAAAAAAAACCCACCTTTTTTTGTAGGTAATAAGCAATTATAGGAAAAGAAAAGAAAAGAAAAGGGGCACTAAGGGAATGTCACCCCTATACAAAAAAGAAAAACACCAGAAGGGCTGTGTATGCACTCCCCTGTGTTCGAAACACGTATCTCATGAAAACAAATTGGCAAGTCATATCTCAAGAAATTGGTCAACGGAAGACTTACTTCTATTGACTCCCAACTGTACAAACTACTAAAACGCTGTTAAAGTCTGTAGCACTCGCACTAATTCACCAACTCCTAGCAGTACTTAGGAACAACCAGAACAACATAAAACACTGAAATAAAAAAAGCATTCTTTTGTACTGTAAGTTTTCCTCAGCTGTCTCAGCAACCAAACAATAATGGGTGTAAGTATACCTCTCTGGGGTGAGTTGAGTAGGGATGGCTAGCATATCTAGAAGCTTCCAACGCTTCTTCGAGGTCGATATGAGCCGCCGCGAGGTCTCGGCCGATTCGGTCGCTCACCACGAGACCCGCGTTCGTGACGTCACGCAATACGATCTCGTTTTCCAACGGCATCTTCGGTGGAAACCCTAGAACGAAGCCGGAGACAAAGGACGTAACAGAGCCGAGAGCTTTAGGGGATTGAAATCAGGGTGCAAAGCTAAAAGCGAGCTGAGAATGTGTAGTCAATTTGGGAGATTAGGCTCAATTGCAGAGTAATTTGGGGAGAGAGAGAGAGAGAGAGAGGGAGGAGAGGGGTTGAGGGTTTTGGCGGAATGGGAAAAAAAAGCGAGGGATTTTACGTGTTCTGAAAGTCAGACCGACGTCGTTTGAGGGGCATTTTGAAGGCAACAATGAAGCCACTTTGGTCGCTGCCTCTGCTTTCCAATTTCCCGCAGTTTTGTTTTCTCAACTGAGTCGACTCGGGGACTTCTAAAACCAGATTTCAGTGGAACCGGGCCGCTGCCATCTGTTCATGGATCGGGCTATAACGACATCTGCCCGAATTTTTTCAACTTTCGCACTTCATAGTAATTTTTACATTTTCTGAGGATAAAATTACCTGCCTCCGCAGAGGTTATTGATAAATACACTGTCCTTCCATTACTTCATATTCTTTACACACATTCCTCTTGTTAATTTTCGTCGGTTGACTGTAAAGAATTGTCGGTGTCATTAAATACGAACAGTAAACTTGTGCCATGCACGGAGCCAATAGCATGGTGTCATATGATAAAATTAAAGTATAATAATAATTACAATTAAAATTTTAGATATGATATTAATTTGTCCTTGACATATTATTTTCTCTCAATTTTTTTCTATTTTTTCATACTTGATAGTGTTAGATAATAATAACAATTATGCAATCCTAATTAAGTTAGTAAATCAAATTACTAAAGTTTTATAATTCTTGAGTTTTAGATTCTCTATAACAACTGTTGATAAGTTACGTTTGTGAAGGTTTTATTCTTAGCATTATGATTTTCATAATTTAAGCAAAATATATTCCAAATCAAATAAAAACTAACTTCCACTAATTATTTATCAACATTTTTAACAGGTTTTCTAAATTGAGCAAGTTGAAGGACTTAATTGCATATGAGCATATAAAAAACCCTAATATAACTATACAATTATCCTTGATCAAAAAATTAAAAAACTTTAGGATTATTAGCATCACAAGCTGTAAACCTGTATAAAAGAAGAAGAAGATCACCCCAACTTCCAAAATTTTGATTTTACATGAAGTTTTTTACTATTGTGATGTTCAGATCTTAAAAAAAGAATCAGTTAATTAATCTGCTTCTTTTAAATTACCCACAAAGTAAAATCTTATAAAAACTATCAAATAAATAATCACGTTCAATCAAATAAGAAGAAGATAACTCTTGAGTTGAACCACAAAAAAATATTTGATTTTTGAATGATAAACATAAAAGGGGTTTAATTGTCAGCCGAAACTAATCTTATAAGTTTCATAATTATGAAGGTTCATCCAAACACGTTGTTAATATCTACTCTCTTGATTTCAATTTGAATAGATTATTGTCATTTATCCCTGCATTTAATTCGTAAATTGAGTTTTCACATGATTTACAAAGGAAAACACCACAAAATTATGCCAAAAAGATCCATCGAAACTACCTAACCCACCCAATTAAAAACATTCAAAATTAGCAAATTTACCCAATTAAAGATATCAAATTATTCAAACGTTAGAATTGAAAAAGTATAAAAAAAAAAAAAAAATTCAAATAGGAAAGTATTAAATGATGATATGCTTATAAAATGATTTTAACAAAATTTGATGACAGTAATATTAGAAATTTATACCTTGGGTTATCAAGCAATAAAAATTAAACACCTCTTAAATAAACATTCCCACTCTTCGAAAGAGCAAATCAATTCATTAATCGAACCGTCAGAACTCACCCTGCTCTCAATTGATTTATTGATAGTGATTTCTATAGTTAGAGCAAGTTTAAAAAATAGCAAATCAATTTAGTGAGGAGTGGAGATTTTTATAAATGGAGTGAAGCTATTGAACAAGTAGAAAAAATATAACAATTTTAGTGTATATCTGAGTTTGATTTAGATCGAACTTGTTTGATTTTCACTACAACTTCAATAAATCAGGTGAAGAGGGTAAAATGTAACTGAGAAATACATAAACTCCCCATCAGATAAATATTTTAGTTCGGCGAAGAATTATAAATATATTAGAAAACACGTGCCGATCACATGAGGACATTGCCGAACTAAGAGGTAATATCCATATTATATTTGGGCCGAGGAGGTCGAATATATCGAGCTTAAGATGATGGCTCAGCAAGCAGTCGACCTGAGAAAAGTGGTCGAACATCTTGCCGACCTGAGAAGGGTGGTCCGAGATACTATCGACCTGAGAAAAGGCGATAAATGACTATTATTCTGAGATAAGACAGAATCTCAAATAAGTCGAGATAGAGTTCTAACAGATAAGGATGAGAAATCCACGGGCAATTTAATTAATATGAGAAGTATTAATTGAATGAAACTCTAATGGTAGAAGATAACTACTTGGTAGAGGTTTATCTCATTAGTGGCCAATCAGAAGACACTTCACTCCAATTAGAATTCTAAGAGAATTGGAATTAAAGAAAAGTCCATAAATAAAGCTCCACATCAACAAAAAAGGTATGCTCTCACACGTTGATTTATTGGCTAGTAGAGAATATTAGCTCCATCTCATTCGTCCTTGTGAAACTTTGCCTGACTTAACCATCGGAGCGCCTTCCCGCCATAGCGGCGGAGGGTCCTCTAATGGTTTATTATTTTGCAGATCACAAGTCCACCCATATTGAGAGTACTAGCGCATGCCCGTGCCCGTGCCTGAAGGCACGCAAGAAACTTAATAAGTTGTATTGGAGGCATGCAGCCAACTCAATGTTTAAAAATAATGTTGGCATCTGATGCGATTGTGTATTCGATAAGTTTAATAAAATTCAGACTTGATTAAGACAGCATGTTGAAAAGCAGCCACGAAACAGCAACCGCCACGCAGCAGCTGCTGCAAATGGCATAAGCTGATTGGAACAACAGCAGCCACGCAACAACAACAGCCACGCAGCAGCTCGCACAACACGCATCAATAGACATCACAACAACGTAGGAATAAAATAAAACAGCAGTGCATGAGGAAGAACAACAGAAGCAGAAGCACTAACTTGTGAATAGACAACGTAATAGGCAATGCATAAGCACAACAGAACCATAAGCATTGCAGAACCATATCCGTTACAAAAGCAATGCATAATACCATTTCCCATTACATGTAGTTGAACATTACTATTTGCCCAAAATAAAGAAGTTCAATACTACTAATTACAGAATAATTCCATACTTGACCAAAAAGAAGTATGGATTCTTGTCAGTCTCTGTCGATATGTCCAAAAGGTTGATAGTATGTCCAAAAGATTGGTACTATGTCCAAAAACTTTTCTGCTTCCAAAAGCATCCTAGGATTGAAAAATAAAGTTTAGTATTTTCAAGTGCACGTACAAATATAATAAGTTGAAATGAAGAATGTAAGAAATGCATTAGAACCTTCGTTGGGATACTTCATGAACAAAATTTTTGTTGAGGTGCACAATCATACATAACAAAAGAAATCGATAGAATGAAGCTATAAATGAAATTATACCACAAAGTGCCCCGATATAGCCTTGATGTTGGCTCAAAAAAAGAAGTCTTCAGATGTCGTTGACAGTTCAATACCACCACCAACTTTTAGACCCTTCAAACCTGTTCTTCATTACCTTTTTGAATGTCCATGCATCAACTGGAATGGAGTATCTCCATCGAGGAGAATGCACGACAATCTACTTATTTACACAAATGATAAGTGTGTTAGTTTGAATATAAGATACACACGACAACAATATTTTAGTATTAGTATGAAATAAACTACCTTATTACGTTTCCATTGAAGCATTCGTGTCATATTCAACCTCTTTAGCTCCAAAGCCTTTTCATCCCAATCCTACAGAGGGTAATAAATAATAATAGAAATATTTGAAACATTCAAAAGGCAAAAAAAAGAAAGTAATTGTAGGTCGAATTATATGAGATTACCTTTCTCTACATGTATTTTTTGGATCAGTGTCCACCACACTATTCTACCACATGTTCGGGTTCTGTGCCGACCACATTATAACAAAACTTCGGGGTAGACAATATTGGTCGTAGAATCAAGTTCGTTGTTTGGTAGAAGCACACTCACATGATCGAAAGATGTGCATCTTGACAATGCAACGTATAATTGCCCATGACTAAATACAGGTGTGCGCAAATCAACCCCAATGAATTTCACTGATTGTCCTTGAGATTTATTAATCGTCAGAGCATATGCCAATCGAACTGGAAATTGACGTCTCGTCATTCGAAAAGGAAAATCAGAGGATGAAGGTGTCAATGATATTCTTGGTATAAATGCGAAATTGCCAAACTTATCTCCCGTCAATATTAGGGCTTCAATTATGCGGGAGGAACACCTGACAACCATCATTCTAGTGCCGTTACAAAGGCCGTCTTTAGGCGCAATGTTACGTAACAAAATTATAGGAGAACCCACTTTCAACTCGAGCTTAAAAGGTGGTAGCCCAGTAGGGTCTAATGAGTTTAAGTACTCATTTGGGTATTGATTTGTTATCGTTCGATCCACTCCGTCATCTTCAGACATTTTATCTGCCGCTAAGTAAGTAAATGTTTCCCCTGGAAAAATATGTAGTGCTGCGGTATTGAGGGCACTGACATCCTCATTCCTGGCTGAAAGGATTGTACGCTCAGTTAAGAATGTTGGGGTTGATGTCTCTGCAACATCTAGTCGGGGATAAACTATAGATAATAATTCTCGAATATCTTGGCATTTGCGTATTGTTGATGGAAGTGTTACGATTTCTTCTGGGCTGGTTCCAATCTAAGAAAAAATAAAAATTGAAAAAAAAATACATAGGTGTCAATATTTTCTCAAAATCGAATCACCGTTATTAGTAAGAGATGTATAAAAACACAATACCTCCGTCAAGAATTTTGCGAAATAAGCATTTCGAAGGTTGCCTTGATTTAACCGCATGTTAACATCTAATGTTAGAACGACAATATGCTTCCATAGAGTAGATCGTCTCAATGATGCATTAACAATTTGCTGACGGTTTCCTTTGGTAACAACCGGTAATATTTGTCGAAAATCACCACCTAGAACAACAGTGATGCCGCCGAATGGGTTATCATTATCGCAAATATCTCGAAGTGTCCGATCAACGGCTTCAACACAGTGTCTATGTTGCATAGGAACTTCATCCCATATTATGAGTTTTGTTTCTCTGAATAGATCTGCTTGTAGTGATTGCTTTTTAAACCCACAAACTGAATTTTCCATCACATCCAATGGGATGCAAAATGTCGAATGTGCGGTGCGACCTCCTGTCAATAACAATGATGCAATTCCTGACGAAGCAACAGTCACAACAATATGGCCGAGACTACGACATTTTAACGAAATCGTGTTATACAAAAATGTCTTCCCCGTTCCTGCACCACCATTTAAGAAGAACGTACTCCCTTTATTTTCGAAGACTGAAGAAGTGATTGCATCATAAGCCACTCTTTGTCCATTGTTAAGGCAATGAACATTAGCCGGTGCATCCGCTTGTTGTGCCTCAAACTGAAGTCGTCGATGATCAAGAATCAATCTATTACCAACTACTGAACTCCAATTCCCATTGGGCTGTGGCATGGGTGGGTAGTCGAGTAAGCTTTTTCCTGATTCTTGAAGCAACTGGTTTAGAAGATATAAACCATAATCCTCAATTTGAGCCTCTGTTGGGTTAGGAGTGGCAAATAGTGTACGAATCTTGTGCGAAAGGTCATCGCATATATGCATTGAAAATTGTTTCCATAACTCATACGGGTGTAGCGGAGAGCACTGCGTTAGTATTGTACTGAATAGTCTCCTCAATTGGTATCCTGTTTTCATAATCGCAGCTTCTTCAAGACATTGTATCCACTCGTCATCATCCTCCAATAGCCCTCTTGCAACACATGCGGATTTAAATGTATCATATGCAACATCGTCGACAGTGCGTAAGCATTCAAAGGACTTTGGTCCTTTGACAACCGTGAGTAGCAAACGCAGGTAAAATCTCTCCCCACAGTTAGGGCTAGCAAAGTACATTCGACCAATTGCAAACCCTGATACTCTTGGAGTCCAGACTTTTCTCGACCTATTCCAAACAAAATGTTGGGGAAAATCTTGATAAGTGAATGCATCGGCATCGTTGTTAGAAGCATACCAAGAAAAAAAGGCAGTTAGAGTCGACTTCTGATCAGCAGCTCTTGCTCTAATTGTTTCCAAGTTTTCAGAGGAATTGAAAAGAACACGATGCATTCCTGGTAAATGAAGTTCTAAACGAACAACTGCTGGCACCTCTTCATGCAAATGATGACCAAATATACGGCAAGCGGCTTCCGGAGGTCCAATGTACCTCGCATCAAGATACTGTTGAATCTCATTTACCGCTCCTAGCACCATTGTTGTGCAATCGTAGCCCTTGTATATATACTTGTGAATATATTTTACGCATCGAACTCCCGCACAAACCTCAACATTGATGTGACAATTGAACAATCGAGAAAGATATGCATTATAGGGAACGACGTCCCTATTATCGACCGGTTGCCCCCTCACTGTATATACTTTACCAGTATTGCGGCGATGATAGAGAGGATATCCATCTTGGTCCATGGTGGTTTCTTCAGCAAAGACTCGAGGGTATCTCTTGGTGCATCTACCGTTTTCCATACATGGCGCCTTAGGATTTCGTGCTCCACATGGCCCATGTACCATACAACTCTTGACAGTTTCAAAAAGAGTTGGATCATCATTTGGATCAGGAAATTCGGCACATACTAATTTGTCTACCTGAGCACATGTTCGAATCTTATCAGGACTCGCCAGAAATAAAAGTACATGCATGTGAGGAAGACCTCGCTTTTGGAATTCAATAGTGAAAACATGTGCAACTTTTTTACCAAAAACTTTGTTTGTTTCTATTTCCTTCATCAAAGCCTTTCTCTTTAGCTCGAAAACACGGGCAATTAAATCAGGACGGTCAGTAGGCTTCTGATGCGGTAACAATGCATTGGAGATTTCAGGCCAATTGGGATTTGCAGTCATGGTGAGGAAAATATCTGGGTGTTGGTTGTAGCGCGTGATAGCCATTGAATCCTGAAAGATTTCAAACATGTGTCTTGGACCACCGGTAAATGAAGATGGTAGAACGACCCGTTGTCCTATTTGGTTAGGACCCAATTCATCTGGAGCAATGTCTGTCAAGTCGTGATAAAGCTCAACACGAAGTTTTCCTTGATTCATCTTATAGAATGTCAACCGATTCTGTTCAGTTGAAGCCCAAGCATCTACCAAAAATTCCTGAAATAGCTTGCCCCCTCTAAGAATTGTTGAGTACTCTGTCAAGCGCTCGAACAAACGATAACTATAAAATTGCATTTGGGTAAGCCTATCAGGTGAAGGTCGATTGTTTTGAACATCCCACTGTTTCAAGTCAGGTTCCCATCCCAATTCGCCATGTGGGAATAGAAGAACGTAGTGCAATGGCAAGTATGCTGGGTGGCATTCGTTTATTCGCATCAACTCATTACCTCCATTTAGATGTAAAATAATGTCTCTCACCCCACTAACTTCAGTTCCATCTCCTGGTATCACAACTGCAATCTCATCTGATGTTGGCAAATTATACCGTCGTCTGTCAGTTGATGAACTATAGTGTAAATGAGCAGGTAAATTTTGTCCTGTCGAGGCGAGTTGACTCAAAATCGCATAAGCTTGACGAAATTTACCAACAAATGCATTGACCTGCAACAAACTATCTTGAATAGTTCCCAAGACATCCCTTCTCAATTGAGGATTTCTACGGTTGCGAACTTCTAAAGCTGAATTGGGGTCGTAAATGTATAGTTGAGCATACGATGCGTCTCGTCCTGGTTGTGGCATCAGCGATCCCGTTCGGTGTCGCAATTCTCCATGTATAGTGAATGATGTGGGACCCCTACCAGTAAGCAACCTTGGATCTAAGGTAGCACCGAGACTTGTAAAAGCATTGGATGCATTGTACACTCTAGTATAACACCGAAAAGACTTTGATCGATCATCGTTCCCATCATACAATGCTTGAATTGGTGGAGGGGGTGTCATAAGCAAAGGTAACCTAATCTTTCCTTGCAAACAGCAAGTTCCGAAGAAGGGGTGTTTTTTAGACGATTTAACCAACTTTTCGTCCATCCAATGTAAA
Source organism: Arctostaphylos glauca (assembly GCA_019985065.2). Classification (NCBI taxonomy): domain Eukaryota; kingdom Viridiplantae; phylum Streptophyta; class Magnoliopsida; order Ericales; family Ericaceae; genus Arctostaphylos; species Arctostaphylos glauca. The sequence continues at coordinate 3,027,162 of JAHSPW020000010.1, forward strand.
GTCGAACAATAAGGGCACAATGTGTCCATTTTGCCAAGATAATGCCGACATGAGTTTAAGTGAGCTCTATCATTAACCACCAAGTCCATAGGCCTATCACCCACCTCATCATCATTACATGGATTGTCTTCATAGTGTTGAGGTAAAGATGAACTCGACATAGACAACGAACAGGCAGAAGGATGAGTCACCATCTGGCGCTTTTCAGGTCTTTGAGTTGGGACTGATACTTGCTCGATGTGAGCATGACAGGTAGGCATTAAAGAAGTAGTGCAAGTAGGTTGTCTCAGTTGGATACATGCCAGCGCTCGATCACGCTCTCGTCGCAAGCGTTGGCCCGATTGGTATGTCGGGCGAGTTTTTTCACTTCTTTCTCGTTCTCGTCGTGCACGTTGGGCTAATGTAGCCTTTGAGATTGCCTTATCCTTTGTTGCCTAAAATATAAATATGTTACCATTATGTTATTTCATTCGCATACATTGTTGTACCATACAAATTTGTAATGTGAATAGTTAGTTAGACCTTGGTATCTCATTGCCTTTATTTCGGTCTTTCATGTGGGTTCCTTCCTATGTTTTCCTATTTTGTATTGGTCATTTTGATTCTAAGGCATGAAGCATCGACGCACTTAGGGGTCTGACATCTACTTATCGAACACGTCGGGGTTTAGTAATGAATTAACTGTGTGGAGGGCACCCAAAGTAGCGGCCCTATTTACTGTATACACATTCTATGATGAGACACGTAGAGGGGAGGCCTGAGATGTAGGAAAAATACGTCGGGATATGGCCCTATTTTGTAAAATCTACACTTTATTTTGTAAGGGTACATATAGGTACGCATTCTATGGGACACGTCGGGGTTTACGAACGAATTAACTGCGTGGAAGGCACCCAAAGTAGCGGCCCTATTTATTTTGTAATATGGCCTGAGACGCGTAGAGGGAAGGCCTGTATGCACATTCTATGGTTTTCAAAAAATCGACACTTTATTTTGTAAGGGTACATATAGGTAACTTCAACAGAACCTGACCAACAGGGACTAAGAAAACAAATCTGTACGGATTTCAGGATACACCAAGGTTGATACTGCACTTGATAGGTGTCATACAAGTGGATCTACACCCATATTTTGTAAAAATAGTCGTGTCTTTCTCGCACATTGTTTTTTGAAAAAGTTCATTCATATTTGTTAAGGGTCACAAATTTCGGTGACACAACTCACCTGGCACAAACTATCTTCAATCAAAGTAGACTTGCTTTAACAGAATTCGCAGAGTAAAGTAATGTTAAGACGAATATGGTTGTTCATATATTGGGAATATAAGAACACATAAGAAAAGTGTGTACTCAAGTAGTTACAACATGTTGAACGGAAAGTTTCCTAAAAACACTCAACATAAGCCACTAAAAGGTTTATACATGTAGTCACAAACTTAAAAAGGTTATAGATTCATACCACTGGAAGTGCATTCTCTTTTCCTTTACTCGCAGAGCATACTTTCTCCTTTCCCTTTCCCTTGGACTTTGACTCTGCCACTTCTCTATCCTTTTCGGAAGAAAGAAATATATGAGAAGAAATTTTGTTTCGTAAAGAGGAAATAGTAAAAACATGCTTACCTTTTGTAAGCGGATCAAATTAAGATCTCGTTCCTCTCTGATCACAACACCGACATTTCTATTTTGAAGATATTCAACCTATAACAAAATTTGAAAGGATAATTTATTTGATTAAGTTGTAGAGAAGAATAAGAAGCGCAAAAATGAAAATCATATTACCGTTTCCCTCAAGTCATTATCCACCTGTTGAACATCAGAAAATACATTTGAATCAATGGAAATGTAGATATACCTAAGCATACACGAAATGACATATCGTAGCTTAAAATTACAAAAAAGACTTACATAGCCAAATATTGTGATGTCGTCCATCAAAATCGAAAATTGAAGAAATTGAAATATGGTTAACGCTGCAATGAAGTGGAAACGAAGGAAAAAAATTGTGATCATCAGTCCCTTGAACTCAAAAAATATCATTAACATGACTTGTAAATCTCAACCATCTATGTCGATAATTAACGCACATTCACATTTTTTTATTTTTTATGATGAATACCAAAAAAATTATAAAAATTTAACGCACATTCACATTTTTTTATGTTCCACAGAATATTATATATATATATATATATATATATATATATATATATATCATGTGTATATGTATTTATATGTATATGTATATCTATTCAGAGCTAGTTTGTATTTATTTTTACGTATAAAATAATATTTATGACCGAAAATCCAGCACATCATTCTTGAACACTGTTCTCTGTCCATATCACAAAAAAAAGGACAGACCCTTTGGGAGCTTTCATTGCAAATGTCATTCCAAGGAAATCAAATTGCGAAAACAGAAAACCATGAATTCCATAACAACTTGCGTATCAAAAATTCCATATCGAACCAACTTTTTACTCATATTTCATGGATAACAAATAGATGAAAACATGAAACAAAAAGAATCCATCATATCTCCAAGGCAACCATAGCAGTTGGAATCTACTTGCACCCAAAAAAAAAAAAAATTCAAATCTACCAAACATGCATAGCAAAAACTCAATTTTGCAGTAAAATATATTAGTTAGCTAGGGTATGGTATGTAAGATTTGTCAATCATTAGAGAACAAAGCACAATCTTTGAAGGACAATATGAAATGTAAGACTACTTAAGTTAACACGTATGGTACGTAAGATTTGTTAATGTTAATAGTCCTGATTGCAGCACAATTTACCCTCTCCATGCTCTTAAAAAATACAGAGAAAGTAGCTGATTAAAATTAGCAAGGTGGCCTTATTCATTAGCTCAACTGTTGAGATTTAGAAATTATGACTACATGGATCACAATCATTCGACAAAGGGGTGGAGATTTAAGTGTTTACTAAGTCCAACAGTCGCTTTATGCTCAGCTGGTTATTTTTTTTCCTTCCATAACTAATACCTTCAATTGATCTAGTGAAGTTAGAAAGTGATAAAACTAAGCAAGATTTAGAATTATTCAATAAACAGGCACATATAGGGTATGTTTGGTAACTGTTTTCTGTTTTGTGTTTTCTATTTTTTGTTCTCCAATTTTTGTTTTTAAAAAACGAAAATATAAAACTTGTTTGTGTTAAACTTGTTTTTAGTTCGTTTTTTGGTTTACAAAAAACAAAAATATGCTTGGTTTGCACAAAAAAATACCTTGATTTTGGCATTCAATATATACTATAATATATTTATACATATTTATTATATATACAAACTTATAAGCATACTTATTTATAACACCTCTACACTTTTTTGGTACCACTCCTCGTGAAACAAATTTTCAGAAAGAAAAATGAGCTTTCAAAACAAAAGACACAAATCAAGACGTAGGGGTTTCAAGACATACCGATGTTCAAGAAAATTAGGGGAAGAAAGAAGGCATTTCAGCGAGCATACGGTGGGAAACGACAGCAAAAACAAAATAACACCAGTGCTATTTCTCTCAGGCCACACCAGCTCAAAACAGACAAAACACACCAGCAACCCATGATCTACCGGAAAATAAACACAGGAGAGGGAAGGGGTGATGTACTGACCTCAATACAGGAGAGGGAAGGCGTAAAAGAAAAATGTTAAAAAGATGGGGAAGAACACTGACCTTCTAGAAATCGCAAGGATTGTATCTGAAATGGCACCAGAAATCTTATGCCGGGGGGTGGTGGGTGGGTGGGTGCTGAAGTAGAAAGAAATCTTATGTAGGGGAGAGAGAGAGAGGAAGGAGAGGGGTGGCGTGGAGGGGTTGTTTATGTGGCATGGAGGGGAGGGTTTGTTGACTTCTCAGTACTTTTTTGGAGCAGAGATGGGTGGGTGGGTGGGTGCTGAAATAGAAAGAGAGAGAGGATTGAGAGGGGTGGCGTGGAAGGTTTGTTTACTTCCTCAGTTCTTTTTTTGAGCAGATTAGAGAAAATGGGCAGATTTGAGAGGGGTGGCGTGGAAGGCTTGAAATGACACTTCTAAGGGGGAAATTTAGAATTGGGTAAGTAATCTTAGCCGTCCATTTAAAATCTAGGATTCATCTCAACCATTTAAAGTGTGAAAAAGTTAGTTTGTGAGGGGGTATTTTGAAAATACCCCCTTGTATTGTTATATAGATTGTTCCTGCTGGATAGTGAGTTCTTGGCTTTCTGTCCTGATTGAGAAAATCTACCCACCTACATCAGGCATGCAACATATAAGACGAAGGTTGGCTAATAAGATTAAGGATAGTAATCGGTGGAATTCTTAGGGCAAAAAACCCCACAAAAAATCTTGAAATTGAGGATAGTCATTATTCCTTTGAATTATCATTTGATCAAAATGATAAGTATTCGTTTGGATTTGATTTTTTTGGAAGTATAAGTATTCATTTGAATTTATTTAGTTCAACTAATATTTACATTATTTAGTATAGATTAAATATTTGTTAAAATTCTTAATCCAATTGTGGTTTGTCACTTGGCGCGCTTTTGATGAAAAGGATAAGTATTGGTTTAGATTTAAATTTTTGTGGATAATAATGTATTTGAATTTAATTTGTTTAATCAGTATTTATATCAGTTATTATAGATGACAAATTTGTCAACCTAATTATAACCCAATCATGTTGTGCCATTTGTCGCATCCACGATTACTTTCCTTAAAAGTCGCCCTTCAATACAATATAGTATAGATTTTAACACCGTTAGCGGAAAAAATAACACGAGAGGTGTGTGAGAAGAAGACTTTGTAAGGATGGAAGGCCAAAGTTATCAATTCCGTACCGTATTGATTGGTACGTATAATTTTGGCATAAAAATGATACTAAGTATATCTAATCCCGTACATTATTAAATATTGACCCATACTAACCGGGTACCAGTCGTATCAACTGGTATCGGTATATATATATTGATATTTTTTATGAAAAAATTAATCTTTTTTATTTTTATCTCTGTTTTAAATTAGATTTGTTGAAGACATAAATCAATTTTAATGATTCGGGTTCAAATTCAAACAGCTCGATTCTTTTACCGGTCATAATTTTGACACACTATTTTATTTTTCCCTTTTACTATCATTTATGTGAATTTATCGTTGTCCAAATCTGCTTTGTTATATAATGTTGTTAATCTTCTCAACAAGTCTGGGTGGTGTAGTTGGTTATCACGTTAGTCTCACACACTAAAGGTCCCCGGTTCGAACCCGGGCTCAGACATCAATGTTTTTCATTTTCCATTTTTGGTTTTTTCCCGTATAATTTTCTTTAATTAATTATTATTTTTATTTCCCTAACACTGAATATTAGGACAATCAACCTTTGATAACCTAATTCTCCAACATCTCTGGAATGGAAGCACATAATCAATCAAATATATTTTATTTGGATTAGATAATGATTCATCGTCATAATGGAAGTCTAATGCTATTTTCAAATTTTTAATTTTGAGTGAAATTTATTGTGAAAAAAGAAGTTACGGACAAACTATTTTTTTATAGTTCAAAGCTTTTGATCGATAAATTTCAAGAGTACATGTAATTCAAACTAAATGTTAAGGAGGAAATGAAGGAGGAAAATAGCAGACAAGATGAAAATTTGTAACTCTTACGAGGTGTTTGGCGGAATTGGGGCCCTGTAGTTAGGGGGCTCACTGCATTGGTATAATGAGCTCATCCGGTCGTCCATTTCGGCAATGGAATGTTCAAATTTAATTAATATTTATTTATAAAAATAATGAATAAATACTGATTTTGAATTTGAGTCGTTCGTTGTCGAAATAGACGGCTAGATAGGCTCACTACAGGGCCCATCTCCGTGTTTGGCAACTATATTTTTGTATTTTGCATTCCTTGGTTTTTTATTTTTAGATTTTGAAAGATAAATTAGAGAATAGATAATCCTATAATTACCTCCGGATAGACTTTTTTAATTCTCTATACAAATTTACATACTATCATTCTACAAAATAAAAAATCTAAGAACACACTCTTTTGTGCAAATATCCGTATACAAATGTGTTCGAAAACTATTCGATGCGTGTGAGGCTCTCGTTATTTTGGAAGATTGTGTATGCATGTAATGGTATTAGACGCATCTGTATTCGAATCTGTTCATGAATAATGTGTTCCCAGACTTACTCTTTACAGAATCTATAATGTGCATTATCAACCAAATACTTTTATAAATTTTCATTATAATTTAAAAATAAAAAATTATTTAAATCTAGAATTAAAAAAACAAAAAATATTTGGCTCCCAAACACAATACTATCTTTTCTATTACTGCTTTGTGACTAATTAATTTCACACTCTCCCAACCTAGATTCAGTTCATTATTAAGGGTAACAATTTCCACCCATTTAGATTTTACTTAATTAATGTCGTACTAAGGCATTTGTAGAAATAAAATAAGTTAAAATTATTTGAATTAAATTATCCATGAGAATTTTTTATCTATATTAATTGCACGTCTCCTTCTAAAATAACGAAAACAACCCTCAAATCAATAGTGTGCTATGATTTGGTTGCTTACCCTCCATGTTTGTGATTTGGGCAATTTGATAATTTCACCTCGATTTCTTAACACAACACAATACAATTGGCCAAGACGTACAGGTTGCTCGGGTGAATTCAAATTCCAATAATTTAGTTCGAATATGAAGTATGATTAACCTCTTAGAATTTAAGAATTAAAAAAAACCACATTCCAAATTGGAATGTGTGTGTACGTACACAATCATTAGATTAACTATTTAGATTAAGGTTTCATTTGGCCAAAACAAATTATTTATTAGCTTATTAACTACTTTATTCTTAAAAATCTACGTTCATGTGGGCTAAATTATTCTAGAAAAAATATGAGCCTGGATATTTTTATGTGATGATTTTACCACGTGCCTCTCGCGTAATGTAAAATAGAACTCATTATGGTTGCACAATTGCACTTGATGATTCGAGCTAGAAGGCAGTTCTCCGTGCACCGGACACGTAGCTTACCGAATCAGTTGCGACACAAATGGGAATGCATGCTACGAAGGCTAGGGTCGAGTCTGATATATCAACGAGAGTGTTTGAGAAGGAATACACGAGGTATAATAAATTTTTTCTTATCGCAAACAGTTGAATCGTTATGACGTATTTATTTGAGTAATTATTAAAAATATAGATTTAGAAAACATAAGCATGTGGATAATATTTCCATAATCAAGACCGAGCAAGACTGCCAGCCCTAAAGAAATTATTAGAGCTCAAGAACCAGCTTGAATTGACGAGAATGCGGGCAAACTACATAAAAAAAACGTTTGTTAGAAGCAAAAGTAAGCACCATCATTCTTTACGCACTTTATGGTAGGCCTGTCTAAACAAAGCGAAAGCTTGTCGACGCCGTTTGGTCTTCAAAAGGCAATCCCTTTGCTATTCCAAAATAACTTTTTAAATTAAAAATATGTATTCACAAATAGAAGTTGATACATAAGACATAAGCTACATATAGGATAAGACGTACGATAATTTTATTGCCCCACGAAATAAATAGCCCAATTTGACTTACACTAATTTTCGTACTATTTTTTTGTCTCTATTAAAAAAATCTCAACTTATTAATTTTATGTCAATTTTTGAATTATAAATTATTGATTTGTTTCAACGAGCAAAATTTATAAAGTAAAGAATCATGATAAAAAACTTGAAAAGAATTCACAAAAAATAAAAATAATTTTTTTGGAAATTTTTTAAAATTTTAATTATTTGTTTTTATAATTCTATTTTTGAAACAAATTAATAATTATTTATTTTTTAAACAATCAAATAAAATACAATGGACTTAAGTAGAGAAAAATAAATTAAAAAGCAAGGTGTATAATAATGGATCAATTAATTCAAGACGAGATTGGTCTGATCTCTCACTTGGATATAAGATTTTTGCCGTCGATATATGTCTCATGCCACGTTTGGTGAACAACTATGCCCGAGAATGAATAAACTGTGATATATAGCGGGTGTTCTATTCCGACTTGAAATCCATAAAATAAAGGTGAAAAATTAATAAATCCGAAATAACACGAGAAATTCGAACAATGACACGAGTGACCCTAGACTTTTCCCCGCAATTCCCAGCTAAGAAACAGAACTCCCTGGCTCATGCTAGCGCAAAGGCCAAGTACCTCCCCACTCTTCAGAATCTTCAGCGGCCCCCTCGAAAGGCTGCACCTTGTGCCCATCAGTTCAAATTTATGCTCTCAACTCTCACCTCACATCTTCTATATAAACCCCATTTTCCCAGGAAAACTCGGGGAACTTTTTCTCTCAGATTTTGTCAAGAAAATGAATCAGCTACCTTTGGAGATTCCCCTTTTGGATCGGCAACAGTTGAAGCTATCAAGGTTTAAGCTCTTGTAAACTCAAACTTCCAAGTACTGTACCCATGCGAAATATATGTATAAACGCCCTTTCGTTTGGTTGCTTGGATAGAATATTTGTAAAGAATCATCTAATGGCGTTTGGAATCACAGTGGGTTTGGGGTTTTAGAGTGTTTATGTTGTTTTCAATTGTTAGAAGCTAATTGTGGGATTTTTTTGGTTGATATCAGGGATCCTCTTTTGCTTATCAACCTGCAATACCCCTGTCCAGTAACAAGAAAGGGGTGAATCTGGATAGAATAAGAGAAAATTTATGACCGGTAAGTGGGTGTATGCTGCTTGAGTCCACTGTTTCATTGCTGCGAAATTGTACAAAGGAAGAGACATTGCATGTCAATAGCGGGGATTATTTTTTTGATGGAATAGCGAAAAGAAAGGGCTTTAACCTTTTCTACTTAATTTGTTCCTTTATTTGTATGATTTCTTTAACAAACAAAAAATGGATGTTCCTATTTTTACTGTTGTGAAAAGGATAGCTTTTAGTTGTACAACACATTTTAGGCACATCTACCTAAAGAAACAGGATACTGTTGTGGGTGGGACGCAGATATGTGTGTGTGTAATTGTGAGTATGTACTGCGAACGATTACAAAACATATTGAAGCTGATTTAGAAATAAAATGTAAACCAACATTTGCGTCTGGCAAAGATAGGGACCCCAATTGCACGTTTATTATACCTCTGAATAAATTCGCTTCTTCGACGAAAGGTGAAAGTGCATTAAACACTTTTTACATTGAATGAAGTATGACTTCACACCAGGTCTTGATCCTTTTATAGTATCTTACATGTTCTTGACGTATTTGAGATTGAAAAGTGTGCTGTAAATCTGTAGCAATTAACACGGATTGGGATGAATTAGAGAACTCTTGCGATTGATTAACCATACGGCACAGAACGCCTCATTGGGAGAAATATTCATGCTACCTGCCGAATACTTCATTGGTGCCATGTCTAGGCGCTTATCTCATTACAAAAGCTAACTGTAACTGTAAGCAGACGGGAAGGTAGATTGCACACAGTGAGTAAATTTTAGACTCTTTAAAGAAAACGCCTGGTGTTGCCTGTGGTATAATTGAAATCTGTGTTGGTTGGTAGAAATCCATATTGTCCTGCGATAAAGACATTTTTATTGATTGTGCAATAGTTTGTTGCAAGTTGGCAATATAACTGTGCTGTACTATCTCATAGAAAGTTGGAAGTTTGAATTCAACACCATTATTGAATCATAACCCCGATCCACTCTTCACTTCATCTAACTTGATATCTTGGTTTTGAAATGATCCCTTATGGGAGTGGTTTGAAGCAATAAAAATCCATTTTCCATTGGCCGACCCCAATATCTTTCCGTCATATTTTGGTCGATTGCATAGAGGGTATAGTTACTTACATAGAGCTCTGACACGAGTTAAATTTGTTTAACCTTTAGTTCCAAGGTATGAACTATTGAGTCTTTAACTGCTGGGATTATATCCTATCTCAATGTGTCTGTACATTCATTCTGCAGTTAACCTTCCATCAACAATCAGCCTTCTCCAGAAAATACTTGTAATATTTGAGAACGAACAATGAGCAGGAGTAGTAAAACACCGCGCAGTAAGAACCCTTCAATCAAATACAAGTATAGTCAGCTTGAGGGGGCCTCCTTTGAACTTGCTGATTTTGGTGATGAAGATGATATTCCCACTTCCGGTGGTAAAAGTAAGCAAAATGGTGGAAAATCTGAACCAATGCCTTCCGAGATGCTAAGCACAGCTGATCTCATCTCAGCAGTTGGGCATATGTGGGATTGTGCAAGTCGGCCTCTTGCTTTTCTCCGACCGAAAACAAATTTGGGGCACAATAAGGGTGACTTTCCTGAAGAAAATGTATTATATTGTACCCATGGCAAAGGTAATGCCAGCTCATCTTACTCAGCTGACAGTACATATTTTCTCGTTAATTTCATGACTACTTGCTATTCTTCACCCGGGGTACAGCCAAACATAGAGTGTCCGAAAGTAAGTGAGAACATATCATACTTTGAACCTCACAGTGGAAGTTATCAACATTCTCTTGTCTGGGGATTCATGCTGCATGGTTTAAGTATTCCCAAAGAGTCTTGGAAGGAAAAGACTCCTTACACTGTTGGAATTTCGCATGAAATGAGAAGTACATACGGATGGATGAGTGATATGTCGCTCTCTGGACTAAAACAGAAGGTAAACTCTACCCGGATCGAGAACAAGAAAATTGTTGACTGCTGCCTTTCTGGTGATAATCCTACAAGTTGCTGTAATTTAGGCAATACAGCCTATCCTGCAACAAATGATGTCACTGGAAGTGACTCCCATGCTCAAATAGCGAAATGTATGGACTCCTCATCAGGTCAAAGCACTACAGCTGTGGCAAAGGCATCTACAACATCTCTTTGCTCAGATTACTGCATTGAACCTCTGCAAATGGGAGAAGCAAGTGGTAGTATTTTAAGTACACCAATTTCTAGACTTCATGCAGATTACCATCTCAAATATTCAGATTCAGATAGTAATTCATACAAAGAAAGCCAACACAAAATGGATGATGGTGATATGTTTGAAAACAATGAGGATCAACTGACTAAGTTTCTAATGGAAGACAAATGTAAATTAGAGGCTTGCTCACCATCAAATATTAAACCCCATTGTGGCCTTGCAAAGCAAGAGCATGCTTTTGCTGGAGCATTGGCTGGTATATTTGTTAGTCTTTGTCTACATCCAATGGATACAGTTAAAACTGTCATTCAGTCATGCCGTGCTGATCAGAGATCCATCAACTACATTGGCAGATCAATCATCTCTGATAGAGGTGTGATATTTTTCAGAATTGCAAAAGATTAAGTTTAGTAGAAGTTTGTCTTTTTTATCTTGGACTAAAAGTGAAAAACCAGTTTTGATTATTCTGAACAACATTGTGTTTATTCTATTTGCAGGTGTAACAGGACTTTATCGTGGAATTGCTAGCAATATTGCTTCTTCAGCACCAATTTCTGCAGTTTACACCTTCACATATGAATCCATAAAGGGTGCTTTACTTCCTTTTCTTCCCACGGTGAAATGATTTTGCTTTGTTCTCTTTAACTTTTCGTGCAGTATTTATTTCCTTCTTGTCAAGATGTTTCTTTTGGTGTGTGTCTCACTCTCTCTCTCACGCACATACATGCACAAACAAGTGTGCGCTCATCCCCAGTACATTTTCATTTGACCTGGTGGGATAGGAGAAAGAGTTGGTTCTGCAAGTTCCGAATCCAAATGGCCTGCAAGTTTACTGTTTGCCTCACTGCGCGTATCATGAGAAAAATAATGCCTAGTGTATTTGGTGAAGACCTACATTTGTGTGGTGCAGGAGTATCAATCAGTTGCCCACTGCATTGGAGGTGGTTCTGCCAGTGTTGCTACCTCTTTTATTTTCACTCCCAGCGAGCGTATAAAGCAGCAGATGCAAGTTGGCTCCCACTATCAGAACTGCTGGTATATTCCTCTACTCAATATTTCAAGCTTAATTTCACCACTCTAAGAAAGGGATTGTGTTTGGTCTCAGGTTTCTATGAACTTTGTCAAAATCAGTGGCTCAGTGAGTCGGACCTACATTTCATCATCATTGACCATTTTTAAGTTCAATTTATGAATAAATAAGCCCATCTCTTATCAGAAGCGGCAGCAAGTGCAAGGATGGGTAGCAACTGCATACCCTGAAAATGTACCTGCCTATTACATGTAAAATGTAGGTTCACTAATTGATTTGAATATCCAAGGTTTTACGCACACCCCAATCAAAGCTAGTCCCATAGCCCTAATCTAAGTAATTGGTTCTCTATTAAATTTGTCCCAAAAATTAAAACAAAATGGAAGTGTAAGGTACAGATTTAACTTTGGTGTATCATGAAACATCCTCAGAATGAATAGAATATTTATTATACAGTTTTTGAATAATTTTTTTATGTCAAATTTCAAGATGTGTAGTACCCGTTTACAGTCCTTTAATTCTTTTGAGAATGCCCTAATTCTTTACACATTTTTTGAATGTGGTCAGGTTTGTTTTTTATTTTTCTATATATAACCATTGAAATATTGAGTACCCTAAAAATAAAAATTCTAGGAGCCGGCACTGTCTCATTTAGTGGTATATAATGTATCACAATGACTCAACAACAATGATAAATAGTGTATACTTGCAATATTCATTTGAAACGTCGTACATCACTTCATGGTTCCTCTCGGTAACGTGTGTTCAATTTCATCTTATGTCTGGATCAGATAATACTGTGGACAGAGTTCCTCATCGAAAGAAATGATGGTGTCCGATTTTCTCTATTCATGCGATGGATGTCCAATTTTATTGCTCAAACTATGTGATAATAATACTTACTGCAAATCTGTTTTTGTATCTCTTGCATTTCAAGTTGAAATTGTACGATATATTGCAATTTTCATCTTTTATACAAGATGCCCCAACTCTAGTTCAGCTGCAACATGAGATTTTTGTGTTGTATATCTTGCAGGATTGCTTTGGTTGAGATAATTAAAAAGGGCGGTTTGCCTTCATTATATGCTGGGTGGGGAGCAGTACTCTGCAGGAATGTTCCGCACTCTATCATCAAGGTGACGTCCATATTTTTGATGTAGATCATGATCATTGTCTATTTTGTAATCCCTTCTTTCACTAAACTCGTCCACTTATACACAAGTGGTTTTTTGAGGTTATGTTTATTAAAATACTATTCCAACACATGCAGTTCTACGCATATGAAAGCTTGAAACAAATGATGTTACCATCAAGTTACCCCAATGCGCAACCTAACACATTACAAACGGTTTGTCTCTCCATATTTGATCTTTCTGTTATATTGATCCCGTTGCGTTTTTACAAGTTTTTGGGCAGACTACTTACTAGTTACTAGTTATGTTAGCATTTTGTTTTAAAACTATGACTGGCGATGCTGCTTAAGAAGAGCAGTATCATTACATTGAACACAGAATCTGTTCAGGTGTTGCTTGAGGCTAAGATTTGTTATATTGCTACTACCTATACAGAGTTGGCAAAGCTAATTATTTCCTTTTCTTACAGCTGATTTGTGGGGGATTAGCCGGATCCACTGCTGCTCTATTTACAACTCCTTTCGATGTGGTAAAGACAAAATTACAGACGCAGGTTTGTTCCATCTCGCTATGGAGTCCCTTATTTTAGCTTCTGTGTAGCACCATTGAGTCATTTCACATGCCAAATGGCTGCTACATGCATTTTAGTTAAAAGAGCAACTACAATTAGATCCTATCACAAATCTGCATTTCCTTTGTTTCTCTTGCAACGCGTATTAATTCTGAGTCTCTGACAATATGAATGTGTGTGCAGATTCCGGGATCTGTTCACAAGTATAATGGTGTATTTAATACTCTAGTAGAAATAGGCAAGCATGAAGGTTTCAAGGGTCTTTACAGGTAATAATTTCCAAAGTGGTGGCGGTCTATTGCTAAGAGTTCCCATAATGTATTTGTGATAATCTTCCATCATAGGGTGCCTATATAGGTATAGGCCAGGTAGAAGATTTATCTGCACTTACCTCACTCGTTATGAGTTGTGGATTGTCCAATCCATAACTAACTTGGGGAATGTGCCATTCATGGTCTTAGATGAACAAAGTTAATTAGAACCTTGATTTTTTATCCAAACGAAACCAAACCGAACCGTATGCCTCGGTCAATTTGGGTTGCCCACAATCCCTTTTTCGACGGTCCACTTTGTCGGATGCTATACGTTCGCTCTTTCTGGCCATGCATTGACAAACTAATGTGTTTTCTAATTATTGATTTTTCGACACTGCATTTTGTAATTATGTTTTTTCAGGGGCTTGGTTCCAAGATTGGTCATGTACATGTCTCAAGGAGCAATCTTCTTTGCATCATATGAATCTTTCAAGAGGTTATTTTCCATGGAGTTTCCACAGATTCATGCTCGGACAATCGAGTATTTACAAAACATGGAAGATGAAGCTCCATAGTTTCACCTGTAGCTAGATGAGACCAGGCGTTCAGACTCGAGAGAATCTGCGATGAGACCTATAATCATTGAACGTAGTCGGAGTATTAGGATTAGCCTGACAGCCTGAAATCCTGACCGTTCTTGGTTTCTCCATTCATCAAGGCTTCATTTGCTACCGGAATGCAAATTACAGCAACACTTGCATCACTGGCAGCTTATTTTTTGGGAAGTTGAGGAAACCAGGGAACAACAAACTATAGCAAAAGAGGTGCACAACATGAAGGCAAGGCGCAGTAACACATAGTAATGTCAAATGTGTACGTTGGATGAACATATTTTTTGAGTTTTGATATCATTTCTGGAGATTGCTCAATTTTTTGAGCGCCTGCGGTCAGAGGTCTTGTAAGCTCACCCGTGTCGGGCTCAAGCCTGCCTCCTCGCCCTTTCTCCCGATACGTATAAATGATGCGTATTCATACATCCTAGAGTAGCAGTAGGTTGTCTTTTGGAACTAGGTTGTAGGCCTTCTTTGTAAGGTTGGTAGGTCTTCTGAAGGGAATGACCCTTTTTCTGGCTTTGTGCTACCGTTCATTTGTTGGTATGAAATTCAAATTGCAATTTATTGAATATGTACTGCTTTTGCAAACTTTGTTGGACTATTTATTGTATTGGTCTCCCTTTTGCTAAAACTGGTACATTGATCAATAAAATCGTGGATAACGGGATGGAAAAAAGGATAGGTATCATAAAAAGACAAGACGGGAAAGGTATACTGTGATATCAAAATGCAAAGGCACAAGGCATTATCACATTAATGCCTTTGGGTTCACTTGCGAACTAATGATTGTATTATTGAATTATTAGATATTATATTGAATCATTAGATATTAGATTATGTTGTCCTAAAACATTTTGATGGTAGAAAGACAGTTAGGTCATTTTACAAGTCTTTGTGCATAATAATTTAATCCAAATGATAAGGATTATAGAGCCGTACTTCGTCATGCCCTTTTAGTACTTCAATACCTTACGAAAAGTATTAGATGGATTTGCCACTACTCAAACCAACCAAAAAAGGCCCAAACAAGTCATATATCTGGTAGATTTATTCAATTTCTAATGTGTATCAAAACTGCATCAACTTAAAAGATATTTCCAAATTAAAAGTGACCTCCCAACAAAGTCGTTGTAGTATAGTGGTAAGTATTCCCGCCTGTCACGCGGGTGACCCGGGTTCGATCCCCGGCAACGGCGTTTTTGTGTTTTATTACTCTCTCACCCCCCCCCCCTCCCTCTCACACGCAATAAAAATGCATCAAAACTGGGGTGCTCATTACCTATTGCCCTACTGATCGTGGTTCCATTGGCGTTGGAATTCAATTATTCAAAGTTATCCTGATGTCACAGTTTTCGTAAAAAAAATTGACAATTTTTACTAGCGAGCAATGATGTCTGTTGAGAATCGTTCAACACAAGTAAATTTCACATACATACATTTTCGTAAAAAAAATTGACAATTTTTACTAACGAGCAATGATGTCTGTTGAGAATCGTTCAACACAAGTAAATTTCACATACATACGCATCGAACAACTCTAAACACATCTATATTCGAGTCTGTCTTCTGTCATTGAAATATTTTCCTTTACTAATATGAGGTTATTGAGGTAGTTTGATTTCGGATACCTAATCGTGCTAGAGCTTTTGAGGTAGATTGAAAATACTCCATCAAATAATTTTTATCTTTGAGATTAGGATTGATGATAGATTAGATTCGAATGAAAAAATCATGCTTCTTTAGAACCGGGCCGGGCCATACGCATGCCTGTATTCAATGATTTATGATTTCGATAATCACTTGAATAAGCTTTCGACGAGTCTTCTCTTTGATGAATCTTCTAAGAATATGATCTGACTTTCTGACTTTTGAAATATATAAAGAGAGAGAGCAAATATAAAGGGAAATATAATGATTGTATTTCGAAATTTTGGAACTTCCAAGAATACCCTTCACCCATTGTGACATTTGAATGTAAAATTTATTTAAAAGACAAGTGTAAAGAGGATGATTCCCAATGCTTCCACCAAACAATTCACCAACCAAAAAGTACCAAAAAAACAAGTGGAAGAACTTCTACCATATCTAAAAAATTGTAGGATTACTTCCTCTCTCTTGCTATTGCCTAACATTATAAACAGTATTTTGTGTGTACATTAAATTTTGCTAAAAGTGGAAACTAAGAAAAAATCTATCACCTCCGCAAAAGAATCATAATCCCTAACTGAGTCCATTTTTTTTCACCCCCAGGTGAACGAGTATTAACAAATCTCGTTCATCCTCAGCCGTCTGGGATCACTTCGAGATTTCATGTCTCTCCATTGCATCATTAAGCAAAGTGAAAGCCCTTGAGCCTAAACCCGAGCAATAGGAGAAAAGGGTGGGTTGATTTCTGGGATCACTTCGAGATTCCATGTCTCTCCATTGCATCATTAAGCAAAGTGAAAGCCCTTGAGCCTATACCCGACCAATAGGAGAAAAGGGTGGATTGAGTTTAAAGGAGGGTGTGATTTCTTCCATCTTCTTGCTGACTTTTGTTTCTTCCTCCTCTGCAACTGCCTCGATTAAGTTTTTAACTTCCTCCTCAATGAACACTCTGAGCGAATTGCATCGCAACGATTGTTTGTCTCTTTCCCACCTGACGGCAGCTGAGGCTTCGGTACAATGCAACATAGCTACGCAAATGGAGAATGCCTGCAAAGACGATAACTGTGCATGGAAGTCGACTGAATACCGTCCCTCCTCAATGACTTTCATGGTCAATGCAGGTGTATTTTCTTTTGCTCCCTGCATCAAGTGGAATATGAAGTATCAGTACGTCGTACGTGAGAGCCTAATCGGGTAATTTATAACGAACTTCAACTAGGATTTTTATGTCATATTGATACGGGTACATGTGTCCAGTTCGGTGATGTATTCCAGCATCAGATTCATGCTAACCATATTTCTTAGGACACGGAAACACAACCCAGTATACATATTTCTTTCTGTTCTATTTTCATGCACAATTTGAGAGACTAATAGTGAAGTAAAATTCTACACGTAGTTTGTCTGTTGAATGTCAGCTACATACGGACACGTGTCGTGTGCATTTATCCAAGTGACGAGTGTCGGGGTACTTGCACACATTTAGAAAAGTGCATGTACCATAGCTAAAATTTGGTAATTAACCCGAGAGTTAAGATTCCTAGTAGTCTCTTGAGTTTTCTCTTCCTCTTGGAAAGTGGGGGAAGTACTTCTCTCCTTGACAATCGACCCTCTATCTATTCCTTCTCGTGAGTAACTTCCAGAGAAGAACTAAGAAGCGCACCCGAGCCCAAATGACACGATAGGTTCTTATCCAAGATTGAACTTCCAGATGGACGGGGCCGGCTTCCCACTGTCTTGTGCAGCATTTATTAGCTTAGCTGGGTTGAAGGCATAGACTCTTACAGCAGATGGCAGTTATCACAAGCAAAAGGGCCATGACTGCTAAGAATTACTTATAAATATGGTTTTCTCCAAACTACTTTGTTCTAAGGTGTGCAATAACAAATTTAGTAGAAGATTTTTTTTTTGCATTGACTGGTACTTTCACTTCTGGAGGTAATCATTTGAGGAGCACCAAAATATGTAGCTCCGTGTAAAGAGAATCAAGTAAGGAAAAAGATGAAAGTATTACAATCAAATGGAACTAAAGAAAACCATTCCATCGTCCAAAATGTAGTCCTTGCCCGACAAAAGTCATTCAAATCGCCAGAAAATAAGAGGCGATAATGAAGTGCCTGAGTGATCGTGGCAAATTGTTAATGACCTTAACTTAGAAGAGCTGCAAGAACACATGTATCCATTCTGTTGGAAAATTTGGATCTCAAACACGTCAATCAAACAAGAAAAAGTATATTTGACATGGCTTCCAAAGTACTTTCGAAAAACAGACGTGGGATTTTCAAGAACACATTTGATTCTGATATATGAATACAGTAATAATCCCGATAAACATATACATGCAACAGGCGTTTGTTTCATTTTTGTAAAAATCAATAAAATTCAGTACTTCATATGAACCTCTCTATTATCTAAGCTACTGCATAATACGTTATCAGGCCTCAGAATACTGGAACTCCTAAAACTAAGAAAGTGAGAAGCATACCTGAATAAAAAGTTCCAAAGGCTGCTGATTTTCAGCACTCAGAATACTGGGACTGCGGAAAACCCTAAGTGGGCAACCCATATCCCAACCACCACACTCGCAACCTCCACCTAACCTCCATCGATCGAGTAATGGTGAAGGACCACGACTCTCCTTGCTGCCCAAACTATGGTTTCCAGAAGCGGTGACCACATTTACCTTTGTGGAGCTAGAGCAATTATGAATCCCTTCCTTTCTATGCTTACCCGAGGAGAGATCAAGTAAATTTGGATGCGGTTGATCACTCATGGCGTCCACTCCCTTGTATTTCAAGCTTTCCCTCTTTCCAAACGGGATTTCTATGACAATAGCCGCTACTTCAAGACCAGGATGCAAATCCATACGTGTCCAAGGGAGTGGACTCGACAAATCAAAATGGGTATTTTTTGTTGCTTGCTTTTGTTGCAGATTGAGCTTTGATTCCTCAGCAACATCATCTGATTCACAAGTTCCACCAACTGAATCTTGATTGGACACTTTCGGTGGTTTAACAACATCAGGAGACTGGTTAAGGTTTCCTTGTACGGCATCACGTAGTCTTGCACGCGCAACATCGTACAAAACAAACTCCGTCACCATTGAGTTGTCAAAATCCCTGGCATCTTTTAGCTCTGTACATAAATAACAGGAAACTTGCATCTGTCCCACTACAGAGGACTCTTTGTTTAAATCTTTCAATCCCCACCCACTAGCATTACTCTTCCTTCTGCTGTGAAAAGTGTACACCCAATTCAAAGCATTCTCTGCTTTCCACCTCCGGGATACAAATACTTCTTCTGGGAACTTCAACGAGAACTCAAAAAATGGCACCCCTTGTTTGTTTTCCAACTTAAGGTAGCCATGCAAGTGAGCAGGTGAACATGAAACAGCTGGATGACAGACATCTTTTTTGACTAAGCGAGGACTCGATTCAAGATTTTGCGACACGTTTGAGAAATCGGTCAACAGAGACTTTTGTAGTGTCATGCTTCTCTTGATGCTTGGAGGCCGAGCTGGTGGAAGCCCAATAGAACCACTCCTAGAACCCAAAGGACTCCGCTGAGACTTGGACTTGGTGAATGGATCAAACATCCTTCTGAGAGGACTAAACCGAGACTTTGGACTGTCACTTTCCGATGGAGAAGGCGAATCGGGTAGTGCCAACTTAGAAGATAGTGACTTCTGAAAAGTGAGAGCACATTCTCTTTCCTCAAGCCCATTACCATCATTAATAGGACCAACAATTGGATCACATCTGAACTTGTGGTCCTCTATTTTCGCGCGCTCTGCATTTTCAGCAGAGATGTGTTCTCTGCTATTTGCATCCAAAGGGTTTTCCAAAAGCACATCGGATGAGACAACATTATCCTTGTCAGAGGTACACAAAGAGTCGGCAATACCAAAGGAGAAAGCTTTGGCATGGCTTCTGGATAATTCGATTTTCGTCCTACATTCCACATCCTCACTCTCATTCATCATCCTTACCTCTCTAGAGCTTTGGTATACCGAACCCCGCTTTAGTACTTCGTTCCTTTCGACCCCAGAAGTACAAGATGGGGTGTTTTTACAAGATGAACTACGATAGCAATGAAAGTTAATCTGCTTGAAGTTTTCCTCTAAGGTCAACAAATCATTTGTGCAGTTGGGTTTTCCTTTAATGGTTCTTTTTTCAACTTTTGAACGATGCCGGGGAGGTGGAAGAACAGTTTTCGGGCTCCCTCCAACTTTGCAATATTTGTCGAATTCCAACGCCATGTCTAGTCCCATGTGCAGATATACAATCTAGAGGAAACAGTAAAAGGGCAAACGCAGATCAATAACAAGAGAGTAGAGGAAAAACATGCTAGCTAGCCTTGTTTAATAACATAGAGTGCAGAATCAAAATGAAACTGAGAATTTCGATATGAAAATGTGCAAAATACAGTTCCTCCACCAAATTCAGGGTAAAGCACAAGGCTTCTCAAAAAAAAACCCAAGATTGAAGTTTGTAGTTTCAAAACTTTGAGGGATCTTGCAATGATAGGCAATGGAATTACTTCTAACCATAAAGCCATTAAGATGGAAGCAGAAAACAGAAAATCAGTACTCGTTATCTGCAAATGCAAAAGCTATCTCAAACCCTAAACCAGCTCAAAATCTACTAGGATAAAGGACAATGAAGCCTATATCTTTTACCAAATAAAGTGTACATTAATCTAATTTGAAAGAATATGAAGTTAAAAATCACAACTGATACCAAAAACAATATCTCAGAGAAGAGTCCTAATTAAAAGAACACAATTCAATCACAATAATCCCTACCCATTTGCTCAAATCGGAGAAAGATGTCGAACAGCAACCTAAAAAAAACTTCAAAACCCAACTTTCATTGATCTTCTTCACTTGAAGCAACAGTCCAAAGATCTTATATTCAGCCAGAAGCAAATTCATGGACCCTACTTATAATATTTAATCCAAATCTTAAGATCAGAAGAATTTCAAAAGGTTATTGCTGGTACAATGAAACCGAATTCAAAATATGGGTACTTCAGCAATATAGAAATAGAATCATTAAAAGCATAATCTTTGAAAACACTTGCATTCCAAGCCAAAAATAAAAGGAGCACAAATGCTTGTGAAAATGGACATACCCCACTAGCTAGATCTCAGAGAAGTGAACCCAAAGAAAACCCAACAAACTGTGAGAGCAGAACTAATCATATCTTCCATTCTCTTGAGCTCAAAGTCTTCATCTTTTCCTGAACAACCAATTTATTCATCTGAAAATGCCCATTTTACACACTGATTATCAGTTAGGAGGACAGTACTCAGCTGAGAAAAAGTAGTAGATGCGTAGAAAGGGGAGATTGATCATTACAATACCAACACCAGTAAAGCAAAGTGATAACATAACAAAAAGGGAGTTGTAGGCCATACAGAAGCTAGAGAGATAGAGAGAGAGAGCATGCCTTGTAGGGAGAAAGATGATGAGGGTTAAGAGACAAAGAGCTGCCAGGGTTCTGTTCATGTCCACTAAAAAATCCATTTCCCTTTCACAGTTTTATCATATGCTGATAAGCTCTATTCTGTAGTTTTTTGTAGTGAGGCATGTGTCCTTCTCTCTCTCTCCACACCCACTCTTTTCTTTTCTATGTTACCTTCTAGGCCAGTGCTTTGAAGTTTGAACACTCTTTTTGATGACCAACTTGGAAAAGACAAGATTACCCTTCAGAGACAACTGTTCAGATCCAAAGTCAGGGGTATTTTGGATACTTTATTGCCTTAATATGTCACTTTTGATCATCTTTGGTTTTGAGGACCGAATATTTAAACTGTTATCTGTTTGCTTTTCCTACTATTATTATTAATTAAATTGTTTACTAAAATTTATACAAAAGATTCTTCTTACAATCAATGTATAATCTCTCCACATTGAATGTTAGAGGACAAAATTTTTTAATCACAGATCCCTCCGCAGTATTTGAAAGTATGGTTAGGGTTTGATTTGACAAGAATACCCAACTTGATGATCTATACCCAACTTAACAAATGTTGAGCTACTTACCAGCTTGAATACTGAATTTTTAACCTGAAAAATTATTTGATAAAAAATCAAGAATTGAATTAAAATAAACAAGTTCATACAAGATCGATAAAATTTGTGAGGATAGTGGCGACAGTGATGGTAATAAAAAGGTGGTTAGTACATGTGTGGCACGATTGAGAGATGGTGGTAGTGGCAACGAGCAGTTACAGTGTGACAGGACCTAGCTGTGGCTGTAGTGATGATGGCGTTGGTGAGGACAGTTGCAATTGGTGTAATCATGGCAATGAAGTGGTGGAGTGGTTGCCATGGTGAAGGTCGTGGCTGAAATAAGAGGTGGGGTGGTAGTAACGATGACAACGATGTGGTGGTAGTCGAAGATCTAGTAGTATGGTGTGGTAATATAGAATATTGATAAATTAAATAAAAATTAAATAAGTAATATTCATAGTTAGATAGTCATTTAGGCATTTAGCAACTATTTAAGATTATAAGTGAAGTGAAACTTAGTAGCGTTTGACCAATGATAACCTATGACTTCTGTGCACTACTAGTGCAAGCAAAGGTAGAAACCTAGAACGAGACCATTTTGAGAACCTAATACACAAATCATTTACATTGGAAACATACGTTCGTTTGGCAAATGTTATTCAAAACTCCCACCTTTTTGTTATTTATTTTTATTACCGTAAACATATTTCGAATATGATTTCCAATTTTACTAGCCATTTAAGAAATTACTTAAATAATATCGCCTAATGAGACACAATAAATGATTGGACATGGCTACTTTGGAGCCAAATTAATTAAAGAAGGTCCCACACACTGATTGGGACAGACTGTCATGTTCGATAATCTCATATATTGGGAGATTATTGTCTTGCAAAGAATTAATCAAAATTATTTAAGAAGCGAAAGAGCTTTTGCATCAAAGTTGATGTTTATGAAGAAGAAAACTTGAGTTTGTAACCTTGTCCCACATTGAAAGTGAGAACAAGTTGAGATATAAAAATCTATTTTCTATAAGGATTCGGCCCTTTTGATCATGCAATTTTTATGCGCAGATGAGCACACATTATATTGCTACTTTGATCACATACGCATAGGGGTGAAAATAAGAACTGGAAAAATAAACCAGACTGTAAAATCAGATCAGATCGACGGTTTGAGGATTAAAAAATTCGTTTGCTCCAATTTTGGTTTGGATGTTTGGAAAAAACGGTTTTCCGGTTTGGGGTATAAAAAATCGGTCTAGACCGACTGAGGGTATAAATGTGAATATTTTATATTTTTAGGTATAATTATGACTTAAGTTCATTACTTCATTAGTCATTTAGTCCATAAGAATTTATGACTATTGTCGTGTACTGTAAATGAAAAATCATTATTTACAGAAAGTGAATGAAAATGAAAAACCAACAGTCAGAACATAAAAAATAAAAAGAAGCTCGAATATTTCAATATTTTAGAGTCTTGTTCAATATATTTTCATTCTGAAAATTTTCACCTCGAACTTTTATTTTTAAATTTTTTCTGGTGTGGTTGGCCCAAAATATTACCCAAAAAATTAAAAAATCCAAATCGAACCGAAACCGAGCTAAAATTGGCTCAAATCAATTGAAAATTGGGCTGGTGCAATCAGTTCGGTTTTGATTTATAAAATTTTCAAAATTGGACAACTAATTTGGTCTCATAAATTTTATTAAACCGGACCAATTACACCCCTACATGTGCGCGCCGCAGCCATCTGACCAATTGAGTGAAGGAGAAAAAGGTAATTGCAAGAGCGTGTAATTGGTTTAGGCGGGATGATGGGCGTCGGTCGCCTCGACCACACGGAACATACAATCCCAACACACCACGTTGGAAGCGCACACGCAGATCACGTGTTCTCTGCCAATAAATTAACCCAACCTTTATTACTACTAGTCAAAGTAGGGGTATGTAGATATTGACCAAATTTCTTCTCCAAATGCCAAATGTTTGTTTACATTTTTTTTTTTTTATAAAAATAACCTAGGTATTCGGTCGATTTGAGATTAAGTTTGGTTAAAACCTGGAAGAATTTTCGGGGCCTGAGTGGAAACGATCGAGCGAACTCCTCAGTGACCATAAATATTAAGTTGTCGAGTTTCAATCACAGTATGTCCGCGTTTAAGGAGAAGATTTATGCACATAATTTTTTGTGTACAGATTCAGACACAGATACTTGAGTCTCACATGCATCTAATAGATACATCTGTGTCCGAATCTGTACTCGCAAAATTATGTGCGTAGCACTACTCTTTACTTTTAATGGGTTAACATTACAAATTACCATAACATTAGAACCAAATAAACTAACGCAATAGTGACACATAGTAGCAGTGTTCGAAAAATCGATGTATGCAATATTTTGTTGACTCAATTTTAGGCCTAGGCGCAATATTAAGATTGGTAAGAAATTAGTCGGCGACTAGTCGATCTAAGCGGTTTTTTTTAAAAAACATTTTAAGTTTTAGAATAGATTAAATTTAGTTTAAAATTGATAGGGTTTGAGGTAAAACTTATAAAGACTTAGGAATCTATCATGTTTAATTATTTGAAATTTTACGTATCAATTTTTTAATTTTATTTGTTTTAAAATTTAAATATTTAGCTTTATTTTGGACAAGTTTTTTTTGTTACTATTTACTTTTTTATTTTACTATTAGCTATTTTGTTCTAAATTCACTTCTTTCTAATCTTATATAATTTTGGATAAATTTCACTTATCTCCCCTGAGGTTACTAATAAATGCACTGTCCTTCTCTATGTTTCTGACAATTACACTGCCCTCTCTTCCTTTACAAACTATTCTTTTCTTTCTAATCTTACATAAGTTTGAATCATTATTTTTTATTTAAAAATTATATTTATTAATTTTGTGTCAAAATTTTCTTAGTTATTAGTTTATTTGGATGCGAGGAGTCTAAAAAGTAAAACTTATTGTAAAAAACCTTACCAAAGTTTACTACAATAACAATAATTAAAAAGGACGTATTTGCTAATTCTTTGTCAATTTTTATGAATTACTAACAGATGCAACACACAGTGCATGTGCAAGTCAAAACATTATCTAATACATATCAAGTTGAAGAAGGAGTGAGTAGTTTTTAGAACAATTGAGATAGTGTCTATTTTGCTCCTAACAGTTAATTCTCTGTCAATTTGTTGGTGTGTGAAAATCACTTTATCGAGGGTAATTTTAACAAGTTTTAAAAACATGACAAAGTTTTAAAAAAATGAGACACCAAGCTGTGCTCTGTCTTTATAAATACAATAGAATAGAATAGATTAGTTCATCTTGACAAGAGATTTTAGAAAAGCAAAAAAAAAAAAAAAAACCAAATTTTAAATTTTGTAAAAAACAAAAACAAAATAAAGACAGGAATATGTGTCAATTTTGAATTATTTTTGTTTTTAATAATTACTTTTAAAATTTTATTATAAGTTTTACTTTTTAAATTTATATTTTTCAAATAAACAAAAATTTGTAAAATTTTGACGAATGCAAAGAAAATCTAAATAAAAATAAAAATTATCCAACTATTAATTATGCCCAAGTTGATTTAAGGGTAGATTCATAAATTCCACGGAACTAGGAGTGAAAACAACCAGCAAAAATCGAATCGGTAAAAAAAACTGAGTGAAATTTGGTTCGGGTTTTTATTTTGAGAAAACTACTTATATCGGATTGATTTTGATTTTTAATAAAATAATTTTGGTTCAAACTGAACCAAACTGAAAATATGAAACCAGCCCAAAATTTTCCTACTGTTTACATTTGACCCAATTCACGAATTTAATGCTACTAATTCACTCTTAAAAATCAAACGCCTCCTCTTGTTTAGTCTTGCTATCGTTTGAGACTCATCTCACACTTAGGGCTGATTTGGCCAAACTAGATTATCCGGATTATCTAGATTATTTGGGATTTTAATTTAGCCCATTTGGGCTAAATTATTTACCCAAATAATCTGGATTAATCTAGCTCCAAACACAACATAACCAACATATAAAAAATAATTTAGTCCAAACACTTTGAGCTAGATTATTCTGTCCGGCACCCAACATAATCCAACAATCTAATAATCCCATAATCTAGTTACGCCAAATGGACCCTTAGTTCGGTGGTAGTCACAGCGCCACTTCTCAATTTAATGCTACTAATTCACTCTTAAAAATCAAACGCCTCCTTTTGCCTACTCTCACTCTCGTTCGAGACTCATTTCACTCTCAGTCCAACGGTAGTCACACCACCACTTCTCAGACCTTATTTCTCTCGCCATCATACTCTATCTTTCTCAAACACTGCTACTTTTAGCCTTTCACTGCCGCTATTCTTGGTCTCGTTCAAACGGCGATACTGCCAACCATAAATCAACGATTAATCTAAGTGAGTCAAAGCATTGTATTATGGTTGATTTCTATATTTTTTAAAGTTTATCTCGTATCTAAGTACTTTCACCGTGAGCCTCCCCCGCTCTCGCTCACTCTCTCTCTCTCTCTCTCTGTCTCTATCTGCATACACACACACAATACCTTTCAGGTAAGGGATTCCCTTTTTTTGTTTTGTGCGGACTTCTTTTTCCAGCCGTTAGATGCGATCCAATGGGCTAGATTAACACACTTTAAAAACGGGTAAATTAGAAGGGTTACGGGTCAAGACAAATCCGGGTTATAACAATCCAAAACCCGTCCGATTTTCAATTTCAATCGTATTCTCTCTCTCTCTCTCTCTCTCCCCGACTCCCACATCTCCAGTGCGATCATTCCTCTCTGTCGCCGGCACCCCCTCACTCTCCGGCAACCTACTTCGGCCGGATTCCTACAGGATCAGGTATGTTGGGTTTCTTCAAAATTAGGACTTTTGTGTATTAAAGTATGCGGGATGCGAGTTACGTGTTACGGGTGAAGACAGAACCGGGTTATAACAATCCAAAACTGATTCAGGCTCTATTTGCCTTAACTAGATTATTTGGATTGTCTGGATTATTCGGGAAATAATCTAGCCTCATTTGGCCTAAATTATTTACCCAAATAATCTGGATTAATCTAGCTCCAAACACAACATAACTTCTATATCCACAAATAATTTAGTCCAAACACTTTGAGCTAGATTATTCCGTCCGGCACCTAACATAATCCAACAATCCAATAATCCCATAATCTAGTTACGCCAAATGGACCCTGATCAGTAGTTCTTTCTCAATCGCATACTCTCTCTCTCTCTCTCCCCGCCTCCCACCTCTCCAGTGCGATCATTCCTCTCCCTCGTCGTCCGACTTCTTCGTCGCCGGCACTCCCCTTCGTCGCCGGCAATCCAACAAAGACCTAATAAAAGAAAAGCCCTAATTCTGAAGCCACCACAACATGCCTGATCTCGTCGGAAAGGAACCGAATCGGGTACCGGCGAGGGAGAGGAATGATCGCACTGGAGATGTGGGATACGGGGAGAGAGAGAGAGAGCGCGATTCATAAATACAACTGAATGGGTTTTGGATTGTTATAACCCGGTTCCGTCTTTACCCGTTACCCGCATACTTTACCCATTTTTGAAGTCATTTAATCTGGGCCGTTGGATAACTTGGATCTCGTCCAACGGCTAGAAGTAGAAGTCCTCATCTAACCAAAAAAAAAAAAAAAAGAGAGAAAGGGGATCACTTGCTTACTCTGTGTGTGATAACAAAAGCACAGAGCTCTTAGCTTTTGGTTTTCAGTCCCTCCCCACCTCTAGGGCCGCTCAGCTGTCTGACACATAGGGTAAGAACAATATTTATGTCAGTGATATTGTAAATTTTACCTCTTTTGTACTGATTTTATATCTTTTGTCAGCGATTTGATAGCGTAATTCATTGTGTTTTGTGTGAATTGGGGCAGTGAGCTTTAGTTTCCTTCTGTGATATCTGTGGTCATTCTCGATGTCTCTATGTTCTTACTGTGCTCGAATTGACATAATATCGTTAAGTGCGGATTTGATAATATTGTTTTCTACACAGTGGCTTGAATTTCCCCAATTGTTGGATTTTTCAGAAAAATGTGCTTTTTAAGGTGACTTTCTGGCTTTCTGCTAGTCTGTTTTGTTTTTTTCAAAACGAAAGACATTTTTGAGCTCAAAACTGCAATACGAAAGAAACATATTGTGGTCATCATCTGTTTGTTGTTTGTTTGTGTTTCCTTAGAATTAAGGAAGCAATTTGGATTTTTTGGCCCAAAGTTGAATAGCATACTTCATTCCCACAACTCCTTTCCGTGTTTGAACCCACTATTTTTTATCCATTTCCAGGCAAAGGGTTAGGAGTTGGGTCCGTCGTACACCTAGAGCAAGAGCTCTCTTTCGATTATTTCTGTGGTCATTGTTGATGTCTCTATGTTCTTACTGTACTCGATTTGACATTATATCTTTGAGTGCGGCTTTGATAACCTTGTTTTCTACACGGTGGCTTGAACTACAATGTGGGCTTTATTTGGGACCGTAAAAACCCTTTTCCTGAGCCTTGTGACTTTCTCCAATTTTTGGATTTTTCTGAAAATGTGCATTTTTAGGTGACTTTTTGGCTTTCTGCTACCAAATATATCGCTCCCTTCTGAATATCCCACATTTCCAATCAATGAATCTCTATAGTCCGTCCAAACATCAACCTGACAAAAACGATCGACGACTTCAATTCCATGTCAAGGTTGGTCTTTGCCCGGTCCTCCCACAAGCTTGAACTTCAACTTTTTCAAAACCCCCTCGTTTGAATTAATAACCCAGGGTTTCTGGCTTTCCTTCACCCGCAGAAGTAAATATTTTGTCTGGTGTGGTGACAGACAAGGACGGACTATTATCACTTATTATGAACAATACCACTTATGTAATCCTCTGTTTTGGGCTTTTTTTAAGAGAGAGACAACATTTGAGCTCAAAACTGCAATTTCCTCCAAACTGAAATTCTACGTGGAAGAAGCACATTGTGGTCATCGTCTGTTCTTCGTTTGTTTATTTTTGGTTGGAAAGAATTAAGGAAGCAATTTGGATTATTGGGCACAAAGTTGAATAGCATACTTCATTCCCACAATTCCTTTTCCATGTTTGAACCCACCATTCTTTATCCATTCCGGGCCAAGGGTTCGGAGTTGGGTCCTACACCTAGAGCAGGAGCTCTATTTGGATTATTTCAATCAGAACAAATAGATGCAGACTATGTCCTTAATCTTCAACCAACCTTTTCCGAGATGAAAGCTGTCACCTCGGCAGCAACCAATATATCTCTTGGAACAAAAAGCCGAGTGCCTTTCAAGAGCTTAAATCTGAGGTGGTGATCAGGAAAATAGCTGGAAGTTCCCATTCTAAATCATTTGCATTGGATTTAATCCCTAAAAGTTTGGCTAGTTGTTTGATAAAATGTCTCAACTTGACTATTGGTTCCCCCATATGTATGAGGACAGTCAAAAAGAGGATGGAAATGAGTACAGGTCACTGTTTATACGTCAAAAGATCAAAGTTCATTATACTCGGATTATGACAATTGATTGTCTAAAAACTCTTGCTCGAGGCCCTCATATGCAATAAGTTTGAGTTAGGTTCTTCGTTTGTGTATTAGGAAATTAGCTCTGGAAAATTTCGATTGCGACCAGCATAGAGGAGTTGAAACATTGACTTAAGGTACTTACATACCAACTTCCATTTTAGTATTGCTTCCGATCCTTTGAATAAGGAGTCTCAATTGCCATAACAGAAAACTTTCTATCCTCTGTTCAATTTGTCTTTGTAACCTTTAGCTGATACAGACACTCTCACCCCTATCTCTAAATTCAGAAGAGCAGGAATATGTTCAATCTGCCATATCGGATCAAACATGAGTAAGTTATAGCTGGTTTGTCATGAGGATCACTAATAATTTTGCCGAATAAGGCAATATGTGGAGAATAAGGAAATATGTGGGGAACTTCGGCTGCTTTGTGTGTCCAACATGGTATTCTTACTTCCATAGGTCTAAACCCCATAGATAGCTAAAAATTGTTATGCTATGAAAAACTGAATAATTCTAGGCTCTGCTAATTTAGTCCAGGGGGAAGGAAGGGAAGAAAAACCAATTGCCAGAAATCATCAATGATTGTGCATTTTAAATATTTAATTCTAATCCACGCACACTTGTCCCAATCCTGTCAAAAATAGAAATGGCTTTTTTCAAGCAGATCGTAAGGATAACTGTCTTCAATGGCCAAAAGTCCCTTTATGCTGGCCCCACTGTCATCCCCAATCCTTCGTTTGATTGCTAAGAAACATGATACGAGAAAGAGTACTTGGTACCCTTGTGGGCATTGGTGCCATGATAGTAATCCAAGTTATCTCTTCTCTTCCTGCAACTTGAGCTATTACTCATAGCATTACAAAGACAAATGAAATTACTTCATATCCCCCCCAACAAAAAAAAAAGTATACATATTGGAATGCTATGTGCTAATGATTTACAAACTTTCTTCCGTAAGATGTCTACAGTATACATTTTTCTCATGTTTCCTTGTTGGTGCTCATATTGGTTCGTAATCATGACCTACGTGAAGAGTTTTATGTGCAAAGGTATTCATGTATGCCAAAATGTGTAATCCAGTTAGTATCTAGTTTCCATGTTCTTTTAAGGGATGACTAAGTGGGTGTTTGAGAGTGATTCTGGAAGTGTTTTTGGGATTATAAGATTCTCATTATGAGATTTTTAGGTGTTTGGGATATTGAATTCCAAATTCTAACTATGAGATTCTGATCATGGGATTTTCAAAATAGGCCTTCGGAGCCACAATCTCAAAAGTAGGTCCGGAGCTACTTTTGAGATTCTGATTTTGGATTCTAAAATTTTATTACCATTCTACTCACAATTGCTCATCTTGTCACCCACAATCTACTTATTTGATTATACCATCAAACACTTCACAGATTCATAATCTATTTTACACAATTCTACCGAACACTTCACAGATTCTGATTATGAGTTTTCAAAATCTAGAATTTTAGAATCAGAATTCCAGAATCCAAAAACACCTCAAAAAATGCCTCCCAAACACCCTCTAAATTACCCTATATCTTACTCTTTCTATTTGATTTGCAAATGAATGTGGCACTTTTACAGCCGTTTATTATCTTGGTCTGAAATTGCTAATCTTGAATAGACAACTAACAGTGAGAAATGGTATTGGTTAAATAAATAGACTTCACAATGTTGGTATCAGATTGTTGTACCATTTTAATTTCGCCTTCAGTTTTGTTTATTAGTTATTAATGTA
This sequence comes from Arctostaphylos glauca, assembly GCA_019985065.2. Taxonomy (NCBI): domain Eukaryota; kingdom Viridiplantae; phylum Streptophyta; class Magnoliopsida; order Ericales; family Ericaceae; genus Arctostaphylos; species Arctostaphylos glauca. Next base: position 3,058,638 of record JAHSPW020000010.1, read on the forward strand.
TGACTTTGTGATATTGATGCCTTTGTCGTTAAATCAATTAATGTTTCTTTTTCAGATGTATGTAATAAGCTGGAGCATGGTTTCCATTTGAGAAATCTGTGCATTCATTACAATGTCAATAACAAGTTCTTTAAAGAAAATTGTATCATGTGTCATTCTTGATTTGGACGGCACACTTCTGAACACAGGTAAATTTGAGATCTGGTATTAATTCTTACCTCAATATGATTTTTTCAATCCGTCTTGCATAGAATGTTTTCCATGGACATATAGGTTTGTAAAGTGTGAACCGTGGAAAATTTTCTTTCAGCATCTTACAGTTGCAAGAGAGTTATCCTTTTTCTTTTATTGTATCATGGAAAGGACTTCCGAGCTGTGGGTTTCTCTATGAGATGCTATTCTTTCGCATAATCTTTTTCCCTTTAAATCGGAACAAGATAATTTTAGTTTTGGAGATATTCGATACTACATGATCAGGGTTTCGTGATCAACAAGAAATGTCATTGTGCTTCGCCTTATTTATGTTCGGTTGAACGATCCTCTCTCTTAAGTTAGGTTATGGTATTTTACATCCCACTTTGCCAATACTTCTTTCCTATACCCAGTCATAACCTAATTTTAAATTTTATGACAGATGGCATAGTGAATGAGGTTTTAAAGATTTACTTGGTTAAATATGGGAAGAAGTGGGATGCAACAGGAGCTCATAAAATGGTAGGAAAGACACCTTCAGAAGCTGCAGCACTGTTTGTGGAAGACTATGGGCTTCCTTTATCAACCAATGAATTTGTTTCAGAAATTACACAAATGTTCTCTGATCGGTAATATACTCCATACTGACTTTCATTTCCTTTGTCGCTGTGGACCAGGGGATGCATGTGCGCTCTCTGTTGTGTGAAACTCTCGAGAATAAGCAGGGTGCTCTTTGAAATTTGAGCACAATCATTTGCATTAAGTATATCTGATAGAGAATGTAACTCGGGAGAATTCTGGCTAGACTCATTGTGGAAGCTTCTCTACAAGGAGCTTGAATTTAGGTCGAATTAAAGAAATTCTGAACAGGCCTTTACAAGTGTTGATTACTTCCTTGCAGTTTACCTGTTTTACGTAGTCTACCCATCTACCCTTGACCAACTTTTGAGGGATCATTTTGCGATCTTGGTGTGGTTTTTTGTTGTTGTTTAAACTAGAAATGAATGCTCTCTCTGGATGAGCTACGAATGTTTCTTGATATACTTGGACAGAGCCGTGTCATTATTTGGGTACCAAATGCTATGTATTGTTTAGTAATCTCCCTTCTATTTTTGCTTTTAGGAGGGGGTTCTTTTTCTTTTATCTGAGGTGATGGATATCTGTCTTGTTTTTCTGTCCATTCGGTATGTCAGTGGAAATGTTGGAATTTCGGGAGTCCTGTTTCATTTTGGTCTCCTAGGAAATAGAAACTTTTTTGGCTGTTTCAATAGAAATGAAATGAAATTTTGTTCCTTAGTTTCTCCATGTTGGAGACGGGGTTGAAACTAGGGGGAATGCTGATATTCATTATTGAACCTTTTATCCAGCAGCTGAAGTTCTTGAGACAATTGGTGTTCTAACAACAGTTATAATAGCAGATGGCTCAATATCAAAGCTCTTCCAGGTGCAAACAGGTTAATCAACCATTTGAGGGGTCATAATGTGCCAATGGCATTGGCTTCAAATTCTTCCAGGGCAAGCATTGAAACCAAAATCTCTTATCAAACAGGCACGTTTGTTTGAAAGCTCAAACCACTTTCCTCTACCAAATGAGAAAACAAGCTAATGGAATGACATCCGTTAAAATTTACTTTTGTTTGCAATTAACTTTTGTGGTCGTGATTTTCTTTCACAGGATGGAAAGAATCCTTCTCTGTCATTATTGGTGGTGATGAAGTTACATCAGGAAAGCCATCTCCAGAAATGTGACACACAATTCCTTGCAACTTTGATCTTATTGTCTGCACATCAAGTTAAATTTATCTAATCAACTTTTATATCATTTTCGTTAAGATTCCTTGAAGCAGCTAAAAGGCTAAGTATTGATCCTTCCGAGTGCCTAGTCATTGAAGACTCAATGTAAGTGACTTTGGTTCATTGTGAATTGGATATTTTGTTTGTAATTATCTACCCAAAGATCCTCCTTATATTGTTCGCAGTTGAATGTTATTAGCTTTCCGCATAATTGAATGTCTCTCAAAGTTGTGAATGCCTTGTTTTCCGTAAGATTTTGGTGATCAGATTTGTTTGGAACAGGCAACTGATTGGTTGAAAACCTATGGCTATATTCTAATGCTTTTGTTGATATCAAATAATTTCTTGCAAGAAGTTGAAGGCTGTTTGGTTTTGAGTTCCATTTTAGATGTCTATGGACTAATGTTTCATTTGTTAATCTCCTTTTCTTTTGCGAATGTGAAGGACAATTTGCTTAGTACCTTAGGTTGCATTCTTATAGACAGAGATGTGTATGCATTAATGTTGGTTCTGGTAGGCAGTTTTACTGATGAAACGAAAATCACGAGTATGCGGGTTCAAAATCTATGTAAAGCATGAGTGTGCTAATGATATATTACCGAAAGTCCCATAGCCGTGATAGCCAATCTATGATGAAATGAAGCTTTGCTTGTTTGGAATCGGACAAGCTTGGCACTTGAGCTGCTTTGAGGCAGTTGTCAGGCTTAGTTGTAGTTTTCCTGTTGACATGTAAATTATTGGATAATTTATGAAACTAAGAGATGAATACAAGTGTGGTTTCATTATGTAAATTATGTGAAAAATTATATTTAATTCTTGTTCAAGTACAAAAAAGAAGGATGATTCCAATCAAATGTTAAGCCTTGCTACCTGAAAGTACCTATTGTTTGCTCTCCTGTTACTTGAATGCCAAGCTGCCTTAAGGTTTTCTTTGCCATAAAGTGGCCTCTAAAATTGGGTACTTTTATGCAAGTTCATCGCCCATGCAGTTGTGTTACTTCTTGATAGAAATAGAATAATCAACTGTGAACCATCTCTGCAATAAAAGTAATGATGACTTGATGCGTTTCTTTGAATGATGATTTCATATTTTTCCAAAGTTGAGTTTTTTTACTTTGCACTTATTTCAAGATTTTTGTATTATTCTCCTTGTGTCTTGGTAAATGGAATGCTGATGTTGTTTAAGGATAGAAATGCCTTTTGTGACATGTCAGACCAGGTGTAACGGCTGGTAAAGATGCTGGAATTGAAGTGGTTGCTGTTCCATCTGTTCCTAAACAATCCCATCTTTACACTTTAGCAGATGAGGTGATCAACTCTCTTCTTGATCTGCGACCAGAAAATTGGGGCCTTCCACCATTTGAAGATTGTAAACGTCTCACTCTTTCTTACAAATTAGAGTAAAAGCTGTTTCAGTCCAAATCATTTATTCTTGAAATCTATGGATCTGTAATTGCAGGGGTAGAGGGTACTTTACCAATAGAACCTTGGTACATTGGGGGTCCTGTTATCAAAGGATTTGGCCGCGGCTCAAAGGTGCTTGGAATCCCCACAGGTGTAGATTTTTGCTGTGGTTAAACTAGGTAAAAAATATATAATTAGTCAAGATAAACTGGGCGGATCTGGGGTGGATATCACTGTCCCGATCCCCGATCCCCAAACCCTTATCCAATTCCCGCCCCCCGCCCCGATCTCCGACGGGGATTCTTTTTTGTCCTCTACTCGCGCCCCGAACAGGGAATGGAGATCACCGAATGGCGAACGGATATCCGAAAATTTTTTTAAAAAAAAAAAACTAATTCTTCCATTGTATATAATAAAGTTATAGGAGATGATTGAATCTTAAAAAAGTCTAAAATATAAAATTAAAGGTTAAAACCTAAAAAGGAGGTATGGATTAGGGTTATGGTCCATACAAATATAGGGGCTCGGGGATCGGGGATCGGGGATGGAGATACATATTCCCGAATCCTACCCAATTCCCGAAAATATCTCCAAATTGCCCATCCATTCGGGGTGGGAAAAGGAGAGGGGCGGGGCGGATCGGATGAAATTGCCATCCCTAAAGATAAAGATAGTACATGCAAGTACCAAACTTGAAGTAGGCCACGGTATTGCTGGTATTATATGGTGTTGATGAAGCAACAGAAGTTGAATTAGTATAATTTGAAGAGGCTACAGTAGGCTTTGCTCTACAATGAGATCAGAGATCTTGACTGGTCATAGTTCATCATGTTCCAACTCTCCTTATGTCTCTGTGGGCCGTGTTTTATTAATGGGCGACGGTTTGATACTCGTGTGATAACTATTTGGCTCTTGTTATAAATGCCTATATTGAACTCTGGATGTCATAGGCATGAAATTACAATGTTTCTTCACTTGGAACTTACCTATGTTATACGCTACTCGACCCTCGTGTAGTTAGCCCATCCTTTACCCATTGCTGTATTATTCATTCTTTTTGGTGGTGGATGGTGGCATAACCTTGTGATCTTTGGTTAATGTTGTGTGGGAATAATGAATGCTTGTTTTTACCTGTTCCTTCGTTTGATGCATTGAGTTAATCTAACTTGATCATTTTATTCTTTCAGCTAATCTATCGACCGAAGGCTATTCAACTGTTGTTGCGGAACAACCCTCAGGGGTATATTTTGGTTGGGCTGGATTATCAACACGAGGAATTTACAAGATGGTTATGAGTATTGGTTGGAATCCCTACTTCGACAATGCTGAGAAGACCATAGTGAGTATAAATTGTCTCAGAACATATGTGTTATGTTTGAGCTCCTAATCTTTCTTGTAATGCAGGAGCCATGGTTGCTTCATGACTTCGATGGGGATTTCTATGGCGAGGACTTGCGACTTGTTATTGTCGGGTATATACGAGCTGAGGTACCAGAAATGAACGATTGTCATTTTTATTACTACACATATAATTATATGTATTTGTTGTTGGCCCTTTCCAGCTTCTGACCCTGCTGTTTGGACCATGACAGGCCAACTTTCCATCATTGGAGAGCTTGATAGAGAAGATTCATGAAGACAGGAGAATTGCAGAGACGGCGCTTGATCTTCCACTGTATTCGAAATATAGGGAAGACCCATATCTGAAAAGCTCTTAAATGGGATAACAGTCATTTATAGCTTCTGCAATGCTCTGGATTTTAGACCTATTGTCCATTTCATACTCTCATTCAAGGAAAAGTGATAGTGATTCGGAAAAAATAAAAATTACGTGGACACGTTTTCTGGCGTGTCTCCGTTGTGTCCTTGTCCCCGGAGTGTCCGACACGCATACGGGGACCGAGTATCCGTGCTTCACATGTGATTGTAAGAGGTTCATGAATATTATGCCACTCCATGAAATCAATGGGTTGTGTACTTGTCTTAAAGCCAACGAGGCTACTACTATTGTAACATAAAAGTTCATAAATAAAGTTAAAAGATTGCTAGAACATGGTATTTTCTCTATCTTTTAACATTTCAATGGCGACTGAAAATATTTTTCAGATCGTGAAGAATATGCACTGTTGTCTTTTTCGAATCGGCTGAGTATTAGACAGTCTTGTTTAATTCGATTGTTCTGAATGTTACTCAAATCAGCAGTGGAGTTAAAGTGCCTTGGTTTTTCAGATAAATTAGTTACAGTGTACACTTGTTCTGCTGTATATCCACAGTTTTGAATAGTTGCAAAACATGAAGTAGAGAAATAAAGTAAGTTCTAAAAGTGAAATGTATCTCAATTCCAATTCTAAAGGCAATTATCACAATCAACATGTGATGGACTTGGTTTTATTTAATCATATCAAATCCAGACACTCACTTCTTCAAGGGAAAATAAATATACTAGTACTTTATTATAGGCTAAGATATTGAAATATGACCGGTACAATCCAGTACAAGCCAGCATATTGAACTCTACGAATCATTAGCTAAGTGTTATGTTTTAGTGATTATACGATATATACCGATGGGTACAGTACATGATTGAGTACTTTGCTTTCGGCCCCATTTTCTTAGTATCATTAGCCACTTTTTGCCTTTTCTATTCCTTATAGTCTAACAAGTTTCTAATGGTGGGTTAAGAGTTATAATTTCTTCTTACATTGTGAGGTCTCATCAATTCTTTTGGTTTCATTAGACTTGTAGTTTACCAATAAATAAGCCAATAAGATGTGCAAACTAAACAGGACAAAAACTAACTTAATTTTGAAAAATTTAACTCTCATAACATTGAATTCGCCTACATTGTAAGTTTGCAATGTGTTTGTGTGCTTGCATTACGACGTAAAGGAAATCAATCAAAACACGTATTCGAATTTGACTCAAAAATGTGACAACAAGTTATCCTAATCATATCATTTCAAAATTAACAAAGTTAAAAAAAGAGAGAGTTGAATATGGATGTAGCATACAATAACGAGAATTTTTTTATCTTCGACCTAAGATTCAAGAATTGTGGAGCACTCTCCACAAGATTCAAGAATTCTTGGCGTTGCAACTCTAACTTTATCTTCGACCTAGATTTTTCCATCGGTAGAAGTAGAGAAAATTTTATGAAGACGCTTAACCGTTTTTCAATCAACACTCTAGCCCTAAAATGCAAAAATTTTGATTGTATTTTGATGAGCCTTTCAATCTTCCTTCACATCTCTTGGAGAGTGAATCCATAAGTATTTTGAAGCTAAACTTTTGTTAATTTGAATTGCCACCTAAGTTGAAAGGTCTACCTTTCTTAAAGACTCTTGTTCTTAGGAAGATTAATACCCCTTTAGCCCTAATCACAACCATTTTTCTAACTTCTTACTCCTTGAGGGTATGGAGTTAGTGCAATGCATAGGAATTCATCATCTAAACATTGTTGCACAAGACTTGAAAAAGTTTAGGCGATTAGTGGTAGGAGATTGTAAGGATATTTCTCTTGTCGAAATCAATACTGCGACTCTTTCTACTTTTTATTACCTAGGGAGCCTCTGGTCGTTAACTTCAAGGGCCAAATAACTTATTTTAAGGATGTGATACTTAACCTCACCTCTGTAATAGGTTTTTCTCGGCTTCATCAGATGAACAATCTCATGGTTAGGCTATCTATTGTAAAAAATTCAAGTCAAAATTTTTCTAATGTTCATATCTTAACTTATTTTGATGCCATGCTGTAAATTAGAAACTATCTTCAAAGTTCATGAATAGGACATATAGAAAGGTGAAGATTTCCATTTGAAGGAGTTTCACTTGTTTATAGACGGCATAATTAGTCATATTAATGCTCATGACATTGTTTCTTGGTTGTGTTTTTAGTTAATCTCCATAATTCTGATGTTATAGAGACTCACAAAATTATGCAATACTTAACACTATTATTTAAGCAATCATATTCTATTAAACAAACTTGCCAATCATATTCAACCACATCTGCTTTTATTTGAGTATGATGTGATCCACAATATATCTTTAGTGATATATTTGTGAGAGGACAGCGATACGGGGCTTATAGTGTTTTTAGAATGTATTTATGGCAGTTATGGTTTGCTATTGGAAGGCTAATAGATAATAAAATAAAATGAATAAAGAGAATTAGAAAGGGATATTTTTAAGGAATTGAATGAAAACGATAGAGGAGGCCCAAGAACAAATAATCATACGAGGTTAAAATAATCAAAGAAATAGCATGAAAATATAAGTTTATATAGAACGTGCATTGCATGTGCATGACATGTGCATGACATGTGCATCACGTGTATGAGAATAGTTGTGTATTTCCTCTGCTCCTAAATGATAATCTAGTACGAAAATTGTGTAATTTTTTTAGATAAAAAATGAAGTACTTCCTTGTGTGTGTGTGTTTGAATGTGAATATACACCCATGCATATTTATGTATGTTTGCATCTGTCATGAAGGCTCCTCTATAAATACTCTCACGTGACATGTAGTTTTTGGCCTCCCATTTGTCTTCTCATTTCTTATACCTTTTTCCTTCCAAGTTTCCACTTAACTTGTTCCTTCTTTTAGGCATGTGATTTTATGACTAGTAAAAGCACATGAAAATAGACAATGTTGCGGCAAGTCAAAAAGAGAATCAAGAGAGGAAACTACATCAACGTAGGTATCAACAACACCACAACTATCACTCCTCAAAACTTAGTGATGATGTTATCCAAAAAATAATCACTTTCCAATCAATTGTGTGTTTGAACGTGAATAACACGTATGCATATTTATGTATGTACGTATCTTGAAGCAAAAGTTCATGAAGGCATCAAAACTCTAAAACTCTCCTCTATAAATACTCTCATGTGACATGTACTTTTTGGCCTCCCATTTCTCTTCTCATTATACCAACATTTTGCTAATACCTTTTTTCTTTCAAGTTTTCATTCAACTTGTTTTTTCTTTTAGGCACGTGTTTTATGACTCATAAAAGTGCAGGAAAAAAAGACAATGCCACAACAACTTGAAAAGAGAATCAAGAGGGCAACTGCATTAACATATATGGGTATCAACACCGCCACAATGATGTTGTTGAAAAAATAGTCACTTTCTTGCCACAATGATGTTGTTGATTGTATTTTGATGAGCCTTTCAATATTCCTTCACATCTCTTGGAGAGTGAATTCATAAGTATTCAAACTTTTGTCAATTTGAATTGCCACCTTAGTTGAAAGGTTTATCTTTCTTAAAGACTCTCTTGTTCTTCGGAAGATTAATACCACTTTAGCCCTAATCACAACTATTTTTCTAACTTCTTACTCCTTGAGGGTATGGACTTAGTGCAATGCATAGGAATTCATCATCTAAACATTGTTGCACAAGACTTGAAAAAGTTTAGGCGATTAGTGATAGGAGATTGCAAGGATATTTCTCTTGTCGAAATCGCTACTCCGACTCTTTCAACTTTTTATTACCGTGGGAAGCCTCTGGTCGTTAACTTCAAGAGCCAAATACTGTATTTTAAGGATGTGATACTTAACTTCATCTCTGTAAGAGGTTTTCCTTAGCTTCATTAGATAAACAATCTCATGGTTAGGCTATCTAATGTAAAAAATTAAAGTCAATGTTTTTCTAATGTTCATGTTTTAACTTATTTTGATGCCATGCTGTAAATTAGAAACTATCTTCAAAGTTCATGAATAGGCCATACAGAAAGGTGGAGATTTCACTATGAAATTTGAAGGAGTTTCATTTGTTTATAGATCGCGCAATTAGCCATATTAATCCTCATGACATTGTTTCTTGGTCGTGTTTTTAGTTAATCTATTTTATTTAATGTCTCCGTAATTTGGGTGTTATAGAGAGACTCACAAAATTATGCAATTATTACACTATTATTTAAGCAATCATATTATACTAAACAAACTTGCCAATCATATTCAACCACATCTGCTTTTGTTTGAATATGATGTGATCCACAATATGTCTTTAGTGATATATTTGTAAGAGGACAGAGATATGGGGCTTATAGTGTTTTTAGAATGCATTTATGACAGTTAAAAGTTTGTTATTGGAGGCTAATAGATACTAAAATAAAATGAACAAAGAGAATTAGAAAGGGATATTTTTAAGGAATCAAATGAAATCGATAGAGGAGGCCCAAGAACAAGCATAATCATATGAGTAAAAATAATCAAAGAAATAACATGAAAATACGAGTTTATGTAGCACATGCATCACATGTGCATGAGAATAGTTGTGTATTTTCTCTACTCCTAAATGATAACCTAGAACGAAAATTGTGTAATTTTTTTAGATAAAAATGAAGTACTTCCTTGTTTGTGTGTGTTTGAATATACACCCATGCATATTTATGTATGTGTGTATCTGTCACGAAGAGAAAGTTCATGAAGGCATTAAAACTCTAAAACTCGCCTCTATAAATACTCTCATGGATGTGACATGTAGTTTTTGGCCTTCCATTTCTCTTCTCATTATACCAATGGTTTTCTAATACCTTTTTTCTTTAAAGTTCATTTAACTCTTTTCTTCTTTTAGGCACGCAATTTTACGAATAATAAAAATGCGGGAAAAAAAACAAACGTCGCGGCAACTCAAAATAAAATCAAGAGGGGCAATTGCATCAACATAGGTATCAACAACACCACAACTAATACTCCTCCAAGCCTTAGTATTGATGTTGTCGAAAAAATAATCACTTTCTTGCCAGTCAAAGATGCCGCGAGTTGTGGAGCACTCTTCACGAGATTCAAGAATTCTTGGTGTTGCAACCCTAACTTTATCTCGACTTAGGTTTCGCCATTGGTAAGAGTAGCAAATATTTTATGAAGACACTTAGCCGCATTTTGAATCAACACTTTGGCCTTGAAATCCAAAATCTTTATTGGATACGAATGGTAACCAACTTATCAATACCATACCATACGGTACTAGACGGTACGTAACGTTTTAATGTAAAAATGGTACCAAATATTTTGAATACTGCACCGTTCTAAATACATGCCTATATCGGTTGGGTACAGGTCATACCGACTGGTACCGGTATATATATATATATATATATATATATATATATATATATATATATTGATAACTCTAATGAAAAAATTAATTTTTTTGGCTCTCTCTCTGTGGTGTGTATATATATTAATAGTTGCGATAAATTCGATACGGTGTCCGATATATGACTAATAACGGTACGTACTATACTAATAGAAAAATCGATACTTAAATCGATACGGTATTCAGAACCTTGATGGTAACCTCCAAAGGGATTGAGGAGGTAGATTTAGATTTTACTGAGAGATTTTCAATCTTCTGTCACATTTCTCGGGGTGTGAATCCATAAGTATTCTGACGCTAAACTTTTGTCAATTTGAATTGCCTCCTAAGTTGAAAGGTTTATCTTTCTTAAAAACTCTTGTTCTTATGAAGATTCATATCACTTTAGTCTTTAGGCCTAATAGCAGCCATTTTTTTCTAACTTCTTACTTCTTGAGGGTATGGACTTAGGGCAATGCTTATCATCATTGTTGCTCAAGATTTGAAAAAGTTTAGGCGATTAGCGATAGGAGATTGCAAGGATATTTCTCTTCTTGAAATCGATACTCTGACTCTTTCAAATTTTTATTACCATGGGGAGCCTCTGGTCGTTAACTTCACGAGCCAAATACCGTATTTTTAAGAATGTGATACTTAACTTCACCCCTATAAGAGATTTTTCTCAGCTTCATCAGATGAACAATCTCATGGTTAGACTATCTAATGTAAAAAATTCAAGTCAAAGTTTTTCTAATATAAATGTTTTAACTTATTTTGATGCCATGCTCTATCTTCAAAGTTCATGAATAGGGCATAAGAAAGGTGCAGATTTCACTGTGGAATTTGAAGGATTTTCACATGAACTTTGAAGGATTTTCACTTGTTTATAGATGGCGCAATTAGTCATATTATGACATTGCTTCTTTCCTCGAGGATTGCCCTGGTGCAAAAATAGTTTTAGAACATATATTTAATTTATTTAAAACCATTAAAGATTGAGTCAGAAATTAACTCCAAATAATTTTTATGTAATACTGATTGAAGAAATTCAAGGAGAATTTATTTATTTTAAATTTTGTATTTTGATGAATTAATTATTAATTGTAAAGTTGTGTCTAGTCTTATGTCATTTATTTAAGTGTAAAGTCGTGTCTAGTCATTGATATATATTCAAAATGTTGACGGCGGAGAATGAATAGTTATGTCATTTTTTAAACTAGTTATGTCACTTCTTTAAGTGTAAAGTCGTGTCATTTTTTACGTAGTTATGTCATTTTCTTTTGTGACTATTTTGAAAAGTCACAAATACTATGTGTTTCCACCACTTGCAGTATGGTTGTTAGGAGATACAAATTAGAGAGTTTTGAATTAATTTTTTATTTATTCTTTTTAAGTATTGAGTCTTTATATGAGATAGTACAAAATAAATTTGGTTCGCACAAAATAAATTTGGTTCGCTGAGTCCATCGATCGTAGTGCTACTTCAATGAAATTTTGATTATTTTATCCTAGAAGACGTCTATTCAAATCGTAAACACCTTCGCAAGGGCAAAATCTGTTTTAAGGACATAGTATCTAACACTAAACTTGATCATTTTCATGTGATTTTCAGGTTTTATCTTTCTATGACTTCATTGATTTTGATTTTATCATTTTATGTCACATCAACGCAAAAAGTATACTTAATTTTTCTAACAATTTTAAGACAGATTTTAATTATGTTTACTCTTTGGGTAAAATTTTCAGAAAAAAAAAACTATTTGTAGTTATGTTATCTATCAGATTTAGTTATTTAATTTCGTACTTGATCAATATTAGAATCTCTTGTGTTTTGATCAGATTCTTGGCCTTATTTGGCCGTACTTGTTTTCTTACGCGTAATATCATTTTTCTAGTCTTTCATATAATGAAAGTGACAAAGCAATAGTTGCAATGGTTAGACAAAAGTTGTTATTTGGCAAGAGACATAATGCTTGATTTGTCTGTCTCTTTTGAAAAATGACAAACCCATTGAAAAAAAAAAAATCATTATGGTCATTTGAAAAAAAAAAAAAAAACACTCGTGGAGAAATTTCATAACTTTCATTCATTAATTTCGAACGAACCGATGTGTTTGTTTGGAAAAAAATATGTCAGAATAATTTATTCAAGTCACCAGCCACTAGCCATAGTCATATTTTATTGTGGTGGTTTCCTTTGTATCTTAGAACGGTTGGAAATGTCCTATAGGCAGATCTGTAGACGTATTAGTCAGATCTTAGTCAGCAACTGTCCATCTACATATCATCTATACATATATACTCGCAGAATCTATTCATATTGGTAAGCAACTAGGCAGATCCTGTCTGAGTCTCACCTCTCCTCGACTAAGTCCAGATTGAGAGCTATTGCCTCGTTATTTGATTCAGCGTGGAAGTCGTCGGTTCGATTGGTAGGTAGTTAGGCTTCCGAAGGAATGACTACTTCCATGCCGCAAGCAAAAGAAAAGGTAGTCTTCCCGATAGAGGACCGAGGTGTGATTCGATTATAAGCCTATAGGACGTTGTGAAGCTCTTCCACTTATCCTTCTTTGGTAGCCATTCGTCGCTTCTTAATTCCGCTGACAATTATTTTGTTAGATGTTTTGGCCTGACCGTTGCTATGAGGGTATGACGCAATAGAATTGTAGAACTTGATACTGTGTTCAATACAAAAGTCCTTAAAGAGTTTGCCTACAACCTGGTTGCCATTATCCAAAATGAAAGCATATGTGATGTCGAATCCGGAGACAATATTGCGCTAGGCAAAATGCTTAACGTCATAATCATCGATAGTAACTAGCAGTTCTTCTTCAACCCACTTGATGAAATAGTCTGTGGCCACGAAGAACTTGAACCCGCATAGTGTTGTAGGAAACTTGCAAACGATATCCAATTTCCATTGAGCAAAGAGCCAGGAGATAGTGAGAGGCTGAAGGTTTTTTTTTTTGTTTTGGGGGGGGTGAACTTTTTTCCCCTTTTGATGCCTTTAAATATCAAGAAACCTTCTAGTACTTTAACATCTCTCAATTGCTTTTTCAAATTCTTGACTTAGTCTAAAATTAAAATGACAAGGAAGGGCAACCTTGGTTCGTTGCTGCTCAGCTCAAAATTTCGAAGCACGGATTTACACTTACAGAGGAAAAATGGCACCAACTTCCGGTGAAGGATTTGAATCAAATCACTCAACAGAGTAGCACAATTTCTGATCTGAACATAGTGAAGTCCAAGAAAAGGAATAATTCAAATATATGGTGATTCAATAGATCCCCTCAATTTTATCTACCTATAAATTGTCTGCAGCTCTGAAACATTCACATTAGTTGCATCTCATGGGATGAATCAAAAACAGAGTAGGACAGGTTACTCAGGCGGAGGATCCGATGCCAATTTCATATACCGTACTAAGTGTGTGTCTGGCTTCTCAACTTTAAGTGCACTCTGAATCTCCCAAGGTGCAGTTAGATGGTTAAAACATCTTACACTAGATATCGATTTGTACAAGTGCAGACAGATAACTCTATATACATGAAGAAACCCAAGGAAGAGTATCGGCACAGTACTAAGCTACTCGGCATCTTCAGTTCTAGGCTTGTTAAACGATTTCTGGGTGTTTAAAACAGGCATATGGGCTTCGGTTGTCTTCTTGAAACCATCACCACCGCCGGCATTTTCAGAATCCTTTGGACTCACCAACTTCTTCTCGGCATTTTCGGAATCCTTTGGACTCACCAACTTCTTCTCAGCATTTTCGGAATCCTTTGGACTCGCCAACTTCTTCTCAACATCTTCAAACTTGGCAGTTGCCCACGGTGCAGTACCCACGCTCTTGACAGAACTCGGAGCGTCTATTGTCAGCGTCGATGCCTCATCTCTAGAAGCATACCAAGTATTGCCGCAAGCAATACACTCCAACTATAAATAGCCAAAAGAACAAAGAGAACAAAAGACAAGTCAGCGACAACTAGAAGAAACGGAATTGTTTCCATTATTCGAGCTTTTCTTAACTAAACCCCATTATAAGTACATTATTTTGCAGTTGAAGAAAAACAGATGGTACAATATTCTCTCTTTTCCCAAAAGCAAGAAACGAAAAACATATCAAAAAAGCCAAAGCCAACGCAGGATCTCATCTCTTATTATCCAGATATTGACAACCAACCGAACCATTCCTTTCTACGCAATTGTTTCAGAAAATAGAAGCCGAGAGACTGACCATCAGATCATACATAAACAAGCGAACCAAATAAGAGAGAGAGAGTCAAAATTTCTCTGATCATCTCTTTTGGGTAGTGGGTGGAGTCGAAAGGTTGAAAGGCTATAATCAGATTTAACTTCTGGATGCTTCTTCTTACAGCAGGTGGTACTTAAGGCAAATCAATGTCCAATGAGGAAAAACTCCTTATTTAACATGGGATCCTTCCTTTTTAAGTTTTTATTTGAAGGGCTGCTTCAGGTTGATTATGGGTGCTTGGTTTGCATTTGTTTTCTTCATAACTTTTCTTCTTTTCTTTTCTCCCAGTTGTATTTCGGTTGTCCCCTTTGCACTCTATTTAATACCATCTCTTTTTTACAGTTGTCGTATGTAGTCTGCACAGTAACAGTTCATCATATACATATCCATGGCCACCACCAAGTGACTTAATCAGCAATGACACCTCACCCGGCTTCTCAGTTCTCACTTGCATGCAATTCAAATTCGAACTGATAACAAGAAATTCAGTGCTTTGGCATTCACTGTAGCCAGTTGAATAGAACCTAAAAAAAGGTTTAATATTACTTTTTTCTCTTGATTTGATTGCTTTTGAAAAAGTACATTTCTTGCATAACACGAACTTTTTAGGAGTTTATGGACTCAAATCCATGCCTCCTGAATGAACAGCATAGTGGGAAAAATAATCTGTGATGTCATTTCACTCGTGTTCTGAAGGCAATCATTTTGAGCTATAAAGCACGGATACTTTTACATGGGATTCTTTTCCGTATCGTATCCATATTCAATACCGATAGTGGCGGATACGCATCCCAAAAGTATTCCTAATATAAGAATTAGTTTCATTATTTTTGAAGTATCAGATACTTTCAGATACTATAGATCACATATCCAAAACTTATATAAAAATCAGATTGTGAAACTTCTTGCATAATATTAGCGTAAAACTGTCAGGAATAAAGACAAAAACATGGATTTTTAATAATTTACCAAATCTTTACAGAGGAAGATTTAGTTAAATGCATAGTTATTAAAGGCGAAAGGCGCACCGAGGCGCAAAGGGCTTCTGGAGCCTAGGCACGAGGCGCGGGCTTTATTGAAGCGAGGCGCACCTAGTCAAGAAAAAAAAACAAATATATATACTGATATATATACATTAGATATCAGTACATACTACATACTACATTAGACTATTAGAGTATATAAATCAGTACATTAGAGTATATATACATTAGATATCAGTACATACTACATACTGATATATATACTAATATATATACTGATATACATACTGATATATACTCTAATGTGTACTGATATATACATTAGAATATGTACTGATATATACATTAGAATATGTACTGATATATACTGATATATATATACTGATTATATACTGATATTATATACTGATATATATATTTATATTCTGTAAAAATGCAGAGTATATACGTATAGAGAGGATAATATACGTACAGAGAGCAGAGAGCAGAGAGATCGCAGAGAGCAGAGGGGATCGGAGAGAGAGAGAGAGCCGCCACCACCAGAGGCAGAGAGGATCGGGGAGAGATCGCCGACCAGACCAGAGAGAGAGAGAGCCGAGCAGAGAGAGAGTCGGGCAGAGTCCAAAGACCAGAGAGAGAGAGAGAGCCGCGACAGAAATAGGGCACAAAAAATTTTAAATTCGAAGAGGCGCGCGCCTCTCGCGCCTGGCGCCTTTTGCGCCTAGGCTCCTAAAGCCTGCGCCTTCTTCAACCGCCTCGCCTCGGACCATGCCAGGCGCAAGGGGGGCGCCTCGGTGCGCTGCGCGCCTAGGCGCGCCTTTTACAACTATGGTTAAATGAAATAATAAAATCATCTTTGTAGTTCATTAAATATCCTTATTGTGTCATATGCTTGTTTTATATGTTAAAATTTTAACAGTTAAATAAGTAACCAAGGAAACTTTAAGACAACATAGGAAAAAAACAAGGGTTTACCACCATTCTTTTAAAAATTAATTTGTTTTTACCGTATCCAAACCATACCCGTAACTTATTTTTTAAAATTTTCCCATATTGTTGTTGACGTAGAACAGATTTGGAATAGGACTGATGATGATGATCAAAACAAGAAAACATAGGCTGTTTTGGAGGGCTGTGAATAGTAAACGTGAACAGTAACAGAGATGAAGGGGGAAAATTTTAGGAAGATAGGTCTAGGCTGATGTAGAACAGATTTGGAATAGGACTGATGATGATCAAAACAAGTTAACAGAGGCTGTTTTGGGCTGTGAACAGTAAGTAGAAAGCAAGAAGGAGAATTAGAGGGAAAAGAATATAAATCTAGGCATCACACCTAGGTTACTGAAGGCATCACACCTATGGCTTCTTTAGCATCACACTAAAATGATTGCATTCACAACCTTGAAAGCTTAGAAAGTTGGAAATTTTTAATATTCCCATTTATATCTCAAAGCTTAAAGCTTACATGAATTTATAGACTCCAACATGTGAAATACAAAAAACCCTTCCTATTCCCTAGAGGTCTAGGAAGATAAAACATGTGGTCAAATAGATAACAAATACAAGGACTCTCCCTATTCCCTACAGGCTAAGTAGGATGAATGCATTAACTAATGGATGCATAAATTAAATGTCGTCAAACTCCACTAAATGAAGTGACAGCTTTAAATACTCCAATAACTAATTAAAATCATAAGTAGGCACTTCATCATCCAACACATGCCAAATTAAGGCTGCAGCCTTAGAACCATCCAGTCCACGCCATTTATAGACTTTAACTGGGTGCTGCCATTTTCCATCAGTTGTATTGTATCCGTATTCTGTATCCGTCTCTAAGCTTCATATATTATGATGATTTTTAATACAGAACTTCAATCCCTCGAATCAATCCATGTTTAGAAGGCATACATTGTGCGATATCATTTTGAACCAATTAAATCACACATACTTGCATTTCGTACAGCTTATTCAAGGTAAGAGAGGAGGTAGCAACAAGCAAACTTCCTAAAGAAGAGGGAAAGAATGTAAAAACCTGATAACGTTCTCCATGTCCAGCTTTGATGATTTCTATTACTCCCACTTTTTTCTCCATGCATCTCTTGCAGCGAGCATCAGTCATCTGTTTGAAAAGTGAAACAAGTAACTCACCAGATTATCTAATTTGCAAATACAGAAGACCCACTGAGAAGATTTTTGATATGCAGGACCCAGTTAAGTAAGGCATGGTGACCAAAGTTTTGAATACCAGATCCGCGTAAGTACCGATTTTCTTATTGGTACGGGACACACCGGTATTGGTCATGTACCGGGTAACATATCGGATTTATCGCAACTATCAATATATATATAAACCATAGAGAGAAAGCCCAAAAAAATTAATTTTTTTCACAACTCTTAAAAAGAAAATCCGGTACCGGCCGGTACAGACCAATATGGCCGGTATTCACCGGTACGACCGGTACCCGGCCGGTATTGAGAATGGCACAGTACCAGAGGTACTTGGCACCGTTTTTATGCCAAAACGGTACATAATCACCAGTACAGTACGATATTCACAGCCATGATGGTGACAATCCAACACATAGCCCACTCCTATCAGCAAATGAGACCCCCATGTCCAACAAATCAACAAAACAGTATGCCTCAGATTGAATATGGACACTCAATAGTGCACCGAGATTACTTTGTATTTGGTCGCTACTTCCTTTGATATATTTTGGTTTCTATGGTCGTCCGCTTACATACACGAATTAAAGCACACTAGAAAGCCAATTATTTTCATCGTTACATTACTGCTTCCAATTGGTATTCACGGAAACGAGTACTCCAAAAGAGAAACATGGAGCGTGCAGCATCATCTAAGATAAAAAGATGGGCCCAATATCTTATCTGTAGTCACGTGAGCTAAGCTTCTAAAGATGTTTATTCATGTCCCTGCGTCTCTCTATAGAAAGTTGGAGTGTCCAACAGCCCTCATTGTCAAGAATTTCTTCCACTTAAACAAAGAATAACACCAGATGAAGGGGTAAAAACCATACCTGCATGCGCTTCGGCTCTTCAGGTTCCTTGCTTGCTATCTCCTCTGCAGTTAAACCCTCCTGGTAAGAAAGTTCAATGAAAAAATTTTAAGTTGGTTTTCTTTCTCTCCTAACAAGCACAAAAACATAAGGGGTGAGCAGATTAAAGAACCAACGTAAGAGAGAGCAAAAGGGGCAGATAATAAATTAATAATGCACTCAATGGAGCATTATTAGTTCATTCTAGTCAAGAGTCAAGAACAATAAAGAAAATTGAAAAAATAACTACTCAATTTTATCATAAACCTTAAAGGAAGGCAAAAAAAGATGCAAGGCTCCATTTCAAATAGTGGTAGCAAGATACAGTTCTTGGTATTAAGGGCAGAAAGGAATTGTCCTGCTGTGTAGGAGGTGGACTCGATATAAACCCCATTTTTTCCACACAAACCTGCCAAGGGACTAAAATTGCATAACAGATGGAAGGTGTGAGTATCACTTTTCTTTTCAAAATAGAGCATCATAGGAGTTAATTAGTCTTAACAGATAAGGCAGCTATCCGGTGTGGAGCACATATAGGGAGACTTGGCAACTATCGTAAGACTGTTCAACTAAGTGTACAGAGGACTCTCCCTTTAATGTCCTGAGCCACCAATGCTAGAAATAAGAATATACCCTAGGGCTACAGCTAGTGCCAAACCATGCCTAAAAAGCAGGAGATAAAGCAATTCAAAGAAGCACAGATCATATGATACCTTTAACTCGTTAGGTGACATGCCCAATAACGTAGATGGCTCTAACTCTCCGTTCAGTATACGCCTGGCTAATAAAGCATTGCTCTGCCAATAGTTCCAAAAAAAGGGCAGGAAAGAACAAAAATAAGAGATGGAAAACATTAAAATCTCAGCATGAGTATAGAAAAGCACAACACTTGACACAACATAACATGAATTCTTGTATAATCTACATAAGCTGACAATTCCTTCCTGGCAATCCTCATTTGGATATTAGAAATCAAAAGCTTTCTAGCTCTCAAACATACCAAACAACAAAGGCACAACAAAGAATTAGCCCATGTAGGAAGCCTGCTGCCAAATCAGACATCTTCTGATAGGTTTTCTAAGATAAATCAGCTTCTCACTTGGAGGGAGTGCATGTGCTTTAGAGAAACATCTAATCAAACTTACATGACTCTGGAGACCAGGATGCCTTAATTTAACTAAAGATAAAAAACCCAGAGGGGTACTTTTAAGCTAGTTTTCATTCCATTTAATTCCATTTTGTCCCCACATTATAACGGCCAGTGATGAAACACAAATAAAACACAGAGAGGGTCAGGACTCAGGCACGTGCCACACATACGTAGACACACAGACAGACGTCTAACCTTAAGATTGAAGTTTAACTGCCTCATCTTTTGATTGTATTTCTGAAAATCTGAGGAAAGGGCATCATGCGAGGCTTGCTCAAGAGCAGTTACGGTGCGAACAGCATCATCTGGCCAGACAAAAGTTGTGCCTCCCTGTAAAATGCAACCAAGAAACTGCTTATGAAAAATCTGCCATCTCTGGTTTGAAGTTCTAACATATACTTGTGTATACGTGACAGAGATGATCATGTGAAAATCAGATGAAGAACTACGGCGCATACAGTTAAACTCTTGTCTTGAGATCCACTTGCACTTTTTAAGCAACTGTCACGTGCCTGATCAATGCCCAGAGATCGGCCTTTCTCCTTATCATCAGTCTGCCCATCGTCCATGGAACTGAACATAAACTGAATTCCTTGTAGAAGCTTATCCAACCATTTGTCACGCTGGGTTTCACCGGTTAGGGCTTTGAAGTTTGCTAAAATGGTGTAGTATTCTGAAGCATTACTTCTAACACTCCCTGGTGTTTCCCCTTTTAGAGATTGACCAGAAATGGTGGTTGTCTCGTCGTCCCTTGAGACATCAAGAGGTGAAATATTTTTTCTTCGAAGCAGTCTGCTATTCTTCAACCGATCTTCCTGATCAGCGATTGCATCATCTGTCTCGATATCAGGAAGATCCCCAATTTTTGATAAGGTTTTCTGAACAAGAAGATCAATTTCATGCTGTTTGTTGTCTTCGTAGTCTTTGTCAGTTAGTTTGAACAATCTCCTTTGTTCAGTGTCATACACCTTCTGCACAATAAAGCCAGGATGCTGTTTACGACTGGGTATCTGTTTGTTCCGAGGGATAAAATGTGCCACACATTTGTGCATCACGGATTCTGCTGGAACCTCGTCACGATGGAAACTGTAGAAGAGTTCTCTGGTATCCTTCGATTGCCAGTTGCCCCCTCCTTTTTTCTCTGCCTCCTCGGGACGGTAGAACCACTGTCCAGTTACCATCATGCTTCCATTGTTTTTCTGACTAATATCCTGGAACAGGAACAAGAATCCCATCAGATAAGGTGGAAAGTAACAAGGAGGAAAGGTGCTTTTATACCATGAAGTACACTACCTGCAAAATAAGTAAAATGCCCACAACAAGTTACGTTGTCCCAAAAACTCTACATAAGCCTGATACAAGAAGGTCAAATACCAAAGAAACTAAGCATAATGACATTCGTACTCAAATATTCTCAGTTGTTTCACAGACAAAGAAGGCGGAGGAATCACTTCCAAAACATATGGGACTGATTTCCAATGTCAGAAAGAATTCAAAAATATGCAAAGCATCATGTAACCCATCCTAACTGCTTCTCCAGGAGTGGACAGACTAGAATTAGAGCATCCTTGGATCAGAATGCCTCATGGCCCAACCCTAAAAACTCCAGTGAATAGAGATCACAACAAACATGAACATTTGTGGGCACTGGGCAAGCAATAACACAATAAGCCGTGTTAAAAAGAAAGTCCTTCCTCCTTCATCTTCCTGTTGTGTATCCTACTCAAATGAATGAGAATTGAGAACAGTTCAGTGCTAAAGTTCTTAACAAAACAATTCAAAGGTCATATAGAAACCATATATTTGTATATCAATGAAACATCCAATGCGTGCCATTACAACTGGTAGCATGACAAGCAATGAACCTACTCAACGAAAATTTATTAGGCACAGATACAATCAGGAAAAATTAGAAGTATGATAAAAAACCAAGGAGAGTAATCTAGATAGCAATTACCTTAATTATTGCCACATAAGGCTTTTGATTTGCTTCCTCGGGAACTAAAAGCACAGGGTCTTCCTGCACAAAAACAACCGCGTAGAGTATGACAATGGATTGCAAAAGATTAGGATAAATGCATACAATAATATGGTTTGTCACCTTTTAAATCGTGGAACAGAATTAATTAGGCGAAAAAAAATCTGAAGAAACAAGATGTTGTATGGCAAGCGACCCAACCATTTGTGAAAAAAACAAACAAACAAATTATTGCAATATGACAAGAAAAAGGTTATAGGATGTAAGAAAAATAAGTACAGATGAATTTCAATTTCAGTAACACCTCCCTACTGGATGCAGTTTGGTTAATACAAGAGGAACCGATCATGAGAGAAAGTTGGCATTGCGCGCGAACTAAATGGAACACAAAAGATGTTGAAAAATAAATGAGGAAAAAGGACAAGCAACATAAAAGAGACCAGCACCGCAACATATGGTAACTGTTCTTTTCAAATAAAATCAAATTTCCCAACATTTCCTTGTTATAGAAATCTAACTCGAAGTAAACTGACCCTTGCAAACAGAAAAAAGTCCATTTCATGATGAGATGAGGTTAATTCGTGTTTATTATATCAACTGCAGTTTCTATTTTAAACGTAATTTGTAATCCTCCTCTCATCAAATGCCAAACCCTTTGGTTAGCAAATGTATCCCCAATACCGGCCCACAAAACTAGAATATCAAATTGCGTCATCACAAACAAGTTGGAGGGCCAAGGTAGGCTGGCGTGGGCAACATGTCAACATCCCCAAAACTTCACAAGATCCACATTATCTCTTACACATTGTTTCAACTTATATAGGTTCACCACCCTTTACTTTGAAATCATATTCCGGCGCCCTATATACATTCTTCTCCCAAATATTAGAATCATGGATTCTGCAAACAATTCACATACTCCTCAAACACCTGATTAAACACTTCAATTTAATATTAATTACATAAAGAATGCATTTCCAATTAACCCACATTCAAACAAGCAATACCATATACTCAACATCCCAACTTGAACAACCACTTCCAAAGCTCCTTTCTTCAGCTGCTGCGTAGGAGTGCATTTTTGCTTTCCCCTTAACAAGGAACAAGTATTCAAAACTAACTACTCAAATGGAATAACCAAATCAAATATCAATTAGGAAAGAAATGTAAAAGGGATATCGCATTCAAATTACAATCCACACCCAAAGAAGCAAATAACTTATACAGAACATCACCATCTTCAAGAACCACAACTGTTAGACATCACTATTGGACATCAAATTAAAGGGGTGTTTGGCCACGGGAATTTTGGATTTTACATTTTTGTATTTTGTGTGTTCGACACGGAATCATTTAATGCATTCTGAGAAATGAACTGAAAAATACATAATCCCCAGGAATCAGGAACTTTTTGGATTCTGATTCTAGTTTAAATCGCATATAACTCGCACAAATATTTTGGAAAATCTATTGTAAACACTTTCGCAATTCTCATTATAATATAAAAATGTGTAAACTACAAACCACAATCTAAAAAGATAAAAAATAATGGGCTCCCAAAGACTCCTAAGTATTGTTCAAATGAATGATCAAGTCAAATACCGATTACGGGAAAAAAAACGACAGCTGAAAGGAAGGGTTACTCACGAGATCGTAGTGAATTCCATCGTACTCAAATGATTCGTAGTGGTTCCGCCTCCCTCGACCCTTGCCGGAAACCCTAACAACGTCGCCGATGGGCTTGGCGTCCTCCTGCACCTCCTCCTCCTCGTTGTTATCGTCGTCGTTTCCTCCACTCAACGACTGCTCTTCTTCTCTTGCCTTCTTCTTCTTTCTTCCTCTCTCTCCCTCTTCCTCTTCGTCCTGCTCACTGAGCTTCAACTTCTTCCTCCTCCTCCTCTCATGTGGTTGCTCTTCATCCGCAATAGGTGAAACCGAACGCGGTGCTCGCGGCGGTGCGTCGTCTTCGTCGTCGCTTGTTGCCACCTGCGCAAACCGTCTGTTGCCCATGGTCTCTCTCTCACTCTCTCTTCCCCCCCTCTCTCTCTCTCTCTCTGTGCCCGTATTCGGTGAGCTTTGTGGGTCAATCGCTGATCAAAAGTTACCCCGGTGAAATTTTGTTCCAAAAATGGAAAAAGTTACAGCTGTTTTTTTTAGGAGACGGCTCGGGTCCAAATTTTACTGTCCAGTCCAATTATGAGCCCATCTCAATGACAAAGCATACTCACAATTTATATACGGATTACAAATGCGTTTAAAATCATTTTTTAATTATTTGATATGAGTAAAAAAATTAAAATAATATAAACTTCACGTATATCAAATATTTGTCTAAATATAGAATAAGGGTCTTTTTTGCATTAGGGCGTGCTGCACGTCAAAACGATGTCGTTTTAGCGCACAATGCGTACAAAGTCTCCAATTCCGTCCGAATATATGTATATAGGTTGTGTGTATAGGGTTGCTCATCTCAAATCGACAACAGTGTGAAAATTGCTCGTCTCATTATCTTGTAGAAAAATTGATTCAAGCATACATTAGGGCCAATTTAAATTGTGATTTTTATTATATCATCGAGTTTTTGAATTGTAAATTTCCCCATTAGTCGGTTTAGAGTTGGCAATGACTAAGTTAACAATTGCAGCAAGAAAGCTCGAAGAACTAAATTATGTCGAGAAAATGTGTTCTCTAAACTAAGAATTTTAAGTTTTACTTATAGATTTGTGGTGTATAATGGCCAGTAATACCTCTTGATTGATCTAGAATCAATCTTTCTTGCTATTGAATCTTTGCTCATATTTATAAGAATCGCTTGAGTTTGTTGGTAGATACATTCGCATATTTTTTGCATCCAACATTCCTTTTCATAGTTTAATGTGGTGCACCATGAAACTATCAGTGTGCAATTATTTGCTTTGGTCAATAACATTGACTAAAATAGCTCCTGATCTGAGGTGAGTGTCAATTTAGGTATAGTATTGATCCGGACGATAGGTCCAAGGTGACATAGTTGTGGGACAATACTTTTCATTCACAGGTCGGTATTTTATTGGTACTTGGACATCTTTAAATCAACGATACAATTTATTCACCTCCCACGTATATTAATTTCTTATTAAATGGTCAATAATTCTTTCAATTTGGACTAAAGTATTAGGATTCTATTCCACTTTAGTTATTCGTGAACTCGGGCCAATTACTTTGCATTCTGCCCAAATTCTGAAGTAAAAGTACTCAATTACCCAAACTTCAAATAGATACTCATGGTGCAAATGCTCTACTAACAACAGCCCCAACTAGTCAGCATTAGGTAGGAGAGTAACTCAAAAACTGACCGGATACATCGACTATTAAAAAAAAACCAGTAACAGCCCCATCAAATTTCAACAATGGACAGAGGAACGTTGCTGCATATTTGATTCAAAATGAGGGTTTCCACTTTCAATCACGGTTTCATCTTCTCGGTTCACTCTCTTTTTTTACATATCAAATTTCAACACCAGCTTACGAACATCTCGACTGATCTGACCAATCTCGTATCTACTAAAGAAAAGTCTATTTAAAGCTAGACAAAAACTCCTTGTGAACGGAGCCCCAAGAGTTGATAGTACCTTATGCTTCTATGTGTTCCAAGAAGAGAACAAAATTGAAATGTTTACCTTAAAAAGGCTCTGTACCAAAGCTAATTCAATCTATAAATAACAAAAAGAAAAAACCTCATCTGAAGTGCTGAACAAAGCAGATACAGCAACGTATTCCCTCGTAAATTTTTAACGTAACGGTCGAACAAACACCCCCATAGCTTATGAGGAAACAAACCACTCGAGTATCGATACTCGATGGCCAACTGATTACAGTTGTTGAGCTCCTTCATAGTCCACAGTAAATGAAAGTTATGGAAACATTGACCTCTTCATATAAGAAATGGGATTGCTAAATGTGTGAGGTTTTGGTTGTTACCGCGCTCGCTGTTCTCAGCTATTTCCTTCAGACTCGTCCAAGATTTTTTCTTCCGCTTGTTTGACATGCTGACAGATTTTTCTGCTTCTGGTGCAGCAGAATTACTTTCGGATTCAGCTACAGCTACTTTCTTAGAACCTGATCTATTCCTTTTTCTTCTCTTTGCCTCTAACAAAGTTGTACCAGTTCTGACTGATGGCGTTGCTGGACTATCTGTAACAGGACCATCTGTGGTTATTCCTGGAGAACCAATCTCATCCATCCTTTTAACCTCAGGGTTGCTCATTGCAGCTTCTTCTGAGTTGGCAGACTTTACGACGATTGACCGTGAAGATTTTGATTTCACGGATGGTTTGACCTTTGGAGGACATATCTGTTTCATATGGCCTCGGGGTGTCCCTCTCTTCAAGTTCCGGTGCGAGCAGAACTGGCATTTGTAAACAATCAAGTTTTGGGTGGAAGTATTTGGCGTTTTGCGTCTACCCCTTGCCTTCGCTGTATTTTTTTCAATTCGAACGGTGCAATTGTATCCAGGCTGAAGAATGGATTCGCACCTGTCAAAAAGAAAAGTAAGTCTTAAAAAATTAAACTATGTAGAACTTTCTAGTCAGAGTAGCACGACCATGGTTAGGCAAAACAAAGGCCGAACTGAGACATCCAAACTACAAATAAAACAAGTAATTTGAGTTGGTACTGCCTTTTTGGTTTTGTAGAATTAGATTATATAGACAAACACAAGCATCAGAATATTTCCAAATCATCAGCAGTATGTTGACAATCCAAAACTTGTTTTTGATCAGATTTCACAAGTTCTGGTTGGAAGTGCTTCATAACTGCAATATGACATGATTGACTAAGGAGAAGGGGCTACATGGCTGATCTGAAGTCCTGACCACCTTTACAACATGATCGATGTACGGAAATGGCTGTTAGGATACCATGACTGGCCATATGACTTACCAAATACTCTAGAATTTAACCTCATGGGCCACATCCAAAAGATGTACAAAGGTGAGGAGACATAGCACAAAAAGGTAAGCAAATGCACTTAAGGAACCAAACCAAGAGGATAAAGAAAAAAAAAGATGCGGCTTAAGGATCATAAACACTCTGCACAACTATCCATGCGGTCTTCTCAATTGCAGAATCTTTCATGTATCTAATAGTTTCTGCAGGTTACAAAGTTTCAAATGGCCATTTGGCGTGCAGAAATGTCCAAAACGAAGAACTATAAATTAAGCCATGTTGCTGGAACTTCAAACTTTCACCAATTTTTTTGTTCTGAGAACCACTAAATTGAAGAAGTTTCAGATTCAAACTGAATTCCCAAATCCAAGTTTCATTAGGTTGTTGATTGTTTCTTTTTTTTTCATTCTTCCTGGCCCTTTTTTCCTCCCTTGAAGGGGGAGGGGATAGGAATTGTACTAAGAAGGTAACAAAAATCAAAACAAAACTGTATTGTGCTCAATCTAAGGAGAGCTAACTATTCCTCTACTTGTAGAGTAACTTTTACCTCTATGAATACTATGGCAATTTCCTCAACGGTGATATAGACAGAATAATTCTCCTCTGGAATGAGTCTATTCTGGATGTTCGGGTTACAAATGCAGCAGAACAAGCAGTAACAGTCAAAATTAGGCATGAAAAGCTTAGGATTCAATTTAATGTGTCCCAGATTTATGGGGCTAACAGAAGAGATGCTAGAACTCAGCTTTCAACTCATCTATCCTCCTTATCCATCTCTCATAATTTTCCATGGCTCCTATTTGGAAGTTTTAACGTTGTTAAGCATGATAATGAGAGAGGGTGGCATTGGTATAGATAAGGGCTACTCAGGATTTCAGTAATTGCATGAATAGATTGTACATTTTTTACCTTCCCTATAAAGGTTAGCTTTTTACACCTGGAGCAACAAACACGAGGATGGACTTATTGTTAGCAAATTGGATAGGGCGTTCTTTGATGGTCAATGGCTTAATACTTTTCCTAATTCCTAAGCCACTTTTCTCCCTCCTGGTATCTCTGACCATTCTAGGAGAAACCCCCTTCTGGATTCAATCCTTTTAAGTTTTTTAATTTCTGGGTCAAGCATCCTATATTTGATAGCATTGTCTAAGTTTGGCAAGGCAGTGTTAGCAGGCAGCCCACGTATCAGTAATACTCCAAGCTAATATTTCTGAATACTGAGCCTAAAACCATGAAATCATCTACTTATAGCAACATATCTGATAGAGTTCTAAGTTCTAACAGCTAAAAGCAATCACGAGAGAAACTGGCCATCTTGTCTTGTGCTGACCCTTCTGCGCTTATCAGTTATCAGTGATGAAAAAGTTGCTCTTTCTACCTATACTGATACTCTGCTAGCTGAAGAGGTGTTATACAAGCAAAAAGCAAGGATTAATAGGATTAAGCTTGGGCATCAAAATACACCCTACTTCCACAAGAAAGTTGCTATGCACAGGAGCAGAAACAAAATCCTGTCTATCGATGATACACACATGGGATAAGGCATGACAATTACAAAGAGGTTGGAGACATTGTTGTTAATTACTTCAAAGGTATGCTTGGTACTTCCAATCCTTACCCTATTGATGTCATTACAGAGATAAGGAGCTCATTCACCCCTTCTTATCTTGATCATCATGTGTCCCTTTCAGATTTTGTTGTTACTGATTCAGAAATACATAATGCTCTTTTTTCTAATGGTGATGAGTGATGACAAAGCCCTGGTCCTGATGGTTATACTTCCTATGTTTTCAATAAAGCTTGGCATATTATCCATTCAGATTTCCTAGCTGCTGTTAAACCCTTCTTACCTACCGGTGAGCTCTTAGGGCTATCGATGCTAATTATATTTATCTGGTTCCAAAAAATCCTAGTCCTTGCAGCATGACTGAGTACAGATCTATCTGATGTTGTAATGCCATCTACAAAACCATCTCTAAGATACTCACTACCAGACTAAAGAATGCCATTCACTTGATGGTTAGTTCCTGCCAAGCTGCATTTGTCTCTCGCAGTGCCAGATCCATTTATGATCAAGTCCTTCTGATGCAAGAGCTTGTGAGGAATTATCATAGGCAAAACACATCCCCTAGAACTGCTATGAAAATTGATGTAGTTAAGCTCTTTATTCTGTTTCTTGGCCACTCATTCTCGATGTTCTTGAGAATTTCCAGCTCCTATTTAAAATCAGGCAATGGATCAATACCTGTATCACTTATCCAAGGTATTCTACTTCTCTCAATCTATTTGAAAGTTGTTTTCATGGAGCTAAAGGTCTAAGACAAGGGGATCATATCTTCCCATCTTGTTATTCTGGTTATGGAGTTATTTTCGAGAATTTTTCAGAATCGCATAGATACAGGAAACTTCTCCTATCATTACTAGTGCTAAGTGCTGGGAATCAATCATCTTTTTATTCTCTACTATCCAAATACTCTACCATTCCAAATTGATTCAAATGCTCTTACGGAATTTCATAAGTTCTCAAATCTTCAAAGAATCGTGAACAAGAGTAGCATATACATTTGCTGTATTGGAAACAAAATGAAGGAGAATTTGTGTGCTATTCAGGGGTTCCAATTTGGTGAGCTCCCTGTTAATACTTGGGAGTGCTTTTAGTTTCTACAAAGCTCCCTGTACGTGAGTGTCACAGTCTTATTACAAAGATTGCGGATAGAATCAGTCATGTTAAGTATGTAAATATATTGGACCATGCATTTTACTCTCCCTAGCTCTATTTGCTTAGTGTTTACACATCGAGAAACTATTCAAAAATTTACTGCAGACCGAATTGGGGAGAACAACAGCCAGTCCTAGACGTACTAATCGCAGGGGCCTGTCAAAGGTTGGACAGTGGGCCGGGTCGGCAGCATTGCCCATTGCTGGGCCGATCACCAACCCACTGTCCGGAAGATCGGGTGTGAATTTGAAGCTTATGGAAAGAGGCCTGAAATGTAAAGTGCAGGATTATAGCAAGAATCCCGACATGGAAGGTCAGTACCTAAGGTAATAATCCCGTTTGGTAAGTGAGAAGTTATGGAAGGATTCATAATGAAATCCTCGGTAAATCGGGAGGGGATCCAAAGATTATTTTACCACCAACATTGGAGGCACACGATAGCCTATATATAGGGGACTTCAGGACAAAAAAAGGTACGCTATCAATTACAAGCACAATTACTTTTGTGTTGTATCCTACGTATTCCAATTTAAGCATCAGAGTGCCTTTCGGGTGGCACTAACTAATTGTTCCATGTGCAGGCAACATGTGCTATTCGGATCTTGAAGGCATATTGCATCAAACTGGCATATCTTAGCAACCCCACACTTACTTTGGACTAGTACAAAGCACTATCATCACCCTTGTAAGGTTGTGTGGATTACTGTTTGTTTGTCTAAAAATGAAGGTGGCCTTAGCTTAAGAAGGGTCAAAGAATGGAACTATGCCTCTTTCCTTAGGCACACTTGGTCCACTTGCTCTAGGCATCATTCTCTTATGGTTTTATAGATGCTAATGTGTGTGTGTGTATATATATACATACATACATATATATACGCTCGCGTGTGTATTGGATTTGAACCAATGACTCTAGTCGTATGAAAGCGATACTCTTAACCGTTGTGTGTGTGTGTCCGTCTAGTGGTAGTGTGTAAGGGTGTCTTAGTCCTTATGTCTGTATATTCTCTTTATATATATCACTGACACGTGTATTGGGAGATTAATTAATGAAATATGCTTTCCTTAATCTCTGTGAACATGGTATCAGAGCATAAATCTAATCCCAAACATTAGCTGCGAACCCTAAGACACCGCTGTCACTGTTGAGAGCCGGCGCCCGCGTTCGCCGTAGCAAATCATCATCATCCTTCATCACCAACTCACTCACGACTACTGGTTTAGACCCACACCCCCTACTCACGCTCGATCATTATCGTTCTCCTCCCATTGTTGAACATTAAACCATAAACTTCTATGCTCCTCAATTTACCTTTTGGACTACACATGGTAAAATTCTAATTCCAGATCCTCGTCGCCCCTCCAGATTTTGTTCCACCATGCATATCAGAGAGGTATCAACTATCAATATTTGAACACGAAAATCTACCTCCTCATGTGGTTTGGTTTGGTTTGGTTTGGTTTGGTTTCCTCCTCAAACGAACTCGCTAAGAAGAAATCCTGCAGCCACAACTATCCTATTCATAGTTTATTCCGAAAATTCAAGCTACTTTTTAATTTGGTGCGAAAGAAGTAAAAAATTATACACTTTTTATTTGGAAAGTGACTAAGTTTTGTAATGCACTATGAATATGAGAGAGAGACAGAGACAGAGAGAGAGAGATGGAACCTCTGGCAAGGAAACAATGAAGAGTCAGGCGGCGACCCTAAGGACTCTCCAAGAGCAGCTAATCTGTGCCCGAAAAAGGCTCCCAACGAAGGTATAGATGCTTCCCCGCCAGACCACACAGCGAGGTTTCGTATGTGATCTAGTTTCAGCATGGACTTGGCGTTGACACTGGTTTGCCTCTTCCCACTAGATTCTTCTCTCAGTGTGATTGAAGATTTCGATCCAGAAGGAAAATCAGATGCTTTCTTCTTGTTTGATCCTTTCTTCCCCATATTTTGCTCTCTGCTTTTTGTTTTTTTGGCTAGGGAATTCTGTCGAACAACCGGCTAGCATACGCGTGATGAAGAGTTTCAAACAACAAATCTGCAAAGATCATTGATAAACTGCACAAAGTAACCAGAGGCTAGCTAGTTATTTCACAACACCTAAAATTCTCCTCGATACAACATATAGATGTACAACTATCAAGCATTGAGTTTTGTTCTCCACATGTGAAATGCTTGCAAACTAACATCCTAATTATCAAATAAAAATAAGTACTTCACCAGCGACATCGCAGCATAGTAATATATAAGCTGCTCTCTCTTTGCAACAAGCTTTCTTCTTTTATTACTCAACTACGAAGATTAAAAAGAACCACATTTGCTCATGTGGAACCTGGAAACACTAACTCAGATACTGAAGTCTCAATAATATTGCGTTCACTTCATAAAAAATATTTTAATGGCACAGCATTCACACACCAGTGCCTTATATACAGTACTTAAGTATGAGGCCAAAGAAGGTAAGTGCAAAGGAAACCCAGTCACAAAAGGAACAAATCTAGCCATAATCAACACCAGGGAGAAATCGGAAGGGTACAGAGATGCAGGGGAGATACTACCAAGGACGGCCGGGGGGGGGGGGGGGGGCAATTTTCAAAAACATTTAGGACCTAGGTATAAATTTTGAAAATTAAAAAAAAAATTACATTTTGGCTCCCCCAAATTACATTTGCCCCACGTTCCGTACATACAAGACGGTATTTTTTAGTTACATTTTTTTTGTTTACAGTTCTACAAATCTCCGCCCCCTAAACTTCGAATCTTGGTTCTGCCCCCGCGGAGATGAGTACCTAGACTCTTGCAGGAGGAAACTCTAGCTAGAACAATTGATTGAACTGCGGAAGCAATGGAGAAAGCATTTAAAATAACACATTGAATAAGGACATATTAAAATTTGCGGCTGCCCAAAAAAACACAGCAGATTCCATCAATTTAACCATAAAAAAATACACAAATGTTTGTGAGGCAATCACAAGTCACAAAGTTGACATTTTTAAACTGCCAGCAATGGTACTCTGATAATTGCGCTTTCAGAAGACTAATTGGGATGTTAATGCACCGGTGATTTAATCCAAGCTTCAAACAAGAAAGCACAACATATATTGCCTTCAACTTAACTGATCGTATGGGTTTATTTGAGCAAGGCCGCTAAACTAGGGTTTTGGACAGAAAAATAGGATTTGCTCTCAAAATCGCAACAACATAGAATTTACATTCGAAACCGTAACAAGATAGGATTCAAGCCTAGAAAAGAAGATCCACACCTGGTATAAGACGGATATAAAGTGATACAGACGAAGCGAAGAGCGTCAACGGGAGAGACTGCCGACCGGCCGAATCTTCAGAGAGAAACCCATCAGGGAAGCCAGTGTTTACTCTCAACTTTCACTGGACTCAAACAATTTTGCTACACATACAACACAATGCACAACACCATGCACAACACGACCAAAAACGACATCGTTTCAGTTTTAAAAAATAAAAAACCAAAATCAGATCTTCTTCCCCCTTTCTAATTTCGGTCGACGTTACAGTGGGAGGGAGAGAGTCTGAAGAACAGTGAGCGAGAAAGACTGCAAAAGATGGAAAGTTCTTCGGAGTCGATGGGTGAAGAAGAGGGCAAATCAAGCAACCGATTCTTTGATTTTAATGGATTTCTCCAACCCTCCACGCGACGTCGTTCATGATCCAACCCTTACCTAGATGACAATTTCCTCCTCCTTTACTACCAATCCATAGACTACATAAAACAGTACTGCTCTATCTCTAGTATCAAAGACGGAGGTATAAACCTAATTGAGCACAAGAAATTTGAGGTCCCATTCAAGAGCTTACAGGGGTATGTCAGAAATTTGAGGTCCCATTCAAGAGCTTACAGAGGTTCCTTAATATCTAAGCATCCTCAGACCATGGAACTTCTTAAGTAAATGGTGAACTCATTTGTATAGAGGTCTGTAAGTGTACATATAGTTGCATTCATATGTAGCTGACAAACCACTTGTGGACTGGCCAAATATCATACATATAATGAAAGCTACTCAAGACAAGCTCTTGTTCCGTAATGGTGCTCATCAAAACCAAAGAAAAATCAAAGTTTTTGCAAAAGCAATTCACAACAATAGGACTAAAAAAGCAGTGCAAAGGAAAGTACTATAGCAGAGATAATTATGTCCAGCTCTAGCCTGTGTGCCACAATTCTCAGTTTTAGGGTGGTTCTCAACTCATTTTTTTAAATTCTTGTCGTGCATGTATTCTATTACTCAAGAGACTCAAGTTTGAGCCACCCAAAGCTGCCTATGAAATAAGAAGAAGAAGGATTCTGGATCCATTTCCAGTCTTCCCAATGACTAACAGAATGGTGGCAATTTTTACAACCTTGGCATTCATTTAATCATCTATAAAGCCAATGGGTTTGACTATCCTCTTTGCCAATTCTCTGCCTCCTGGAACTTCCATTATCCCAGCAACATGAGAGACACTAATGACAAAGAAACTATTTTCAATGGCTGTATTCAATAATTTTCCTTTAAGGGAGGACACTCATACTAATAGATCAATCTCACAAGAACAACAAACCAAAAGCAAACAACATCATGAGAGACAGATAGAGGAAACGAGAGATAAACCAACAGCAGAAAAAATTTACAAAATTAGTTTTTTTCAAAATTAGGGGTTTTACTAGTGAACAAAATCAAATTCGAAAGAAGAAACGAGAGAAAGATAGACCTTGATCTTGTGAAATCGCGGTGACGTGTTGGTGGTCGCGGTGGTGTTCTGCGGTAGAGGGTGAGGCGCTGGTGGTGTGGTGGTCTTCTTGGTGTGGATACTCGAAGTGGTGGGGAGGGGTATCGCGAATTGGTGGTGAAGGGGGAAGAGAGAGAGAGACCAGCGTGAGAGACTGGAGAGATTACTAGTGGTGGCGATTTGGTGGAGGGAGAGGGTGGAGAGGAGGGTTCGTTTTTGGGGAGGAAGAAGAACGTCGATGGGTTTGGGGAAGAAGAAGAAGCACTGTGATCTAGGTTTTTAATTCTGGATTTTTTTTTAATTATTGGTAATGAAACGATGTCGTTTTAAAGGTGTTGTGCAAGTGTGTTGTACGTGTAGCATTTTTGGGGAGAAGAAAACGGACGATGAGCCCTAGATTTCCAATTTAGGATTTCTTTAATTATTTGTTAAGAAATTGGCGTCGTTTTTGAGGTGTTGTGCATATGCAAGTGTGTTGTATGTGTAGTATTTCTGGGACTCAAACGCCTAAATCTTTTTTTAATTATTTTTTATTTCTATTTAAAATTTTGTATTTTGTAAGTTTTGAGTTAAATTTTTATGAATCATTTGATTCGTGTGCTTTTATAAATTAAAAAAAGTATATTAATTACATTTTTAACTATTTAAAAATTCAAAAAAAAGATTTTACAAATAAAAATTATATGTCCATTAAATCAAGTTCAGAAAATGTAAGTTTTTTTTAAATTTTTGTGTGTAATTTTTTTTTTTAAAATTCTTCTAATCAAGACGGGACAATAATTTATAAAAATTAAACACAAAACTAATAAATGTAACTTTTTTAAAGTAAAAACAAAAACATATTACAGTGATTGAGTTAAACCAAATTGGGCCAGGGTAACTTTACTCTTGTTTCAATGGTCAAAAAAATTGTTAACGATATAATTTGATTCAACCCAGATTAATTATTCAAAAAATCTAGTATTTACGTCCATCCCGTTACGTTTGACACATAAACAATTGATTGATTTAAAGCGCTATCCAAACCGTGTTAAATTAGTTTTGAACTTTTGATTTAGTATTGCGTTCTTTTTTTTGAATAAAAATGTGTTTCGATGATAACATTACTCGTATTCAATCGATTTGATTTATAGTGTAGAATCTTCTTAGTGAACTATTATTTTTTCTGTCAAGAAAATTTATAGTTTAATTTGTAATGGAGAAAATTAAATATTAAAAAGGTGTAAATATAAAACGAAAAAGTAAAAATAATAGCCAACAATTACCTTATCTTTGTTTTTTTCTTTCGCCAAGATTATTCGGTATTATCATCATTGTCTCTTTGGTCATTTTTTCTATCAAATTTTATGCTAAATTCTTAAAATTAATTATTTGCATTGAAAAATAATTTTCAAAAAATAAAAAATTATGAGTAAAAGTCTCAAAAATTAAAAGTCTCAAAAATTATGAGTAAAACGGCGTTGTTTTGGCGAACAAAACACTGACCGAAAATTATTCGGTCAGTTTTTTACTGTTCGGGCAGTGTTTTGTGCGCCAAAACGACGCCGTTTTGGCGCATAGCACGCCTTGCTGTGCGCTGTGCACAGCAGGGCCCCCGGTTCCTGACCTAAGTCGCCTAATTGCAGTTTTCACCTAATATTTTTTTTTTAAATGAACTTGGGGTGACACGTGCTACCTCCCTCAACTAGCTCCGTCCTTGGCCACGTGGTACTTCAGTATCCTCCATCACCATATATTCATTTATGCGAGACTTAATACTAAATGTAGGAGCACTCATATGAATGTGTAGTGATTGAAGTTATTGAGGCACCACGTGAGGTGTTCTAATTCACTAAATAATTACGCGTAATATGATGATTAAAAAATTATAAAAAATTGGGATTTTAAAAATTGGGAGTGGCATGTGCCAGGCTAAGACAATTCAGTCGATTTTTCAAGTTTTCAAGTCCCAAAATGGGTCTTTGTTTCGCAATCTACAGCATAACTGAAAGGTTCGTAATTTCTATCTTTCGAGTATCTGGGTTCTGTAATCTGTTGGAGAGAGAGAGAGAGGGCGAGGCCGCGAGAGAGGGCTAGCAAGAAAGAGAAAGGGTTGAAGTTTGACATGTTGTGGTAGACTAGTAGTAGCCGATACATCTGGTCTCTAGAGATTAGTTAGGTCTCAACGAATTTTATTTCTAATTGTTAGGAATATTACATGAAAAACGAACGAATAAAATGCTTTGTCAGGCTATTTAATTAAACGAACGATCAGACTGAAACCGAACGGATGAACCACAAAAAAATTTAAGGGAGAGAAAAGCCAGATGGTAGACGTTTGCCGACACAAAGAGCACCAAGTGGTTGTCGAAAAGTATGTCCACTTGGCTTAGAATTGTCCTTCCCTTTAGAAGCGAAGAATCTCCGCTACACACAAAAAATACTACAAAAATTGGAATCATCTACTTGATTCTACCGTGGGGCCCACCTTTAGTTGTAATTAGGGTCTGACGGTACCTTATAATTTCACGCTTACAAATTGACACCTCACTGATTTAGTAAGAGTTGATATAACCTCAAGGGCCGCAAACGAACCGAGTCGAATTGAGTTTGATTTGTTTGTAAACAATCTGAGCCAAACTAGGCTCGTTTTACTTAACGAGTGTTCGGTTTGTTTGTAAACGAGTTGAGCCTCTAAAACGAGACGAGTTGAACTTTTGAACTCATGTTGAGCTCGTTTACAAAACGAGCATAAAACTTGAGCTCGAGCTCAGCTTGTTAACAAAACAAGCATACCCGAGTCGAGCCGAGTACATGAACAGCTCGGTTCGTTTACAGTTGTAAGATTCACTTGCGGCGTTTTCGAATCAGCTGATCCAGTTTTTTAATTCTCAATAAAATTTAAGTTTATAATCTAAGATAGAATTTAAATTTATGATCTAAAATCAATTTTCACGATTATTCTAAAGACTCTTTGGGGTGTTTCGAAGCTTGCGTTTTGCATTATATGGTTTTCATGCTGAGTGTTTCATCTCGGATTATAGAATGCATTGTAAAAAATGAACCAGAAAACGCACATAGAATCCCATGATCACATGGGAGGAGCTTTTTGGATCTTGCATATAAACTTTCACATTATCTTTCTATAAAATTTATTTTGTGTATTATCATACAAAGACTTTTACATTACACTAGGAGGAGTTTTTTTAGATATTCTCATTATAATTTGACAAATTTACAAATAAAAAATAATAACCTTTTATTAGTAAAATAAAGTATATTAGTTCATCTGTTTTGCAGTAGTTGTTTCTTTTACTATCCAAACATTTCAAAAAGTCATTAATTTTGCATTTAATTATCTTTAATATTTGTAAAACTTTATTTAAGTTTGTCATACATTGTTGGGTATTAATATCACTGGCTATTTGATTTTTTTATTAAATTTGTATATATATTTTGCCTTAATTATTTGTCTCGAAAAAGAAATATAAAAAGTAAAAATTATGATCAAAAGTCTCAAAAAATTCATTACAAGTGAAAAAATTGAAAATAATAATTTTTTATAATTTGTTTTATCTAAAATTTTATAAATTTAATCTATATTTTTTTTATACTTTTCTGATTTCTATTCGAAATAAATAAAAATTACAAAATTATTGGAAAAATATAAAACATCAAATAATACTCCTTATTTTTAATAAAAATAAATAATTTAGTCCAATTGTGGATTCCATTCACACTTCGCGGAGGAGATAAGGGTACTGTTGTGATATTTGGTTATTTCAGGGGTAGAGTGCAGTATTAAAACCCAATTTCCAGCCAATCAAGACAGGAGATTCTAAATACACACTATTTTCGTCTCACTACACCCCATATCGGTCGAAAAATTCATTTCTAAGTATTTTTTTATTGCTTCGTGATTTGTGTACATGTATTTTTGGTTATTTTTTTCTAAAATTTATCTTTTATTTTTAGTTTTCATGTATCTCTATTAAAGCTTTATAAAAAAAATAGAACATTAAATAAATTCTAAACAAATTTATTAAAGTAGTTCAAAAAGTTAAAAGCTCAAATCACAAGTCAAAGATGGTTTAACTTCTTTGTTTTTAGTACATTTTCATAATTTTTTATTATTTATTAAGAAATTCAAAAAGTATTTTAAAAATATGAATATACATTTATAAAATTGTCTTAATTTTTTAATCTATAAAATTCTATTCTTAAACCCAATTTGGCCTCATTTTTTAATCAATTTTTTTAAAATTTCATTAGTTTGAGTCAATTATCTTAATAAATTATTAATTCGTCTTGATTAGATAAATTAAAGAATAAAAATATTATGACTAAAAATTTAAAAAAATTACCAAAGAAGAAAATAATCTAAAAACAATGAAAACAATGCAAAATATAAATAATTTTAGATTTTTTTGTCTTTTTTAAATTAAAAAATCTTTTAAATTTTTTTTAATTTTTAAAAATATTTCATTAAAACGAATCAATAATTTATAAAAATATAATGCTTAACTATCAAATGTGAAAACACTTTGAATAAGAATAAATAAAAATAATTCAAAATAAAATTTATGTCAAATCAAAATAATTGAGGGTGTGTGGTGAGACCAAAATGATGTTCATTTAGAAGCTTCCCAAACGAAGAATTGGGAAGAAACTCTACGCACACATCACGGACACGTGTAATCCTACCCGTTTGCCTTCGCGTGCAAGCGTGAGTCAGAAAGGCGGCCTCATTCATTCTCTCCCCTCTCTCTCTCCCCCTCCTCTCTCTCCTCTATAAACCACGTAAAAGTCTTGTTCCTAGAAGAATCTAATTTCTGTGTTCCTCTTTAGCCCGACGAATTTGTTGTCCCAATCTTCAATTGGCGGTTGGTTTCGTCCCCAGGTTCTTCTTCATACACGTCCATATTCTCATTCTCTCTCTCTCTCTCTCTAGCTGTAAATACATATCTAGTTTTTATTCCCGTCGCCCCCAAATTTCAGATTTCGATCTGTTCGTATGTACTGTTGCTCTTAGATTGCCTGAAATTTGGTGGGTATTTCCTGTATAGTTTGTTTATATCGTCTTTTGCCTTGCTTGTTTTCTTAATTTTCTCATTCGGGGTCGAATTTTTTGGAAGGTTCAGTAGTGTCCGGTTGTTATTTATGGAATTGGCTTAATTTGGACGTTGAATGGAAGGTTTGAGCTGATAGCTTTGGTGGGTATTTAATAAAGTTAGGATATTTGTTGTGGCCTGTTTTAGTTTAACTGTGTTCGTTTATAGAGACGAACTCTAGGTTTAGGGTTGTTTTTTATTCTTGTGATTAGGCACCTATCTGGAAAAGCTTTGGTTTTCAAAACCCCAACTGGGTAGTGTATATTGGTGTGAAATTGGGCTTAGTTTGGTTAATTGTGTGAGTTTTGTGTAATCTTGGCGCATAAGGGAATTTGTCGATCTAGGGTTTTGAATCCTCAATTGGGTAGGATTGCCAATTTGCTTCACTCGAAAAGGACTTTTTCACATCTAAGGTAGTATCTTAAGGTAGATCGGCATTTGGGTTCAGCTGTTTTTACTTGGTAAATATGGTGGAATCAATTGCTGCAACATCCCTTTTGGGTCACCGACCCATGTGCGGAGGATATCATTCGTATGATATCTCAAGCACAAGGAGGCTGTTTGGCGTGCATCGGATCCCTATACCAGAAATTGCCGGCGGAAAGGTCGTTCGGGCTCGTTTTCGCAGGTTGGGTGTGCAGTCAATTAAGGCTCAAGCAATGGAACTGACTAAAGAGGCATATTCCGATAGAGGAAAAGAGCGAACAATTAAGGATTTTCAGGACCAGTATGATACTGCAGATCGAAAACCTGGTTTGTGGCCACCGGAGAACAAGGCCGATAAGCCTTCTCTACATAACCCCTTGCTTAGACAAGAAAGGATGGGGTGTGGGTGGTTAGGAGCCATATTCGAATGGGAAGGAGTACTGATTGAAGATAACCCTGATTTTGATAAACAAGCATGGATAACTCTTTCTCAGGAAGAAGGAAAATCCCATCTCCCAGCATTCATGCTTCGCAGAATAGAAGGCATGAAAAACGAACAGGCCATTTCCGAAGTCCTTTGCTGGTCTAGAGACCCAACACAGGTCAAAAGAATGGCTTCTAGAAAGGAGGAGATTTACCAAGCGTTACAAGGTGGGATATATAGGTTTCGATCTGGCTCCCACGAGTTTGTCAATGTTTTGATGCGTTACAAGATACCAATGGCATTGGTTGCCACCCGTCCGAGAAAAATACTTGAGGCAGCGATCAGAAATATTGGGATCGAAGGGGTGTTCACAGTAATTGTCGCTGCGGAGGACGTTCACAGGGGGAAGCCTGATCCGGAGATGTTTTTGTATGCATCTCAACAGCTGAATTTCATTCCTGATCGCTGTATTGTTTTTGGAAACTCTAACCAGACAGTGGAGGCAGCTCATGATGCGCAGATGACATGTGTAGCGGTTGCTAGCAAGCATCCGGTGTATGAACTGGGGGCTGCCGACAGGGTTGTGAGACGGCTGGATGAGCTTACTGTCGTTGATTTGAAGAAGTTAGCCGATATTGAGATGACTGAGTTTGGGTCTGGTGAGGCAGAATTGGAGTTGGAGATGGAGATGGATGAAGATGACGGTGAGTCATATTCAGCTTCATCCATGGCGGCTGTTGATGATTTCTGGTAACCTCGTTCTCCCCACAATCAATATGTACAGTATGTTGTGCTTTGTGGCTTCATCTAATTCTTGATTATGGAACTTTGATACTGGTTATATCATGTGTATAAGAAAATTGGGAAATTTGAAAAGCAACAAAAAGAGAGGAAAGAAAGAAGTGGTCTGCATTGGACCATCTCCTCAATGTCATCATATATGTATTATCTTCTGT
Organism: Arctostaphylos glauca; assembly: GCA_019985065.2. NCBI lineage: Eukaryota > Viridiplantae > Streptophyta > Magnoliopsida > Ericales > Ericaceae > Arctostaphylos > Arctostaphylos glauca. The sequence goes on from JAHSPW020000010.1 coordinate 3,099,808, forward strand.
ATTACTGTATGTGCAAATGTATATTTTGGGACTTGCTCATTGTGGATCTCTGCATTAAACTGGTATGCAAAAATATGATGGGGAGCATGTCTCTGGGGTTGTATAAATACATAGAATAACAATTGCATTGCCCACTTCTGTTTGTGCATGTTGGAGAGTTTTGATGCTGAGAGTTTTACATGGTGGTCAAGATCCGAGATTTAGGGATTTGTTCCTCCTTTTAGTTTCATGTTCGAAACGTTATCAAGTTTTATGGAGTTAGTCTATACGGGTTTTGTCTCGACTTTATGAGCCCCTTACTAGTGAACTGTAAGATTGGTCACGTGGGGATTAGTCGAGGTGCGCATAAATTTGATCAAACACGCTGAATTATCAGGAAAGATGTGGAGAGGGGTTCTACGATTTGGTTTCTGTTTTTGTTTTCTGAATCACAAGTGTCTCGATTTGACCGCCTTTTCGTGACGAGCCTGTCAACAAACCAGAGTTGATTCGACACAATCCAAATCTAAATATTGAAATCCGATCGGATAATCAGTTTGATCCAGATTCGGAAAATAAAAAATTCTCTGTATCATGATTGGTGCTGTGAGGAATGGTATAAAGATGCAGACCTGCTTCTATCTTTCAAAGGACCAATTAGCATTTCTTCATTTTAAACCTTAGTATTTGTGGATAATGTAAGTTACTAGTATTTTTTTTGGGGAACTGGTGTTATGCAACGAAAGAAAGAGCAAGTAGTGGTTCCTCGGGAAAATATTCATATTTTTGGAGTACCGTCTCAATAAATCATGTGGCGATAAATCATATGACGCACTGTCATATGTTTTCTAGTTTTTCGTGTTGGGAGCATTAAGAGGTGATATAGATGGGGTACGTTTGGTTGTCGGGTAACTTACTTTTGGACTAACTATTCTATTTTAATTTGGTTCAAGCCGTTGTTTGATTATAGTCCAGATGAAATTGATAAGTCTAATTTAATGACATAGTGGGTTGTCAGTGTGATAAAATAGTTGTATTTTTTAGTATTTGGGAAACAAAATAACATTCTGGATTAAATATTTTTTTTATCAAAATGATCCTCAATTAAAATTTTCTTTCATAAAACTTACTACTCAATTGAGCCTCTTGCTTTCTCTTTTTCTTTTTTTTTTTTGGTCTTAAAAAATCAAAAAATTGTTTTTGATTGTTCTAAAGTAGTTTCCTAGGATGTTTTTCTTTAAAAAGAGAACATTTTTAGTAGTCGAAAAGGTGTCCAAAATTATTGGAAACAAATTTTGAACAAATTTTGCTAAAGGGCGACTAAAATAACGATGAAGATTTTGTATTTTATATTTCTTTTTGAAATATACTCCGTGGTATGGTGAAAGACATTTCATTATTACGATGAGAGTAGAATTGAAAATGTAAAATTTAGTCTTTCTCTTATCACAACAATTAAATATGGGATTTCACGTATTCCTTATATTTCAATACTGTAGCGAAATAAACCGGGGGTAATTTATATTTTAATCTCGAGACTATTAATCTCTGAACTAACAGCGGAACTAACCTATTCTTTATTAATTATTTCGGCAATCAAATGTGCCCTTGGTACTTTGGTTGGGAGAATGAAAATAAATTAGTCGTTCAAAGTTGTCGCCAAATCAATTTGTGGATCAAATTGTTCTCCTTCTATACAATTGGCAAAAGGGCTTTCATCAAATTAAAGTCGTCACTCATCGTTAGAGATAGGGGCAAAAATCTTTAAAAAAGACACAGGAGGTCTCAAACTTATCCGAAATTGGAAAATAAAATTAAAAAAAAAAAAACGAAAAACAACTACGTTTAGTTGGCGATGGCACCACTTGTTGCCCACTGGCAGCGACATTGTTGGAGTTCAAATTGTGTTTAAACGCCCGTCTTAATAATTCGTACGAAGTAAACTCATTGAAAGAGCTTGGATTGCTTTGATTAATGATGATTGCATGATTGGTTCTGGCCAATGAAGTATTGATGGATTCATATTATATCCGTATCTAACATTTATACTCGTGAATATCTATCTTAAAAGTATTCACAATATGAAATTTTTTTTTTTTAATTTTAGACATATTGATTTTTTTTGGATATTATAGATCGAGTATCTAAATGTATATGAAAGTAAAATTGTGGGACTTAGAGTAAAATTGTTTGGAATAAAGAAAAATTTAGATGTTTTACATTTTATTATCAGCCTTGTTAAATTTAATTGTAATTTAATGTACTTCAGTCGTAATAGTATCTCATTTTTTAAAGATTTTTTCTTATTATTCATATACGTATCCTGTATCAATATTCATGTTTCATAGGTTCTAGCTGTGGTTGCATTTCCACATCTTCAGCTACCGTTAGGGGTGAAAAAAAAAAAGAAAAAACCAAACTAGTAAAAAAAACGAGGAAAATAATCGGTTTGGTTCTGTTCTGTTTTGTTTTTTATACACACTGGTTTGGTGTGGTTTGGTTTTTTTTTTCTTCAAAAATTCTTATTTTTGTTTTTGTTAAAACTTCGGTTCACGCCCAACCAAACAGGAAGTATGAAAATCACAGCTGGAGTTTTACTATGTTCGTTTTAAGAGATTTGGGAGATTTTTTCCCAAACAAGTTTCTGAAACAAGTTTCTCAAATATTTTTATTTTTTTTCCAGACAATTTTATCTCTCTATAAAAAGTGTTTCTGAAACACTTTTTCCCCAGATAAGTTTCTGAGACACTTATAACCAAACAACGTCTCAGAGTTTTATTTCTAAAAAATTGTTTCAGAAACACTCAAAACGAACACACCTAGACCCAAAAAAGTTAGTCCAGGCCCAATTGCCATATCAGCTCAAACCCAAAAACCAAAAGCCCGGTCAAAATAGTCAAAATCGATTAAACCGAACCGTTTTCACCCCAAGCTACCACCACGGCCAAGAAGCATGTCTTGATGCCATCCAATGGTGTGTCCATAACACTCTTCAGAATTATTTTTGATTTTATATTTGGAGACGCAAAAGATCTGGTTTTTTTTTTTTTAATTATATAGAGACTTAAGACATATAGCACAAAATCATTGAAGGAGTTCGCGGATAAGATTTTATTAAGTAGCTTGAAATAAAATTGGAAATTTAATATTGTAACGGTTAGTTAATAATAAATTGTTTGACTGTCTTACAAAATGTATGATTGACTAATTTTTTTTTGACAACTATTTGTTTCAAATTCTTTTAAAAATTATATAGTCTCGAACTTTTTATAGTACTATAACCAAGACCGAGTAAGATAATTATTTGATTAGTTAACCATAAAATTATTTTCAGTTGTTTTGAGACTATAGAATTAGTTAGTTAACTTAAGTGATCAATAAACAAATTAATAATTGCATAAAAAATGCGAAATTCACATCGTGATATAGTTATTCTTTTGATTTCTTTTGTATCAGTATTTGCACAATTATGTCAATGCCGTTCACATGTGTGTTGTATTATATGACTAATATTAAACTCAATAATTTTGCGTTAGAGAAAATAAAGTAATGTTCCTAAAAAAAATGTGCGACAAAGAATGTGAAAGGATCAATATTAATAAATAAAAGTTCTTATAAAGAGAAACGCGTTTTCGCATCTTCTTAACCTGAAATGGTTGCGGAGAGGAAAAGTTTCCTTTTTTTAGACTACTCCTAGAAACAGATGCAATAGAGACAGAGTGAGACTTGTATTTTGTCACAACATATTATATGATTCTATATGTGTGTCGTATTATATGACTAATATTAAACTCAATAATTTTATATTAGAAAAAATAATGTAACGTTCCTAAAACAATGTGCGACAAATAATGCGAAGGATCAATATTGCTAAATAAAAATATATAGCGGCCAAGATCTTTTTTTATATTTAAATAGAGACGCAAAAGATTTTCTTTTTTTTAACAGAGACTTAAGACATAGAGCACAAAATCATTGAATGAATTCACCGATAAGATTTTATTAAGGAGTTTGGAATAAACTTATTGTAACGGTTTCTTAATTGTCTTACAAAATATATGATTGACTAAATCTTTTTGACAACTATTTGTTATCTACCAAATCTTTTTAAAAATTATATAGTCTTCCACTTTTCGTGGTACCGTAAGATAATTATTTAATTGGTTAATTGTAAAATTATTTTCAATTCATTTGAGAATAAAGAATCAATTAGTTAAATTCTCTTATGAATTGTAGTAGGTCAAATTATTGGATTGACCCGACAAAGAGATGATGGGCCAAAAGTCTGGGCAAGGCCCGAGGAGAATTGGTTGTGTTGGTAACAAGGGCCTTTGCCCCGTTGGAACAAACCAAGAGAAGGTCGACTTGGGACTGGGGGCTTGGTGAATGAGCCTTCGTCATGCCAAGCAGTCAACCCGTCACTCGGTTGAACGATCAAAACCTTCTCAAATTAGAAGGAACCCAAATAGGAAGATCCAGTATTTGTGTTTGTTTTTGTTTGGTCAACTCTTATACTGCAAAGTAATAGCCAGATTTAACAATAAACAATTAGGGAAAGAATCCTATGTTATTTATTTACCAAACTAAGACACTTGATAGCTTATAAATAGGTGATCACCAAGCAAAATCAAATACGCTATTAATTACAAGTACAATTACTATTGTGTTTTATTCCACACGTTATAAACTTAAAGTATCAGAGTGTTTTTCAGTTGGCAATAACTGGGTGACACTAACTGGTAATTCTCTACGCATGCTACATGGACAATTTGAATCTAGGAGACAAATCAAATCAAATCAAATTGATGAATTTTTGCAACCGCACATCAATAAACAAATTAATTCAACTCTTGCCGCTTGCCTTGATGGTTATTTGTGCACAATTATTTCTCATCCTTCAAATTGACTCGACAAGAATTTTTTTAAAGAAACAAATACGATACCTTAGTAATCAATATTTTTTTATGGTTACTTTCATATTCAGGGACGATGAGACGGAGCCAGATGACAAAGTAATCCCCTCAACATTTTAATAATCACTATAATATGCCTAATTTTTAAAAAAAAATCATGATGATATATATAAAATGATCCCTTAGTTAATAATATATTGTAACGGTTAGCGATTAGTTACTTGATAATATAAGATTTTATTAAGTAGTTTGAAATAAAATTAGAAATTAAGTTTTTTTTGGTTGCTAAGCAAAAAAAGTATATAAATCAAAAGAAGTATATTTTGAGTATTGTAACGACTAGTTAATAATATATTTCTTAACTGTCTTACAAAATAGATGATTGACTAATTCTTTTTGACAACTATTTGTTTACCAAATCTTTTTAAAAATTATATAGTCTCCTATATATCGCTCCACTTATTATTATGTTACACAATACTTTTATTTGTAATTACAGGATGATGTCCTCAATATTTTATGTATAAGAACATTATTTATTAAAACTTGAACTTATTTTCTCCCTGAAATACTAATGTTTGTCCCCACAAAATCTAATACTTGACTTCGTCTCTCTTCATGTGAACGTATAACCAATGCCGGTCCAGATATTTACATTGTCCAAGTCTGATCTCATCTTGGGCGTCCACTTAGTATTGAGTCATAACAAAAAAACAATGCCCCCTTTTTTTCTCGGTGGATTTCTCTTTTTTTCCTCTATATTTTAAAAAAAAATGTTACCTCGCCGAGGGTTGCCCAAGCCTACGGGCTTGCAGGGCTTACCCCTGGGCTGCCTTGCTTATGACGGGCAACTTCTCTTTTCTTATTTATTTTTCTTTTCTTTTATCTTATGGAAAAGAATTCTGGGCGGAACCAGGATTCGACGTTTGGAGAGCCAAGATCTTTTTTTGGGAAGAGAGGGGGCCGAATATAATCTTTTTTTTTGGGGGTGGCAAAATGTAATTTTTTTTATAATTTTTAAAATTTATACCTAGGTACTAAATTTTTTTTTTATAAAATTTTTGAGGGGACCTAACAGGGTTCCCCACTAACTTGGCTCGGGCCTAAGTGGACGTGAAGTGATCGGCCTACCCATCCCAACCAAGGGTATGCTGGGATTCGCAACCCCTCCGGGCTCCATGTAGAATATAGAAGATACGGAGCTCCACCACATATCTTAGACATTAATTTGATCATATTTTGGTGCCTTCATTTTCAAGAAATATTTGGAGTCGAAAGCAAAAATCTTGTTCGTTTTTACTCAGAGCCGATCCTAATTGCATAGCAGAATCTAAATTCAAATGATATATGACCAAATTTAAAATCAAACTTTGGCTAGATAATTCAGTGATGGAATAGAACCGATTCTCTTTTCAAAATTTGATTGTCCACCCTAAAAAAATATTTCTTTTCATTTCTAGATGATTTATAAAACTTTGATTAGCGTACTATTTCATACAAAGGGCCGATTGAACGGTGCAATTCCCAAAAGGAGACGGGTGGCGGTTAAAAAGCCTGCTCTTTTACATGCAAAGGAGCAAACTGAAGTTTTCAGAGCTTGATTTTTCAGTCGTAGTTTGTTGTTCGCTTCGGATCAATCAGTGCCTTGATCTCTGGCCATGAATCGAAGATTCCTCCTGACAAGGAGGGCCGAGCCACGAAGAAAACAATAAAACGAGGTTGTTGTAGGAAAAATAATGCGACAGATTCAAATAGTCGATCAAGAATTCAGAAAATGTACATCTAGTTTTTTTTATTAATAATGGAATCGATAAATACAGAATTGATAATACAAGAATCGAAATACAAAATAAATATAGTGTTACCGAACCGAGTCTTGTATTTAACACAATTCACTTAACACTAAATTGCCTCCTCACCGTGGGTGTTGGAAGACAGCTCTGGCATCGTCTCCCAGGGTAAAACGGTTTCACAAACTAGGTAACACCTAATCTCGTTCGCTTGTCGAACTTACTCGTGTTTAACTCTCTCACTAGAATAATGAACTCGGAAATTTTCGTTGGATCTTGTACCTCAATACCAAATCCGAGCTTGGTATGTAAAAGGCCTTTGGGATCTTCTAGCAATGAAAGGACATGAATAAATGAGGTCAGAACCGGATTGACCTTTGGATGGTTCACGAATGACCTTTGGAGGATTCATAAATGACCTTTGGATAATACATGAATGGCATTCGGATGGTACAAGAATGAATGAGACCCATGGATAGCACATGTATGGGATATTATGGTAACTCTTGGGGTGTAAAACGCTCGAGACTTTTCGATTGCCTCGAGACCTTCCGGTGTCCCGTTCATTTAACTCTTCGAATTTCCAATAGTTGTTTGCTCTCGGTCTGAGCCTCCTTATCAAAGCATAACATCACTTTCACAAGGCAAGGCCGATATCTTTTTGTAGCAGCCAATGATGAGTTCGATCCATTAGGTTCTACAATTTGTTCAGAAAAGAAACGAGAGACAAGAAATCTTCGATTACTATTAAATGGAATTAAAGTACTCCCTTCATTTAAAATTTTAATTTATTACAAAAAAATCGTGATATTTTTTAGTAAAAAAATAAAGCACTTTGCATGTATTATTTTTTAATAATTCAATTAGTTATTTGAATTTTTAGCATCAATTTAAATATTCTTTAAAGCTCTAAGCTTTGCTTGTACAAAAAGAAGTAATGAGATTTAAAACTAAAAAAATGATACCTAAGATAGACTATGTTAAAAAAAAAAAAAAAAACCAAGTGGATTAGCTGTACTATTTATAATCAAGAGAAATTTTTAGTAAATTTACATCTCAAAAAACTGGAAAATATTACTTAAATAACACAAATAATGTAATAAATACAAAAGGATACATTTTAAATTGTCTCTTTCAACTCTCAAATATGAGTTTTGGACTAAATTATAGTATGTTAAATAAAATCCATATTATTTGATATTTTATGATTTTTTTTTTATAGATTTTGACCAATTTTTTTGCAATCTCATTTGTGAGAATAATTAAAAACGTATAAAAATGTAAACCAAAATAAAAAATGTTGCATAAAAGAAGACATCGAAGACACTAGAGAATATAGAGCAAAGCTATTGACCTTGTACCTTACCACCTGGTATTGGACGATACATATCGTGTACTGGCTTCATAGTGGTTCTGGCCTACCTTTTTACCGTTTTGACCACTATATTGGGCTATTCCGAATAGTATTGTACTGTACTGTACCAATTGTACAATTTTTTAAAAAAAATTAATTGATAATTTTTTAGATAATTACACATAAATTGAGACTAAAATTATACCATTTTATGTTTGGTGATTTATTTTTAAGTTATGAAATTTTATTTTTATATATTCAAAATGTTTTTTAAAATATTATTTGAGAAATATATATTATTTTTTAGACTTAAATCTAAAATAGTCAATCGATAAACACCAATAGTAGTATGTACTGTACTAACAAAAAAAAACGATACGCTTACCGATACAAAATTGATAAATTTGCTACATAGAGGTGTCTTTTTTTGAATTCTTTTTGCCTTTATTAAATTTTTTAGACTATTGATTCTAAATTTTTGGTTTTTTAAATTCTCTCCATAAGGAGTAAGGACGAATAATTAATGAAATATCATTAAAAATACTGTTAATTAATGATAACATGCGTAAATAATTTGGAAGCCATAGGTGGCGGGTCAGACTTGGAGTAGGACTTTGTGAGCAGCAGCCAGAAAGTGGAGTCACGTCACCATAGGCGTACACGCTTAAATAGTAGTATCTTTTGAAATGGAAAAATCCAACTTGTTAAGTGCATAAAATTATTCAAACTGTCTTTGTTTACAACTCGATTATGTCAAGATTTGTTTTTTTAGGAGAGAGAAAGTTTTCAAACCATCTTTTTTTAATCAGATAGCGAACAATCACTCGTCAATAAACATTATCCGAAAACGATTGGGAATTCATACTTATTTCTCACGGGTATCGAACCCGTGCCTTCGACATGAAAAAATAATGTTCTAACTTCTAATCATGAACTCGGGGGCTTGTTGTGCAACCCTGCACAACAGTTTTTGCTACGCATCGAAACGATATAGTTTAATACAAAACGACGTCATATTAGTTTCTATTGTTTAGGGCTTGTTTGGTTGACGGATGTTGTCAGAATTTGACATCCATCCAATACTCATAACCTGTCCAAATATAGAACTCCAAAATAATAAACACATATACATGCATCTATGTATATATAGATATACAAACATTCTGTCGGTTCGGTCAGTGTAATGAAAAAAAGAGAAAAATCAAAATTGGACCAAAAAATTGAAAAGAAATTCTCAAGAAATCGAAACTGACCGAACCGCAGTTTTTCGATCGGTTCGATTTTTTTGGGTTCGCTTAATATTTCATCCAAACACACTCTAAACAACATAAATTAACACGACGTCGTTTTGTATTAAAAGTATGTCGTTTCAGCGCGAAGCAGGGGCTGTTGTGCGTGAAGCCCCCCTGATCCTCTAACCACACTCCTCCACTTGTTGTTTTTGTCCTCTAGTAGTATTACATGTATTTTGCTGGTCTTCGTGGAGATCAAGTCGTAGTTGCGATTGATTAAATCTATGATTTTAGCGGTCTTCTCTTTGACAGTTCAATTTTTTTTTTAAGTGATATAATAGATATAATAAAAAGATATATCATTACAGAGGGGTGAATTATAAATAGTTCGTCTGTATTTTTTAGGAAGAAAAATAGTGTAGATATTGTACGAAAAAATTATGCGAACAATACTTATAATTCTAGAAATTATACATCAATTGATCATTGACACAAAATTACATAAACATAATAATAAAAAAAATTGAATAGTACATTTAAAAACTGCAGATAAAATTGAACATAAACAAATTGAATACGATACCGAACCGAGTCCTGTGAATTCACAATTTCCTTCAAAATAGATTCGTTGCCTCTCTGTGGGAGTTAAAAGATCACACCAACGTCTATCTCTTATGGTAAAATAGCTCATTAGTCGAAATCATAACACTGATCGTCGATTGTCTGTCTAACTTATTGCGTCTGTCTCTTTCTCACTAAAAAACGCGAAATAATAGGATAGAGATTTTGTAGACGGAATTTCAGTTTATTTAAAAAACGCGAATGATTTGAGAATATATGGATTAATTTTGTATCAAAAGTTTTTGTGAATTCTTAATTTGTCTTGACAAGAGGAATCTAAAATTTAAAAATTTATGACAAGAAAACTCTTAAAATATTTACTTAAGGCGAAAATAATTTAAATAAATAGTTTTTTAGATTATTTCGGTCTTTTTTAAATTATTGTAAGTTTGGTAATTATTTTTAATTCTCAAAAATCTCTTGTCGACATGAACTAATAACCTCTTAAAAAATTACCGTAAAATTGACAAAATCAGAAAAAGAATTGAACAGAGACAAAAATAATAATCACGTATCATTATTATAAGAGAGAAAATCAATCAACATTGATCTATCAGGTTATATTTTGTGATAGGTACACTTCAAAAGACATGTATGATGCAATGCATCTCCAAACTATGATTACATAACTTATTTTATTTTTTGGGGGGCCAATAAGATTAATAAAATAATATTTTTCTGAATCACACCGATAATGTTGGAATTAATTAACACTAACTTTAGATATTGGGTCATCTTTTGATTACATATATGAAAAGAGCTTTTTGGTTGTTTACTACTATGACACGTATCGGTGAAAAGAGCTTTAGTTATTAATCTCGTACTATACAGTTCAATATCGAGCAGTACATATTGTATTGGCCTTATAGCAGTACTAGTACTGCCCTATATTGTACCGTTTTGATCACCGTACCGAACTATTCTGAACAGTACTGATACTGGGTTGTAGGATTTTTTTTAATAAAAAAATTCAATTGCTTTTTTAGATAATTACATATAAATTGAGACTAAAATCATCATATTTTGTGTGGTTTGATACAAGGATTGTATGTCTAATCCATGGGAAATAGGAACGATTAAACCGCTATAATCAATAAGGATTACAAACTTTTCGATCTTCTCCTAATTGTGTTTCTTACAATTGTTCTCACACAAAAAAAGAGTTTGGAAACCCTAAAACGAACAAAATGCACTTTTAGAAGTTACAATACGTCTTGACGAAGTTTTTTCGTCTCCAAGCGGCATAACCAGGAACGTTAGATCCTTTTGGTTTTGACTCGCTTCTGGACAACCATCAACCATGTCGTGACAATCAACAGCTTTACGAGCCTTTCAGTTTGAGATTCAACTCTCACTCTATAGCTGTTAATGCTTGTGTCGGGTCAATCTATACGAACCTAGTTTTACGAGACTCTCCCTGATATTACTAAAACCTTGGCCTATGAGATTGGTATCTTGAATTAAACAACCAATTCCAAGTTAATTATTACAGAAATTGACAAAATTATCATATGTTTCCTAATTAAAAGCTTGCTCGTCATCGACTAGCCCTCATTTCACGAGCTTTTGGACTTACCACTTGGATTTAAGTCTATCCCGAGCAAATAAGCGGATACATACAAGCAAAGAACATTAGCTCATCATAACTAGTGGTAACTCGGCTCATGAATTAAGTTACGAGATGTAAAATTGTTATAAATATTGTGCCTATATTTTTACCACCACGTGTACCCTTTTTTATTTATTCCCGACATTAAGATTCCAACATTCAAGTATTGTCGGGTTATACGAAGAAAGCGTCATTACATACCTCATTATCAACTTAACAGCAAATTTTGTTTACAAAAGTGTGCTGTGGGTCAGGAGATTCAGGACAAATAAATTTATAAAGTGCTATAATTAATCATTACTATTAAATTGGGAATGATTATGGATCTAATCGGTCCAATTTAGAGAAGAAATTTAAATAAAATTGAAATTTTCTGTTTCGAACTTTTCAAATCAAAACTGAACCAAATTATTTTAGTTTGGTTTATTTTTTTGGGTATCAATTCGGTTCAGTTTGATTTACCGTTTGGTCGTATCAAACCAAATGTTAAAAAATATATATTTTTTAAATGAGCATTTGAGCTATTAAAGAGATTAAGTCTGATGTAAAAAAATACATATTATAGAAAACTAAAAGAATACGGACTAAAAAAATACATATTACAAAAGAAATATAAATATAGCCAAAAAATTGAAATTTTTATTCCGATCCGGTTCGATCTAGCTCGGTATTTAGAGCTAAAAATCAAAACAGAATCAAAATTCTCTACAAAAAATCAAACCAAACCAAACTAATCTAGCTAAAAAATGGGACAAAATCATTGGTTCGATTTGTTTTTTTTCAATTTGATTAGGTCTACTGGTTTAGGCTTACACCCGTAGATGTGAGTTTATGAGGGTGTTCGAGAGTCGATTGTTTTTTATATTTCAAATTATGAAATATAATGTGAATTTGTAAAAGTGTTTTTATGATAATGTACAGAATATATATTCTGTTTCCAAACACACAACATACGTCTCTATTTGGCCTTTGGTTTATATTTATTCAAAATTTTTGTCTTTATTCATTTTTTTTTTTACATTTGTTGTTTAAATCTCAATATTTTATAGTTTATTGGTCCGTCTTGATGAAAGGAATCTAATGAGTATAAAATTGTGTCCAAAAGTTAAAAAAAGTCACTAAAGACGACGAATAAGTATAAAAAAAACTCTGTTTTTTGATTTATTTTTGTCTTTTCTGAACTTTTTTCAAATTTAGCTTATGATTGATAACTTTTCTGAAAGCTCTTGTCGAGATGAACCAATAAATTAAAAAAAATTGATGAAAAATAAAAAATTGTAAAATTTTTTTAAAAAAAGACGAAAAAAATTTCAATAAATAAACACATAAAAACCACGGCCCTATTCATATGAAAAATGCAAATATAATTCGTAATTGATGACGTGTTATACACCAAGTGCGCACAGGAAAAAGGTACGACAGTGCGCACTTTAAATTCCCCTCGTGAGCCCCCAAAACACCATAGCCATTCGCAACAGGAAAAGGTAAAAGAAAGCATCTTCAGGAACTTCTCCTCTCTCTCTCTCTCTCTCTCTCACATTAGCGTCCGCAAAATTAATTTCTTCCATTTCTAGAGAGCAAGCAGAAGATAAGCACAACCGATACCAATCTCAACCCTAAGAATTCGTACACTCACATAATCAGGCAATTTTCCTCCCTCTCTATATATGTCTATACCTGTATATATGTATGCGTGTGCATACATGCAGTTTCATTTGTATACATGGGTTGGAATATGCATGTCGTATGAGTATCAGTGCATGTACTGAATTTAAAGTGATACTGATGTTCTACTCACTCTCGAGATTTTGGTATAATTTGAGTACGTTATCGATTTCATTGATGTATACTAGCGCTATTACTGAGATCTATTTGTCCAATAGCTAGCTCAAGACCATTGCTGCGAGAGCAATGCTACAGTCCCGTCCCAAAGATTAGTTCCCGGAATTCAAAATCTATAATCTATGGTCATGATTCACTTGGATTAGTGATTCCAAAATGAATGGTCATGATTCACTTGGATTAGTGGGAAACATGACCATTGATTTTGAATTCGGAGAAACTTTCTTGGTCCATTTTCAGAGACCGTAGAGCTTTACGTGTTGCAAAACATGTGGATTAGATTCACGCGAACTGATTTGAGGGAATTTTTTTTTTTTTTTTGGTTAGCTTTGGGAGAAATACTCGGTGCTCAACATTTTAGTAAACCGAGAATCAAATTTTTTTCCCCAATAGGTGGGTACTGTTAATTTTCTAAAAACTTCACCTTGCAATTTTATTTGGTGTTACTTGGTAAATGAGAGGTTGCGTTTGACTTCACAGGGGCACACCATGGCGATTTTGTCCCAGGTGGGTCCATCACACTGCATTCATTCGGAGAACATCAAATGTAAACTGGCTTCCAATGTAAGAAACAGTATGGATCTATCCAAAATGGACACTCGGGTAAGTTTCCCGTCCTTACCGTCACAGATGACAAGGATAATCCAGAGTTTACATTTAGACAGTTCAGGCGCACGGTACAAACGGGGGTACAGTGCCATTGTTGCCGCGAGCCCTCCTACAGAGGACGCTGTGATTGCTACAGAGCCACTGACAAAAGAGGATCTTGTGGCATACCTTGCGTCTGGGTGTAAGCCTAAGGAGAAATGGAGGTTCAACTTCTAGCTCTTATTGGTACTTAGATTCAAGTGGCATTACTCAGTTACATATTAATCGTGATACTATATTGCTTGGTTTGTACGTCTTATCTCGTATAAACCTATTGATACCATTTGCAGGACTAGATTCTTGCTTAGTAAGTGAAACACTAACATGGTTAGCATACCATAGTCCATTCCACTTCACATGCTTTTGGTTAAAGTTTCACTAGTATGATTGTGGCAATACAGTTATGGGATTAGTTTTTCTTAATGCTTCGTTTCAAACTCTTATAATGATTAGTGTCGTTACATGGATAACCACCAATACCCCAACGGTGCTATCATTTTGCTAGCTACATGCCACCATGGCACGCTGCTGTCTCTGAGGGGAATTCTGATGGTTATGAGCAGAGCCTAAGCAGGGTCCTCTCTGAATTCTGCTGTATCCTTGGCTGTTGAAGTGCATATCCTAGAAGGACAGGTCAGCCCTGTCCAATACCCATATCCACGAATGGGAGATAAAGTACTGATTGTCCTTACTTTAAATAGTCAGAGACTGTAGTATGGTATCAGTTTGAATACCCCGTTTTAACGCTGCAGTAGCCTCATGCACTGAGGTTATCATCAGTTTTAATACGAAATGAATTTAGGAGGTATTTGGCTGCCTGGAGTCAAAATTTGAATGTCACGGTTTACAAGTCAAACGTATGTGTCTTGGGGTCTTGCTTCTAGATCCTATTTTCATTGCTTGGTTCAAACAAATTGAGAAAAACCATTTAGTTTCTTGGTGCCGGTGGATCCCGTTCCTCGTACCTTCTCTTCGTGGCAGATGTTTCCTCAATGTATGATCTTCTGAATTGTTTACTTATTCGTATGGTTCTTGCAGAATAGGTACAGAACATGAAAAGTTTGGGTTTGAGATTAAAACTTTACGGCCGATGAAGTATGAACAAATATCAGAGTTGCTAAATGGTATTGCTGAGAGATTTGATTGGGAGAAAATCATGGAGGGTGACAACATTATTGGGCTAAAACAGGTAAACTGCCCTTCACTTGTGATATTCAGAATGGGAAAACCTTACCAAATACAGTGAAAGTTTAGAACCTTTTTTCCATTTTATACTTCGTGGATATTGAAGCTTGACATAATTGGTTCAAAACCAATGAGCGTATTGCTGCCTTTTTATTTCTGAATGCATTTTTGTTCTTGAAGTAACACTCCATAAGTTTCTGTCTTCTACTTTTGGTGTATTCTAAAGAGCTACTTCACATTAATGTTGCACAGGGAAATCAAAGCATATCATTGGAACCTGGGGGCCAATTCGAGCTTAGTGGTGCTCCTTTGGAAACATTACATCAAACCTGTGCGGAGGTTAATTCACACCTTTATCAGGTACGTCGAAACTTTGACTTTAAGCATATAGATGATGACATGGAGTTATCTACTTATCTTATCGTCAAGTGATGAAAGATATATGTTTTTTCATGTCTATCTGATAGGTATTCTAGTTTTTTTTGGTTTTCTTTTGTGGTAAAGTCAGGATTTTTTATGCTAAGTATTTGGTACGATGATTACGGACTTTACAGGCTAAGCAGTTTAGTACTTTGTCCACATAGGATGTTAAGGAAAACCAGACAAATCCTATTTTCAGGATCATGTGTGAGGTTAAAACACACATACTTATAACAATATATATCCTCACAAGTTGTTTATTCGAGTTTATATGATTCACTTGTTAGTGAACTGTGTTGAACTTTATGAGCGTAGACGCTTGGACCCAAGGTTTGTGGTAACTTTCTGAAAACTGAAGTTAGAGGTGAGTTTCAGGTGCTGCAATTGAGTTTCCCGTATTCAACTGGTCATGGTTCATGTCCTGCAGCTTGTATGACTGGAATAGAGTTGTCTGTCTGCATGCAGATCCCAATTATGCCTAAACTATCGAATTCTCCAGCCTACCTGCTACTAGTTAAAAGGCAAGATTGATGTCATGTGACTCATTCTGGTTTAGCTACTTCCTTAGTTAGCTTTGAGGTCAATAAAGGATATGAAAGAGAGCGAGAGATGTTTTTGTGGTGCTTGTTAGCTGTTTTTCTGGTTGCATCGTCAAGCATTATTTGTAGGTTGACCATGGAATTTTATTGTTCTTGTTGATCATAAATTAGATTCTTCAATTCTTCTCCTGAGATGCATGACAATGCTCTCCCTCTTGTTGGAAATATTTTATGCAATGTTGTTCAAGGCAGAAATATGTACTAAATCTTGTGGATGCTACCCTGTGCCTTTGCATTATATTGGTGAGCAGGTCAAAGCTGTTGCTGAGGAAATGGGAATCGGATTCCTGGGAATTGGTTTCCAACCTAAATGGGGCCTAAAAGACATACCTATGATGCCCAAGGTATTACCTCTTGGTCCTTCCACATACTGCGTTTGGACAGTTTGCATCTGGGGCAGGATCTTTTACTTCTAAGCACCAAAGTTATGTTAGTACTTAATTTGGCTATAAAGTTCTGGTTAGGGTCCATGGATGACTGCGGCACAGGTTAGTCAATAGTTTTAGGGTATTGTTAGTTATGGAATATGAGGCTAAACGTAGAATTTGAAGTCAAATCCAGCAAGCAGCACAGTGGTTGCTAACCAACAAAGTGAGGAAAATAAACAACAAAAGCAATAGGGGAGAGAAAGAGAGAGAGAGAGAGAGAGAGAGAGAGAGAGAATTCCAGGCACTCGCACTAAATTGTCATGCAATCAGACCCAGGAAAAGGTGCATTACAAAGACGCACTTATCATCCCCAATGAACTAGAACAACACAAATATGTAGAGGGCGATTGGTGGCCAAGAGAGCTTTGAAACTAACAAAACTCAGCCTTGTGAGAATTGGAGGTGTATGTGGTGTTTTGTTTGATGTCTTTAGCTTTGTTTACTGATGGGATACTGTATATTCAAGTAGGTTAGGTACTGGCACTAACACGGAATCAAATACTTTGTAAGATTTGCTTTAGTGTTGACGTAGGCCTTTGATTTTGATTTTATGCCGAGTACAGAGATATTTAATGATGGAGGTTCCGGAGGACCGAGGGTATGTTTAATACAAGGAAACATGCTGGTTTAATTTTTGTGGCTCGAAAAAGTAGGAAAGAGAGAGAGAGAGAAAATAAAATTCACACTAGATGGATTGTACTGGCGGACCACCAGAATAGTTGACATTTACTTGTGGAATTTAGTTAGTATATGAAATACAGTTCTTTTCCAACCCTTTTTTTGTTTATACCAATTTCGTGTTCTGTACTTGCCTATCACTATCGGGCTAGGCAAGGAGCAATTACACTGTCCTTCCTCAATTGTAGGCTGCATTTGCGAAGGTTAACTCAAAATTCGTTACCAATAGAGACTCATATTTACGCTTCCTCTTCAACTATGAAGCAACGCTTGAGCTATTCTGTAGTCACGTAGTGGTCCTTCGTGTCATCAATCTGAGGCTTTTTTGGAAAGAACCATCCTATCATTTTCTTCTTTGTTTTGTAATATATGCTTTGCATCTCTATGGTGGCATTCCATCTGATCCTTCCTCATTTTGTTAATATTGAACTGTTCGATTTTTATGCAAATTCCCATGTGCTTTTGTTCTACAAAACGTACATGGTGTTGGTTTTTCTGTACTACTGATTCGAACCTGGAAACTTTGCGTACTGACATAATATTTTGGAGCAGGGAAGATATGAGATAATGAGGAATTACATGCCTAAAGTTGGCAGTCTTGGACTTGATATGATGTTCCGGACATGCACTGTTCAGGTGTGAGAAATGTTCTAGTTTTCATGTCCTGGTTATCTCAAAATCAAGACTCTTGAAGGCACTGAGCATTTTTTGTTGCAAAATGATAATCTTCTGCTGCATGACACGTGATGGATGTCTTTTCTGGCTTTAATAGGTAAATTTGGACTTCAGTTCTGAAGCGGACATGATCAGGAAATTTCGTGCTGGTCTTGCCTTGCAGCCTGTATGAAGCCTTGATCTTTCTAGTTTTGACTGGAGTTTCTTTGGTTCTTGGAATCTAACTAGCATAGTAAATGAAACAGATCGCAACAGCGCTGTTTGCCAATTCGCCTTTCACTGAAGGAAAGCCAAATGGTTATCTTAGTATGAGAAGGTTTCTAGAACTTACCTTGTCTTTTTTCATACTATTGTTATCTCCACTTGGTTTGACACATCTGTATATGTTTGACCAGTCAAATCTGGACGGATACGGATAATAATCGTGCTGGCATGCTTCCCTTTGTTTTTGACAACTCTTTTGGGTAAGTTTACATTTGTTTAAGAGCACTTACAGCTATACATGTTAGTGTTTTCTGTGGTCTCTCGCAGCATGTTTTTTAAGATCTGGTATGATGAATAACTAACAAAACACTAGAGGTGCTCTACAAAATGTTGGGAATGTAGCTCTTTCTTCTCTTCTTAACTTATGCAGAATGTCAAGTAAATGTTAATTTTTTTTTTATCAGAAATGAGTTAATTATTTTGTCTCTATCTGTGCGCTATCATTGAAAAGATGAAGTTTGGATCGGCAATAAGAATTCTCTGACATCTGTTTGGTTTAGTTCTTTTCATTTGGTTTTCCTTCCAGTTTTGCACTACAAATTTTGATGATCTGTATTTTTTCTTAGTGTTAGTAAGCACTTTAACCGATGAGAGCAGTGACATTCCCTTAACTTTTCTGGGCACAGGTTTGAACAATATGTAGATTATGCGCTTGATGTGCCGATGTATTTCGTCTATCGGAAAAAGAAGTACATTGATTGTACTGGATTGTCCTTCCGGGTTAGCACGTCTCCGTACTAATTTCTTAACTGATTTAGGCTCTCTTTTATAGATAGCTTGGTTTTGCTCCCACTTTACTTTTCTCTATATGATTTTTTGTCTGGTACTTCTTGCTTATTTTATTTGCAATTCTTTGCATATGATATTTTTACAGGACTTTATGTCAGGAAAACTCTCTCCTATTCCTGGTGAATTGCCAACCCTCAATGATTGGGAGAATCATTTGACAACAATATTTCCCGAGGTTTGTGCTTGTTGTAGAGTTAACTTTAGGAAATTTCCCAGTATTTGTATTTTCTTCGCTAAGATCCATTTGTTCCTTATACCATTCAGGTCAGGTTAAAGAGATACTTGGAGATGAGAGGAGCTGATGGGGGCCCTTGGAGGAGGTTATGTGCACTGCCTGCATTTTGGGTATTTTACTTCTTTGATCAATATTTGGATGATATACGCATGTTTTGCAGAACTTGTTATACTCGTCGGCCAATAAGAATTGCTGCTATCTGGATTGTTAAGAGATGATATGGCGTCGTGATATAATTTATCGGCTAATGCTTATTTAACTCTGAGCCAGTATTACAACATTTCTATGTATTTTTTATTGAGAACATAAAACATAGTAAACAATGATTACACTAATTGAGTACTGTATGGTGTTTCTTTTGCAAACTCCATTTATTTTCATCTCACTTCCATTTGTTGGCTGACTGTTGTCACTCTGTCTGGTAACTGACACCTGTGTTGTTTAGTCTGCATGATTGAAATGTTTATTTATCTGGCCAGATTTAGTAACATATGTGGATATATTTGAATTTCAGGTCGGTATATTGTACGATGAGGTTTCTCTACAGAATGTGCTAGACATCATAGCTGATTGGACCCCAGAAGAAAGACAAATGTTGAGAAATAAGGTAACATAAGCCTATTTACATGCGAAAAGATGTCGGTGACTCGGTGCTGCCATGATCTGCATTTTTTTATTGTAATATGCATTCTGCAATATAATGAAGTCATTTTTGGCTTGGAATGACGAGCTTGAAACAAATTATGCGATGGTTTGGACCTTGCTGTTTATGTACTTTCGACAGTTGGTGGATAGGATGGAGTTTTTTATATTTGTGTCTAAAATGTGAATTGTCTCAATGACATGTCTTTAGAAGTAACGCATCATTTGTTTTGATTTCTGTTTTTGATTACTACAAATTGGAAGAACAAGATATATCCTATTTGGCCTCTAGTTAATATTTATTCAAAATTTTTGTCTTTATTCATTTTTTTTTTTTGCATTTGTTGTTTAAATCTCAATATTTTGTAGTTTGATGAAAGGAATCTAATGAGTATAAAATTGTGTCCAAAAGTTAAAAAAAAGTCACTAAAGACGATGAATAAGTACAAAAAACTCTGTTTTTTTATTTATTTTTGTCTTTTCTGAACTTTTTTCAAATTTAGCCGATGATTGATAGCTTTTCTGAAAGCTCTTGTCGAGATGAACCAATAAATCAAAAAAATTGATGAAAAATAAAAAATTGCAAAAAAATTTTAAATAAGGACGAAAAAAATTTCAATAAATAAACACATAAAAACCACAGTCCAAATGGATTGAATTAAAAGATGGGTTCCGTCCTTGTACTAAATATTCCTGTTCATCATTTTAGAACAAAAATATGATTCCAAAAGGTTATTGATAGGTACCAAAGAGTGGTCTAAAGACGCCATTTAGAGATGGATTGCTGAGGCATGTCGCAGAAGAAGTTGTAAAGATTGCAAAGGTGACTTGGGAAATGTTATTTGTTGTCGTCGTAGATGTTGATCACGATTTGGATGATATGGCAAGTCACGGTTTGTATTCTTTTGCAGGATGGCTTGGAAAGGAGAGGCTACAAAGAAACAGGATTTTTGAATGAAGTGGCTGAGGTGGTTAGAACAGGTAAACTCAACCAGCTCTACGGTGTTCACTAACTAATAGTATTAATTATCCCATTTTTCGTTTATGGCTTATTTGAGGTCTGAGAGGTGGAAATCATATGCTGGTTATTCTGTTCTTTTGGCACTGAGCAGCCTCTCTACTGTTTGTTTTCATCATCGTCTGTTGTGATCATATAATCAAGTCTTGAGGCCTTGAGACTTGAGGATTTGTTTTTTCGACTTCTGTTTCCAAACTTTTCAATGTTTGTTTGTGCCTACACGTTTATGAGATAGGAAGCATATCGAACATGAGGAAGAAAGGGTGGATGCAGCATGGGATGGGTGTTTATGTGAATTATACATGTAGATGAATGGATGGACGAACAAATAGATACATAGATAAACATATATACACGCGAACACATAGAGAGATGAAGCAGATCAAGGAAGTGAGAAAGAGAAAGGGAGGTGGCAGTGGGGTTTGGCAGTCATTTCTGAGGATTGGTGATTGCCAGAAGGTTGCGTGTGTGGAGAGAGAGAGAGAGAGAGAGATCAAATACGGGGATTGTCATATGAGTCTTGATCTGATCAATTCAACTGTAAACAAAGGCAATGATGGCTAAGTTCCTTTCAGCTATGAGTAATTTGTCATTGATCTGTTAAGAAAAAGTTACGTAAAAGCGTAATGCCATTCCCTTGGGTATAAGTTGCACCCTCTTGCTGCCTCTCTTTATAGTTTATATATATATGTGATTGCTTATCAAAGAAAGAACATTTTGTTGAGTATAAAGCCGTCCCTCAAAAAGGCATCTCCAAAATACTTGTAATTTTATTGCCCAAAATAAGAGATCTGAGAATGATGTTCCCTTCTGGTTCGTTGACTATTATCCCTATAGATGCATTGCTCAGTTGATTTGATTTTCGCGATTTTTGTCTTTCGGCAGGTGTAACGCCCGCTGAGAAGCTTTTGGATATGTATCACGGGAAGTGGGGACAATCCGTAGATCCCGTGTTTGAGGAGCTGCTATACTGAGAGGTACTTTTAAACGTCTCGTTCGGCACTTCATCAACAGCAGGGCATTTTGTGTTTGAAACTCATCCCAATCTTTAGGTTGTAACATCAATTGTTCTTGTCCTGAATTATATTTTCAGTCGACGCCCCGTGACTTCGATTATAGGAATAAACTGCAATGCGTTTCCTTGACATGAAGAAGTTTTTCATGCAGCTCGTTTTCGTAATGTTATCGATTAAATAATAAGCCATTTTTTTGTTGGCATTAGACTTCCGTATATAGCAATGTGAATAAAATTGTCACATTGTGACTGAAGTTAAATCTTACAACATCCCCGAGTTTCGTGAAACCCTAGAATTTTTGTTATTTGTTCGGCGAAAAACTTGTTTCTGAAGCCTATTTCATAAATTTTACTATTTCTTACCGTAATTTTTGGCGACGATCTAAGTGTGTTTATGAAAATTGTAGGAGTGGATTTAAAATTTTAATTTTTAAAAACTAGTTGCGAATGTTTGTCAAAAATTCTCATCCCTAAATATCCCTAGTTGTGAGTATTTGTTAAATTAATTTATCCCTAGGTTTTGATATTCTGTGGATTTTTAGAAGTTGGAAAATGTTTTAAATCTTATTCAAAAGAAAATTGGGTTGGGGGTGTTTTTGGGGCCAGATAATGTATTATAAATAATAGAAAAGCCAATATTTAGTTTTTGTTGCAGTTATAGTTATGGTAAAATAAATAAATCCTATTAAAACAGAATTTATAATTCAAAGGGAAATTTGAATTCATAATTTCGTGTTTAAAATCAAAATCATTTTTTTAAAAGATCATAACTCAATTTGATAGTATATTTCGTGTTCAAACAAAGAAAGGTTTATTATAGGAATGGTGGGTGGAATAAATATTTGTCGAATATGTTGAATATAGGAGTATATTTTCATCAATGTATCATGTAAATGTACTAGTAATTATTCGTGCTTACGACACTTTCAATAGCGATTCAAATTACATAAATATTTAATCACGTTTATAACTCATGACTACAATAAATGTGTTTAAATTTGGACGGAGACAAAATATTTGTACTATAGCAAAGTTTCGGGATATACGGTACAAAAAATTAAAAAGAGAATTTATGATACCTATAAAATTTATTTGATGGAGTTACATACTTGATTATCTGCTAACACAAAAATTTTGATGAATTAATTTTATTTGAGATGGAATTTATTGAAGAGAAATATTGCTTTTGGAAGTAATAGGGGTAAATTCCTTTTATTTGAAAGAAAACTTAATTTAGATGGAAATTGACCCGTTAGATGAAATTGATCTCAGCTGTGAAAATATATTTTAAGGTTCTTACATCTTCGTATAATGTAATATAAATATTTGGTGTATCTATAATCTACCAGAGCATAAAAAGACAACGAGAATATAAAGGTAAATTTACAAGTTTTATCAATAGTATAGTTATTTGTCTCGTACCGTATCGGCCATTGTACCGGCATATATTGAACAGGGTTGTACAATTTTTTTATTTTTTGATTGATAATTTTTTTAGATAATTATATTTAAATTAAGACTAAAATATTTCCTTTTATATTTGATGATTTGTTTTTAAGTTAATATAATTTTTGTTAGAATATATTATTTGAGAAATATATATTATTTTTTATTAATAAATTTAAAACGGTACACTGGTACATAACGATATTGATACGTCTTGTATGAGTAACAAAAAGGCATGAAATTGATAACTTGGATCAGGTTTTGTTATGCAAAATAATGAATAAACATCACGGGGCAATGTGCTAATGGCCCAAATCACGAGGGACCAAAGTGACATTTAACCCAAAACACAACTGCCCACCAAAGAAGGTGTTGTACATGAAACGGTGGACGGAAAGAAAATTGTTAGGTACTTTTACAGAAGTTTTATGTGACATCCTCACGTAGTGCTCTCGACAAATAATAAGTCGTAACAAATTTTATGTGGTCACCTTTATATATCTCTCACTGTCTAACAAAAGTGTGTTATCATGTGTCGCCCGTTAAATATTTTGTCACATAATTTGTGTAGAGTATCCCGTCAACAGTGTTGGTCTCGACATTTAGATTGTCCAAGTTCGAGCTGTTGTCCACTTAGTATTAATAACAACTTTTTTTCCGATGAATTTCTATGTTTTTTCCCTATATTTATTATAAAAAAAAATTGTTGCCTTGCACTGAGAGGTGGCCTGAGCCCGGAGGCTTGCGGGGCTTACCCCAAGACCGGCCTTGCCCGTCAACATGGCGGAATGAAAAACAAATCATGAGCTAGGAAGCACAATAAAAGGAGCCCGGTGAACCTCTCTCGAAATGCTTAGCTCTAGATTTCATTTTTGCTCCTTGACCACTCACATTGCTTCATTACTTCAGTTATGACCTTTTTTTTTTTAAATAATTCAAAATGTTTGGGTCAACTTAGACCTTTGAACTAGTTCTAATTTTAGTTTTGACTTGCAATGCCCATGACATAGTGATTCGAGTTTTTTTAACTTTTACTTAACTCGCTTGTATTCTCTGAAGTTGACAAAAATAAGTCAAAAAATATAATAAATTCAAACAATATTCGGATGGATATCAAACCAGAGTTGAATATCTGCAAAATTTTCAACCCATGATCCTGAAAACCGGCAATAGTAAATCACATCGAGGTCCATGTTTCACACGATGTTTTTAAAACAGATTACAACCTATGAGTGGTAGTTAAGATATCAAACACCATCTATCTATGAATACAACAGTTACACACAATCTAACGCACACCACAAGATGAGACTTGCCAACAAACCGAGTAGGTTTGTACTCTCTTTCACTTGATGAACACAAAAGAACATAATAAAATAAATGGAACAAAAAACAACACAAAAATTCAGAATTCTAGAAAATAAAATTACAAACTTTTCTGCAACAGGAGCACTGTAAACAGTCAAACTGACAGATTTGATGGTCAGATCTTTGTCTGTCTATATGTCTATTGAAGGCAGACAGACGACGCACAAACAACTATCTGTTTGTTTGTTTGTTCGTCTATCTTCGACAAATATTATAGACAGACAGACTTTTTTCGGATTGCTCAAAAGTAAAGGAAGAACCCAGGGGAACCTTTCATTTGTATCACCATCAATAAGATTGTGATGGTCCAAAACACATTGGTGAGTCCTTCTACTTGTAATCACCATCAATTTGAACATGACAATCCTCGAAATCTTTTCCCCTTTCTGCCCAACGAGATAAACACATGGTTGGCTAATAGTGATTGGGCAACCACCCAACGGTGTTACCGGAAAGACTAAATAATTTCTGCGAAAACACACAGCAATAGCAACAAAAGCATCAAATTTCACTTCAGCAAGAAGCCAAACATATCGAACTGTACAGAAATTACACAATGGCAACAATCAAATTCTACAGCCCCTAAGCATATAAAAAAACTTTAAAATTTGGTACCCTCTATGAACATAATCTGATCAAATATCTGAATTATTCCCAGAGTTTGTGCTCTTGGAATGATCAGCTAATAACTTTCAGCAGGGGCAGAGTTGTCAGAATTACCAACAGACGCATCCCCTCTGCCCCGAATACGCTGACCATACCAACCTATCCAATAATGTAGCAAAAGAATATTCCAAACGACAACAAAATCAGTCAAGCAGAGGACGGAAACTGTGGTTAAAATCTGTTTCACCAAAAAGCTTTTCTTTGTTATGAGCAATTCAGCGCAATGAAGGAATGTAGGTTGGATCACGATTTCCATTATCAGGAAGTTGTGCTCCTCTTTTCTTCGAGTACTGATCCCTCTTTGAGTGCGATTTGTGCCTCGTTATTCCTTCCCAAAGCAAAAAGACTAGCAGCCTGTAGATAGGAAGCGATATGCCAAACGGGAGATATAACTTGTGCTTGTACTGCATCATTCAGGGCTTCCTCTGGCATATCGCTCATGAGGTGTGAGAGGCTACGGCGAGCAAAAACTGTCGGGGAGACCATGGTTCCAACTTCAATGAACTGCAAAGAAATATGAAAATTAGCTCTTAGAAAACATACTATCATCCGTTATATTTCTTTGCCCAAAAGAACATACAAACATCCGGAGAGTAAACCTCTTGTGTGATCTAAAAGCATGCAGGACTACAAATTGAAAAAGACCCAGCTTTATTTTATAATGCATGGTGGTCAACTTTATTCCAATTTAGCTATTTGCATTTTCTCTCTACCCATCAAAAAGTTCAAATCAACCATTCTCTCTTTCAGACCATGGATAATCAATCACAACACAAGCACGGAGCACCAACTACAACCCAAACCCAACCGTCACACTTCATCGTTTCTTCCCTTGTAACCTTTCGCACTGTTAGGTTGTCGAATAGGATAAGGTAGGTGATCACTATCCTTGGATTGAGTGGGGGTTGGGGAGTGTAGCCTGTGGGATAATTATCGATACTGTTAAATATTTTACCCCATGATTGAAGGGAGCAAATTGCACTGCAAATGTTGTATACTTGGAATCTTTGTCCATAAATTTTTGTTCTCTCACATTCCATCCACATCCATGGAATGGGGCTATCCATCTTCAAGGGAAGTGTACTATCCTTCATCCAATTGAATAGGGATAGTAAGGGAAAGAATGTGTTGCCTATTCCATGGTAGGGACCAAATTGGTCAGACATTATTCTCTGCTGTACTTTAGTCCATACTTCATTACGCTCTCCCATTCTATCCCACATCCCCATGGGATTGAGTAACCCCATCTTCGTGGACTTAGTGTCCTATCCTACCACACTACACCTTTGTCAAATGGAAAAACAAATGTGGGACAAACAGATGCCACTGGTAGCGAATCCATACTCACTAGTTATCCCATCTAACTTCTTTACCCGGCAACCAAACTACAAGCCAAAAGTCGCTGATAAATAATTGCTGAAAGATAAAAAGAAATTCAATGTGCAATTGTGAAAGTGATCACCCCACAAAATGGAAGAATAATTAGCCGCATCTCTAGGTCTCAAGGTATAGCCAATTGACGACACACGAAATCAAAAGTTCAGGGCAAAATGAAATCAAGAGAACTTAAATGGTAAACATTTAACCTGTGTGTAACAGTCAATTGCAGCTCTGTAGTCTTTATGCCGGAAAGCAGCATCACCCTTTTTCTTTGAGTTCAATGTGTCCTGCACCTGGTTTGTCCACATCTGGAATGAAAGCTGTAACCAAGTAAAACAGTAGTAAGCACTAAGCAAGCACAAAGCAGGAGTATGGAGGCATGAATACCGAATGGAACCACTGAGCAAGTAAGTGTGCTGATATATTTAAAAAATGGAAAACAAACATACATGGTAAATTTGATTTCAAATCCAAGCACTCCAATAAGAGAATGAAGAAACTAAAAATAAAAGTAACAAATCTCCTACCCAAAGAATTTGCAAGCAAGCAAGCCCGCCCAAGTGGATCCAAGCACTCCAAGAATGAAGAAACTAAAAATACATGTAACGAATCTCCTATGCGCAGAACTCGCAAGCAAGCCCAAGTGGTTGGGTGCTTGCTCGAAGTTCATCTAGTCTAGAGTTCAAACCACTCCATCTTGAATAGGATATTCTTTGATGTTCTTGCCTGTTCATAAAAAAAACAAAATCTCCTATGCAGATAGGATAAAATGATGTCCATTTACTAAATTTGTATCAGGAAACTAAACAGTAGGACAACACTCCTCCATGGTAAAGACAAGGAACAGCAATGAAAGACCACTATCGGGGTTCTGCATCATATAGAACTTTAAAGATTCACAAACATGCTGGCATCTACTTTGTTGAAGCAATGGCCTCATTTTGGAGGGAACTAAGGCTAGAGTACAGTATCCAATGTCAACTGAAGGCTACGTACGGTTTCCATTGCCCACCAAAATTGCAATGCTCGTCACAAATTCCCTTGTTTTCAAAGTTCAGCTTACTAGTGATAATCAAAGCTCTAACATAGAGACATACAACAGTTTATGGGGTGTAGGCCTCCCCATCATTTCAAAGTAGCCGAATACCAAATAACCATTCACTTTGTTATCAAATCGCCTAGTATGATAAATCTATATCGAGGCCAGAGGAAAGTTAGAGATTCCCGCAATTGCCTTTCTTTCCCAGCAACTGAACAGGAACCACATGAGTAATAAATACTGAACTGAAAAAGCAAGAAAGCGCTTCCAATATTGGAAGAAAATCAGAGCTGTGCCAACCCACTCCACCTCCCTAAGTAACATTGATGCCTCGGTGAAGCATCTTTTCAAGACAACTATGGTGACAACACGAAATGTAAAACTTAAACCAGTGACCCAGTCTACAACATTTTAGACGCATCACACACAAACCTCAGTTGCTGCTCCTTCATCATCTTTGTACCCAATCTTTTCTAAGATCTCATGTACGGCAGTCAAATCCATTCTTGAGCATGCTTCACCAAGTGGGGTTAAGGGTAAAGCAGTTGCACCATGCGGCAAACCCATCAAGACATGAGAAGGAACCTGCAAAATAAATGCTATCAGCTTTCTATACACTGCAAGGGCAATTAGAAACAAGCATTGCTTTTACAGGAAATGAAGGACAGACGAAGTTTGGATAGCAATCGGCAGCAATGTTCTGAATACCGGATCGGTTTGGGTACCGCCGTACCGGTTTTCCTACTGGTACGGTACGTACCGGTACCGCTCATGTACCGGGTACCGTATCGGATTTATCGCAACTATCAATATATATATAAATTATAGAGAGAAAGTCCAAAAAAATTAATTTTTTCCGTAATTCTTAAAAAAAAAAAAACAAATCCGGTACCGGCCGGTACCGACCGGTATTGAAGGCGGTACGGTACTAGGAGTACTTGGTACCGTTTTTATGTCAAAACGGTACGTACCGGCCGGTACGATACGGTATTAACAACTTTGATCGGCAGTTTCTAAAATATGTCGTTTACGACATGAAGGTGAACAAAAGAATTTGAGAACACAGACGTAGACAGATTTATGCCCCTCTTGTTCCCTGGGGGCATAATTTCATTGCAGCAATTGAAGAAGAAATAATCGATGAAGGGATAGCCAGGAAAATTTAGACATTAAAAGACAGCTTGAGAAGTTATATATGGTGTTGGAACTGAGGGCATGATGTATAACTACAGAAAATAACCAACCTCAGTTTCCTTCTGAAGAGGAACCAAAGCAGCAACTACAGACTTTGGATTCGGCCTCTCTCTTGGCTCATATTGCAAGCATCTTGAAGCTAAACGTACCAACTCAGTCCCTTCATCACTAGAAAATTGGCCTTCCAAGCAGGAATCGGTTAGCATCTGAATATTCCTGTCGCGAATAAGGTCAAGAGCCTGCCACAAATACCAGATGGAATATTAGTAACAAAAGTTACATGAATGAAGTATAACAAAATTCCCAAGTAAATTCACAAATATTGTAAGGGAACAAATGTCTGAGACAGACAAATAACTAGAGTTGTGTCTTCAAAACTTACGAGACCTGCAGGTGGTGAAACTAATTAAAATGTCTGATTGATAAAACTGCAGGCTTGTATGGTAAATTTCACTTCTTACTTATCTTTGACACTTTCAGTTTTCAGAATCATGTATACCATTCATGATAACAATCAAGATGCTCGTATGTACAAATTCTTCCCAAATACGGTTACCCAAACTATTTGAAAGCATCACTTTGCTTTTCACCAAGTATGTTCTGTATATAAAAAACGAAAAGACTTCCCGAAGCATAATGTTTGGTATCTCATCGACTGACAATGACAACAAGAATAAGACTACTTTAGAAACAAAAATTACAAAATATGAATTAGAGAAACAAGATTTTAGCTGGCTCTTGACTTCCCTGATACATATAACTAAATGTTTGAAGGATCAACTTTTTTACCACTGTTTCACTTTCCTTCTGCATTTCTTCTTCCAAATTATTGATATCTATTCTTTTGGCTCCATATGTGACTGTGACCTACAAATATGCCCATTCCCTTATGTTGAACAAACAAGATGTATGTTGCATTCAATCCTAAAACGCTGCAACAACCTAGAAACATCACCAGAAAGCTAATTGGAATCCTCTCAATCACATCTGTCAGGATAGCAACTTCTGGGAATTCATCCACCAAGATATGGCCCATTCAACTCATCATAAATAAAATACATTGAACAAACAAAACTCAACAACTAAAGGCTGCGTGATTCATGGCACAAACATGAATAGAAGGGATAAATTTACATGGCTTGGAGGAATGTGCTTTCCACTCAGAAGGTCAAGCAAAAGCGTGCCGAAGCTATAAATTACACTTTCTGGTGTCACTCTGCCTGTATGAAAGATAAGAAACCAAAGTAAATTAGCACTTCAAAATAATAAAAAAGGGAAGACGCTTATAAACTGTTCAAAAACATTATATTCAGCATCTAAGATACATTAGCAAGAACCACAAAGTCATTAGAACTACAACCCAACTTAAGGAGAGGAAGAAAGACCACAAGAAAGAGAGTCTCTTTTATACGTGGAGGAGCATTGGATGAGCCCACTAAAACAAGCAATTGAACTTAACAAAAAGACAGATAATAATGTAACAGATCGCTTTTGCTTCTTCTAGTGATGGGAGCCGAAGTACAAAAGTCATTAGAACTACAACCAAAATACACAATGATGTGAGGAAGTAAAACCACACATGGCAGCCAACAAGCATAAAGCATAAAACAAAACCAAGAATAAAACTTGCTAGCCATGCCCCGCTAAATTAACTTTTCTCATGCATGCTTACGTATATCGTAATTGCAGGCTCATCAAAGATTAGAGAATTGGTATTGCATAAAATTGTGTCCTCCTCTTTATTGCCTTCAACTTTTGTGCAAATGAACAGGGAACTGTGCCCCGTCCCTTACAAAAAAAATTGACAAACCAAACATATAAATTCGGGATATCGGATTGAGCAATTAGATAAAGTTTGGGAACATGCACTCTTTTTTTGCTCTTGCAGGAAGAGGAAAAGAAATTACCCCATCATGACATTACAAGTGACGGTTCAAAAGTTTACTGATCATAACCATAAAACAGCTGACTAAGGAGAATGGCAATGCACATAACCCAAAGAAAATAACACTCTTGGCAAATGTAAAATCCTTAAAAGTTTGCAAGAGAGTACTCAAGGGCCAAGCTCACGCTAGCAACAAAAATAGAACTACCGAAAAAGAGGACTAATTCTTTGTGCCAAGAAAATCTTATTGGAGCCAATTAATACCAGTCCTCAGATACTCTGGAGGGGTGAATGCAAGGTTAGTGCTGTAACTTTTCCCATCTCTACTGTTCTTCATTAAACCAAAGCATGAAAGTCTAGGATTACCATCCTGTCATGTATAAAGAAACAACAAGAAGTAAATAACAAATAAACAAAAATGCATTCCAGAACTGAAAAAACAAAATGATATCATAAATAGCAGTTAGCTTACATCATCAAATACTACTCTGTAAGCATTGAGGTCGTGATAAAGGGCGCGTCCTTTGTTCGTACAGTATTCTAGAGCTTGTGCAAGATATAAAGCTACTCTTAACCGCATTGCCCACTTCATAGGTTGTGCTTCCCCTGAGACAACAAATGAATAGAATTCAGTTCTCTAGTTAGATAAGTACCTCAAACAGGATGATCTAAGAAGATGAAGTGTATTCTACTTTAGTACGAATTAGGGCTCAAGACAGAGTCATTAGACTGGAGTGTGCAACTGTCAGAGAATGAAGAGAGAGCTCAACATTCCAAACCCAAACTACTCATAAAAAAATCAAAAAAGGTGAGACACTAGATTTCCTAAAACTCTATCAGATGTAGAAGAAGACAAGATATAGAAGAAGCTGTAAGGGCCCATGACAAGGACGCATAACCTTCATTATATCAACTTCAAGTAGAGAAACCATTCAATTCTCCAAAACGGTGTGGGGAAAACAAGGAGTCAAGGACCCTTAGCATCACATGCACACTGTCAGGAGTAGCCATAAAAAAGTCAAAGCAATTATGTCTTCACTGATATCAAACATTACTTCATAAACCCAATTTGATGATATGCCTTGAGATCTCCAAGAAAAAAGGAATAGCCTAAAACGATAAATAACTCCTTGGATCAAATGACATAAAGGATGTGCAAATAACAACACTAAGTTTTACATCTGACAGACTTACAATGAAATAGGTGTTTTGCAAGAGTCTCATTGGGCATAAATTCAGCCACAAGTAATCTCTCGTCTCCTTCATAGCAACAACCAAGTAGATTTGCTAACCTCGGGTTCCGGAGTTGACCAACAGATCTTGCTTCTTCCTGAAGTAATGTATTCAGAGCATCGCGACATATACAAACATACAACCACGTTAGCAACCATGGAGAATCCAAATCAAATGCAAGCACAGAAGTATGCAAAAAAAAAAAGAACTCTACCTACACACTATTGTTTGGTTGTTTACAAGTGTTATAAACCAGACTGCCTTTTAGCTGTAAAGGCAAATATACTGTCATAAGACTGACATTCGTATTTGTAAGTGTTTGGAGGATGCTCAATTCTGAGCCAGTCAAAGGTCGCCACGACCAATCTTCTCTAGACCCCCCCCCCCCCCCCCCCCCCCCCCCTCTCTTTTCTCCCTCCCAAAATCTCAAAATTAACCTATCTTCAACAAATTACAAATGGCTTGCATGCATGTTGGTATCCCCGAAAGCAACCAACCTCAAAGCCAACATCTATAATGGCAAAAAAATTGATAAATCCAAATATAGAACTTCTTGACAGATAAGAAGTGTCAAGATGGTTTAGATTGCTTAGGCAAAAGAAGCTAAAGTGTTAGACCATACACTTACCAAGAACTGCCGAGAATCGGGCCAGGCGGATCTATTGAAACGTTTGACAGCAATTCGCCTTTGATTATCCAGCTTGCCTTTATAAACAACATTGGGAGCCTTTTCCCCATGTTCAGAAACTATGTTCTCCGCTGCAAATCCAGATGTAGCCATCCTCAGTTGTTCGACAGTGTATTCGCGAAATACGGGGATATCATCAACTTCAGTCTTCTCCACTTTTTCTGCCAAATAAACATAGAAACTGTGAAATGAGGCCCCTTTTAACCAAAATGTGAAACTGAAGTCACAGTTTTACATACCAACTTTGGGTGCTACATGATTCGGACCATCTAGTTCTGATTCCCAACAGCATGATGTGAGTTTAGAAAACTCACAACCCATCTTTGGAAGAAAATGCCAACAAATCTTGAAGGGTCCCGCTAGAATCAACGCAGCTCAGAAACAACCGATCAAGCTTCACATACTAATCGATTTATGATCCTCAATTCAAAACCCATCAACACTTGTGATATCTAACTCCTTATCACACTGAAAATTCCCAAAACAAAATCCAAATCACCAAGCGAAATTATATTATGCAGAACAAAACACAATTGTTCGCAACGCATCCAAAAACACATCCACAGATCAATTTATGCCGAAACACTTTGCTTCAATTGTTTCTCTAAGTTTCCCAAACCTGCACATAAAGTTTGCATTAACCTGGTAACACTTGATTAGGCATAGCAAAGGTCAAACCAATCTAAAAACTTACAACTAAACTTCGTAACTAGGGACATGTAATCAACCCAAAACCAGCAAGAAACAAACAAAGCAATCAGAGTCATAAATACCATTCAACTTTGGAAATCTGAGTCTAACCCAGTACGAGAATAAAAGATGAGAAGTGTCTTCAATCCCAAAGAGGCTTCTCTGCAAATCCTTCTACGGAGTCAAAACGGTTCAGACCCTGACGTAGATAGTCAAAATCAATAAAAGCTCGTAAAATGCAATAAAGAAGCACAAATACACAGAATCAAATAAAACCCAAGACCTCGAACAAGCCAATAGCCACAGTCGACCTCGATTCGGTCAACATCACACGAAGCAACTCGTGTTGTGCATATATATATAACATATATATGTATATGGGTATTCAGTGAACTGGGTCTACATGTACTGGAGAGTTTTTTTTGAGCTGAATCAAGATCGTTTTCATCGGCAAATGGGTGCTGTTTTGAAAGGGGATGAGATTCCGAAAATATAGATATACAGGTAGATATACAGATAGGCAATATAGATCCTCAAGTGTGTACTCATCTACTATTATTCTCCCCTTTTTTTGTAATTTCCACCGACATAAACCCTTTTTCTAATATTCTTTTCCACAACTAACCCCTAATCAATTACACAACCATTTCAAATATAGAAATAAATAATTAGACCTAATTTGGATTAAATTAATTATTTTCAATAATATCTAATATTATGAGTACTAAGCTTTTATAATTATAGAAATTAATTGTTTGGAAAATATAGAACTTAAAAATACAAATACAAATTTTATAAATTTTGACTTTAAAACAAATCAATCAGGTCAAAATTTAAATAATGAATCAAATTTTAAAAATTTTAGAAAAATAAAAATAATTTAAAAATACGATATGTTCATATTTATTCGTCATCTTTAGTATATTTTTTTAATTTTTTGATATAATTTTATACTTTATAAATTTTTCATTGAAATTAACTAATAATTCTAAAAAATTTGAGACAAAAATAACAAACACAAGAAAATATAGACAAAAAAATTCTCGAAAAAACCGAGTTAGGCCAGATTTTTTTAAAAAACCATTAAATTTTACTTTTTCCGTCATAATTTGTTTGTCTATTTTTGACTTATCAAAGAAACACAATGATTGTTCTTTAAAAAAATTAAATTTTTAAAAATATCCTTAATTTTTTAACATTAAATAAGAATGCACATGTTTCAAAGTTTGATTTTTTAAAGATGTAGGGCATTAAGGGAATTTTAAACAAATCAATCTCAAAATTGAACAAATATTTTGGATATATAAAAGTAAAAAAAAGAGATAAACAAATTAGGACGGAGGGAGAAATTGAGTACATACTCCATTTAATAAAAATTCAAATAATCAGACTCTAAAGATCTTTCACTAAATTTAAGCTAAAAAATTAGATTTTTATGTCAAGATATCCTATTTAGTTGATTTTTTTTTGTAATGTCCTAGGAAATTAAATTAAATAAAGTAAATAATTTTTATCATCGAAATAAAATCTCGAAATATTTTTACCCAGTTGTGGGTGAGCAAAAATTGTTCATCCACAGGTGAAAATTGGACTCCAAAAGACCAATGACGCACGCACAAAAATATACGTTCATGAATACTAAAACACTCGTAAATATTTACGTGAAATTTCACTTAAAAAGAAGACTAATGCTAAGCAAGACCCTTGGGGCATTAGTTAAAGTATATTTAATAGATCAAACTTACTGAAATAATTACTAATTACTGGATTTAAGTGTAAATTTATAATTTTTTTTGTAGAATGTAATAAATTAAAATCTAATATATTTATAAATTTTTCCTTTTTATAAAATATAATAAATTCAAATCTATTATATTTATTATGACTAATCTAATATTCCATAAGTTAACAAAAACCCTATAATGGAAAGGATTGCAAAAGGTTTTCACCTTTGCTGCTTTGTAAGCCTTTTTGGGGGGCATAAATGGTAATGCGAAAAGCCCTTTGATTCATCTTATATTAAAGAAAAAGTCTAGAAATCCGAATTATTCGTGCACATTCGAACACATATGTATGCGGAATCGTCCAATGCATGTGGGGTTCACATGATTATGAAAAATCTCACGTAGTACATTCGATGGTTTTGGACAGAAATATGTCTGAATATGCACAAATAATTTGTATTCTTAATTATCATTAATTCTATTTGGATTGTTTCGATTATTGAATTATTTTTTTGTCTTTATGTAAAATATTTTTGTAATTTTTTATTTTGTTAATTTTTTGTGAATTATTAGACTAATTCTTTAGATTATTAAAATATCTCGATGAGAGCTAACAAATATTATAAATAATGGGACCAAATTTTAAAAAATTAAAAAAATAAAAATAATCTAAAAACAGAATTTTCTTGAGTTTTTTCGTCGTTTTTAGTATTTTTTTTAAACTTTTGAATATAATTTTATACTTTTTAGATTTTTTCATCAAGACCAACCAATAATCTAAAAAATATTGAGACCAAAATAACAAATATAAAAACAAATTGAATAAAGATAAAAAAATAATCTAAAAAATAAATTTAGGCCAAATGATTCGTAAATCATCAATTAACTATGCCTTTTCGAGTTAATTAAGCAGAAAACTTCTGAACTACTAATTGAATTTTTTCTCTGCCACTGTCTTGGATCCATTTGGCCTGTGGTTATTAACTTATTATTGGATTATTCACTGTTTAGTTTTTTGTCCTTATTTGAATTTTTTTTTAATTTTTTGTTTTTCATCAATTTTTTGATGATTGTTGGTTCGTCTCGACAAGGGCTTTCAGAAAAATTATCAATCATCGGCTAAATTTGAAAAAAGTTCAGAAAAGACAAAAAATAAGCCAAAAACAGAGTCCGTGTTAGCTTATTTTCGTCTTTAGTGATTTTTTTTAACTTTTGGACATAATTTTATACTTTTTAGATTCCTTTCGTCCATACGAACCAATAATCCACGAAAAAATGACATAAAAATAATAAATACAAAAAAAAATTTGAATAAAAACAAAAAACTAGCCAAAAAATTAATTTTGGCCAAATAGATTAGATTAAAAATTATTAATGAAACCTAGACCTACCACTGTCCTCTATTAATCACTAGCAATTGAAAAAAATTAACAATAAATTTATTTAGGTTTTTAAATTTATGCTACCGACGTGGATGACATTATGATTGCGTTTATAGGATATTCTTACCAAAAAGTGGTATTTACCCAAAATAATTTCCACATTTATAGTTCATAGTTTTGAAATTATCAAAAACATAATCTTTAAAAAAATAATTCCCAAAAACATAGTAATCATATACACTGGTCAGAAATTTTTAAGGTGCAAGTTAGTCAATGAGAATTATTTTGAGACAGTATTATTTTTTAGTAATTTTTCCTATTCTAAATGCTCTGTTTCATTTAATAATTGGTATTACTTCATATTTTATTTTTTATAATGGTTTTTATTTATTTTTTATTCGTCTTGACGGGAAGAATTAAAAAAGTATAAAAATATTAATCAAAGTTTTAAGAAATCTAGATACCACAACATCAAAGTCACGTAAAACAGTAAAAAAAATATATTTTTTGAATTTTCTTTGTTTTTAGTGATTTTTTTGAAACTTCTACTCATATTGTTTTTACTTTATAAATTTTTTTATAGTACTCATCTGACCTTATTTTTTTATCCTTATGTGAATTTATTTTATAATTTTTATCTCTTATCAATTTGTTTAAATTATTAGTTCATCTCAACGAGAGCGAAAATTTATAAATAATTGACTAATTTTAGAAAAAAATTAGAAAAGACAAAAAAAAAATAATAAATATAATTTTTTGTTATTATTCGTCTGTTATAGTAAATTTTTTTAGCTTTGTGACATAATTTTATACTTATAAGATTTCCAATCGAGACGGTAATAATCTACAAAATATTGAGACAAAAATAATAAGTGCAAAGAAAACTTGAATACAGACAAAAAAGAATTAAGAAAAAGGAAGTTAGGCCAAATGGGGCCTAAATAACTTAGCACGAACTCAATAAAAATTAAAAAAATAATAAAAAATCTAATAATATTAATACCCGTAATTTTTTGCCAGTTATGAATCTCTAGATAGGCAAGTGGACTATACCAAAACGACATCATTTTGACACCCAAAAAACTGTCCGAATAAGTTGGCAATGTTACTTGTTCAAACAATTTGTTATGCGCCAAAACAATATTTATTTTACATATAACACGACCTGTTATGCACATTGCACGACATAAGTCCCCAAGTCTAGAAAAATGAACAAGAAAACTAAAGGGTAGCTCATAATGATGATTGCCTAAGTGGAGATGGAGACGAATCATAAATTCGGATGTCTCGAGATCGAAACTTGGCGATAACATTTGGGGCAAATGAGGGATTTGCCTGGTCATTTCCACATAATATCCCAATGACTAGTCGATATTAGGAGGAGATTTTTTTAAGTTTTAGTCTAATTTAGTTCCAAATCGACCTGATATTTTACTTATCAGAAAGATAATAATGATGATTAAGGAATAAAACTTGGCAAACAACTACCAAGGATTTATTGCACAATTGACATTAGACCAATACTCTGCGGCTCTCTTTTAATCATCTCTACAACTAGTAAAGCAAAGCGTGCACGTGAACGAACATTCTCTCCGGTCTATTTTCCGGACCGTCTCATTTGTGGGCCCTTTTCGCGACTACGTTGAGGATCAGGACATCAAATCATGGCAAAAATTATGATCATCGTATACCATTTGATATGTTTTGAAATTAAAGCACAAATTAAAGTGCATCTGATCTGCATGATTTTTAATATGATTGATGTTCTCGACGAACAGGGGCAGAACTAGAATTATCACTTTGGGGGGGCCAAATTTATCAAATCATGAGTTTTTTTCACCAGGTATATATTACAATTAAATCTACTAAAAAGGACGAATATGAACCCAATTGAAAATATGGAGATAAAAATAAGTTACACAAAGTTTTTTTTTTATAGCCGAGATATCCGGCCAGCTTTCGGATTACCCCAACCTAATATCGACTATTCATTGGGTCCCTAAAATTAATGACCGGACAAACCTTCAGTAATCTCCCGTGGTTGGTTCTAGTGAGATTCAACCTCTTGATTTTAGAGGACAAACTCTTTAGTCACCTTCTATCTTTTCACTTAACAAACCACTTGGAGTTAATGAATTCGGTCCAATTTGGCCTAACTCGATTTGTAATCGAGTTAGGCCAAATTTTTTGTAATCGAGTTTTGTCTTAGTCACCTTTTATAATCAAGTTTTGTCTCTATTCTATTTTTTCGCATTTGTTATTTTTGCCTCAATTTTTTGTAGAGTGGTCCGTCTCGATGAGATGAATCTAACAAGTATAAAATTATGTCCAAATGCTAAAAACAAAATCACTAAAGACGACGAATAAGCACAAAAAATCCTATTTTTGAATTATTTTCGTCTTTTCTAAATTTTTTTCAAATTTGGTCCATGATTTATAATTTTTCTGAAAGCTCTCGTCGAGACGAACCAATAATCTACAAAAAGTTGACGAAAAACAAAAAAATACAAATTTTTTAAAAATAAAGACGAAACAATAATCAAATAATCAAGTTAGGCCAAACCGGACTGAGTTACATAATGTTAACGATCCCCCTTCACCGTAACACTTTTTTTGTACCCGTAATATGGAATTACAAAATTCTCCTTGTATTCATGAGTTAATGACAAATTTTTTTGCAAATGAAGGGTAATTAGGTAAATGACGAGGAAATATATTGGTATTAAGAAGAGGAGTGAGAAAATTATTTCTCAAAAAACAAAAGGTAAAGTTATTAGATTGGTTCAAAATATCATCCAATAAATAAGTGATTTGGGAAAGTTTATCATATATTGTTAGCTTTTATCTTCAGAAATATTTATATGCTGTCAAAATAGAAAGATTTATCAGTTTTTAAAAGAAAATATCATATTAGTGAAAAAAAAAAGGGTGGAGGAAGAAAATAGGATGACGCTCGAGAGGGATTCGGGGCTCCCGTTGTACATTACACAGTTGTGCATTGACCGAATTATTAATAAAGAAAAGGGTGGAGGAAGAAAATAGGATGGCGCGGGAGAGGGACTTAAGGCTCTTGTTGTGCGTTGCGCACAATAAAATGTGTTGTGCGTAAAAATGACATTATTTTAGCGTACAAAAACACTAATCGAACAGTTAGAGACTAACCGAATAATTTTCAGGCACCAAAACGAGTACGTCATGACGTGACGTGACATAAGCTTTTCTTTTCTTTTTTTTCAATTTTTCTTTAAAAAATAAAGAGCGTACACATAATCCGTAGTAAAAAATCTCAATTAAGAATTTGTGATAAATGATGTTGCACGAAATATACATAGACACAAAGAAAGGGTACATTTTGTTTGGACTTTTCATTTGGACTAAGCTTCTCTTTAGTCCGTCCGTACTTGAAGAAGTAATCTGATCTCACCCGTTCATTTCAAAATTAACAGTTTAGATTTATTAAAACATCTTCTTCGAAAGAATGATATCTTTTCGTGAAGATATTTTTAATTACAAACATGCCTCGTTAAATATTTTTGGATGATTATAATTACAATAACTGTTCTTTGTAATTTGCGTGTGGACGCACGGACGGCAAATACGTCAATTATTTTTATTTTATGAAAACAATTGTATAAGAAAATGAGTAATTTACATAAAACCTCATTTATCTATACTTATTTTTACTTAACTTCATCTATCTTTCAATTATCCCAATGTACTCCCTAATTTTTTCATTGCATAAAATGAATGATTTGGATTATATTGTCCTTTAAAGTTGGTGTTCATCGCATAAAATGCATAATTTGGTTTTTACTATGGAGGAAATTGACAAAAATGCTCCTAAATCCTGACCTATCGATGCATTCTACTGGGGGGCATATTTATCTTTTCATAGCTTTGCTTTTTGATAATTAATTTAGTCCAAATTATCTTGCTCGTTGCCCTTTAAACAAAAATTTAATCTATTAATTATCACAATCCACCATACTTTTAACCTAAATTATCTCACCATTTAAATGTGTGATAAAGATAAAAAAAATACATCTTATAAGTAATATTACAGAAAGAGGGGATAGATTTGGTTTGGGATTCGGCTTTCCAGTAATTCGCACCGACTATAAGAAGCAGTTTAATCTCGGTCGTCCATCTCGACAATTAATGGTTCAAACATGTTAAAGGTTCTTTCTCGAAAAAATAATATCCTTCTGGAAAGATAGTTTTAACAAATATGAACTCTTAAAGGTATTTTTGGACTGTCAAAATAAGAACAATCACTTCTTTAATCCGCGCGCGAATTGTAGAGAAGCCAATTCCTTTCATTTTATGAAAAAAAAGATCGTACAAAAAAACTTATAAAAGTAAGGAATGAGATATACTTATATTTTTGTTGTATTTTTAGAGATGAGTTATTGATATAAAATTAATTTATAAGGATTTTTACTTTTTTACAGACAGACCTAGGAAAGTATTCACTTAAAATGAAAAAAAAGAAAGAAAGCTAATTTGACCTGAAGTTTTGACTTTTTAAATGTATTTTTTATTTTAATAACTTTATGTACTTTTTAGATAGAAGACACTAGATATTTACAAAGAAAAAACGTTGTCATAGTATAAAAAAAATTATTAAAAATAAAAAATACAAATCACGAAACAATTTGACTTTTTAGGAAATGCATTTATAAAATACAGAGACGATTGAGCTTGCCATTTTTTTTTATTGAAACACATAGAAAGAGAGTGATGCAATCTTTTTATATTTCTTGATTACGTGGTTGGACAGCTACATAGGTGATTCGAGTTTGAGTTATTAAACATTTTAAAAAATTCATTTTTCTTATAGATTTTATGATTGAAAGAATTGTACAGAAAAATGTGTAAAAATAAGGATAAGGTGAGGGCCTTGAACTTTTCATTATATATATGTGTGTGTGGAAAACGAGTAGAGAGGGAGAGATAAATAGATCGAACGCGTCGAGAGATCTCTTCTTTGTATAATTTTTAATCGCTTGGCCACAAGTTTTATAAAAGTGATCGAACGGCTGCAAAAGTAGCTCACATTTATACTCTTAGACATCTCAAAAGTCAATTTTGTTTTATTTTTATAAATTTGTGATACAAGATCGCGTAGAAAAATCTGGTGAAAGTAAGGTGACACGGAGATTTGATTTTCTACTTTTGGTTGATAGAAAATTCAGACGGGTATGATTACAAATTTAAGAAATATATATTATCGGACAATTACGGAAGTAATTTTTGTTTGTATCTTTAGATATTTGAAAAGAACCCATTTTATTTTATTAAAAGGATATTAAGATACAATACAACTAATTTTATTACTAGTAAATTGTGTTGGGTTCACGTAGCATCTGACGATTAGAAATATTTACTGATTTCTTCAAACTTAAAATAACGAAGGCATGCCCTAGCGTGTAACTACAACAAGGGTTGTATGTTCATGCCCTGGCGGTCATGTAGTTACCATAAGGTTGTACGTTCGATTTCTGATGTTGATACTCTTTGATGTATAGGATTCATTTGGCCTATTACATTATTAGATTGTGTTGACCAATTTAGACTAAATTATTTGTGGTATATTTTAATCGTATTTAATGCATAATTTTGTTTGACTCTAAGAGTATAATGACGGAAGAAATGTCCTCAAAAATAAATAAATTTAGAATAAAATTGTTTGACTTGAAAAGCTAAGGAAGGCAATTTGATCTTTTGCTTACTGCATCTGCCGTCCCACAAAGAAGCCACAAACCCTACCCTTTTCCTTCCAACAATTCATCCCAATTGGGCATAACTTTTGGCCAAAAAACACACTAATATGTAAATAATTTCAACATTACAAATAAAATAATACTTTGGATTGGAAGTGGGTGAATGTGTAGATTTCTCTTAACATGTAAAAAAATGCCTTGTAAAGTGATTTCTCACAATTTTGCATTGACATTGAAGCCCTTTAAAAAAATTCATTTTTTTAAATTAATAATTAACCCTCCACAGGAATGTCAAAATATCGGTTCGGTTTGATCAGTATCACGAAGAAAAGAGAAAAACCAAAATCGAACCGAAAAACCAAAAAAAAAAAATCCCGAAAAATCGAAATTGACTGAACTATGTTAAATAGAGTCTATTAAAATAATTTATTTGAATAAACTAATCTTGTAAAAATCAAATTAGTCAGAGAGTCATTGTCACCTGAACAAACCATATTTGAGTTTCAAAATATAAAATTTCAAACTATAACTCATTTTGGTGTGACAAAAACTGTAATGATGCACTCCAGCCTTATACAATATTGTCCACTTTGATCATCCATACCTCCATAGACCTCACAACGGGCACCACAGTCTGACTAGGGTGTCACAATCTCTCCCACTTAGGAACACACGTGTGGGGCCGAAATTTGTCTCACATTTTCGATTAGTGCATGCTCTTATACTATTTGTAATAACATGCTCAAGCCTTGTGCAATATTGTTTACTTTTATCGTCTAGACTCTATGGATTTCCTAATAGGTCACCTATCCATGGATTGTTCCAGGACGAACATGCTTAATTGTAAAGTTTTATTGAATTTTGGCGCCATGATGATTTTAAAATGCCTTGTACAAGATAGGATCATAATATATTATAAAATAGTACTGAACTTATATCTACCAAGAGTCGTGGGACCCTTGACCACCCGTTCAGATGTCCATTGAAACACCATCTCCTAAACGCCAGCCTCACAGCCTGATTGAGGTGTCACAAAAATGAGTGATAAAACATCTACTAATATTTAATCAAACTTAATTCTATTAGTAAGAGTATTATGAGGTTATAAAAACTCACCAATTTTGATTTGATTCGTCTTTTAGATTCAAATTGCTTATATTGCTTATGTAATTTGCGCAATGAACAACAAATTAGTGTTACTCGACCATTGTTAACCGAAAGACACTAACTGCAGAGATGGAGTTAGGGAGAGGCCAGTAGAGGAGGTCGCCCTTTCAAGAAAAGAAAAAACCTTTATTATTATATAGAAAATATATATTTTCTATGAAGTATATTGGCTTGTCCTTGCTAAATATTTTAGAAAAAAATTTCAAATAGTTGACTCCCCTGCATAGTGAAATTCCTGGCTCCGCCTGTGACACTAAGTAAATAATTTTTTTTTTTTGCGTGCACAAATTCAAATAGAGAAGAATTCAAAATCATTCGATACAAATAAAAATTATAGAATAATTAAAATTCCAAGTGTATCAAGTGATATCCGATGTATCGGTATGTGAGGTCTCTGTTGCGCATTAT
The DNA here is from genome assembly GCA_019985065.2 of Arctostaphylos glauca. NCBI lineage: Eukaryota > Viridiplantae > Streptophyta > Magnoliopsida > Ericales > Ericaceae > Arctostaphylos > Arctostaphylos glauca. The sequence goes on from JAHSPW020000010.1 coordinate 3,143,737, forward strand.
TCACAACAAGGCATGTCGTGCGTTAAAATGACGTCATTTTACCGCACAAAACACTGATCAAGTATTTGGGCGACCGAACAATTTTTTAACAGTATTTTGTAAGCCAAAAATATATTATCTTAATGTGTAACATAATTTGCTTTGTATAGATTTTACTATGCGTAATACACAACCGACTTCCCATTCGGTTGGCATATACATGTTTTTATTCCCTTTTGAAGGGACTTCCTAACTGAATTGATACCGAATTAGAAACGATCAACCCACTACCCACAGGATAGTCCACATCAGAGCCGGCCCACAACTTTGATCCATCATTAGAATCATCCTGTCCGTCCATTCCAACATTTCTGGTTCTATGACACGTGTCATGCAATACCGGGAAAATAGTGAACGTGTGCCGCCTCGGTTTCTTGGCCTCCAGTCGTTAGGTATAAACTTCACTCTCACCAAAGCGCGCGTGAATACACGAACTTATTGACACCATTGGTAAAAACATAAATAACACGTGTCATTAGATCAGAGTATATAAATTCACACGCCTGTGTATGGAGAACGAGGCAGAAGCAGTGGTGCAACGCAAAAACGACGTAAGATACGCCAATTGAAACCCTGAATACTTTCGTAATTTTCACACTTTTTAGGCCCTAAACTCTAACCCAAAAAACTAACTTGCTCCAAAAATCTCCCACGGAAACGTCGGAAACCACTATCTCACTCTAGAAAATAACTATATTAGAGAGAGAGAGGAGACTTTACTGGAATAACCAAAACAACATAGCCGAATCTTTGGCCTCCAGAGCTTAATAAGGTACGTTTGAAACCCTAGAATTCACAAAATCTTGATTCTGTATCCGAAGACTGCTATATTTGTATGTGTATGTGTACGTATTCATTCGGTTATATTAGACTGCATATATGGTGTGAGAGTGTTAATGGGGAAAGGAAGACCTAGGGCTGTAGAGAAAGGGGTACTAGCACAGAGTTCTATTGTTTCATCATCTGGATTATTGGATATTCAATCTGGGCCAGTTTATTACCCAACTGAGGATGAATTTAAGGACCCCTTGGAGTTTATAGATAAGATCAGGCCAGAAGCTGAGCCATATGGGATATGTAGAATTGTTCCACCAGGTAGTTGGAAACCTCCTTTTGCTCTTGATTTAGATTCATTCACATTTCCTACGAAAACCCAAGCCATTCATCAGTTACAAGCGCGGCCTGCTTCGTGTGATCCGAAGACATTTGAGTTAGAGTATAATAGGTTTTTGGAGGAACATTGCGGTAAGAAGTTAAAGAAGAAGATCGTCTTTGAAGGGGATGATTTAGATTTGTGTAAGTTATTTAATGCCGTGAAGCGTTATGGTGGTTATGATAAGGTTGTGGAGGAAAAGAAGTGGGGGGAGGTATCTCGATTTGTGCGGCCGGGGGGGAAGATTGCCGAGTGCGCGAAACATGTGTTGTGTCAGTTGTACCGAGAGCATTTGCATGATTACGAGAATTATTATAATAGGTTGAACCAACAGAAAGTGAAGACTTACAAGGGGGGAATGCACGGTGAGAGGAAAAACCAACCTGGGTATGATTCTTCAAGTTCTAAAAGAAGGCGGAAGAATCTGAAGGGTGAGAGTGTAAAAACATGTAAGGTAGAGGAGGAAGAGCGTGATCAGATATGTGAACAATGTGAAAGTGGTTTGCATGGGGAAGTAATGCTGTTGTGTGACAGATGTAATAAAGGCTGGCATATTCATTGTTTGTCACCACCTTTGAAACGGGTTCCCCTAGGGAATTGGTATTGCTTAGAGTGTTTGAATTCTGATAAGGACACCTTCGGTTTTGTGCCTGGTAAGCGGTTCGCCTTGGAAGCCTTCAGGCGGGTGGCTGAACGCGCCAAAAAGAAGTGGTTTGGATCAACACCAACCTCAAGGGTACAACTGGAGAAAAAGTTTTGGGAAATTGTAGAAGGATTGGCAGGGGAGGTTGAAGTAATGTATGGCAGTGATTTAGATACATCTTTGTGTGGAAGTGGGTTTCCTCGCGCAAATGATCAGAGACCGGCATCAATAGAAGTTGAGAAATGGGAAGAATATTGTGCCAGCCCATGGAATCTCAATAACTTGCCCAAGCTACGAGGGTCAATGCTTCGGACTGTTCATCATAGTATTGCTGGTGTTATGGTGCCTTGGCTTTATGTCGGAATGCTATTTTCATCATTCTGCTGGCATTTTGAAGATCACTGTTTTTACTCGATGAATTATCTCCATTGGTATGTCTCTTGTTTGATCTTGAAACCCCGGGCCTTTGCCTGTTTCTATTTGGTCTCTATCTGTTTACTTGCAAATGGCTTAATGGAACTAACTATCTTTGTGCATGAGTTGATAGTTGTGTGGGTGGGGGGGTGGTTGTGAATAATATGTTTGTAGGCCACAAAAGCACTATTTTCTACCATAGTCATTTTCAATCTAATATATGACATTTCTGCACAAAAATGACAAAGAAATGTTAAGGAAAGACCACATAAATTCTACTGTAGAACAGAAGTCCAATACTACATGAATTTTGATCGGGAACATCTCTGAACATGTCTTGTCCATATGTTACTGCTGCTATCTGGTGGCATGTAAGATTTTATTCAATTTTGACATCCCTAATTGACTTTAAGCTGAACTACACTCGGTGGAAAATATCTAGTACTTTCAGTATTCTATAAATGGATGCTATCCAATTTTATTTGCCTGTCTTCACTGTCTCAATCACGAATATCTCAATGCGGTTTACTTCTTTCTCAGCATTTTGGAGAAAATTTGTTTCCGAGATTCTTTTGGGGTGTCAAAACTCCATTCAAGGGGGTAACTTTTGTTTAAATTTTTAGTGATTAGAGAGCTAGAGTGCAAGGCATTGAACTTTTCTTTTTGTTTTTGGCAGACTACTTGTCCCCCTTGTTGTATTTTTGTCTTCTATTATAATTTATGTATGTTTAGGTTGCCGATCAGGAAAAAGATAAGAGCCCATATTGCGTTTTTCCAGCCCACCCTTAAGCCACCGGGCTATTGATTTTGGAATGAACTTATCTCTCAGCTGGACTTAATTACCTCGGCCCTCTACCTTCTTCCTTAGAGTGCATGTGGTTTCAATTTCCTCCTTCTACTTCCTCTTACAAATAGCCAGCAAGTAAAGTGTAGCTTTCACTGTAATGGCAAGTACTGGAACCTCATGAACTTGGCACCCTCCAGTATTGACCAGCATATTAAAAAGAACTCTCCACCTTCAATCACTCATGTTCTTAAAGTGGCCAAACCTCTCTCTCTGGACTTCCTTTTGAAGTTGGAACATAAGTACTGTGGTGTGATTTTGAGAAATGCTCCTCCAACTTAACCAAGATAACGAAATTTAGAGAGACAACGTCTCCCTATTGTAACATCTTGTATACTTTCCCCTTGGAGGGCAAATCCATCTACTTATTCAAGGATATCAAGTCTCCAATGCTATGCATTGGTCTATCCCACCTCCCCCTTTGGGGGCCAATCCACTCAACCCGAAAATAGTTTCTTGCTCCCTCAACCTAGACTCTATTGGGTGTGTAAAGTCTCACAAAGAATGCAAGTGGAAGCTGTGTTAAACACATGAGTGCTGACTTCCCCCTTGAAAAAGCTGTTAGCAGCTTGTAGATGCTGCAACTAACACCCACTAAGTTTTGCACGAAATTGTTTTAAATGTACCAACTACAAAGTAGCGGTGGATGATTATTTTTTTTGGTTGCTCAAGCAATATTTCTTTCCCTCCCTCGCCGCCCAATAGATTTTTAGTGGCATTGAGTGTGATAGTTCATTAGACCGTCTATTTGTGTTGATATGGTAAATTGTGCTCATTGCTTCTGTTATGGATTCAGGGGAGAGCCGAAGTATTGGTACAGTGTTCCTGGTAGTGAAGCCAAAGCTTTTGAGAAGGTAGTTTATCAGTTAATGAAGTGTTTGGCATTCTTAGGTTCTATTTTTATTATTTGAATATGGTAACTAATTGAATGAACTATCTATTATTTTGTTTAGCTGCTTGCAATATCTCATGTCATTCTTCCAAGGGTGCCCAAGGAATGCATGGTTGTATGCTGACTTGTGTAATGTGTTCTCATTTTTTCCCTTCACTGCCATACCTTTCACATGATTTGTGGACAGGGGATAATGTGTTCTCATTGATTCCCTTAACTGCCTTACCTTAGGCACCCAATCCTTGGACAGGGGGTAACACACACGTTGAAATTGTGAGTTGGCATATTTTTGTGAAATTTTCTTGAAATTCGCCAGCTGTCTTCTACTTATTCAAGATTTGTCTCTTCTTTATTCGAGGATTTTAAGTTCATCCAATAGTAGACTCACCTGTGGAAAACTTCTTAAAGTAAGCACATCATACTGTACCACTGCACACATTGAACTTTGAAACTTCAACGGTGTGTTCTTCTGCCAGCAAATAGTGTCAGTCTTGTCTCCCACTATCACGGGGAATGCCGCCAGCACCACAAAATGCAGTGCAATCAACAAAGTCTTAATATATTGTTGGTGAGAATTGAGCTTCCTTTTACGAGTATAGAAAGTTTGATCCATTCACTAATCCACATTTTCTTAATGTGATAGTCATAGTTGCTATTAGAGCATCGCCAATGGCATGGCTAATAATGAATGTTTATAAAGTGTAATTTGATAAAATGGGACCTATTTAGAGTGATTTTTAGTTGAGAGAGTGTATGAATGTTCCAATGAATACCTAAAATGTGTGCCGAGTAAAAGTGAGGTCTAATAATATTGAAAATAAAATAAAATAAAATTTTAAATGTCACTTCCTCCACCCTTTTTAGGCCTCTCTCCCCTTTTCCTCTCTCTCTCTTCTTTACAAGTATTTGGGCAAACTTATTGAGTCTACTAATGAGTCCGTTGTAGTTGTTTTCTCTCCCTATAAGTGGTTGGCCGAACTCATGTATCCTTAAGCTAGTGCTCAAACTTCTTTAGTATCCTAATGAGTCCATTGTTGCTATTTTAGGCACATCTGCTAGCTAAATAGTTGACCAAGAAACCCTAATGAATAAACTATAGTGTCCATTGGAGATGCTCTTATATTTTTGCCCAAAATATATACAGAGAAAGCACATTATAGAAACACAAAACTCTCACATAGCCATTGATGAGACAAACTATTATATTACGTTACTGTATATTGGCTCTCTGAGTACACTCTGAATGCCACTCTTGTTGCAAGAGCGCTTCTGCTCCACTTGACGATCTTGTGCTTAGTGTCATATTCCCCCTCTGTTTTCAACAGGCCCCATAACCACTGTTATTCGCCGGGTAATAACTCCTACAAAGATCCCGTGTGAGGTGTGTGGTCCTGCCTTGCCTGCCCATAGACTATCGCCGGAGATGGCTATTTTCGTCACCTCTCCTCCCCTGAACTTGGTTGATCAAGAGTCTTTCCTTTAATTTTTTGCTCATTGCTTACTTAAAAAAGAATAGAAAAGCATTCCACTCATCGCTCGTCTCCATCATCGAACCATCAAAGACCAGTTCCCAATGAGTCTCGGAGATGGTTGGAGGAAGCCATTGCTCCATTTGTACTGTCTGCGCGTGCCACTCTCTGTTTGATCTGTGTTTTACATTCTGAAAATTCTCGATGCTGCTCGTAGAGCATGTCACGATCTTTGACTGAGAGTTGGTCACTTCAAATTCTTCTTTGTTGTATATGCAGTTTACTCATGACGTTTTGTTTCTTGGGCTTGAGGAGCATATGCTCTTTTGGTCGACCTCTTTCTATGGATTTTATTGGACACCTTTCAGTTTGTAGGTGGATAAGCTTTTACTAGTTCTTCTATGCTTTCATCCCTAGAATTTGGTGTGAATCTGAGATGTTACTCTTTGTGTGGCAGTCTTCATGCCATTGATTAGTCTTTATTTGTATGGTAGTGATTCTTATTCCAATCATAAAAACACGCTCATGAATTCGATAACGTTAACTTTCTGCAGGTAATGCGGAAGAGTCTTCCTGATTTGTTTGAGGCGCAGCCAGATTTACTTTTTCAGCTTGTAACCATGCTGAATCCATCTGTCTTACTAGAAAATGGTGTTCCAGTGTACAGTGTACTACAGGTTTGACACGCCAATTCATGAACTCTGCATTTGCTTATTGTCACATTTTCATAATGAGAAATGTTATTCCTTGCACGTAGATGATAGAGATTACTACTTGCTCACTGTTTGCCAGGAACCTGGAAACTTTGTCATTACCTTTCCTAGATCTTACCATGGAGGTTTTAATTTCGGTAAGTCATGATTTTTGCAAGTTACCAAGGCTGTTTTCAGGTAGCGCATATTGCAACCGAGCTTATTCCCTTTTTGGTATTCACAGGCTTAAATTGTGCCGAGGCAGTCAATTTTGCTCCTGCTGATTGGCTTCCTCATGGTGGTTTTGGAGCAGATCTATATAAGCTGTATCGCAAAGCTGCTGTTTTATCTCACGAGGAGCTTCTTTGTGTGGTTTCCAAGGTCTTAAGTTTGCTAATCTTTGGTAGATTCTTGATTATTAAAGTGTCTGCCAATAAAGAGGGAAACTTGTGTATTACGGACGGGATACGAGGCAAAGCAGGCAGAAATCAGAATTTTGACAAGGATAAGACGGTCTTTATTAATGCAGACTCTCCTCCCCACTTTCCCCAAAAAAAGAAAAAGAAAAAGAGATAAAAAGAAAAATTATGTAATATCTAACTGGAGAACAAACTATCAGAAGAATAGCAAAGTGCGATTTTTTTTGTTCAATAAGCCCAATTCCTCGAATCAAACTACTTGCGCTCACCTATGTATCTAGTTATTCATCCACTCCTAAGTCCTATCTGCTGCCACGTCCATTGTTTAGATCATAACTTGATAACCTTGTTCACATGTACTCTTTTTTAATTTACCTGATCGATAAAGAGTTTCTTAGGTAGTCGCCATTGTACCTCCAATCTGCTAGTTCAATTACTATCCATTTGGTCTCACAATCTTAATCCATGGGCTGAAAGCCCATTCCTGTCTCGCCTAAGACACGCAGCAGAAACGGGCACTTATGTTGTTCAGTCGTTCGAACCGTGATGCTATATCTGCTGCATGAGGATTTTCCTGATTCTCCTTTCCCTTTTTCTTTGCTGGGTAGTTCATTGTTGCATCTCAATTTTTAACTGCTGGTCAATGTTCACTATCCTGTAGCCACAGTTGGTTTACTCTGCTATATGTGAACAAACGATATATGGATTAGTTATGTTGAATCTTGTAGCAACTTTTGTGGACTGTTAGTTTCATGTGCATAAACCTTCTTATGCTACTTACAGAGTGACTTTGATAGCAAAGCATCACCTTACTTGAAGAAAGAATTGCATAGAATTTATGATAAGGAGAAGACTTTGAGGGAGCGACTTTGGAGAAATGGCATCGTTAGTTCCTCTCCCATGTCACCACGGAAGCACCCTGATTACGTGGGTACCGAAGAGGTATTTCCAGGATGCTGCAACTTATTGATCTTACTTTCTGCAGTATCGAGATTTTTTGTTACACGACTATACTCCGTCTGATTAACATTTCCTGATTTGAAGGATCCTACGTGCATAATATGCCAACAGTATTTGTATCTCTCCGCTGTTGTTTGCCGCTGTAGGCCATCTGCTTTTGTTTGTCTCGAGGTAAATACCTTCCAAAGTCTTGTGGAAATCTTCATGTAGTTTGTCCACTTGATTGAAAATAATTTTGAAACCCATGCTGGGTAGTTTGTTTTTGGTTTACTAGTTGCGGCTGGAAAGTGAACTCTACTTTATCTAGTTATTCTTTTTGCCACGTTCCCCGGGCATAAAGATTTTTGGTCACCTCACTATTGTCGTAATGGATAATGAGTAAAATGTTACTGTACATAGGTCATAAAGGCTGATTAAATTGAAGTTGCCTTGACTGGTTGTAGAGAGAACAAAACGTAATTTATTTGTCATTTATTATTGTGACTGATAGCATGCTTTGGCCTTCACTTTTTTAAAAAATACATAGTATCTTTCCTACCACACTTGCAACTCTATGTACCTCTTATGCCTTTATCATCTTCAATTTTACTTGCAGCAGTATGGTACAAACGTTTGTTTTCTGAATCATTTAATTTAGTCACCTGGAAATATCCAGAGTTGGTCAAACTTCTCTTTTGTAGTGGAGATTTATTCCTGGAATTCTTTGTGAAAACTTACTCATTTAGTTTACTTGTTATGCAGCATTGGGAAAACCTATGTGAATGCAAGCCGAACAGACATCGCCTTCTTTATCGCCATTCACTGGCAGAATTGAAGGATTTGTCACTAATGACAGATAGACAAGATTCTTGCAATGTGGTCCAAGATAGAAATTTAAGACGACAACTCCCATCTTGTGATGAATTGCGTGCGTTGACCAAAAAGGTTTTTATCAGAACTTTTTTCCTGGATTTGTCAGCTTAATCCTTAATGTGAGTTTCTTGATTGTGGTTGGAGAAATTGTTGAGTGTTATAAAGATAATGCTTCTTGAGTAGTTTGTTGGTGATGCATTGGGATCCTCACTTCCTCTCTGCCTATTTTTTGGTGATTATGCCGATAGATTCTGGATCTGTTGGTTTGTGATTTTGACAGAATATATAATACTGGTTGTCCAACTAATTTTATTCCTGGCTTACTTTGTTCTCATTTTTAATTTTGCCTCTACTATCATATTTCTCCCCTGAGAAAGCCAGCCAGCATGTTGCAATCCTGCCTTGACATTTTCTTTTTCAAACTTAACGTTTGTGGGTTTTTATGGGTCAGATCAGATCAAGACGTTTGAGTTGATTGGGAACTCCGTTACCCTCTAAATAAAATGCTAAAGGAAAAAGTGAAGAAGATAATTTGTCACTGGGGTCTAACTTTGTTCTTCCTTTTGCATGGATCAGATAGTCAAGTGGAATCTATATTCTTACTTCTTGTCAGATTCGAATCTGATTCATCATCTGATCGACTGAAAAAGTGATTATGCTGCAGCCACATTTGACATCCAATTCATTTTCTTTATGTGGAACTTGGATTTGATTTGGCTGCAGCTATATTTGACTTAAAGCTGGTGTTTGATTACTAATATGCAAGCTATGTTCATAGAAATCTTTTTGGGTCTACTCTAATAAGGCTTTCTGGGACCAGGCCTTCATATCTGAAGCCATATGGTCCGCAACAGTTCATGTTTCAACTACTTTCATCCGCAAGCCCTAAGATAGTGTATAGATAGATGATGCATACAATTTCATAGTGTAGTTGCAATGTTTCTTCTCCATAGGTATGAGATGACAGAGACTGAAGCACATGTTTTTATGGGGACCTAATCATAAATTTGTGATTTGTCCAAGAAAGACCGAATGTCAAGAGGGAATCCCCTCTGAATTACTAGAAACAATTTAAGTTATCAGCCATTTGATTTGCGAGAATTGTTGTGTAACTGCAATTTTATGGTTTGTAGGTAAAAGGTGGTCTTGTTACTTTTTCCCAACTCGCAGAAGAATGGCTTCTGAGCTCTTGCAAGATTTTTAAGATACCATATTCTGGAGAGGCCTATGTTAAGGCATTAAAGAAAGCTGAGCAATTTCTTTGGGCTGGTTCAGAAATGGATCCGGTGGGGTTCTAGTGTCTGATATGTATTGGGAGTATGCTCTTAATAGTTATTGTGCCTGATTAGTGTTATACTATGAACCTGTGGCTGTAGGTGCGAGACGTGACAAAGAACTTACTTGAAGCTAAGAGTTGGGCCGAAGGAGTTAGAGATTGTGTTTCTAAAGTGGAAAACTGGTCAGCTCATCACAGCTGTGATGCAGAAAGAGTGAAGTGGGAGCATGTTGAAAATTTACTCAGTCTTGATCCAGTGCCTTGTAATGAGCCTGCACTTGTTAAATTAAAGGTGGAAGACAATTTGACAACTGACTTCTGTAGTTGATATGCTTGTGCTTAGCTTTCCAATCTATCAGTTACAGTTGTTTTATCTTGCCATACAGGATTATGGAAAAGAAGCGAGAGCCTTGAGTCAGGAATTAAATTCTGCCCTTTCAAAAGGCTCACAGATTTCTGTAAGTAAAACTTTAGACTTAGTATTACATTCTTTGTTGGACGTGATTTACCAAGTATGAAGAGCAAAATTTTCTTATGACATAAATAGAGAGGGTTGTTTTGGTCACTTTGGTTCTAATCTTCAATAATCTTTTCTTCAGATTGCTGATTGGGAAACCTTGTCCACCAGAGTCCGTGACTTTCCGATATTTATTAAGGAAAGTGAAAGACTGGAACAGTGGTTATCATCTGGAAAGGTATGTTTCCATTGCATCTTTAGGATAATCTGGCTATACTTTTTATGAAACAGATGCCTTGGGACAGTTTTGCCCATGGTTTGCTACTTTGCTGTTATCTCTATGCTCTGCTGATTAGACTTGATATTTTGTGTGCATGTATGTAACATTCTCTCAGTCAATCAAATGATATTTTGATGGGCTAGGGAGCTCTCTCATTACAGTTGGTGTTCGATAGTTTGATTTCCTGCAATGTTTTGGTTGTCTGAGATATGCATGCTTAGTAACTCACTGGTTCTTTTTTCGTTCTCTGTGTTCCTTAAGAATTGCAAAGTTGGATAGACTTTTATTGCAAACTTTCCGTAGAGCGAAATGCTGTAATTGGACAACTCAAGCTTGTAGCATCTCTAACTGCAGTTCTTTAGGGGTTCTTAATCAATTGCCGCTTAATTGTTTGATGATGTTAATGTGTTGTTGAGGTCCTTTAGGTGTGGGTGGAAAATGTAAGAAAATGCGTCTCAGAAAAATCACCGGCTGCAGTTGAGGCAGATATCCTTTACGGGTTACAATCAGAGGTAATTTTGATTTCATCTTATGGAAATCCCCTATCTTTCCTAAGATATTGTTTGGACTCAGGCTTTTCTTTCCTGTCATTCCTTCGGGGTTAGATTTCGGAGCTTCCCTTTCAAGTCCCGGAAGTTGAAATGCTAACGGGTTTATTAAGGCAAGTTGAGTTATGTCAGGCTCGGTGCAAGGAGCTGTTGAAGGGTTCAATCAATCTTAAGGTCATGCCTTGTTGGTGATTTACTTTGTATCTTAAAAGAATTCAGAGTCGTACCTGACATTTTATGCATCTCTTGTTGGATATTTGCAGAATCTTGAGGCACTTTGTCAAGAATGGGATAATTTCACTATCAATATTCCGGAGTTAAAACTTTTGAAGCAATATTGGACTGATGCTGTCTTGTGGATTTCCCGTTGGAATGACATGCTAATAAATGTACATGAACGGGAGGATCAAGAAAATGTGGTGAGCGAGCTGTCTTCCATCCAAAGGGATGGAGAATTTTTGAAAATTCAAGGTCTGCTCCCTACGCATGCATTTTTTCTTTTAGATCTTTTTGTTCCATTTATTCTTATATTTTATGGATTTATTAGCGCTTGTGTTGGGCCAATGTTTCACACAGTTGATGAGTTATCTCGTGTTGAAATTGAGTTGAAGAAGGCTTGTTGCCGGGTGAAGGCGCTGAAGGTAATACAGCGCATCTTGTTCATTTACAGTTTTCAGTCTGATGAAAACGTTCTACAATATGTTATTAATTGTATCGTTGTCTATTCCCCAATTTTTTTGCCGTGTTCACTACTTTTTGGATGATTTCAAGTATCTGATAATGCATGACACGATTTTTTTTTACTCCTCGTCGTCAAGTTTTCCTGTACTTATGAATTGATTAATAAGTCCTAAATTCGCTAGTAGTTTCTCCCTGTGGGTGTTATTCGAACTTGATGAAAGAAAGAGACGGGAGAGTAAATAATATTTTCCTTCCTTTGTTTGGTTCCTTTTTCTTTCTTTCCATAAGTTTCAATCTCTAAGTAAGAACATAGTTAATATATTTATGTAACATTGGTGCAGGCTCTTGGGAGTAAGATGTCTTTGGACTTCATCCAACAACTAATGACGGAGGCAACCATGTATATGTCATTCTTTTGATACCTCGTACAAATTAAGAGTAACTACGTTCGCTTAGTTTTCTCATTGGTGAAAAACATCGATTTTTCAGGCTGCAGATTGAAAAGGAGAGGTTGTTTGGCGATATTTCTGGAGTACTTTCAGCTGCTATGTTTTGGGAAGAAAGAGCAACATGTATTCTTGCTAGTGAAGCTCAGATGTTTGATTTTGAGGATGCTATAAGGTATAGTGCTCGTTCGTCCTTCACTTTTGTGCTTTCTGACTTGTATCTTTTCCTGTTATGATTTTTGAGTTTCAATGTTGTAGGACTTCTGAGAACATATGTGCCATTCTACCTTCTCTTGGTGTTGTCATGGATGCCGTATCTGTTGCCAAGTCCTGGTTAAAGATGTCCGAGCCATTTTTAGTGTCTAATACATCTGTGTCACCTGCCTCAAGTTCTCTGCTGAAAGTTGACGATCTGAAGGTTCATATCATCTTCTGCTTGTGATATGTTTGCTTACTCAGAAGGACACTTGACATAACTTATTTGCAAAATTTTGCAGGAGTTAGTATCACAATCAAAGCTTCTTAAGATATCTTTGAGAGAACGATCAATGCTTCAAACAGTTTTGGATAATTGCATTGAATGGCACAATGATGCATGCTCTACACTGCATGCTGCGGCATGCTTCTTAAGTAGCGAAATAACTGAAAATGGGATTGCCAGTGGTCTTCTTTCAAAAGTTGAGCAACAAGTTACTGCGTTGGAATCAGTCATAAAAGGTGGCTTATCTCTTGGTTTAGATTTCTGCGAGATTCCGAAACTCCAAGATGCTTGTTCTACTCTTCGATGGTGCTTTAAGGCCCTTTCTTTCTGTTCTGTTGTTCCCCAGCTTGAGGTGACTTAAGTTAACTTTCAACAAGTCATAGCATCTATCAGATTGTTGCTATTTTTGTTGCTCTTTCCAGTAACATGCATTATTGAGTTCTCTTTCTCTTCATGATGCTAGTGGTATGGTGTGTTTTCCTTGTCCTCTTCTTCCTCTCCATTGAAAGCTTCTTTTGTGGTGTTTAGGATCTGGTTATGTGTAAGTTCATGAAAAGCAGTCTTTTCTTTGTCAAACAGTACCAACTGGCTGCAACTGCTTGATTAGCGGATACTTCTTCGTCTGTGATATATTTGCTCAGGAGTGGTTGGTGTTTATCTTCACATAGTTGGTTCTCAACAAATAAGAGATAAATACAAATCAGACGTAAATGTATAATTTATCCCAAAGACCTGTAATTCATTCATGGCCCATTATTCCTATGAAAGGATGGAAAAGCCTCTCTTGGAAATCCTACAGCCACGCCTATAACCTCCCAGGATCTCACCTGACGGCCATTCCCCACCCTGCTAGAGGTGAGCTCTTTGGAAATCATTCCATATTTTTGTGATGCTCTTTTGAACTCCCTCACCGTGTGGTCCACATAGGAGCTGTACAATTTGTCCCCAAAACCAATAATTCATTCATGCCCCCATTATTCATATGAACTATTACCAAGGATGGAAAAAGCCTCTCTTGACGTCCTACGGCCATGCCTATAGCCTCCCAGGATCTCACCTGATAGCCATTCCCGCAACCCCCCCGCCCCCCGGCGGGGTAGAGATGAGCTCTTTGGAAATCATTCCATACCTTCGTGATGCTCTTTTTAACTCCCTCACAGTGTGGTCCAAATAGGAGCTGTAGACCATTCTCCTCTATCCCATTTCTTCTCCAGTTCTCCTTAACTACCATCCTCGAGAACCTACCCTTGCTAAAAGTAACCTCCATAACCATTTTCCAAGATGCACGTGATTATGAATATACTGACAGATGGCTATCTTTCGTATCGCTTTTAAGCTCAATTTGACACACCTAGCTAGGCTTGAGTGCATGAGTCGACATCCATCATTTTATCTCCTTGATTTATTTGAAAAATCTTCTAAGTTCCCCTCAAATTATGTAGAAACTTTAGGGATGTACTGAAATTATTTCACATAATTTCTCAAGATTGCAACCTAGGAAATGAATTTTTTTTCCAACTTTTGTAACACTGGGAGTGCAGAAGAAAAAAATCTTTTCAAGGAGTGGGTATCTAGTTATGGGCTTATTAGATCATCTTGTGCAAAATGGACATCTACCAAATATAGGTCTTGCCTTTACTGTAATAGCGTGTCTCGATATTTTTGGTGCGGTTAGTGTAAGGAAACGCAAAATGTTGTCCAGAAATTCTCCATGTTTTAAACATGCATCAATATAACCAGAAAACTAGTCCCAATAACACCACCTAAGAACTACTCTTCCTTTCCCTTTCATCTTTCTCATTATTGTCGCTTACAGAAACCAAGATGGCCTCCAAAACTCTCCACCCTTTGAAGGACAACCTCGGTTATTGCCTTTGCATCAATTCTTATGTATATGTTATACACACCAGCATAGTAGTTGTCTTCTATGATTTCTGTTACTTTCTAATTTCTACAGGTATCCTCAAATTATCATGATCGTTTTTATGTATTTTTCTGTAGGAACTTGAGATGTTGATGGAGGTTGCCCTCAACCTTCCTGTAATGTATGCATCCAGTTCTTTGTGTAGCTCGTTAATTGATGGGGTAAATTGGCTGAGGAAAGCTGCAGAAATTTGTGTACCATCCAACCGGAGAAAAATTAAGTTTTCTGAAGCTGAAGAAGTTCTTGGGCAATCTCAGGTACTTCTTATATTTTGTTCCTAATTTTATTGGCATTCTTACACTAGATATTGTGTAGCTGGCACCTTTCATTGGTCTTAGCGCACTTCTGTCACATTCGTATGGTGTTCACATGAATGTCACTGTTTTTCTTACAACAGAAGATCAAGGTGGCCTTCCCACTGATGGTCAATCAGCTTTTCAATGCGATCAAGAAACATAAGTGAGTGTTATTTTAACCACTAGTTATAATTTTATCCTTTTTGTTATTTCAGTGATTCCAAGATGAATTTCAGCATGTTGTTTGGGACAAGTAAATTTTGATATGAAGAGGATTGGAAGTTATTAGGTTTTCAGTTGTAAGGAGGCATGAATTATGTGATCACTGGCTCTGAACAATTCATTATAACATTCCAGGATAACAGAAAAAGGTAGGACAGGACACTAGGTTTTTAGAACATCAATTAAGTCAATTGTTGCAACTCTGCTGGCTGGAGTGGATAATATGGGACACTTTTACATACCGTACTATTTTTCCTTGGTTGTTTGAGGCTTCATGTGGTGTTGGGCTTTTCTGAAGTACGAGGAAAAGTAGAGCTTTTGACCACTATCTTACTATTTGAAAGTAAATTAGCAGAGTAGATTTAATTATAAAATAGCTTTGCGATCTAGGGACCTTTTGCCAATTCAGAAGCCATATTGAAGAAACAAGCTAGGGTAGCAAATTCACATTATGTAGTTTGTGCAGTGGTTACAATGTTTATTCGCCTCAGATTAAAATAGAGGCACAGTATTTATTGTTAAAAAATAAAGGTTTCATTTCTAGTGCATTCTTCTACCTACAATAAAAAAGCGCCTCCACATCGGAGGGGGACTTATATTATTGGGAGTGAAGAAAAAGGAACTTTTTAGAAAAGATGGTAATTTAACAAGGAGCTATCTTGTTTATATTAAGAAAACAATGCAGAAGTATGAGCCTCATTTTTGCAGTGGAGGTTTTCTATTAAGAGACTATTTTGAATTGAGGTTCGAAGTGGCACTACAACTGTGTTTCTACTTTGTTATATGTTTCCTATGACTGTGAGGTACCTGACTTGAAAAAATGATCCTTGATTTTGAAATAGGTTGTCATCCCCACTAGTCACTTCACAAAATCTACAATATTCTACTGAAAAATAGAGGAAGTCGTAGTCTACATCTTTTTACTTCTTCAAGTGCTTTTCACGTTGCCATGTAGAGTATGTCATTCTTTGTTTTCTTTGTACTTTAGTTTATTTATGTTGCCGAACAGATTGTGCATTGTCCGAGATATTTCTGTGAGTCCTCGAAATGTGAGAATGTCGACATTTATTATGTTGAGAAAAGGAGAAAATAGTATTTTATTAATGCATTATTGTGGTACAACGGCGCGCTCTCGCCTTGTATAATATTGTCCATTTTGGCCACCCAAACACCATGGACTTTCCAATAGGCCACTCATTCCTGCATTGTTGCAGAATGAGCACGCTTAATTGGAACGTTCTGTTAGGCTTTGGCGCCTCACGGCTTTAAAAGTCTTGTACAAGGTAAGGCATGATCTCTTGTATATAGCAGTGAACTTCATATCCATAAAGCGATGTGAGACTCTTGATCACCCATCCGAATGTCTACTGGAACTTTCTATCAGACGCCCAGCCTCACAACCTACACCGCAACCAGGCTGGAGTGTCACAAACTCCCCTACTTAGGAACACGTCATCGTGTGTAGGGCCGAGATTTGTCTCACATTTTCAGTTGGTGCAGGCTCTAATAGCATTTATAACGACTCCTCCCGCCTTGTACAATATTGTCCGCTTTAGTTGACCAAACTCCATGGACTAACACCGCAGCCAGGCTGGAGTGTCACGAACTCCCCTACTTAGGAACACGTCATCGTGTGTAGGGCCGAGATTTGTCTCACATTTTCAGTTGGTGCAGGCTCTAATAGCATTTATAACGACTCCTCCCGCCTTGTACAATATTGTCCGCTTTAGTTGACCAAACTCCATGGACTTCCCAACAAGTCACCCATTTGCATTGTTGTAGGTCGAGTTCATTTAGTTTTGAAGTTTCAATGGGCTTTGGTGCACTCACGGCTTTAAAAGCCTTGTACAATGTAGGATATTATTCTATTACATAGCACTGAGCTTGCATCTACCAAACGACGTGGGACTCTGACCATTCGTGGCGGATGTTGACCAGAACTCCCTACCTGATGCATAGCCTCGTAGCTTGCACCACAGCTAGGCTGGGGTGTCACAAATGGACCTTGGTTTCTCTACTTTGTAGTTACCACTTCGACTTATTTCCATTTTAATTGTAAATGTAGTTTGTGGCTTGAGCAAGTGCATCTTTTCTTCAAGCTAAAGCCTGGCGACCGGTCATGGATTTTATTTCTGGAACTTAAGGTATTCCCTGTTATAAGCAGTTTACATGTTCTTTTGTAATTACTTGGTATCTCGGCTGTGTTCGTTTAGAAGTTTCCAAAATATTTTTTGAAAATTTTCTGAAAATGTTTTGGAAACTTGTTTGGGAAATTTTTCTCCAAACATTTTTATTTTTTTCCTAAACAACTTCATCTCTCTATAAAAAAAGAGAGAGAAAGAGAGCACCTTGAAAACGCCAAAAAAATTGAACTCTCAAGAGTTAAATGTTTTTTGAAACACTTACACCAAACAACATTTCAGAGTTTTTTTTTCCAAAAATCGTTTCAGAAACACTCAACCGAAGAGTTTCTCTTATTGCTAATATGATCCTATCACATTCAGGAACTTGGGAGCAGGGATGCCCTTGACTGCCCCGAGCTAGACATGGTTTCATGTGAATTCCAGAAGGCTGAACACTGGAAGCAACGTTGTCAGGACATTGCCGGGACTTCAGTTGGAGATGGGAAATCACTACATGCTTTAGTTAAGGTTAGTTGTGTTCCTTTCATTTTTTTCAAAATTTTCTGTGTATATTTCAGAGAAAATTACAGTAACACCTCTTGAGGTTTCTTACTGTTGCAAAGGCCTTCCCTCTGCTTTTGGTGAAAAGAATGTCACACCTTGTCAGAGTATTCAAATAGCAAACACTAGGTCTTTTACAAGTGTTCTTTTTAACGCATTGGTTATAGCTTCTGCCCAAGAATCACATGTGCTTTTGACCAAACAGTCAAAATGAGGAAGTCGTTTTAAAAATGGCAACTTTCTATGAAGACAGAGAGAGAATAGAAGAAAATAAATAGGAAATATAGATCATGTGGGTATGGATGTGTCTGCGTGATATCCTAACCCATTGTGGCATTATATCAGATTAAAGGGTACCGAATTTAACTTGTATGAAATTGTTTTTCATTTCATTGCGTGCTGACATCACATTTTCTGTCAAAAGAGTCATAGAAGTTTAAGTAAGGGTGTTACTATTATTTTAGAAACATGAGGGTTTCTTGCTGCTTTTAGAAATCTTGAGGAGTATTTATGAAATTCTCCGGGCGCTTTATTCTTACTGTTCTTTTTTTTTTTTTTGTTTTCACAAAGACAAGGGATTAGTTTATTTTTTTATTTGACGTTCAGAATCTTTCTATGTTGTACAGATGAAAGATACCCTTGATAGATCTTTGTACATATATAGTCTATCGAAGGGCTGCAGGGCTAGAGAACTATGCATGTGCTGCTCCAGTAGCTTTGAAGATCAGCAGTTTTTAACTTGTTCTATGTGCAATGACCGGTAAGGTATCAAGGTCCAAACTTTATTTTTGTTGGATCCACTTTTCACTTTGCCATCTGAAGGAAAATTTATGTTGAAAAATCAGCAGTTGAGGTTTTCGAGGATGAAATTAATTAAATTAAGTGTAGGTACCCTACTACCTGGATGCATTGTTTAGAACTAGAAGATAACTCTCTTTGCACGTAGTTAACTCACATGCACTCTTTTCATATAAACAGGTACCATCTGCAGTGCAAAGGACCACCACTGGCTGATACAAAAAATGATCTGTCATCATTTATCTGCCATTATTGCCACTTTTTGGATAGTGGAAAGATCTCTCAAAATGGAGGCGGTCCTCTGGTATGTCTCTAATTTTTTGAGGTGTCTTCCAATAGGATTCAGGCTAATAGACTTACTCTCTATTTGTTTCAAGCAGATATTTGGAGGGAGGCGTGCTGAATTGAATAATCTCGTTGAGCTTCTATCTGATGCTGAGGATTTCTCTGTATGGTAATAAACTCACCGACATCAAATTCTTTAGAAAAAATAAAAAACGTGATTGTTCGATAAATTTTCTGCTCAATTTCTCAACTTGTGTTGCTGCTCATATTGCACAGATGATCTACTCTGTTGACTTTTGGTGATACCAAATTAGTTGAGGTTAAAATGTTTGAAAAGGTTTTCTTGATGGTTGGGAATGGTTTTCCTAAGTCTCCTATTTGTGTAGAAGTGAGGGCTTTGCCAGGTGCAGGGGAGATAGTTTGTAGGAACACAAGTGTGACAGTGGTTAGATGGGTTGATTGACTTGATTCTCCTCGGATTTTATGCTTTCCTTTGGCAGTTTTTGGACCAGAATTGGAGATTGGTGCAGTATCTGGTGGTTGTGGATGGGGCGGGTAGACTAGCAGAAAAGAGAACCCAAGGTAACTGGAAAATGTGGCTCACATAGTTTAATTGCTTAACTATGATGCCAGAAGGAAAAAGAGGAGAAATTGATGGGTGGTGGTAGGAGTAGGGGACTCAACATTGTATCATGGAATGTGTATGGGTTGAATGATTGTTATAAAAGGATTGCGGTGAACGCATCTTTGAAGAAATGGAGTGATGACTTGGTGGTCTGCAAGAAACTAACATGGTGTCTTTCTGCTGAAGTTGCTGTTTGGGATGGTTTCATGACTATGGTTAGCTTGAGACAGTAATATATCTAAATAACTCAACACTAAAGAGTAGAGAAAGTATTAGCCTGTCATTGGGTCCTAGGAATTTTTGTGGAATTGGTTTTGTGTCTGCCAACTTGATGATTGATTTGGAATTCTTGGGAATAAATTTGTGTATCCTTCTGTTTCATTCTTTCTTCAAGAGAACTAAACAACGTGACAAGTTTTCCTGCCTTTTGTAGTTGAAAATAATAGAAACACCGGTGCATCAGCTATTGGTGTTGAAATATCAGTTCTAGTGATTTCACATTGTTGGTAGTCTTGATTCTGTATTTAGTAGTAGTACAACTCTTTTGCTTATACTTTCATGTTTTTTTAGTTAACCTAGTCAACAGTTTCCTTCCATCTTCAATGGTAGATGAGATAAATGAGATGAAAAGATTTCGTCAAAGTTGTGTTACTGCTGCTGACAGGATTGAGGAGAGAAGTATACTTGGCCAACTTGTGGAGAAAGCTCTTGCATGCAAAGCCTGCTTAACAGAAGTTGTGGATTTTGCATTGACTTACCATGATGAAGATCTCAGCATCATTGTTGAAAAACTATCTGTTGCTATGAAGGTACTTACCATGTTGTAATTGTACAGTTTTTCCTACTGCATCCCTCACGAAGCGTTTATTTGTTTTCAATTTTCTACCATACTGATCTTCTTCTGCGAGTTCCTTGCTTGCCTCTCGTAAGCTTCATTGCAGCAATAATTACCCTCCTGCCCTCTGTCCTTTTTCTACTCTTTCAATCTTCCCCATGATTGAACTTGATTTTCAATGCATTCAGGCCATAGAAGTGGCAGGCGTTTTTGATCATCAGGGTAGTTGCAATTTTGAGCTGGCATTGGCAAGAAACTCATGGAGAGTCAGAGCCAATAAACTACATGGAGGTCCACAAAAGCCCCTAATCCAACAGATTCAGCGACATTTGAAAGAGGTATTATTCTTGGTAATGCGTTGCTTACAGGAGTGTGCATCCCTTTTATTATGGTTCATTGCAGTTGGAAGTATTCTAGCAGAGTGTTCAGGAGTATGTAGAAAGAGCTAAAGAAAAGTAATATACCAGAATGGACTTATTTTTGTTTTTGCTTAGAGGGAAACAATCAAAGAACAAAGATTCCTCTTCTTCGTGCATCCAAATTCCAAGCTATTGAAAAACACTAAGAATGAACTCTTAAGGTCTTCAAAGGATAATGTCTGGAATGCAATTTCATTTAGCACTTCGATTTTTGCTGAATGATTACTTAATTGCAATCAAGAAGAAATAATTCTCGTGGTCATTAATCCTTTTAGTTGTGCAACCTAATGTACTGCGGGACTTATGCATGTCCCATTGGTTTGGATATCACACAGAGTGCAATTCATCAACACAACTAACAAAAGATCTGTTTTGTGCCCATGGAAATAATGATACTACCCTGGGATGGAAAATGGCTATGGACTTGACATTTGTTTGGGAAACAATTGAAAAGGATATGGAGAAAACCTACTAAATTAAGGGATTGGCTGGGATAAGGACTTTATATTTGAATTTAGGTCAATGTTTTTTAGTCTCATCTACTTAGTTACAATCTTGCAGGGGCTGGCTATAAGGATACCTCCTGAGGATCACTTCTGGAAGAAACTTTCTGAAGTGAAACACATTTGCACCCAGTGGGCAGACAAGGCCAAGAAGGTCATATTTGTGATATAATCTTTATAAATTTATGGAAAGAGAATATCTGTTGAGTTTGCTCTGGCTTATTAGTTGAACTCTGCAATTGTCAACTCTATAGGTTTCAACGGACTCTGGAGCGCTTGGATTGGAAAAAGTTTTTGAACTTATTACCGAGGGTGAAAAATTGCCTGTTCAATTTGAAAAGGAGCTCAAGGTAAGAAAAATGTATGATCATAGGCTATTTGTTTTCAATGGAAGTACCAGTCCTTTGTTTAGTTTACCTTATGTTTGGTGAATGCAGTTATTAAGAGATCGAAGTATGCTTTACTGCATCTGCCGGAAGCCTTATGATCAGAGAGCTATGATTGCTTGTGATAAATGTGATGAGTGGTATCACTTTGACTGCATTAACCTTTCTTCGGCCCCCAAGGTTTATGTGTGCCCTGCGTGTAAGCTTCATACAGAGGACTTGTATTTGTCTCCAGCAATGACTCTAGATGGGTAAGCATTGTTTAAGTAAATGTCTCTTCTATTAGGAATGTCATTACATGCCACACAACACAAACAGAAAGGGTTAAGGGGCAAACTTTTTTTAATGTCTCATAATTAAAACTTATTACAAAGACATCAAGGTGATGCTGCCCATATACAAAAGGCCGACAAACCTATAGGAACTAAGTGCCGAAAGCACTAAAAGGTCCACTAAACTATGGGTGAAGGGTATCTGCTAAATCAACTAAAGAATCCAGTTGAGGGTCGACCAAGCTTGTAACCAAACTACACAAAATAGATAGAAAATGATTCTTAATTGGATATAGACTCATCATGATCGTGAAAAGCTCGTCCATTTCATTCCATCCAGACAAACCACACTAGACATAGAGGAGCAAGTGGCCATGCTTTTGATCTCCGTGAAGCACCCAAACAATTCCATGCACACTAGAACCAGGTTCCGCAATTCTCTGGTGACAGGAAAATGGTTAGGAACTTAGGAGACTTACCATCAATTTTGCACATTCAACACTGGTTTGACATATACTGACTTCGTAAGATATGGTTGTCCGCCGTTAGAATATTCCCACGAGCTTCTGTCCACACACAAAGAAGCCACCTTAGTGGATGATTTTTGGGTAAACCTAAATAATTACTTGGTGACCATGTCTTCTTTCTTTCCTCACTTGTCAGATGCATGCTCCGTGGCCTTCCTCTTAACTCTCATGCTGATGCATTTTTACTGTTGTGGCTCAAACCAGATGATATCTATCAATTTTTGTAATTTTTCTCGGTTTCATAACTTGAAAAGCTCTCTGGTTAATAAACCTGTTCATTTTTGTGGCTCCATTCTGGTGCAATTTTATGGTCAATACCTTTTCAGTCTTTGGTTTTGCCATAGTAGACGGCATTCATTTTGCCGTAAATGATCAATTTTAGGTATCTGCTAGGCATTTCTTTCGATATTCTTCCATCTTTCTGGCCTCTGAAGAAACTACCTTTATATTGTTATAGTTTCTCATTCGTATTAGGAAATATTCTCGTCTTAGTCTTTACCTGACCCCTCTCTCATATTTTTATTTGATTCGTCTTTGAGAGTGATACTTTGGTTGTAAATTGTAATTGTACTGCAACCTCTGCATAAAGTTACCGAGAAAGGAAAATTGTTTGTCCTCCAAAGTGGTTGTGATAAACTATCTAAAATCAACAGTGGAGGCTCAATTTCTGTTGGGAAGAAAAAAAAATGTGCTTACATAGTTACATGCATAAGTCTAGAATTATAACTGGTGATTTCTTCAGGTTCCTGTATTTGAATATTATCTATAATCTCCTTTTTTGAATCACTCCTGATCTGGTGAGGGCCCTTTTGTGAGGCTGTTGGCTACTGTATTGGGCAACTGTTACTTATTCATTCTGTTTGTTCGTTTGTTTAACCTTTGAGTACATGCACGTATAATAATCAGTGCTTTGTCTGTGTTGTTTTGACAGATCAATTGGCTCAAAATGCGAGGAGCCTCAAACACCTTCTCCTCGTCGCATTGTGTTTAGGTGCAAATCAAGAAAACCCAAGTCCAGTGCGAAGCGCAAGTTGGCAGTAACTAGTGATGGTGAGAGTAATATGGTGAGGCAGTCAAGTGGGATAGAGTGTTTGTTATGGAGTAACCGCAAGCCTTTTAGAAGAGCAGCTAGAAGACGCTCACAGCTTGACAGTCTTTCACAATTGTTTTACCTTCAAAAGTAATGTTAACATAGATAGATATGCCAATCATTCAATCTATTCAATTGATTCTTGTCTTTTCACCTGTCTTCCCCTGCCCCAAATCTCTCTCTCTCTCTCTCTCTCTCTCTCTCTCTCTCTCTCTCTTTCTTTTATAGAGAAATGAATATTATTTGGAAAAAAAGTAAAAATGTTTTGGAAAAAATTTTCCAAATAAGTTGAGAGAAAATTTCTATTTTTTTTTGAAAAATAGCCAAACGAACATAGACATTCCTTGGCTCGGTCAACATACATGCATACAAAATTTAACCTATCTGAAATTGACTCGTGGTTAAAGCTCGTTTAGTATAAGCTAATTTGCAAATAAGTCAAGTTTGAACACAATTTTAAAGCTCTTTAAAATCTGAAACCAAGATTAGAAGATATACCATTCTAGTTCTACTCTTATGTTGGTTTCTAAGGCTAAAAAATGTGGAGAAGTTTATCTGCATACAGAATTTTGACATTCTCCAAAATATATTTTGGAAAAATGCAGCAGAGGAAAACCGCGCTGCGATGTACTTTTTTCATGAATCATCGAATTTATCACACACAAGGTATTGGTGAAAATCCACAGCAGATGACACAAGAAAAAGAAAAAGAAAAGACCAGAAACCAGACGGATCTGTTGATCTGGAACCACCACCAGAGACATCAAGAAAATCACAACTAAGATCCAAGATCATGCTTGAATCTTGAAGTTTCAAAGCCCAAATCAATAGAACTAATTATTCCAAACAGGATTACACGAGGCTCCCATTACTGTAGGGTCTAGGAATGTTGCATGTCTATGATGCCAGCAAACAAGAAAAATGATGTAAGACGTGACCTAAGATCATTTCAAAATCAAGAAAATGGTGTAAAATGTGACCAAAGATCATTTCAAAATCAGAACACCTCACACCATCAGTTGATCTACCCCTCTACTTCTGCTGTTCTTTTTTAATCTCAGAGTTGCTTTCCTTTGGGACAGGTTGAATTCTCACATATGGCTTCCTGGTCAATGTCTCTCCTCTTAAAGCAGCAACATATCGGTCATTTGTATCCTCTTTCCTCTGCAGTTCGCCAAGGAATTCTGCCAGACGGTCTCTATTTACTTTCCCCATCATCTAATAAACAAGTCAAACAATACATTATGACCAAAAGAAAGAACTGCAAGAGAACAAAAAAGTTGGAACCCACTTAAAACTCCACAAGTTGCCTCTGAGGGAAGGTTGCATTTGACACCACTATATGCATAAGGAGTGGAATATATCCAGTAATCCAACAGTAAATCAAAGACGGAGAAAATAGAAAGAAAGAAAATCAGGAATTAGACTACTGCCATCACGAACCTAGTATTCAAACTACAAAGGAGGCCAAGAGACTAGATTTATCCACCACTTTCCCACGCAATCCACTGTTATCTGTAACTGCACCGACCATATAATCACTACTTGCAAGTGTTTTCTGACATGTATGGAGGATTGTGGTTATTAATGCAGGCAGGTCCTCCGTCTAAAATATACACTAGAGGCTACTAGATGCTGACATTAAATGAAGGCCTGAGGATGCATCTGTCGCGACATGGATACCAGAACAACTGGAGATTTGAGAGGACAGAAACTGAGGGCTAGTTATCTTGAATATCATCAGCAAAGAGACCAAAAGATAAAGTCAGAAACCTTGCACATCAATAATATAGGAGACCTGAACATAGATCGAGGGAAATAATTTGATGCAGCTTGGAATCGATTTGAGCATGCACCTTCCTTCAGATGTGCTAAGGTAATTTGCTTCGTATGTGGACGATATGATGGACTCATATCTGTTATGACTAGATCATGAATTTCACAAAAGGACATTCAAGCAGTACATCCTCAAAATAAATATGCACAGACAGTGAATTTGACAATCACAGGGAACTGGCAAATATACTTAACATACAATGACTTCTGACTCTCTTCCTGACACAGTACTCCATTAAAGATCAAAGGCTGCAAGTTTCCATAAAGAAAAGGTCTATGGAAGATTCCACAAAGGAGTTATAAGACCTGATTTTTTCAAATATGTTAATGGTAAGTGAAGCATGAACAGCAGGGAGGTATACAGTGAATTACCAGAAAGTATGCAAGATACTTTGAACCCATAAGATATGGGGGATAAATTCCAATCTTATTAGCATGTTGGGGTTCTAGCGAGAAAGACAACAAACAAGGTAAGAATATCCAGCCAACCACCAGTCGAGTCACCTTTTCTAAGCAGTAACCAAATGGAACCTTATTAGAATAGACTAGCTGCAGTGGCTCCTCAAAGGTGCAGCAATAGTACTTTTCAACTACGCTAAATGAGGGAGCGCTGTGACGACCTTGCTGTGCAAATTTCGCTTCCAAGTTCCAACACGTTTCCCAGAATTACTAGCCTAGTAAATTGGAAGTCAAGCCTAGCTAGGAATGTAAGCTTTGGGAAGTTCTAACTTGAAGTACTTAAATGATGTTTTAACTTTTGTCTTGTTTATGGAAGTAGTCTTTGTGGCTTGTCCATCTGTAAGTTTCCCCTAGTTTTTTCCATTTGCTTTGTGTGAAGATGACCCTATGTTTCTGTAACTCGAATTCCTAATGTTGTTGGTTGAAGTTCAAACTGGATACTTTTTGGATAATGATTCACTTTTGTTACTCATTCATGTACCACGGTTAATTCCACTCCCTGATTCTTCATCTTGTGTTTCCTCTTACGAGGCTTATAAGGGCGTGTAACAGCTGTGTGGTGTATAAGTGCAAGTACCAAGTCAAAAAGCAAGAGCAAGATAGTGTGTCCTTCAGTTGTGAAATAGGTGTTTTAAGTGTTTGGGATCAGGTTTTAAACTCATGGTTGTTCTTGCACGATATGACTTCAAAAGTAGGTATTCCCTTTCAACGAAACAAAAGAAGGAACCGATTGGTTAGTAAAATTACAATCACACTCCTAACATGTTCTCACGAACACTGCGGAATGCACACGAAGTAACCTTACATTGCTATCCGAAAGAAGGAACCAGTCCCCATCCGGAGTAAAAAACCAGTGATTGGTCGAAGACGAATACATAATCCTAGGTTGGGGCTAGTAAAGAACCGATTCGTATCAAGAATTTAGTGATTTGGTAAGAAAAGAAAAGATTATAGGTTCTTACCCAATCACTCATAATGATTACAAAAATATCATTTTTTGATTAGTTCCTTCTAGAACGGTTCGATTTGGTGAGAAGGGGGGCCTTTCTCAGCATCAAAGGGGCTGTTAGATACAAATATCAGGGAAGAATCAATGTAAAAGACGAAATCCAAACAAAGCTATACACTAGAACAAATCAATTAACGGGTAATGGTTTGTTATGAATAAATGTAAACAATAATTAGGCGAGGAAAAAGCAGAAGAAAGGAGATAGTTACAAGGGAATCGGGTGGAGCATCGCGGCGGAGTTGGGATTCGAGCTGTTGGTTGCTGGAATTGGTTACCTGCATCACTCCGTAGCCAATAATACCCGGTACGACCCCACATATGGTTGCGAATGCCAGGAAGAAGGGCTTCGACTCTTTCGTCTGCCTCACTATCCACCTCCACGTCCCGCTCTTCTCCCACAGTATCGACATCTCCCTCCCTCTCCCTCTCCCTCCCGGAGATTTATAGTGCCTTCGGAGTTGAGAAAGGGTGCAAGGTTTTTGGTTCCAAGGGCGAATAAACGATCAAAAAATGTTCCCTTCCTTGCACTAACAAAAAGTAGAAAAGTAAGGACGTTTCGGACACAACCGGATATATAGGGTACTGTGGTTTTTATGTGTTTATTTATTGAAAATTTTTTTGTTTTTATTTGAAATTTTTTTACAATTTTTTGTTTTTCATCAATTTTTTTGATTTATTGGTTCATCTCGACAAGAACTTTTAAAAAAGTTATCAATCATCGGCTAAATTTGAAAAAAGTTTAGAAAAGACAAAAATAAATAAAAAACAGTTTTTTGTACTTATTCGTCGTCTTTAGTGATTTTTTTTTAACTTTTGGACACAATTTTATACTCATTAGATTCCTTTCATCAAGACGGACCAATAAACTACAAAACATTAAGATTTAAACAACAAATGCAAAAAAAAATGAATAAAGACAAAAATTTAGAATAAATATTAACTAGAGGCCAAATAGGGCCATATATGTTGTAAAATGCACATGTTTATAAATTATTAAAGATTTCACGTACATTCAATAGTTGTGTCTAGATATGTTCGGACTTTAAAAAGTCACTGTTCGTCCACATATTCAAACACATATGCGTTTGGAATTATCTAATGTATGTGTATTTTTTTTAAATAATATAAATCCGAGCAATTCTACGTACATATACGTCTAAATCTGAGCTCGAAATATTGTGTTTTCCTATACTTTCTCAATAAATTTGGCCACAAAGTTTCTTGAGAAATAATTTGAAAATAGATGTTCAACTAGATATATTTTCAATTAGTCTTTTAATCATTCATGTGTGTAGATCCCACAAACATAAGTCTAAAGTTTATGTGTATCGAATAATTATAAACACATTTATGTTCAAATATTTAAATTTGTATATGAAAATATGAGATCATAAACTCTTATTCATAAATTGGATCACATAGATTCATAACGTGAATAAATTTGGCCACAAAGATGAATTAGTGTAAATTAAACTCAAGTCGTAGATTAATTCTTGAATAAAACAGAGAAAGTACTCTTAAATAAGCAGAGAGAATAACTCTGGAATAAATTCGAGTTATAGATTACTCATTTCTTAGTGCAAAATTTTCAGCATTTTTTTCTTTGTAGGAAAATTATTCATTAAATAAGAGATGAATTAGTGTGTTCGTTATGGTTACATTTTTTGACATTAGAAAATCAGTACTTGAAAAGCCCAATATATATATATATATATATATATATATATATATATATATATATATATATATATATATATACAGTGGGCTTCTAGTCAGGGAGCCTGGACCCAAGTTAGGTCCGGACTTTTAATCTCAGCCCTTGGACCTCATCCAAGGGTCAGGGTTTCTTCACTTAAAATACCCTTTAAAATCAAATACCCTTTAAGTGAAGAAACCCTGACCCTTGGATGAGATCCAAGGGCTGAGATTAAAAGTTTAAGTGAAGAAACCCTGACCCTTGGATGAGGTCCAAGGGCTGAGATTAAAAGTCCGGACCTAACTTGGGTCCAGGCTCCCTGACTAGAAGCCCACTGATATATATATATATATATATATATATATATATATATATATATGTAGTAGGCCGGAATAATCATTAATGGGCCCCGGCCCATGATCAGCCGCATCATATTCAGGGGCTCCACGAAGCCCAAACTTACCTGGGATTGGGCCGAACAGCCTATCGGCCGGAGCCTTTGCTCGGCCGTTCCGAACGAGTTTTGTGCTCGGCCTTGCCGATCAGTGGAATCACAATCCGCACCGACCTTCGGCCAGAATCCCCTTTGGCGGCTTCTTGACCGGGTCGTCTCAGAAACACCCGGTAATTCAGTTTCCAAAGCACGAACACACGTTCTCCGCTTTCTAAGGGACGTGCAGGCGCACCTTTCCAACTCACTCGGACGTGAGACACGTGGTAGAAGACGTACAGATCACATCCTTCCGATCCGCTTGGGAGTGGGACACATGGCAACGTTCCCGCACTCTTCGGACCACGTCCTACATACTGGGCCGGACGTTCCGGAGACGGTTGGACTCCTACTCTATAAATACCCCGACGGCACTCCAATCAAAGGTACATGCACACTCGCGCTAGAATTATACTTTCAAAGTTGCTTTCGTTCTTCCAGAGAGCTAACTTGATCGTCGGAGTGCCCACCGGAGATCCAACCCCCCCGGTGTGCACTAACTTAGTGTTGAGTGTTTTGCAGATCATCTGAGAAGATCCGATTCAACAACCCGAGAAGTCTAGAGTGGATTCCAGACTCCACAATATATATATATATATATATATATATATATATATAGTTTCTCAACAGACTCCTAAACTCGCTTCAAACATCTCCAAATTCTCTCTCTCTCTCTCCACTACCATGATTAAAAGAACAACAACAAATTTGTATCCCCTCATTGATTTAGGAGCATTTTTTTTTTGGTAACCGAGGTATCCGACGGGGGGCGCAGGGACATGGCGGCACGGGGTACCCTTTTCCAGGGCTAGCCTGCCAGGGGGAACCCCCGCCTACCCACCGACTAATCCTCGAGGCCCTGGTGGATCGGCCAATTGTAAACCCCCAGTGGCCCCAAGGTACCCTTTTTCAGGGCTAGCTGACACCGAGTTTCGAACACCGCATCTGGGATTTACAGCTTGCGAGTCCTACCGCCCGGGCAACCCCTTGGGGTTCATTGATTTAGGAGCATTAAGTTCGTAATGAAGAATCAAGGAGGCCTATGTCACATATCTAGCTTGTGGGTGCCAATGCCCAACACTTGCACGTTAGACTCATTTCCGATGAAGATCCTCGTGCTACCAATTAGGACTCTGTGATACTCCACAAACACGTCCATGTTTCTTGCTATGTAGTTGGTTGCTTTTGTTTTCTTGAACATTTGAAAGCTTTAATAGCTTTGCGCTTTGCCCTCTTGCCTGTTGTACTATAAAACTCTAAAATCGTAGACAAAAGACTATTTAGTTGTGATTGTGTGATTTTGACCGACGACAAATCATTCCAATTCCATGTGGAAGTAAAACCTTCCTATGATAGGTATAATGTTTTGAGTATTTAAGTAAATTTGTCTTACAAAATATTATGCATTACCAACAAATAATAATGCGCTCCAAAAAATTATATGTATTATAAATATTTAATCTCGATACCTATAAATTCTAAATCCATCCCGATCAAGTAGTACCTCATGACATACTTGACCCCGATACCTAATTCGGTCCATCATTCTAGCCCTCCATATCCTGCAAATGCCAATGCAGCATAATGTTTTTCTAGCGAACTTGAACGTTTTCATGCTTCATGCTAATAGTTTATTTATTATTTTTTGTAGTTATTTAAGTAATTATACAAATTCTTTTGAAGTATCATGTAGTATTTTTATATTTTACTTGTCACATATTACGTAGCGATAAATTTCTCGGGGTGTGATGAACTTCTTATTTCCAAATCTTTTTATTTCTTGGAAAATCTTATTTCCTACTTCCATGCCTTTGTAAAAGAGTAAGTCTACGAACACACACTATTCGTGCACAGATATATGTCCAGAACAATATTATTTATTACGTACTGTACTGGCCTTGTAGCGGTTGTAACGCCCCAATTTCTTGAAAAATTAATAAAAATCTTTTAATTCCATTACTTTAGATAAAACATAATTAAAATATTGATTCATAAATGTGAATTTTAAAGTAAAATATTGTTTGCGGAAGTTTAATTACAATTACTAAAATACCCCTTCTGGGTTTGCATTGTGAATTGAAAATAGTACTAACTGAGTTTCTAAGGTAAAGTCTTCGTATGTTGTCACGGTCTTCAGCTCCAAAACTCGGCTCTTCCGGCTCGGGCTGCTTCTCTTCTTACAGTTTTTCATTTGGCATGAATGACAGGGTCAGAGAATTGCTCTATGAATATATAATACTCAGTAAAAATCATAGTCGAAATACTAACCGAAGAAGCATGCAATTTGATAGATATAATAATCATATTAAATATCAGAGTATAAAGTAATGGGAATAAACACATATATTCGTTATGAATTTTGTATTTAAATTTTTAGGATTCACCACATTGGGAATTCAATCCTATTCTTTAAACACTAGCATAGGCAATCGGTTGATATTATGACCAGTCCTTACCTACTAACGAACATTAACTGTTTCTCCTTATTAGTTCAAGGAAGCGCAAGACACTAGTTGCCGCTCTCTCGGGTCCGGAGCTGCTATCGCAGACGTTCCGAAGTCACCTCCCACCGTCTCCAACTCCTCTTGGTTGGATCCTTATAACCAAATCATATTCAACTAGGCATAATTATGCCATAAACACATGGGTCAAAACCTAGATAACAACGACATTGCCACGATAAACCATCCAAACTGATTTTCATTCTTTCATTTAACGAATCACTTACTTGTGTCTACACATGAACTCATTTATAATGTACGTCTGACATCCTTCGCTCCCATGTCATAGTGTCAATCGATCCAATGTTCCTAACGTATGACTCTAGGTTTTTTCACATTCAAATACAATAAGTTTTAGAAATAAAATCGGCAGCATAACGGCTATAAAATGAACAAATCAGAATTTCATCACGACCTCAGTACCTAATAAATTTCATCAACACCATATTTCTTTCCTTTAGAATCTCAACAACATTATAAAATATTATTTAAACAACAAAACAACTAAGCATAATATAGTCGGGTTGGCATTCATACTCTCACGAGATCCCAAAAGAATTCGTAGACATCATAACATATTAAAAAGTGGATGAATGTGCAAGTGTTGTGTAATTTGAACAAGATCTAATCATTTCAGTTGAAACCCGATAAAAATATGTGATTTCTCAAATAAACATTTACGCATAAGATCTACAAATTGTATGAAACTAAGCTATGTTTGGTTAGGTGTTTGGGAGATTTTCTCCCAAACAAGTTTCTGGAACAAGTTTCTCAAATATTTTCTCAAACATTTTCCCAGACAACTTTTTCTCTCTATAAAAAGTGTCTCCGAAACATTTTTCTCCTAGACAAGTTTCTGAGACACTTATAACCAAACAACGTCTCAGAGTTTTGTTTCTAAAAATTGTGTTAGAAACACTCAAAACGAACACATGTGTTTCTACCTTAGCTCTGCGTTTCCCGTGAAGGTTGTGGACGGAAAGTGGTTGTTGGCCTTGGCAGCTGTCTAAAAGCTCACTCCCACTCTCACTCTCACTCTCACTCTCTCTCTTTCTCTAAAAGTTAGTTGTGCGTGAAATTTGATATAGAAAATGGAAAACTCTCGCTGCCTTATATAGGCATAAGAGGATAAACACATATTAATGGGATTTTTGAAGTCCATAAGTGTTTCTGAAATGATTTTTAAAAAAAAAAATTTTGAGATGTTATTTAGTGTAAATATTTTTAAAAAATTTGGGAGTTAAATATTTTTGATATTTTCGAGGTGTTCTCTCTCTCTCTTCTTTTATAGAGAAATAAATATTGTTTGGGAAAAAAATTTTCAAACAAGTTCAGAAAATCTTTCTAAATTTTTTTTGGAAACAACCAAACACAGCCCTAGTTTGCTTTAAAAATTGTCTTTTGAGAAAACCAAGAAGTTTAGGGCCCGATTGGATGCCGCCTTAGTTTTTAGTGTGTTAAATAAAGAGGATGTGTTAAATAATTGAGTGTATTAAATAAGACAGGGTGGCCCACATTGATGTGACTTTTAAGGAGGGTGTGTTAAATAATCTACTGATTGGATAAAGAGTTAGTTTAGATGTGTTAGACAATAGAAAGATGTGTTAAATTGTCAAAAGACATTTTTACCCCCATCATATATTTAATGTATATGTATAATATATACTTATAAATGATATATATCAGTATACTTATATTGTACATATTGATATATTTCTAATATATATAAGTACACTTATATACTGTATATATATATATAATATATATAAGTATATCTATATATATATAAGGTATATATAATTTTATATAAGTATATATACTTGTGTATATTATATATTTATCAGTATAAGTATAAGTACGTATATATATACATATGTTTAAATATATGTGTGTGTGTGTTTATATATACACATACATACATACATACTTATACTATAAGTACGTGTATATAAAATATATAAGTATATATAGATATACATAAGTATATATTTAAATATAAGGTATATATAATTTTATATAAGTATATATACTTATGTATATTATATATTTATCAGTATCAGTATAAGTATAAGTATGTGTATATATACATATGTTTAAATATATATATGTGTGTGTGTTTATACATACACATACATACGTACATACATACTGATACTATAAGTATGTACGTACATGTATATATATACTGATACTTAGTATACATACAGTACACATACATACATAAATACTTATACTATGAGTACATGTATATATATAATATATATATATATATATATATATATATATGTAACACACACTTTAAATATATATTATATATATACGAAATATATGTATATATATATATGTGTGTGCGCGTGTATATATATATTTATATATACGCAAAATGTATATCAAAATATGTACGAAATATATATATCCAAAATATATATACGTAATATACATATACATATAAGGGAATGGTGGATATTTTGGTCATTTGTTAAAGTTAACACATTGTCTTAGTTAGCCTTAGGGGGGGAGGGTAAGGCTAAATAAGAATTTTCTGGGGGCTTTAATTAGCCCCGGGCTAATTAATACATACACAAAAAACTTGCCAATCAACATCTTATGGGTGGGCCCAGCCTTAACTAAGGCATGCCTTAGCTAAGACACCCCATAAGGCTGCATCCAATTGGGGCCTTAGTTTCAAATTCTAGGAGTCTATCAAAGTTAAATTCGAGTTTGCTTCAAAAATTGTCATGGTTTCTCATGGAAAATGGGGCCCTGTTGTGCATTACGTACAGCAGAGCGTGCTGCATTTAAAAATGATATCGTTTTGGCACTTAAAACACTGAACGAAAATTATTCGATCAGTTTTTTATTGTTCGGACAGTATTTTGCGCACCAAAATTACGTCGTTTTGGTATGTAGCACACTTTACTGTGCGCAGCGCACATCTGGCCCCCTTCTCCTTTTTCTCACATAGTAGTGAACGACCAGTCATGGAAATTGGTAAATTAACAAATGCATCTCATGCACTAAATGTCCAAATTCAAGGTACACTACTGACGCGACAAAAGAAAAAGAGGGAATAATTGGCACTAAGTGTTTAATAGGTTTAATGTATTAAACTAATTACTTTAATACTGAAGGTTTATGCGTGAGAAGGAAAATGGATTTGGATGCCTAAATATAGTAATGAAAACAATGAGAATTATTATAAGAGGATTCTTGGAAACTCTATAGAATCTGGACTAAGAGCCTTGTAGGTTCAAAGCTTTAATAAGATAATAACATGCTTAATGGAAATGAAAGAGCAAAAATATTAAAAATAATAATGTACAATAAAAATCTTCATTTTAACTAAATTAATAGGTTTATGTGGTAAAATAAGAAAAATTGTCATAAATAATTTCATTTCATTTTTAATAAAAATAACATTAAATGAAAAGATATTATTTGATAAAAATAAAAAATAAAAAATAATTTCATTCCATTTCATTTCCCTTTATGTGTAATGGTTTGTTTTTAAGTTGTGAAATTTTATTTTATATATTTAATATAATTTTTTATTAAAAATATTATTTGAAGAAATACATATTAATTTTAGTGGTGCATCTAGAATGATATGCCGTTCCATACCGTTACTCTTGTGTATCGTATTAATAAAAAAATTAGCACACTCTGATAAAAAATTAATAATTTTAATTCAAAATTATTAAATGCATGTGCAGTATTCCAAAAAAACAACGCGTGAAAGTGTGTCTCCTAGACTCTCTGTTTTGTAAAAAGGTTATATATAGTCCCTCCTTCGAAATTGCAGTGGCACATGAAACGGTCTTCACCTCTCTATCTCTCTCATAAGCAGAAGTGTAAGTGTCTATCCCTAATTCATCTACGTATGGATGAGCTAATCTGATTTTTTCGTCCTCTACATGTTTGTTGAATTGTGAAAGACGGGATATTTTTGTGTCCTCTACATGTTTGTTGAAATGCCAAAGACGGGATATTTTTGTGTCTCTGTGTACATGTATAAACACTTGCATATAGGTTTATTCGCCTCCTTGTCAGCTAGAATTCTGCAATTTTATTCGTCCATACATGTGGGGTTTAACATGTATCGCTATTTCTGGAGAGTACAGCAAATGTTTTTGTTAGAATAACGCACATGGTATTTAAATACGTTTATCTTTAGGCATAACCCGAGCTCCATTTTGTGTTTATAGGAGGAGGATTAGATGCGACCCTTTGGATTCGTAAATGAAGTACGTGAAGCCGTACAATTTGTTCCGGGATTTGATGAAAACGAAGCCATTAGAACGAGGGCGTTTGCTTGGTCTGGATGTTGGTGATAAGTATGTTGGCCTTGCTGTCTCAGATACAAATAACAAGATTGCTTCACCTCTCAGGTATGAACTGAATCCAATCTCTCTCTCTCTCTCTCTCTCTCATGTGAAATTTTGTGGGTTTTTATTCTTTTTTTCAGCAGGTCGTAACAATTACCTACTATTGCTATTGAAAACGGTTGTTCGTCACTGGGTACTCTTTGTTCTTGTTTCTGTCTTAAAAATTATAACGTTATCGCGAGAGTTAAGTGTTCTTAATAGGCGTTCTGCAGGAAACCTCTTACTGTTCTGATTTTTCATCCCTGCAGAATTTATGAAAATGTAGTAGTTTGATGAAGGGAATTAGGGAAGGTGGTTCTAAATTTGTTTAGTGTTAATTTTGTATCACCTATGAAATTGGCAATAATAATTAACTCCCGTTTTAACTTTCAAACATATTTTGGACTGTTGAAATTTGGCTTGGTTTGGAGATCACTTTTATATTTGCTTGTGTTTTCTCCACAATACTAGCATTTCTAGCCTGGCCTTGTGTGATTTTTGTTTCTTTGTAGAGGCTATACTTGTTATATATAGACAACTTACTTTAAACTATGACACGAATCTGATTCCTGGGACCTGCAAGGAAATTGGGCCTCAAGAAGAGGTGGAATACATTAGCAGTTGATGTGTTGGTGGACGCCAACTTGCCAACTAGCCTTGGCAAAGCATACATTTGGGCTTAGAATAGAGATAATTATGCTTTATAGTGTTCTGCAGTGGGCAGATGAACGTCTATTGAATGGTTTGTAGGAGCCACATTTGGTCAGCAGTTTCTTTTGATTGCTTCATAGTTAGGACGTTGGAAGGGTAAATCATTGATATTATTTTGGATTTTTTGAATATTCAGATTCTTTTCGATGGGGCAGAGGATATGGTATATAACTCTGTGTTTTCCACATGTATTTCAGTTCTGGCCCCATTTGGCTGCTCTAGGAAGTAATTTAATTGAGCAAGAAAAATAGTTAAGTATCTGCATCCCCTTGAAATTTATGGTGCTAGGATATGGTTGTTGTCCCATGGCAAACATGTTTTGAACTGGCACATGTTTTTTTTCCCTTCTGTACTCATTACGGTACGAATTCACATCGCTAAGTACCCAATTTATTTCATCCAAATTTGATTAGGATCTTAGGCAGTTGTGTCAATACAGTTAGTTTGCATTTATAGAAGAAATAGTGTACTGTATCATATATGTTTACGAGATAAGCCAATGTGTTCTTGAGTTTTGCACTGGTATTTTTTTTGGGATCATCTTTGGCAAACTCTGTTGTCTTCATGTGAGCAAATAGTTTGTCAAATTATGGTAACTATCCTTTTCGTGGAATAATGTTGAGTGGTATCCATGCATCAGTGTTCTGCTTCGG
Source organism: Arctostaphylos glauca (assembly GCA_019985065.2). Lineage (NCBI taxonomy): Eukaryota > Viridiplantae > Streptophyta > Magnoliopsida > Ericales > Ericaceae > Arctostaphylos > Arctostaphylos glauca. The sequence continues at coordinate 3,180,868 of JAHSPW020000010.1, forward strand.
AAAAAATCAAATATTGATCTGATGGCAAGTGATTTCCAGAATTTGGTGAGTCCAAAATTCTCTTCTGTTATGTTTAGTCCTTTTCTTTCCCGTCTAAGTGACTTGGGTTTCATTAGTGGAGATAGAGCTTTCCTTGAAACAGTTTTTTCAGTGTGTTATTTTTAAGTATCTATAGTGTATCTCTAATCGAAACTTTAGTTATCATGTTCTTACTAGATGAAATAATGCGAAAGCACGAGGAATTCCTAGAGTGGGGTGAATAGGATTCCTGATTTTTACCAATTTAAAAACTTTGAAGACGTTTAAGAAAAGTGATCAAGTTATAGCCATGTTTGTTAAGACACAAATATGATAGGGAGAGCAAAGCAACCACAACACATGATATACGTGGAAAACACTTAAAGGGTCAACTAATCCTTAAGTGAAAAATCACGGACTGACTACCACAATTTACTATAATCAATGAAGAAAGTTACAAGAGGTGCGAGTACAAGGATTTTACCCAAAAGTCTTTACCCCACTCCTTCGTATGGCTACCCGGACCTCTTCAATGATCCACTAGCAATCACGAGCTCTTAGTCTTGATCTCCACAATATGGTGGCTTCGGGTCTCACCCGACCTTGGTAGCTCGATTAAAACACTCTATAAAACTTGAGTCTTGAATGATGGAAGATGATATGATTATGCAAAAATGACTCTCACTCTAGACATGGTTAAGTGACACACAATAACGAGACACAAAAGTCTAGGAAAGGAGAGTCTCAAAATCTGATGGAAAAATGCCTCAAGACCCTCTCCAAAAAGAACAAATTCTGTCTAGGGAGGAGGGGAATGGATTTTCTCTCTCTAGAGGCTATAAGAACATTTCATGCCCTAAAAAGACCATAATTATTATTTATATATGTCCAGGTATGGACAAGGACAATTAGCCATCCAAAAATGATAAAAACGCTCAACGTATGCGCAACGGCGCCGGATAAGGCGCCCCTCTGGGGCGCAAGCTACTGGAGTAAAATGAAAAGAACAGATGAGAAAGGGCCAAGGGGAGGGCCCTTGCCTTGGGACGGCGCTGCAAAGAGCCCTCCCGCCTTGGGCGTACTATGGGGGCATTGGTCATTGGAAGGAAGGGGAAGAACAAAGCTAAGAGCACCCTCAAGCCCTTGCCCCACGGGTGCCCTTCTGGGGCACTTAATACTGGAAATGAGAGCAATACGGATCTAATCAAAGACCACAACCCCAAGAAAAGTGTTACAACTAAATGATGATGCAAGATGCAAGATGCAATCAGAGGGCATTGCTATACAATGCTTCGGACTGCGGTTGAGCCTCGAACCCTTCAATATTTTGGAGCCACTCTAAAAAATATGCTACCCACCAAAACCCCAAAATAAATTACGAAAGCTTTTACATATGAAATGATGGTTTTGTTCAACCCAAAGAAAAGTCAATTACAAAATGCCAACACTAGAGAATATCGAGAGGGAGGTTTTGATTATTTCAGCAGCAGTTGCTAATATGACTGACTATTATGAGCCATACCTTTGCTTTTCCTGGTTAAAGTTTCTAATATGACTGACTATTATGAACTTCAGTTATCATGTTCTCTACTGTTATGTTTGGTCTTTTTGAGTACTCATGAGCCATACCTTTGCTTTTCCTGCATAAAGTTGCTAATATGACTGACTATTATGTAGGCGATTAGGGTCAAAACTTTTAAGTGATTTGAGGCATTGAAGCATAAATGACATTAGGTCATTAGGTGCCTTGTTGGTCATACGTATTTCTTTCTTGCTGGTGTGTCTTACTTGAAGTTAACATAATGATTTCCAAATGATATTTTCACCACAATTGCAAGAAGTATGCACATAACATCAAATTATTAGGACTTATGAATGCCAGCTCTAAAGCTGCTTACAGAGAAAGATGACGATTTCTGGGAAACGGTTTGTCTTAGTATTTAGTAAGTCTGTGATGGCCCACAATGCGAGACATGTCTGACTTTGAGATCACGTGTACTGTAGCATTTGTTTGAAAGTTTGATCTTCTTTTGGTCCTCAAGTGTAATCAGTGAACCTTTTTCTTACATGCAGGTCTCCGAACTCTCTCTGACAGGCTTCATTCTCGGCTATCCCTTTGATAGGTGCAGAAGCAGTCCAAATGTGTGTTTTCATCTCATGAATCATTCGTTGAAGTCTCTCAGTTACTGCTTGATGACAAATATATGTGTTTTCTTTTCCTTTTTGTAAGGCTATACAAGTGAAAATTCTTATTGATGACCTCTGTGAAACGGGGAAACTAGAAGGTTTAAGATATACCTTCTGGGATGAGTGCTTCACGTCGAAGGTGAGTTATTTTATTTTGATGGGGTTTTACTCTTACATCATGACCACTTCTGTGGCGGTAGCTGTCTATACTGTTGTACATGCAAGCTTTTTGAATTTATCCATTGGTGGACATAAGATACTACCCGAAATTGCCAAAGTGCTAACTTTTTGTCCAACGCATTTTTCGGTATATGTTTTCGTGTATTAATTTTTGAGATTTGAGCATTCATAGATTGGGAATGTTCTCAAAGACCAGCTTAGGCCTAACTGTAGGTGCAATCTTTCAAGGCTGGTTTAACAGTTTAGACGTATTAAAGCATTCAACTCAAAATCAATTGGTTATAAGTGGAGAGGTACCTAGGTTCATGTGCTAGTTTTGGAAATAATAATCACTTAATGTGGCACAAGACAATCTCCCGCGTGTGCGACCCTTGTCTCGCATGTGGAGAGGAAAACAACAGATCCAAAACACATGTATCGTAACGAAACAAAGTGCACTTAATTTTCATATACCACTTTTAAAGGTAATAATTAATTAATGTGGGACAAACTATAACCCAAATTTTAAAGTATCTTGAGTAGGGAGATTGCCTGGACTTATATATTAGTTTTGGAGTTACTAATTAATCAATGTTGGACAAACTCTAACAAGAATGAATCATGTTGTGTCTGTGGTTGGCAAATTATTTATTTATTTATTCCTATTTCGACTATGCTGAAGGGAGTTAACTAAAGATCTAGTGTTTATAATTTTTATACAGAATGTGGAATTATTGTTGAAGCCTTTGGATTTGCACCCAGTACTGTCCAAGACCATGATTGACAAATTTGCTGCAGTCGGAATACTTCAGGTACTACTATTATGCCTATGCAATAATTTGGGAAGTGTGATGTTGAAAGTTTTGAGACCCATAAGTAGGGGTGTAACCAGTTCAGATGGTTCGGTTTTTGGCCTTTTTTCAACCGAATCTAATGGTTTGATTTTTATATCTTAAGAACCGAAACCGACCAAGAAGTTATAAAAACGAATTGGTTTGGTATTTTTGTTTCGGTCGTTGTGTCAGTTTATTCGGTTTTTCCGGTTTAGTGTTGCTTGATAATTTGGGCCTCATTTGGGCCAAGCAGAATATAAATCTCAATGTATTAGGCCTCGTTTGGGCGACAAATCAGAATGTAAAACTCAACATATTAGGCTTTCATTTGGCCACAACAATAATAAATTCCTGATATTAAGCCTCATTTGGGCCCAAAAAATAGACATACCAATTAATTATTTTGCAACATCAGACATCAAATACAAGTTTCATAGTTTTTCAACATCAGAGACATCAGCCATCACCAAAAAATTCCACTCAATGTTACCAAAAAACACAAAAAAGAAACAACAGAAATAAGCAGCAGTTTGGCCAACAAGGCCACTGAAAACATCAACAGCAAGTCAGAAACAACACGTCAAATTGCAGTTAAGCCAACATTTTTGAAATAAACAGAATGCAGAAATCTGTTAAAAAAACAACGAATGCTGAAATTTAAAGTTTCAAATAACAAAAGTAAGAGGCATCAAACAGCAACGGTAGCTTGCAACACATGAAATGCAGCATTTGAGAAATAAATAGAATGAGATCTCAACCATGAACCTTTTCTATTACATGTCAATGACAAATGACTCCTCACTTGTTGCTACAAGATCTATGCATAAATTACAATAAAAAAAAACAAGGTACATGAACAATGGTGAAAAATATAAAAGAAAACATATACCCAATTCGTCAAAGAAACTACCTGCTTTTAATTTTTCCACCTCATCCATGTGGTCATGCGAATTTTTGTTGGAGAATGCAGTCAATCTTGAGCACAAATGAAGGCCTCGACCACTTTGAGAAAAAGAGAAGTTTGGTATGGTTCAACAACCCGTCCTTCCATACTAGAAGTTGAATTTAGATGCAACCATAGACACAGAATAACTAGAACATCTCGTGCTACTTGAGAGAGAACAGGATACTTGGCGGAATTAGCTTTTTACCAACCTACTATATCAAATTAAGAGTTATCTACTTCACAAGCCTCTATCCAATATCTTTCCAACTTGGACTTACAGACCATATTATTTTCCTCTAAGTGCATATTGAATAGATATTTTATTTTTTCCAAGGAAGACATATCATCACCTTACATTTTCTTGGATGGTTGATCCACATCTTTTATGTGCAATACATGACTTCCATTCCTCTCGTACCAACCATGAAGACGAGCCATCTCTTTCTTTATATCTACAATTATTTTCTTAACAACTTCTTCATAACGTTGCTTGAGACACCAACTCACATACATGAATTTATAATGAAGATCGAGAACAAAGCCAAATATCAACAAGAAGTTGATCTTCTCAAACTTTTAATATCTTTTAAACTTACTCTTCATAGCAACTATCAAAGACTTCAAAAGAAGTTCTTTTTGTTGGTGCTCACACAATGAGAGAATTTCCAACTGAATTAACATCATATCCATAAAAAAAGAATTGCAAGTCACGTACGAAGTTCTCGGAAAACGCTCCGTTGCATCATGGAACAGCTTGAGAACTTTCAAGTACAATTTAACTATGTCTATGTCCCAATCATTGCTAGTCAGAGTCCCATATGCTTTCCTTCTCTCTTTTCCTCTCGCCCTATCCTAAGGGTCACTTGTCTCACTGTCGTCGTTTTCATCCAAATCATCAACTTCTCCAAGCTCATCCTCGTTGACACTCGATGACAAGAGTGTATTTTCTTTTTCTAATAGCTCAAAGGCTTTTTGATACATTTAAAGTTCTTTCCATCGAGATTGAACTTTGACTCAATTCCTTCTTTGTCAGACCTAAATGATGGCCTAGCCTAGATGGCGACGATCTCACATACTTTGTAAGATTTCTCACCCTTATAATTGATGTATGGATATCTTTCAAACCATCAATTACAATGAAATCCAAAATATGGCACAACACCTAATATGCAAACACTTATGCTGCAAAATGAAAGCCTTCCTCTCTTTGGTCTTTCGTGTCGAGAAATTAATTAAGCCATTGTTCGAGCTTGCATTATCAACCGTGATTGTCAAAATTATATCAATTCCTCTATCCACCAAATATTACTCAACTATTTTGCCCAGTGTCTCGCCCTTATGATTTGGAACGACACAAAAATTGAGAATCTTTTTTGTGGAGTTTTCAAATGGTATCAATAAAATGTGTGGTGACTCATGTAATTCATACATTCTTTTGCAATCACAACTCTAGTTGGTATTCTTGTCAACTTCCGTCCTCATCTTTAATGGGTTCAAAGTCTAGGGTTTTTTGCTTTTTGTCAAGATTCTTCTTGCTAAGGACGGATATAAGACATTGATGTACTGACTTTTATGGCGGTTGTCTTGTTATTCTTGTTGTGACACCCATAGTTGTCACCACAACAATTACATGCAACCCTGGGATTTTGCACGACCTCTAATTTCTGTCTTGCAAAGTGGTTCCACACAAAGACCTCTCCTTGGGCTAAGGCTTAGGCTTTGCATAACTGGTTTTTCCCTCGGTGACATTAGCTTTAGGTTCAGTAAGAATATCATTTTCTTTCTCGATATCGTTCATCTGAAAAAGAGCACATTAAGAAATAGGTTCAAATCCAAACTACAAAAAATAGCAAAATAAATCAGACTTTTAACTTTGAAGATGCACAAATGAAGAAATCGTGATTTACAGAAACCAAAACCAAACACAAATATCAGGGTTTAGGGTATAAAAATCGACCTTAGCGATAAGGGTTGTGCTTTCGGTTCTTCACTTCTTAGGTGAAAGATGTTAAGATCGGTGCTAAAAATAGGAGTTAACTTCGGAATAGGAAAATAGAGGAAGGATAGAGTTTTATTGAAGGTTGGAAAGTTGCAGGGACATTTGGCCCAATTCACAACAGACCAGAATTCTTCTTACAATTCAAATTGCATACCTAACTAACCATCTAAACCACTTATTTATACAGCTGAGCCTAACAGCCCTTCCCGCCACAATGTAACGATATTCTGTTATTCTAAACAGAATTGAATAACAGAAAAACTGAATCATAACCAATTGCAAATCCCGTAACCAACTAACTAACTAATTGGCACGTGTGTATCATTCCCTTCCCCTTGAGAAAAGCCTTGACCACAAGGCAAGAAAGAAGGAAATTTGGCTTGAAGCTGGGTATAAAATTCCCAGGTAGCATCCTCAGGGAAACAATTAGCCCATTGAACCAACAGTTGAGTAGCTGGCCGCCCTCTATGTTTAACCAAACGTCTATCCAAAATAGCCACTGGTTGAGGAGTAATGATACCAGCATCATTGATGGGAGGAAGATCTGGTTGTGGAATAGCATGAGACCCCAATTTCTTTTTAAGCAAAGAAACATGAAAGACGGGATGGATCTGGGAAGATACTGGTAATTCCAACTTGTAAGCCACCTGACTACACAAAAACCCTTGTCCAAACAAGCACGAGCAACGACAACCGGTTGTAAACCATTAAGCAATATTGGAATCGGAGGCACACCAGATGGAGCAAGCATTTTACCAAACACAATCCTGACAAACCTAAGACCATCAATGTGAGCACAAGCAATCACCATTTGAGGCATCCAATATGGTGCAGGACTTTTATCAAACACTTGGCATGCACAATTCCAAGGACTAATTGTACCGATCATGTAACTTATTTGTATTTCAAACCGTGCGGCACTTTGACAAATCAAAACAGGTAAGGAGAAGCTAGAATGATTATCGAAGCCAAAACAAGGATTTACTTGAATAGATATTCCACCCGGATCCCAAATACCAATTGATTTCTCCTTGGAAATGTAGAGGTCATGAAGTATGAGTGAATTACCTGTAGTCCAAATCGTGATCGGTTCCTCTCCGTGAATTTGGAAGTCACGAATGACCACACGCTTCTGGTTAGAGGGACGGCAAAACAACGGAGAGAGGAGGCTGATTGATACAGGAACGGACTGGTGCCCCATCATCAGACCGAACTCGGAGCTTTCCTCGGCTCCCATCGACTCGTCGGACTCCATGTTCAGAGCCGTCTCAAACCCGAAGGAAAATTCGCCTTCGATGACTGCATTCTCAAATTCTTCTTTGTCAAGAGCCATTTCCTTAGTGGATGATTCAAGGTAGTCTAGATGTTGCTTGTTGTCATCTCCACAATTGGTAATTTCTGGATTCTTGGATTGTTTTTCCAGTAATGCAAGAGTCACTTCTTGTAATTTTGCAAGAGCAATAGCTTGATCGAGAGTAGTTGGCCGAAATGGTTGAACACCCGGAATAATTTCGTCTTTAAGACCCCTTTCAAAGATAAGAACAAATTTGTATTCTGAAATTCCGTTGATCTTACCGGCCAATTGCTTGAATTGTTCTTCATAGTCGTTGACAGTGCTTATTTGATAAAGAGCGATTAATTCTTCGATTAATCTGTCCTCCTCCATGGATTGTCGGATTTCGTGGTGCTTCACAGGTCTGAGGATTGATAGCTCTGATACCAATGTTAAGATCGATGCTAAAAATAGGAGTTAACTTCGGAATAGGAAAATAGAGGAAGGATAGAGTTTTATTGAAGGTTGGAAAGTTGCAGGGACATTTGGCCCAATTCACAACAGACCAGAATTCTTCTTACAATTCAAATTGCATACCTAACTAACCATCTAAACCACTTATTTATACAGCTGAGCCTAACAGCCCTTCCCGCTACAATGTAACGATATTCTGTTATTCTAAACAGAATTGAATAACAGAAAAACTGAATCATAACCAACTGCAAATCCCGTAACCAACTAACTAACTAATTGGCACGTGTGTATCAAAAGACCTTTGAGAGTGCGCACGTGCGCGAGAGAGGGGGAGAGAGAGAGAGAGAGGTGCTTTGAGCGTGATTTAGTCTTTCATCTTTAGACGTATTCATTGCTAGTAGAGAAGAAAGACTTGACTTCTCAGTCCTAAGAGCCAAACGGGAAAAATGGAAAAAACAAGGAGAAAGAAAAGGAGAATGAAAACGAATTAGGGTTAGAAGTCTTTGAACAGTTGTGATTTTCCTGGGCATTACAATTTGGATGGCTAAGATTGAAAGCTCATTAACTCCTTGACCGTTTGGTAGTTCGGTTATAATTTGTTTAGAACACATATAAACCTAAATCAAACTGAAAAGTTAAATATCAATAAAATTGAAACCGAACCAAACCAAAGTTTTCGGTCAGTTTTCTTGGGTGGTTTGGTTTTGTTGGTTAAAATTTCACCCCTACCAATGACTTCCATTTTAGAAACTAGAAGATCTGCGTTGATCATGGCTGATATGTTGGTGTTTGGCAGGGATACCTGGATTATGTGAACAGGAATCTGATGTTGAAATCGGCAGCGTAGGGCCTTTCCAGAATGTTAGTAACATCTTCAACTTTTGTGTATTTTTCACTTCATCTGCAAATCTGATGTTGAAATCAGAGCTTATTTAGCTAACCTAAGCTGTAATAGTCATGATAAGTTAGAACAACTACCAAAGGTGCACATCAAAGTTAACTGGTACAGATTATTTGTCCACCACAAATTTTTATTTATGCTTATTGTTTGAAGGACATAAATTCTATCACGACTCGAATGGAGCAAAATACGCGTATAGTTACTGAAACGTGCTGAACATTCACATGGCATATTCTATGATTCCATATTTGTTGGCTGTTGCTATGGTTGCAAGGTGTTGAAGAACAACTAGGGAGAAGTTTAACAGATACTGTTCGAGAGTAGTGCAAGAAGGATCACCTTTTCTCAAGTAGATAGTAGTGGAATTCTGTGATAGTTACAGGTATACCAGTAGGGGTGCAAACGTGCTGGGGCTGAGCGAGCTTTTAGGCGATCAAGCTGGGCTCGTCTAAAATTTAGTGCGCTTGAGCTCGTATCGAGCCCAAATATTCACGCTCAGGTATGAGAAATTGAGCTCAATCAAAGTATTAAATGAGCCTTTATAAACAGACAATGTCTGTACATACGAGTCGAGTTTATCTACACGAGTGAGTTATAACTAATTTGAGCTTGACAAAAGCTTGGCTCAATTACTAGGGTGATGTTTAAGAGTTAATGAAAAGAATAAATTTTGTATATGGTAGTGTGTATATTTGTATAGAAAATTTAAAAAAATTCTTAGATTATGCATTATTCCTATATATATATATATATTTTTTTTTTTTTTTCATGTTTTCGATGTACCAAAAGAAGGCTTTCAAGGCTTGGAACTTAAAAGTATGTTTCCTATTATGTTTTAGGTTCGAAACTTCTCGAGGCTATCAATTCTATAGGGTTAGATCATGGCAAAAGTTGTGGTTTAAATGGGGCCATTGTAAGTGGAAGTTGGGATTGGTCTCCTGATAATTAGTGGCATCAAGTTGTGGGTAATTTTAAAGTAGGTCGGATATATTGACTATAGAAAGAATTTTTTTTTTTTGAAAAATAATTATTTCCTTTTTTGGAAGAACTTTTCAACCAATTACTGAAGTGCGCCTAAGTTTCCCCATTTGCCCTGACCTATGGAATAACTGGTGGTCACCCTCCACTCGTTGGGGCCAGCCAGATTTTTTTTTACTTTTTCCACACCGACATAACAAACTAAAGAAAGATTGAGATGTTCTAAAATCATATTTATATAAATAAGCAATCACTTACGGATTCAAACATAGATGTGTTCGAAATTGTATAATACACATAGAGTTTATAGTATTTTGGAGAGTTTCACGTGCATTGAACGATTATTGACGTATTATATGTGTCCAAATATGTACATAAGAATGTGTGTGTATAAACTTTTTCTATTAAAAAAGGAACAAAAATTTGAGTGGATTTGTAAAAAGGAAAGTCTACTCAAACTTACATCTAATTTATCATATTAGCTAGTGAAACCTAATTATTTTAATAGTCAAAACCATTCACTTTATAGAGTATGTCGAGAATAATATTCATGTCGAAATTTATATTCATCGGATATAGATGAACACATAATCAGCACACGTTTTATCTTGTGTATAAGTTAATTTTTTAAGATAAACACAGTATGATCTTGTATTTATCTATATTCAATAAATATGAGTTTTGTCGTATTATTATTCTCGATATACTCTATAAAGTGAATAATCTGATCATTAAAATAATAAATTTTATTAGCTAACATGACAAATTAGAAACTTAAAAAAATAGTAGGGTAAATTAGATTCATAAAATCTATAAGTACAACTACTTAAAAAAACAACATAATTAAATTCTCACAACATTTTTCATACTATCCTTAAAAGAAGTGTTAAGGACATATAGCTTGAACACATACACAATAAGCAGGGGATCCCCACAAAATGTGTAATAAAAAACTCTAAAAACATATCATTTTGTATACAGATTCGGATACAGATATATCCGAAACTATTAGATACATACGGAGTCCGTATTATTTTAAAAAATCACACGTGCATCTAAAAATTTTGATCACATTTGTATTCAGATCTATGCATGAAAAAATGTTCCTAAATCTACCCGCGTATAGTTTGCGTGTGTCATTAGTACTTTTTGCTAAAGTTCAAACGAATATTTTGAACACCTAATTCACTAAATGTAGACATTATAAAATTTGCACACCCTATCATTAGTGATAAAGTCATTTTGTGAGAAAATTGACAGCACTCAATTTTTTAATATCATTTAATTGCTCCCCTAAGTTTGAAATTTTAAAATTAAAATTTTATCCATCAAAAGTATAATAATGTCCCCAATATACTATATAAAATCCCCCAAACACCAAATTAAATATAAGAACTCTATTCTTACAGTTACAACCAAAACATATATTCTCTCTCCCCCACCAACTAGAAATCAATAGGCCAACTTGGCCACTTGGGAATATGGATGCTGTAGTACACTTTTATTTTACGTCATAGTTTAAAGTGTCGTAAAATAATATAATTTTGTTCATATTTAAAGTTATTTAATTTTTTTAAATTAATATAAATTTAATTAAATTCTAAATAATTTTAACTAGAGATAAAATTACGCTATTTTATTGGACTACAATATTGTTATACTTTAGCATTCTCTGAATTCGTCAACTATATTTGTTGTATTAAGTTGAATGTCTTTTTTTTTTTTTTTATAGAAAATTAAAATCAATTGCAATGGAGATTTGAATTACGGCAAAAATAATAATAAAGTTAAGATTTAATGGTAATTAATGAATGCCTTAACTATTTTTGTTTTTTGAGAAAATCTGCCTACGTAAATTTTAGAGCATAAATTCGGATACAAATATGTCTATTTTAATCGATACATATTTTTTTTATAATCGAGGTATTCGAACTATTTGAGACTAAATTGAGATAAAATTTGAAAGAGTCCCCACATGTAATGCTAGTATTCGGGACCCTGAAGATAACGAGTTGATAGATTGTTGTTGATTTTTTATCACAGAACGTCCAGATTTACGACTTGTCTGCTCTACTAGTCGCAATTCCTTGAGGCTCTAAAATATGTTAACTCATCAAATAATAAAAATTTACGTGTGTCTAACGATTTAAAACACATATTTTTTAAATTTGTACAACCAAGTCTGTTGAACTGGTCAACATTATTAAAGCTCTCGCCGGAGAAATCACAGCACAGCACATCACCCGCAAACCTTACCATTTCATTGGCTTTAATAAACGCAAGCTACCAGTGAATCATCAATTCATCAGACTTGGCACAGGCAGGACAGAGAGGCAGAGAGAGAGAGAGAGAGGAAGAGGGGGGTGGAGAGAGGGAGAGAGAAGAAGAAGAGGAGGTAGAGAGAGAGAGGGGGATGGTACTCTGATCCAAGGCATACAATGGTACTTTGGTAGGCCACCCACTGCCCCTCCAATGGCCGCCGAGAGTCTGACCCCACTTGTAGTCCCTTTCTTCCCAATAGTCAGAAACTTACGGCCTGACAACTAAACCCCCCAACTCCCCCCAAATATATTAGTAATATAAAATACAGAAAAAAGAAAAAGGGTCTTCCTCTTCATTTAATTCAAAAGCTCAAATTTTTTTATTTGCTTTCACTTTGTCTTTACTCTCCCTCCCTCTTTCCCAACACTTCCTTTTCCTTCCTCTTGATTTCAAATCAAATCTAGGGTTTCTACTTTCTCTTTCTTTCTTTTTTTTTTTTTTTTTCCTTGATGTGTATAGGCACAGTTCACAGTTTAACCACGCTTAGCTTCTTCAGGTCTGGTTAGAATGGCTTCAAGAATGTGGCTTTGCATAACCTCTACTATGGGTTTATGACACAGAGAACTTTCAGTGTCTTAACATAATTTCCTCTTTCCTTTCACATTTTCTCTTTTGGGTGAAATCTTGAATGTTAGTCTGTCGAGCTTTCTTGTAGGCTTTCTCTTAAAAACCCTTGTTAGGATATTATTCCTAGTGATCCTCTTGTTCTTCATCTTTGTTCAAACTTTTTATTCAGTTCTGTGATTAGGGTTAAGAAGGGTGATATACTGAGTAAATGCATGGATGGGAGAGAAAGCATGGCACTATCTGGGTCTTCTTCTTATTACTTTCATAGAGGGGTTAGTGGGTCTGGTCCTGCTTCTGGGTTCCAAGACCCATCTGGGTTCAAGCCTGAAACAAACCCTAACTTTGCAGTTCATCCCAATGTAAGGGATAATAGCTCTTTAGGGTCAACATTCCAAGTACAGAACACGGCACCTAGTTTTCCTCATGGCTTTCACATGGGTGGTGGGTCCTCTGGTCTGCCAATGGGGGAGACTGTAAAGAAGAAAAGAGGGAGGCCTCGGAAATACAGACCAGATGGGACCAACATGGCTCTAGGACTCTCTCCAATGTCTGCAACGTCTCCGTCGGGGTCTATGGCACTGACCCCTAAGAAGGGTAGAGGCCGCCCACGTGGCAGTGGTTGGAAGCAGAAGTTAGCTCCTCTTGGTGAGTTTTTCAACCTGAGTTTTTGCTTCTACTAGATTATGTGCGGTTAAGTTTGGTGATTGAGTTCGATCTGAGCAACTAGCTTTTAATATGTCTTTGTCCTCTAGGAACTTTTTTTTGACTCAATTGTGTAGCTTCTTATTAATACTTCTATTGCAGAAGTTAAAGTAGGACTACTATACTATATGAACCTTGGGGAAATTAATATAAGATTTTTAGTGATTTTTAGTGAGCCCATTTAGAAGGGACTCATGGCATCACTAGCTAGTAGTTAACATATCCCTACCATGACTATTTGACAGAATGTGGAGGAACAAAATGAGGAAACTATATGCCAGAACTATAGTGTTTTGTGCTTCATTTGTAAATCTACTTTAAATTTGAATGAACCACTAATGAGGGACTGCTGACATGGTTAAGCTAAATCGTTTGAAGCTTATTTGTAGTTGGTGTATAAGTTTATGTCGGTTAATTATATGGTTTTATGTATTTATCGAATTTCCCATCAAAGCTGGGGGGGAATAATGCATGCCAATTACATTGTTTTCTGAAATATTTCCAGAGGTTGTATTAGCGACTGTACTGTTTTCCCTTTGTAATCCTCACTGAAAAATACAACATCCATCAAAATGTGTTGCAAAGTTCACGGGTCATGTTCTGAGTTCAAAGGTATTGACTTCAAGAGTCAACTTTATTGATTTGTTTGGATTGAGTGATTTGGAGAGAAATGAGGTGAATTTTTTATTTGCACTGTATTTTTTTTTTAAGAGTGTGGAAGAAAATAGAATAGAGAAGAATACAACACTAAAACAAATTATAACCAAACCTAAGGCATTTGTTTGGATTGAGTGATTTGGAGAGAAAATGAGGTGAAATTTTTTTATTTGCATTGTATTTTTCTCTCTCTCTTGACTTTTCTGATGTTTGATTATCATTAATTGAAAAAAGACACTCCAGTTTCTCATTTGGGTTTTGGGGGCTGGGGGCACCAGTTTTCAGGAAGAAGTTGTTACGCTGTAACTTGTTCAAAGTTGCATACTATAGTAACTTTCGCTCCTTTCTATTGTCTTTTTGGCCGTTTGACGTATAAATTATAATTAAGGATAAGAAATTGGCGTTGCTTCCAAATAATCACTGTTTTTTCTGGCAGGTGAATGGATGAACGATTCAGCAGGACTGGCCTTTACACCACATATCATCAATGTTGCAGTAGGAGAGGTATGCTATATCCATCCTACCAATTTTTAAGAACTACCATATAGTTTGCAGGTTTGTTTTCATACCACTGCTTTCTTTTCCTTGAACATAAAAGGTTAATGTTGATGTTGTGTTCATACCTTAATTACAATTTCTTTGTGTCACAAACGTCTCTCTCTCACTGGGGCTTACAAGGTTCTGGGGTTCTTTGAGAAGCCGATTGACCCCTGGGCATGTGCAATACCTTGGTTCAAGATGCTCTGACTTGATTTACTGCGTAGATCTCAGAGTGGTTTCATAAAGATCATTAAGCAAATGAAGTTTGTGATGCTTATGGTGGGAAAGGGTCGACTTTTAAGATATATAAATTGGTAGAACTTTTTACAAGCTTGTGTCCTTTTAGTTCAGACATAAATCCATTCTAAAAAATTCCTATGTGATTTTGAATCGGGAAAGATTAAACACAACAATCAAAACAGGGAGTAACATCTCAAAGGAATGTTACTAATTGAACATGTAGGAAATAGTTTTGACCTATTCTTTTTTTGTTGACCTTGATAAGGAAAAAGCATAAAAAGATAGACATACCATAAATTTATAGATCACGAGTTTCTCTCTCCTTTGATTGTGGTGATGTGGAGGAAGCAAGGATGGTGCTGATACTTCCTCTTGGTTAACTTGATAAATAGAGGATTTTAAATATCAGTGGATGTTGAAATGTGTTTTATATGCTTTCTTTATTTGGCGACGATGCAAAATGTGCTAGCGGGGGTAAGGGTTACATGCATTTGACCTTTCTAGACTCTGTGGTGGTAGGAGCCTCGTGCACTAGGTTACCCCCAAATACATGTACCAATAGCTAACTTCTGTAACTGAATTCATATTTTGCAGGACATTGCCTTCAAAATATTGTCATTCTCGCAACAGAGGCCAAGGGCTGTATGCATCTTGTCAGCCAATGGTGCAGTGTCTGCAGTCACACTACGCCAACCTATATCCTCTGACAGCACAGTGACATATGAGGTTGAAACTTTCTGGTCCATTCCTACATTTGCTATACCTATTTTTAGTCTTGTATGCATTGCTTTTGTTTTTTGCTTTTGTTTATTTCTCTGAATTCTCATACTCTCTAGCCTTTAGGTATTGAAAAGGGTTAGAAGGCAAATAAGTGACATTCTACAAATTCACGAGCACGGATCTTGAATTGCATGTAGATATAACCCTTTTGAAAAATTGATTTATGATGTTATCTGAAATCAATTTGTATGTTTATGTACTTCTGTATAGAAAACTGAAAAAGTGAATTCGAATTCGAATGCCCATGTATATGTTGGTTATTACTATTTTGAATTCTGATGCTTCTCATTACTAAGAGAGGATACATCAGTTTATTAAAAACAGAGACATCACTACTACAGTAAGGACAAAACCGGGAATATATTTGTAATTTATCTGACGCTATTGAGACCAGTGCTGTAGATGGTGCTGATGTAAAAGGCCATGTTACACGGGCATGAGACGACATTTCTCAAATTTGTCAATATTTGTTCAAGTGTTGAGTTTGTTAGATCCTAAGCAAATTAAGATTAATACGAAGCGTTTGGATGGTTGTAAAACACGAGGCAGGAAATGTCTGGTGAGGGCACTATTCTATACAGATGTTTTCTTTTTTAGGAATGTAAGTGCCTTCATACGATTGTCGAAACTCTCAATTTTGAGGAACTTGTATTAAATTGCACGCTCTTATTCACTTCTGGCTTGGATTTGTCCATTGGACACTTCATTCTCGTTTTTGCCGTGCAATTTTTCTGCATTGTCTTGGGATTGGATAGAAGACCAGTGTGGAGCTTCCCATTTTCTTGGATTTCACATTTTGTTCGCCTCTCTGCATCAACACCCCTTTTTCCTCAAATTGGCCAAAGTGCTGAATTTAGAATCAAGTGACCTTACTTTCTACCTTGTGAACTTTCAATCCGTATTGGATCAGTTCTGTTCATTTTTGGTTAGCTGATCTATCATTGGGAGGGCTTATATATTTTTTCACGATCAAACTGTGGTTGCAATTATCGCTGTGATTTCATTGTGGGGAAATAATCTCTTCCGTTGGTGATTTTAACCTTTGCTATGTTACCGAATGCATGTAATTTTCAAGTAATTTCAAAATGTTGCTATTTCTTCCATTCTTTATTACAATTCTTAAGAAAACTTAAAACTTATTTTGGTCTTTCAACTTTCGTAGGGGCGTTTCCAGATATTATGCTTGTCAGGCTCCTACTTGGTTGCTGAAAGCAGTGGGCCTCGCCATCGAACTGGAGGTTTAAGCATTTCGCTTTGTAGCCCTGATGGCCATGTCTTTGGAGGCGGAGTTGGTGGCGTACTTACTGCAGGAAGCCCAGTTCAAGTATTTTCCCACATTTATTACTCCCATGTTTTATGTTATCCTCTATTTGCCAGTTCCTCTTATTCCAACAAAATGCACGATAATGCGAATTACTGCAGGTGGTAGTGTGCAGTTTCGTGTATGGGGGTTCCAAGTCAAAGAACAAAACAGGGGGTAGTCCAAAAGGCGAACAGAATACCCTTCAGCCAGGTGAAAAATCAGCTACCCCAGTTAGTGCTGCTTCTAGCCAAAATCTTACTCCGAATTCTTCATCTGGCATTTGGCTTGGTTCGAGGCCTGAAATGAGGAATCTGAATTCAGAGATTGACCTGACTCGTGGATGATAGCATGTATATATGCCGTCCAGTTGTACATGGACCGCGTCAATGGTATCAGCAAACTCTTGACCTCACACCGGGAGTAGACGATGATGATGGTTCTAACATCTTTGTAGCAGTTAACCGTTATGAGTTATTGTAGATGTTTCCTGGTACTATTGCCATTTGTGTAGTAGGTGAATATGTTTTGTCCACAAATTGAACCAATGAGTTAGGGTTTTGAGCTTTGTGATTTTCTGTAACCTGATCTTAATTTATGGTTTGTGAAAAATGTTCAGAACCCAACTAGATCTGTTATCATCTTAGTGGTTTCCCACATGTTTAGCAGAATGAATGTCTCAAGTCTTTTTTTACAATGATCTTTTTGGTTGAAGATGAACAGTTTTCTTTGGGATACTTTTTCAGAAACACCATCAAGTCTGCTTTAAATTTAGAAAAAAACAAGTTTAGGAACACAAATTATTCGTGCACATTCGGACATAGATGTATTTTGAATTGTTAGATGCATGTGGGTTCTTTTATAAACATGTGAGCTTTACATGCATCTGATGGTTCCAGACATATCTGTATACGAATAATCTGTGTTCCTTAAGTTTAAAAATGCAATCCTCTATACGCAAGTTCGGATGTATGTATGTGTTCGGAATTGTTTGCCATCTCTACACTCCTTATCTTTCTGATGGTCTCTCACTTGACTTGACTTGGGGATAGTTAGGCATAAGGTTGTTGGTAAAGTCAATCTTTGGTGCTCAAATCCTTTCTCACCAAGGATTTTTTTCTCTTCCAATGACTATTATTGTGGCTAGGGATGAAATGGGCCCTTTCCCATTAAACAAACTTTGGAAGCTGACCCTACTAGCAAGAAAAAGCAATTGAAAAATAATTTCGCCCAAGAAAAAAGAGATGGGAAATGAAGAGGGTAGTGTGCTCAAAAGTCAAATGAAGAGGGTGGTGTGCTCAAAAGTCTCTCTGGAATGATAATTTCAACCTGTGTAATTTGATTTGTTTCATTATCTGGTCGGTTTGGATTGGAATTTTGAAAGAGTTTCGGAAATTGAATTGGATTTGAAATAAAAATTGTTTTGCTCATAATATACAAAAAATAATTTTTTATTTTATTTATTTGTCTTGAAAAAATTTCTGGATAGGACGGGAATTCCCAGATTCGTGGTAGGGATGGAGGTAATCCCCGTTCAAGGAGTGAGACAATAGAAACAAATATTAAGTCCAGAAATTGAGGGCAAAGATAATCAAATCCTGTCCATGATCTGCTGTTATCATCCTTACTAGTGAACTGACTGCAGAAAGTGACTTCCCTAGTGGTAAACTCAAACAAGAAACCAACCAAGGGTAGACGAGAAACAAATTCAATTTTTAAGGTGGTTACATCAACCACAGTTGTCTCCGTCTTCGTTTGGTCCTGTGGCTTGAGGACGGACGAGTGTGGTTGGAGCATTCACAAAGACATTTTCCAGCTCCTAAATTTTTTTTGGGACTAGGCAGGGATCCCTAATTTTCGTTCGGGACAGGGATGGAGAGTAGAGATAATTTCTGTTCGGGGAATGGGGCAAAGATGGAAATGAATATCAAGTTCGGAGATCGAAGGCAAAGATAGTCAAATCCGTCCTCGCTCCCCCATGAACCACCATTGTCTCCATCTTCATTTGGTCCTGTAGCTTGAGGACAGATGAATGTGGTTGGTCATTACAAGACAGTTTCCACCTCTTAAACCCGTTTTCCAGGACGTACACAATCCGACCAGCATGTTTCTGATAATCGGAATGTGAACATCATTGTCTAAGTAATGCATCCAAACGGGTCTGTGGTGTGTCCGTGTCAGCCATAAAATGCCTGAAAAACAACATAGGCACGGGACACAACGACATAGGCGCGGGACACAACACGGCTGTTCCGTAGAAGTGTCCATGTTTCTTAGCCATCGATAAAATTAACCTCATAATGGGAAAGATAACGCGTATGTTAAAACACATGTTTTTAACACATTAAATTCAACCTTTACAAGAAGATAACACTACCTCGGTAGCAGATGAGGTTCGACTTTTATCAACTTTTATTAATAACAATGTTGAAGGCTAGAGGACACCATCCCAACACTACTTTTATCACCAAATGCTATCATAATACTCAAGCGATTCCAAGTAGTTTCTTTATATTCTTCTGCAAATAGAAACAGAATATATGAGAATTTTCCATCAGCTGAAAAACGTTAAAGAATTCGTAAGTTTGAAACTGTGGGTAATCACAAGCAGGTATTTTTACCTCAATGGCGAGAGGGGAAGTTGTAGGTGCAAAACGATCAACAACATTTCCTTCTTTATCAACCAAGAATTTGGAGAAATTCCACTTTATGCCGTCCCCCAAAAATCCACCTTTGCTCGACTTCAGGAACTTGTAAAGTGGCGCAGCATTCTGACCATTCACATCGACCTGAGAATAACATGAACGTGGTTATTCAACCACTCTAACCAAGGAACAGAATGTGGAGAAGAAGCAACAGTGTTATCAGCCCCACACTTCATCATATGATCACCAACATTACGTACTGCGCAGCCAATCCAATATTTACTACATAGACCGTGAGCAGGTGCCAGAGGGAAAGGGAGCAGCCACACCAAAGTTGAATAAAAGAGACCCAAACAAGTCAAGGCACTAGATGTTTTACTCTTAGGAACCCAGGCAACAAAGACGAAAAGGCCAACCTCAGAATGTGGTTGCTTCACCTCTTTCATTGTACAATAAGTATTTTGGTAACTTAATGGTGTTGGGTATTTATTTCAATAAATAAACACATAAAAACCACAGCCCAAATAGCATCAACACCTTATTGGATATGTTATTTGCCTGGCTGATGAAGGCCTGGTATTACATGTCCCAAACCCTCGCAAAAGTCAGTTTGAACATGCATATACCCATCAAGAATTCTATGCAACAGAAGCTAGGCATACAACGGACCATAGATATCTAAGAAAATATTAAACTCTGGGGCTTTAGGAAACTTGGAGAAAAGTAAACATGAGACACCAAACGTAAAATGGGCTACTCAACACACGAGGCTCCTTTTACTGCAGGGTCTGGGTAAGGATTGGATGTATGCAACCTTACCCCTGCAAGCGGAGAGTCTGTTTTTGCATTTTGAACCTGTGACCACCAAGTCACAATGAGGCAACCTTACCGTTGCGACTGGGCCACCATTCACCAAACGTGCATGGAGAAAAAAATTTAATTATCATTTAGATATTCTATCCACAACAATCATTTGTTTGCAATACCCACCTTATCAAATATGGGGAATTCAGCCTTAAAGCGAGTGCAAGCGAACTCCACAATCTGCTCATTATCCCCTGGCTCCTGGCCACCAAACTGATTGCATGGGAATGCCAGAATCTCCAACCCTGATATCCCCAAAGCATTCAATTGAATTGATCAAGCTAACACAAATGTGTCTTATTTTGCATTCACAGTGACTTAGTGAATCCAACCAAAAGAAATTACAGCAAACCTTGATCTTTGTACTTCTCGTATAGCTTGCTCAACTCTGTGTAATTTGAATTTGTCAAGCCACTGTGCACAAACAAAAAACATGTTGAGTGTTAGACAACATAGTTACTTCTGCAATAGTGTGATTGGTTCCGATAGAAAAAAATAGTGATTTGTTGGTATAGGATGGGGTAATGGTTGGTCTCGGATTACGAGCTCTGGGAAAGTATCTACTGACACTGTTATCCTAGTTTAAGGAAGCTAGCACTACTACTATGATTCCAATTTACCATAGGTTCGCAGATTTGACATGACATGACACAAACACGAGGAGACTGTTATTTGTCTAAAAAGTAGGACACAGACACATTTCATATATTTTGCACAATGTAAGATGATAAGGTTCTAACAAGAACAAAGAGTAATAGTCTTAAAACAGTTAATTATATCACCATATCTTACAAATAAATTTGCAAGCATACACAAATTTCAACATCCATTTCATCCTCCAAGGTCCAAAACCCTATTCTTTACAAAATTATTAATGCGTCTTTTGCATTTCTGTGTAAACTTCAATTCATTGATGTTTTAATATAACTACACCTTAAAAATAATCTCTCCAACTCATTTACGGTAGTGATATGGCAAATCCAATTTTTTTATAAACACATGTTGACAAGTGTAGGATGCATAGCAAGAAGAGTGTCAGACATGTGTCTGAATTAAGATTATATTTCTAGTTATGACAAGGTAAAAAGAGTATCTAGCACGTTTCTGAGAGAGTTCGAGAAGTATCGGCATCGGTCACGTGTCGGGCACGTATACGTCTTCTTTTTTGAAGTGTTTGTGCTTCTTAGGTTCTTATCTAAGTAAAACAACCTTGTTTCTATGGTACAATCGGTATATTAGAAGAACAAGGGAGGGCAATTATCCAATGTCTGATTAATGAGCAGCTAAGGAGCTCAAACTTCAATTTCACAAGGCCAAACAAACTAGGAATTGATCAAACCAATGCTTAAAACAATCCTCGGAAACAAATGCAAATGAAGAGCTATATTGTACCACTGCGATGCGACATTTACAATCAGTAAGACCTTCCCCTTGTAAATGCTAAGATCCACATCATTTCCTTTAGTATCCTGCATACAACCAACATAAAATACATGAAATTTATTAAGAAAACCTGTCCAGCAGTGGCCATTGGATTTTTCAAAACAAGGCCTTAAGTTTAGAATTGATAAGTTCAAAACTGACACCCCCTCCAAAATTTGGAAAATACAAGTACAAGGATTTACTTTCATCTATCCCATTGAGGATAAATCATTTAGTCCCACTTCAATGTCTGGAAAAACTAGAACTCCTCATACAGAATGGGAGTTAAAAAGATCATAATATTTCTTCATTTTCACCCATTCCCAAGAGACCAAATCATAACCCCGGAATTACAAACATAGGAGTCTTTCAAGGTCGATATTTACTTCTGGGCATAGGGAGCTAATGGCAAATGGGGTCAATTGACGCCACTCACTTTTCTAAGATCTTAATAATTATTTTACGTTTAAAAATCATCTAATAATTTGACCCCACTAATTTATGAACTTGCACCATAAAACCCACCAAAGCCCTAAATTTTCTGAAAAAACTTCCACCAAAGTCAGTTCACTGTCCTAGAAACCATACTGAATTGTTAATAGCATATACTCTGTGCGATATATCAAACTTATTCCGAAAATTATCTGGCTTTTATTGCCCAATATGATCATAGAAGAGTTTTTTACTATGAACTTTATGAAAAATCGACTTTGCAATCAAAGGAGAATCATTGAATAAATGACTAATTGCTTGTGCATACTGAAAAAAACAAAAAACAAATCTTCTTTAATTTTTTTCACACATCGCATATAATATTTGAAGAATTGTTTGTGCTTTAAAAGCAAGACAAATTCATAAAATGAGAAACAATATTTTGATTTTCATGTTTATTATCTTCTTCTTGATTATTGCACGGAAACCACATGTAATACACTTTTGTAGGTAGAATTTTGACCGCACTGAATACAAAGAGCAGTACTATGGTCCCTGAATTGGAACCTAAAAACTCTCTCCAAATTCAAAATCAAAGGGCATAATTCACTTGAACTTTGATTTTGAATTCGGAAAAGAGTTACTTGGCTCCAATTCTGAGACGTAGAATTTTCAAATACAAATCCTAGTTCCTTCCCTGTTTGTAAAAAGGTGTAAAAAACATCCTAAAGATATAATACTACATGGCCCCAGAAGATCTCACATCCATAATTAGAAGGGATGCAAGGGCTTGTGCGAATTTAAAATTGGAGAACCCTTTTCACTATTGAGGACTTTTGCTTAACTTGCTTTTGTTGAATGAATTTAAACTTACCCATAAGAAAGAAAAAAACACAAACTATGAGAGCTGAGACGCCAAAAAAATTAGCTAAAGCAGAAAGAGATACACCAAAAAAGGACCAAAAATTAGATAAAAAGAACAAAACGAACAGCGGAGGGATGTAGATCAAGGGTAACCAAACCTTTACGCTGAACTCGTAGACAGATTGAGGCTTCTGGGATTGACTTGCCATTTCGATTATCTGATCTTAATTTCAAACTAGACAGCACCCAGAGCCTTGTTCCTCAACTGGTTCCCGAATATATACGAAATGAATAGACCGACAAAATTTCAAAGGCGAAAAACGAAAAAGTTGAAGGGCTCGTGTCAGTTTGTCAAGGAATTTCCACTCATGAATTTCTTCGGCGGAAAAACCGCCGCGTAACAGATCGTATACATGCTGTGAACCCATCAGAATTTATTTTAAGGTGTTCGTTTTGAGTATTTCCGAAACAATTTTTAGAAACAAAATTCTGAGACGTTGTTTGGTGAAAAAAGTGTTTCAGATACACTTTTTATAGAGAGATAAAGTTGTCTGGGAAAAAAATAAAAATGTTTGAAAAACTTGTTCCAGAAACTTGTTTGAGAGAAAATCTCCCAAAAACCTTAAACCAAACATAGCCTAACAAGATTGCCATTATGGTAAAAATAATTTAAAAATCAAGCATTTGGATCCGTGAAGACTATCGCTCGAATGTTCCCCTAATCCAACCCGGGAACGGATCGGAGGAAATCGCAGCATGGAAAATGTCCACATCTCGTCGCAAGGCTCATTTATAGTTGTGGGTCATAGGATGGGCTTCGGATTGACAGTTTTATCTAAAAAAGGAGTCACACATAATGGGAATAATATCATACGAAAAATTATTTAAAAAATCTAGTAACATAATTCATGAACATGTCTAAATATAGATAGTGTTTGAAATCTCTTGATGATGCATGTGGTGTCTTTCAGAATTATGTAAACCTTACCCGTATTTGACATTTTCGAACACATGTGTTCGGATGGTTATCTTCTTAGTTCAAAATTATTCGGAACGGACAATGTGGGACTCCAAAAATGACGTCGTTTTAGTGTATAAAAAATGTCCCGAATACTGCCTAATTATTTGAACAATTTTTATACATAGAAACAACATTTTTACACATAATACACCCCCTCTAGTGTGCGAGCACGGCCCCAAGTCCTGTCCGTGGGGCTCCAACGGCTTCCTTCCAAAATCAAAAATATAAATTTTATAAGAAAAATGTTAACCACTACACACTATACGGTGGATAATATGTAAAACATATCTTGATATTTATTAAATGTGCATTTATATCTGTTAATATGCAGCGATATTGTAAAATAAATATTAATATTCTTGTTTATTTAATATTATATGAATATAATCCATCGCCTAGTAGATAGTGGTAGCTGTATCATTTTTATAATACCTTAGATTTTACTAATTCTTATAAAATTAATTTCAACATAATTTTTTAGATTTAATTAGCTCCGTTATTGAAGAAAGAATCATTCTTTAAAAATGTGTATAAATTAATTCGAAGAATTATTAAAAAATAGTTGCCTCCATTCATCGGTATGAATCCACCACAAAATGTATAGATTCGGCATCAGCTGTGGTTGGCGTTGGGCCCTCTAGAAGCATTGAAAAATCTATTGAGCGAGATGGATGGGGAAAAGTCAGCTCCTTGAAATTGGGAAGTTTAGGTAATTGTTGAAAAACTACTAAAAAATGGCATTGACTAAAATTAATCCTCACTTTATGGTTTCAAATCCTAAATTTATGACAATCATGGCAAAAAATTAGGGTAATGACCAAAACATGGGAAGAAAAAA
This sequence comes from Arctostaphylos glauca, assembly GCA_019985065.2. Lineage (NCBI taxonomy): Eukaryota > Viridiplantae > Streptophyta > Magnoliopsida > Ericales > Ericaceae > Arctostaphylos > Arctostaphylos glauca. Next base: position 3,205,830 of record JAHSPW020000010.1, read on the forward strand.
GTATTCATAATTTTACCAACTCACTTTCCTGTTACTTTTTTATCCCAAAAAAAAAAAAAAAACTTGAGTGTGCTTTGTGGGTCTAAGTAAAATTTTGGTCAACAAAGTAAAGACAGAGCCTACTTAAATGGTTCGACCATGATCAGAGCCTCATGCTACAAGCTTGACCTGAGTACTTATCAGATTAGAGTCAATTGGATAGAGCCGACCCTCAATTTGGTCATTACTGCTTAGATTGACACATGTAAGTCAACCCAATTATGTCGATCAGTCCTATGATAAGTCAAATCAATCCACGATCAGGGATGACATGTGCAGTGGATGAACTCAAGTATATACAGAACAACATTCAATCGATCCCTATAAATAAGGATGAATACAACTGGAAAAGGAATCAATGACTTGATAAGATACGTGCCAAGCTGATCGTTTAAGCACACATTTAGCCACCTCCATATTGAAACTCACTGTAAGAATTTGTATTACCTGTCCATTTTTCATACACATGTTTGTGTTCGGCAGGACTTCCATCTTACGAGGATCCCAGCACTCTGCCCGTCTCGATGCTACGTGCTCCGACACCATATACTACGAGGCTTAACGTCTTCAGACTTATGATAAGTGACAAGAGCCATCAACCATATCTGCGACGAACAAATGTATCACCCATGCCCACGACAAGTAGAGGAATCATCCATGTGTGCGATGAGAAGAGGACTCGACACCAAATGCCCATCACCCATGTGACGAGTAGTGGGCTCAACACAAAATGCAAGGGGAGCAGCATTCGTTTTGCATGACTCTACAAAGTCGACACCTAGTGCCTCGCCACTCCTGAGATGAGCAATGGGCTCGGCACAAAGTGCCAGAGGAGCAACGTTCATTTCACATGAACTCTATGAAATTTGCACCTAGTGCCCCGTTTTATTTATGTACTGAAAGGACCTCGACTAGGAAGAGCTGGAGAAGGTTGAGGTTGACTTCGAGAATGTCTATAAAGTTAGCTCTAGATTTCGAAGAAGTGACGGTCAGTCTTTGGCATTCTTGAGTTGGAAGGGATAACAACTAAGGTTCATTAGTACCTAACCTGATATGCCACTTTCGTAAAAAAATCTAGGTAAGGTGAGGTAGGTATTGACCTAAGTGGACAGTAGAAGGTCCATTTGTTGCAAGATTGTCAGTAAGTTAGTCAGGTATATCACCTCCAACTATAAACCTAGGGCATGTAAGGATTGATCAATCCCGATTGAGGGCCTTATGCTAGAGTTAGTGGATAAGTTTTGGCTTCTTAAGGAGGAGAATCCTAGAAATATTAAATAAAGATCCAAAATAAACTTACGTGTTTATTTTTGCTGATTTACATACTCTGTTGTTATATATGCATATGTTGAGTTTGTTGGGTAGTAATTAATTTCTATTGGGTGTCACAACTTATGGAGCAATTTTATTGCCCTTGGCATTTAATGCCAGATGTAGAAGAACAATCAGAGATGCAACCAGAGTAAGAAAAGCTGGACTATGAAAATGATGGACTCAATAGAGCCTGATTGTCATACCCCTAGAGGCTTTGTACATTTATCTTCAGTCACACATGTAAATCGAATTGGGGTATTTTGGTAAATTGAAAATACACTTCTTCCTCAACGGCTAATTTGATAATAAATTTTGTTATGTTCTTTTAAATGTTTGTTTAATTTTAACAAAATGGTTTATAAAATATTTTAACAACGTACTAAGAAATCGAGACGTTACAATGTGGCCTCTAGTTATTATTTGATTATTAGATTATTGAATTATGTTACCCCAAGTAGAGCTTATTCTAGTCAAACCATCTGCACTAAATTATTTTTGATTTGTTTTGATCATATTTAATGCAGAAATTTGTTTGACTCTAGAGGTATAATAATAAAAATGCTCATAAATGTTGCTTGCATTAGGGATAAAAGTCTTATTACTAGGGGCATTTTGATCTTCTTGCTTTCATCTAAGGCATGGCCATGTGACTTGCAAAGTACCATGAATCCTTGCTTTTGGATAAAGAATTTAGTTCAAATAGACGGCTGATATTGACTTCAAATAAGCCAATAAGCAAAAAATTAGCACAGCTAAATTGAAAGTAGTATGTCGAACTTGTATAAATATTTGGTAGAAATGCTTTTAGGACCACTAAATAATCTCGATTGCTATACATGTCCTAAAATATATTTAACTTATCTAAATATTTGGTAGAAAAATCTTTTAGGACCACTAAATAATCTCGATTGCTTTGCATGCCTTAAATTATGTCGAACTTGTACAGATATTTGATAGAAAAATTTTTCAGGACCACTGAATAATTTCGACAAAAAATAAAAATTAATTTTTTTAAAATTGAGGGTGGTTATCTCTCACTGTCAAGTATTATTCAGTATTTTTGTGTCATCTTTAGGTGATGTGGGGGTGTTTGGTGTAGATTGGTGCTACAATTAATATACCCGCACCCACATCGAAATTTGGCCTAACTTGTTCATTTTGTTTTTCTTTGTTTTTATTTAATTTTTTGATTTTGTGTCAAATTTTTATAGATTATTGATTTGACTTGACGAAAAATTTAAAAAGTATAAAATTATGTTCAAAAATTTTAAAAATTCACTAAGGATAAAAAAAAATCATTATGGATTATTTTTGATTGTTTTAAAATTTAGTTCATAATTCTTTACATTTCTAAAATTTCTTATCACGGCAAACAAATAATTCACAAAAAATTAAAATAAAAAATAAAAAATTCTCATAAATAAGAAAATAATGTAAAAAAAGTTGGTTACGTAAAAGGGACCGCTATTCATGTAAGAGTACGACTCGTCACACTTTAAACTTTTCGTTTGCGGCCCAAATGTTTGAACGTACAATACGTTTTATTGTGTATTGTGCACAACAAACAAACTCCCAAATCCAAAAAAAGATTGCCTTGCTCAAGTAGTACGAGTCTTCTATGTTCTATGTGCTTGAAAGTTAATAAAACTGTTGTATTTTCCAGTATATCCTTATAGATTGGTTTGGTTTGAGATCAAGTCCTTTATACCCAAATTCTTCAAAATAATTAATTCTCACTTAATTCAACTCTTCAAAATAAGTACAGAAATCAAGTACCGAGTATTCGGACACAGATATATTTAAAATTGTTGGATGCATGTGAAGCCCTAAAAAATATTTAAATTTTATATACATCCAACGATTTCGCACACATCTGTGTTATTAGACTTTTTGAGCCTTAAAATGGATGAACTAGTACTATACCCAACACGTATATTGCACTTATTTGTAACACAATTCAACTTTTATAGAGCAATAAAAAAGAGAAGGAAAAAAAGACGTTACAATCAATTATACAGTCTCCTCCCCCACTCAAGCAAATTATTCATTGTGATGGAAAATGCATCCAGAAACTTCTCAAGCTCTGAATTTGTATCTTTATACACTATCACGCCTTCAATTTTAAACTTAATAATTATAACATATCTTTAAAAAATTGTCACACCCCAAATCTGGAAGCATGACCGGCCGTGAACCATGTACTAAACATGGAACACGAAGCCTAAAAATAATAGTCAAATAACTTAAAAAATAATAATAAAGAAGTATTAAATAAAATTTGAGAAATTTTAGAAACACCTTTCTGTAGCAAATAAGGCATAAATATCTCATGGCCTCAAACTCCAAACAAAATAACTGAAACGCTAATAAACAAAAGTAATAACATCATGGAACATGAATAAATAAAATGCAAATGCCCTAGAGGTCCAAACGGTATGTCCCGATAAAGCCGCATAGTCCTTGACTACTTCCATGCATTAACCTGAAAAAAATGTGGATTAAATCCGTCAGCTGAAAGCTCAGTGAGTAGTATAGCATGCTAAGGGTAGAGGGTTAAAAGTGGCATACATATACCAAAGTGATAACCGAAGGTTCAAGCAATGGTTTCAAACTATCGAAGTCAAGGGTGCAAGAATAGTAGGATCAACGAAGTAAACAACTGATTAACGAACTTCCGAATAAATACCAAATGCTAATAAGTCGCATTTGTACCAAATCAACAATAATCTGAGAATCATAAAATAGATTGGGAACCATAATCACAAAGTACCAAATGCCAAATGTTTTCTCAAGGCATAGCCCATTGGATCCAAAACCGTACTTAGAGTCACATGGGATGGCGCCCAAGTCTTTTCCCTAAGTCGATCCGGATAGAGTCACCACGGTATTTCACGGGTCTTTTCCCTAATCCGTAGAGCACTAGAGTCACCACGATATTTCACGGGTCTTTCCCTTGGACTTTTTAACAAATATAAACATGGTCCCAACAATTAAAGAACAATGGTCAACCGAAGTCACCTGCACCAGGTCTATTCCCCGTGCCGTTGTACAGATCTCAACAAAGGGTCGGTCAACGAGTAGATAATAAGACAAGTAATAACGATAGATGGTGAGAATAAATCCATAGAACCTTGTATGTCAAAGGGTACGTCAATTCCAATAAAACACCGAGTCAATGAATTAAATTATTGAATACCAGGTAACAAGGAATAACATGGTATTTTCAAACGAATAGATAGGCTCAAGAGGAATCCAAAAGAACGGAACACATGTTAAACCACTCACCTGAATTGAAAGACCGCACAATTCAATTACGAAAATTATTGCGAACCTGTTACAAAATAAATTATACATAAAATCATGACTTATTACAATATAATAATAATCTAATCAGATTAAGAGTCTTATTAATGTAAAAAAAAATACCTAAACCTAAAGCTATATTAAAACCTAACCATTACTTATACTACACTGGAATACAATAAAAAAAAAACTATATTCCACCATATTTCATGAACACCCACTTCACACACAGCTGCGGCATCTCTCTCTCTCTCTCTCTCTCTCTCTCTCTCTCTATATATATATATATATATATATATATATAAATCTTCCTCACGGATAAGGTGACAAAGAGGGAAAAAGAGGAAGAAAATTGGAAAACGACATGATCAAACTTACCGGCACACTAAACACGCTGAGAACTCTTCTGCGATTGCCTTCTCTTCTCGAAATATTTTAATCACAATGAAATCCTAAGCCTCCCTCTAATCCCTAAGTCTCTGTATAAAACCTAAATTTCTCTATAAATAGGAAAATAAAAGGCCCTATTCTTAGCCCATTAAATATAAAAGAATAAACCTGATCCACATAAAAAAATAGTGGCCCAATAGGAAATAGTTTAAACCCATATAAACATATTGAAATTAACTTATCATAAAAAGTATTATATCGCCGATGTGGATGAAAAATGTCTCAAACTTATAATACAAAATAAAATTATTTTCTCTTTATGAAGAAGTTGGAAACAAGTATACCAAATATATATATATATATATATATTTGATATAGAAAATAAAATAACACGTTTAGTTAATATAAAGAAAATATTTGGGGTGTTACAGAAATCCTCACAAATTCACCACTAAGCCCTAAATATTTCTTTTCTCATGAACAATTGTTAAATTCGAGTTTAAAATGTATTACAGCCAAAAGGGGCAACTTTTGGCCCGATACATATATCAAAAGGAAATTAAATATTAGAGTTGAATGTTTGCATTTCCTTTCAATCATGAAGAAATGAAACAGAAAATAAGTTATATTACATCTTTTTTAAAAATATTTCAAAGATGTTGGGTAACTCCCATCTATAAGCCTTCAAAAAAATCATGCACCATCATATGTACTCCAAGCGTCTCAAGCTAAATGTTTGGGACGGCATCTAAAAATAATAGGGTGAACTACACAGCTTAATTAGTAGGAATATATATACTAATAGTATGTGACTATGAACTGATATGACATATAACATGATTATTAAACAATAACACAAGTATAAGTTTAGACGAAACACAAGATAAACATAAACGACACATTCAACCATTTTATAATACCCTTTTGTTACCCATTCAACTGTTTTGAATACCAGTTCATTACCCATTAACTGTTTCTCTTATCGGTCTATTTTCCATTATATAACTTTTGTTTTCTCGTCAGTGTATCATCAATATACAGTCAAGTCTACACTCCTATTTGTACGTTCACTCACTAAGTCGTCCCTCATGTCTCACGTCTTACAAGTTAGTCAACACATTATATTTCGCATCAAATCGTCATATCTTAATATGATAAGGTCAGTACTCATACTGTGATCCTTAAAATTGAAAATTTCCTTCACAAACAGACTCTTATTTTGTTGTAACAATTGTTAACCAATATATTGAAGAATAAAAAAGAAAAAAAAAAACCTTGCAAAAAAAACAAGAAATCCAAAAAGAAAAAAGGACACCATGCAATCATCCACAAATTAAGGATATAATCAATTAATCTTGCAATCTCCTTACCCTCTCATGCAAATTATTAATTGTGATGGAACATGCATCCTGAAACTTCTGAAGCTGTGAATTTGCATCCCCATACACCACCCTAGGCAACAACTCATAAATTAAACATCTCCTCATATCATCTCTCTCCTTAATAACTTTCATCAGCCTCTCTATAACATTCACCTTCTGCTCCCTCAACTCCTCTTGATCTATAAACACTGACTACTTCCTATGATCTTCTGGCAAGTGCCATGGATACTGATAGTAAGCTGTGAAAGGATCAAAAAACACTGGAATGCAACCTGAGACAATAGAGTCAAAAACTGATTTTCGTGTTGGGCTATCGCCTGGTGGCTGTAAGCAAAAATCTGTCCATGAATAGATTGATGACCGTTTTCGGCTGGTCACAACCCCCTAAACTACAATTCAAAACCGACATTTTTGGCTATCGACAGAATTACATTTTTTGATCAGTACTGATCTAATGCTCTCTGAAGCATCGGGGTGTGCTGCTCCTGCAAAACTCACTAGGCTTTTGCGATGAGACAGGATGAGTTTGAATTGCAAAGCATGAATATCGCCGTCAGAGTGAGGGTGGAAGTGGGTTGGATGTGGAACACCGATGTTGTTAACATGCATGCCACGGTTGTTGTTCGATTAAAAGCTTAACCGGGTTTTGAAATTGATCAAGATCTAAAAATCTAGTCCCCCATGATGAATTACGATATCGCCTGAAATCCCAAGAGATTTTGCCTAAAACAAAGACGTGATCTTTGCCATAGTTTCGAACCCAAGACCTACGTGTCTTGAGCCATTTGACAAGGTCTAGCCATTTGACAAGGTCTAGTGCCAAACTGTCCTTAAACTTGATTAGACACATTCTTGAAATGCCATCTGAGTATGTCTAGTCCCCCATAATATGGCACATAAAAAAGATTTGCTTCATTTTCATTGTAAACTCTACAAGGATGCTTCAAAATCCTTGAATGAAAAATAGGCTCTAGTGAATATTGATGAGTTTGGTACCAACCTTTGCCTAGCGAATTGGCTCCCCCAGTCCCCCATTGCTTAAATATGGACAGAAATCAATCCATGGAACCATGTCCCCACATTAACTCATTAAATCTTTGTTGAACTTTGGTGGCAACTCATAGACATATATTCCTCCCCCATTGCAATTTGCCTGGTGGGAATTCGGTGCCCACGATCGGTATAGTCGAATATGCTCTTCAACAGTCTTCATAGCATTTTCCACTTCTTCATTCTTAAGCTTTCCAACACTACCAATAGAATCATCAACAGCTAGTTTTGAAACCACAACATTTGAGTGGCGGCTAACGGAAGTGTTTTGAAGGAGTGGAAATGGGATATCATGGTTGGGGTTTTGGGTGCCGGCAGAGAGGCAATAGAGGTTGTTGAGCTTTGTGCGAAGACACACAAATGTGAACAATGTTACCGGAGATAATGGTGGTGGAGGAAGACCAGAGGAAGACTAGGATCAAGAGGAGAAGCGCGGTGGGGATTCAGGACAGAGATTTGGCTAGGATTGAATTAAAGAAAGTTTGTTCTTTGTTGGGTTCTATGATTTTGGGTACTAGTCTAGATTTCTTCTTGGACAATGAGGCAGCCATTGTGGGTGACAAGCAAGAAGAAGCAATGCCTTCGTGTCGCTTTTTGTTGTGGCTTTCTAGTAGGTGTGGTGGTTGAAGATTTGCAGTTTGTGCTTACTGGAAAGAGGGGTATGCTTGAACATGGAAGCACGTAGGTAGCAATGACTGGCGTCCCAGATTGTGGTAAATTTTGTTTGTGGAGTGCACCACAATATTTTCAACTTGTTCATCAATTAGAATAATATTAGAAGAGAATCTCCTTAATGACTGCACGGCTGCACCATCCCGTTAGATCTTTTTTTTATAACTGAGATATCTGACCAGGAATTTCTTCCAATGTAATGCTAGCTAGTTATCGGAGTCTTAAAATTAACAATCAGACAAACCCCCTAGTGATTGGTTATAGTGTGATGACATTGGGAGACAAGCTCCTAATTAGTTGCTCTCTCTCCTTCCACTAATCCAATCCCTTGGGATTCCTGGTAGATCATTTATAGATTCTTTCTGTGCCACTTGAATAATCAAACTGTTAATCTTTTAGAACTGATCGATGTTGGTGTTTTTTTACTGTAGAAGAAGATAGTAAAATGTTTCAAAGCATTTTTAGAGTTACTGTACTTAAAACAATATTCGCCCCTACCAACTTCTAGAAAATTAATGTGTACTAGGTTGCTAGCGACATATCTCCAGGATGCAATGAAATTTAAATGTAAATTTGTTGTCTGATTGCGGTTTACACACCCAAAATCAAACAGTAATTAGCTAAGAATTTTTAGAATGCCAAGAGTTTGAAAATTTGCAGTGAACAAATTCTAGCAATGAAAATAAATGTAATCACAGAATATAAAAACATTAAGTGCCTTAATATTGAGAAGAATTGCATGAAGAAGTATATGAAAAAATAGCTACGAAATTGTGGTAGCCGGATATGCATCAATAATAGGCCTTTGGCCCATGATTACTCCCGGTCCATCTGTGCTGGGCTCAAGTTGGGCGGGGCCTAAGGTCGGCTCTATTGGCGTTTGGTTGGTGGGTTTGATATGGCCGTCTGGCATGCCTTGGTCCTTGTCGGGGCACAACATGTCAGGTTCGGCCAAACCTCCGCTCGGTCAGCAACTTTCAACAGTATTTATCTTTCCTTAAGTGGTAACCCTAGGTCGTGCTGCCGAGGCTCTACGCTCGGCACGACCACGTGGGGATGTACTCCTCACGTCGTGGGCAGTTACTTCTCTTTTGATCAAGCCGCGATTCACATATTATTATTTAAACATGATTCACACATTCTTGTCTTTTCTTTTAGTGGCCTCTCAAACTATACTATTGGATTGGAGCCCAGTAGGAAAATCTCTTTTTTAACACTCTTGCTAGCTTTTTGTCTAAGGTGTCTCGTTCTTGGATTGGTTTCGTTCTAGATTTTACTCTCCCCTTTTGTCATAAGCAGAGGTTATGTGTCCTTCCACTGTATGATTTAACTAATATGTCATGTCGATCGTTTGATCGTTAATGATCGTGATTGGTAAAACTTAACGATCAGATACCAGGCGCACATGTCACTTGGCCAAGTGCCAAGTGCCAAGTGAGCCACTAAAAGAGAGCATGTGCGTGCATGCGTGTGATTTATTGTGCACTAACATGCATGCAAGTATATTGCGTTCCACATGCTTTCTCAAACTTCTTGTCATGATTAGCACTTATAAGCACTTTCATTTCTTTCTATCTTTTCTAATGCGAGACAACGCATATAAGACAAGTCAAAGTTAAAAAAAAAAACTCACAAAATATACTAGCTATATTTTATAATATAAAAATATTTCCAACAACTGGAATATCAATTATGTCAAGAATTATTTAAAAGAGCATAAGCTCGTGAAGAACCTATAAAAGGTTTGGACATCAATTACTTACTACTCTCTAATGAGGACCCCACATGCATCTAATGTTGCCAAACACATTTGTGTCCGGGAGTTTGTATCCGTAGCATTAATGACTTTATGTATGCAATTTTAATCCAAACAAATTTGACATGATTCGGCCATCTACAAGAATGGGCCGGGGCCTTTTGATGGCAGAAGGGTCCATGGTTAGAGATGTCTTGGGCTTGGTTCTTATTGCTTGGGCCTCGAGAGACTCCTTGTACTTCCACATTCTGCCCAAATATTTTTCAGATGCTATTGTGAAGCTCGGGGCGGAGCTAATTTAGATTTGGAGATGATGTTCTTTATTTTTGTTTTTATTTAATTTTTTGGGAACTTATTTTTTAGTCCTATCTCTAAGTGTTTGTTATTTTTCTATCCTATGAATTTATAAACATTAAGTTTTGGTCTTTTTTTTAAAAAAATACCAAACTTACCCTTATCTTGACATTAATCAAGGTTAGCAGTCAATCCCTAAAAATACGTTATTAACAATTATCTCCTAAATATCAAACTTGTCTCTCCCCAAAATAGCGGGACTAAAAAAAAGGACAAACAATCCTCTATTTTAGGATGACACCGGAGATCTAGTGCTCCGAAATCCATCAACTCACTGGAATCGCATACAAATACCGTACTACATCTAAGGAACATTGACCGCCAGTGTCGGAATACAAAATACGAGTTTGATTTACCTGCTACTGAAGAAGGATGATGGAAGTCGAATGATTTTTGTCGGATTACGGGCTAGGGTAATGTACGAATCGTTGGAATACATGTTTGTTTTGGATGATACTGACTCAGACATAGCATATTTGAAGGTCATGGTACATTTTAAGATATTATGGTAAAATTTGAAGGTTATGGTAAATTAGTAGAAAACATGGTAAATTTGCTAGAAAGAAATAACACCTACAAGTCATGGTACGTTTTCAGATATCATGGTAAATTTGAAGGTCATAATAAATTTGCAGGTCAAGAACAACACTTGTCGTCCATGGAAATTTTGTATATATCATGGTAAAGTTGAAGGTACACGATATTTGATCAATTGACAGATTTCACGGTAAATTTGCGGGGTAAAATACTAAATCTACAGGTTATGGTAAATTTACAGATATCATGGTAAATTTGTAGGTAAGAAACAACACATGCAGTTCATGGTACATTTTCATAAAATGGTGAAAATAATTACTAAAGATAATTATAAATCTGAAACTGCCATTTTTGGCAAAGATAATTACTAAAGATAATTATAATTTTATGTTCTATGCCTAAATTAGTGCTACAAATTTAAACTTAACAAATTAAGAATTAACTAACTAAAGGATAAGAAAGTAAAGTACCTCTTAAAAGTAATGACAAATTTGTCAAACTATATAAAAATAGGATTAAAACATAAGTTCAAAAAGTGGATGGGATGAAAATCTAAGCCGCAAGGGTAAATAGGATTCTGATTTAAATTACCCTAATTTTTTTTATATTTGTTATGTTTTCATTAATTTTTTGATGTTTGTTGGTTCATCTAGAATCTAAAAAGTATAAAATTATGTGTAAAAGTTAAAAAAATTTACTAAATACGAAAAATAAGTAAAAACGGACACTGTTTGAGTTTAATTTTCGTCTTTTTCGAAATTTTTTAATATTTCAACATAATTTTGTGTTTTTTAGATCCATTCATTGAGTCAAACCAACAAACAACCCAAAATTGATACAAAACAAAGAAATATGAAAACATTTCAAATAAAGACAAAAAAATAAAATACAAATTTAATAAATACTACATTCCAAAACTTCAGATGGACCCATTAGACTTTGTCTTGGTCTTTGCTTTTCTTGGTAGAAAAATAATAAAGGTTTCGTTCAACTCGATTGTGATGTATCAATGAAATTTATTGAGACAATCTCTTTTATGATGTAAATCATTCATTTTTATATTATTTACGTAAAATATTAAGTTATTTGAATTCCAAAAAATATCCAATCGAATTCAAATACTGTAAAAGTTTGTTGATGAAAGTGAGGATGACGTGTGAGCCTCAGACCCAAATCTAGACATATTAATTAGCAAAATTAGGTACATAATTTTAAGAGTAAATTGCATTGATCTCCCCTGGAGTTTCTAACAATTATAGAGACTTAGTCTAAGGTTTTAACAAATACACTGACTTGTAATATTTTACAAATTATTTGGTTGATTCCTCCTCCCATTAACACTACTCTTATAAACACTCTTATTTTTTATCAAAAACTAAAATACTACTCTTTAGTCTTTGCACATCTTTTTTTTTTTTTTAATATATGTTTAGTCTATTAATGTGTGCATATACAAAATAATTTTGCATTCAAAGCTTGAAATATTGAAGTCATTTGGGTTTCGATTTTTTAAATACTTCTGTTTTGTGAGGATTGACACATTTGGGTTTCTATTTTTTATTAAGTCTCCTTAAGTAAAATAATGTCATTTTATATCGTTTTTATTTTGTTAAGTTCCCTTATTAAAATGACATCGTTTTACATTTGCGATTGTTTATTGTGATGGGTAATAATAATTAGTTGTCGACTAATTTATTACGACGGCCTCTTACCATCACTAATAAGTACTATTTGCAACTACTTTATTTACGAATGATAACAACTGTCGCAGAAACTTTTTTTGCATCGGCAAGACCATCGCCTATATAAATATTTGCAAAGGTTTTATTACAGTCACAAATATTCTGACGCGAATTGTATTTTTTGTTATTGGGATAAAGAAACCCAACAGTTTATTATTACCAAACAGTAAGTTTGGTGACAACTACATATATGTGTGATCTTCTCCACCAAAAACCCTAATTTCTGAGATCATCCACAAATTGAAACCAACTTCATCGTTTTTGTTCGAGAGTCCAACCACTTTTTTTCCCCCATTAATAGGAGCTAGGAGGTGCACAGAACCAAAACTAGGCGTCGTCAGTCATACTCATGACATTCAAAGACGCACGCAAGATCTCGATATTGGATGAACTAATATTAAATTTCTTCTATACTTTTTTTTTTTGGTAACATATAGATAATGATATAAAAAAATATTAAAAATTTTGTGGTTGATATTTTTGGTCAACTTATACCACCAATAAGAAAATAGTCTTACATAATTGTAGAATCATATAATTTTATACATCCATAAATTCATTTAAAAAGACAAAATAAAACCTACTGCTTATTTTTTAATAGATGCGTCAACGCTTACACGAATACTTCTTAAATTTTTTACAGAACTTTGGATGAACTCGTAGTAGAGTCTTTTAGAATATATTAAGCGGACGAATATATATATATATATATATATATATATATATATATATAATTAATTTTAACGTTTTAGAAAAATCTGGTACTATTTTAAAGAATTTTTTTTAAAACTTGGGTGCCCGGTCTCTTCCGCTCGGTCCGTCCTTTCTCTCATCGAGACAATTTCTATATATGCTAAATTTCTTATACCTTTCCATATTCAATTAAAAAGACAAATATAAAACCTAGTGGTAAATTTTTAATAGATGCATCAAAGCTTACCGAGCTTATATTTCTTGAATTTTTTAAAGAACTCTGAATGAATGGATATTAGAGTCTTTTAAAACATATTAAGCAGGCGAACTTATATAATTTTGGCATTTTTCAAAAAATTAATCTATGCAAAACATAAATCTGGTGCTAAATTTTAAATAGATGCATCAAAGCTTACGAGTATAATTCTTGAATTTTTAAAGAATTTTGAATGAATGAATATTCGAGTCTTTTAAAACAAATATATTAGGTAGGCGAACTTATATAAGTTTGATGTTTTCTAGAAAAATCTATGCAAAATATAAATCTAGTGCTAAATTTTTAATAGATGCATCAAAACTTACGAGAATGGTTCTTGAATTTTTTAAAGAATTTTGAAGGAATGAATATTTTAGTGTTCTAAAACATATATATTAGGCAGGCGAACTTATATAATTCTGACGTTTTCATGAAAAATCTATGCAAAATATAAATCTAGTGCTAAATTTTTAATAGATGCGTCAAAGCTTACAAGAATAGTTCTTGAATTTTTTAAAGAATTTTGAATGAACGAATATTAGAGTGTTTTAAAACATATATATTAGGTAGGCGAACTTATATAATTCTAACTTTTTCCAGAAAAATCTATGCAAAATATAAATCTAGTTCTAAATTTTTAATAGATCCATCAAAGCTCACAAGAATAGTTCTTGAATTTTGAATGAACGAATATTAGAATCTTTTAAAACATATTATACAGGCAAACTCATATACTTTTAACGTCTTTCAGAAAAATATACTACTCTAAATAAATTTTAGAACTCAGATTAGCAAACTCGTTGCTACTCAGTCCATCCTTTCTCTCTTTGCAATAATTAATTTCTATACAAAACTTCTCTCTCTCTCTCTCTCTCTTGTCAAAAGAGATCAGTTTTTTAATCCACCTTTCCTATTTTAATTAAAATCTACAATTCCTCCTTATAATAGTCCAATGAATATCCTGTGAGTGGCTGAATTAGGGATGAGTCTTAAAATATGTGGGTTCATCGATGGACTAAAAAGGTTTTATCCACCCAAAAAGTTAGTCTCTGGTGCAATGAATTTGCATGTTAGTGAGTTTGGCTTCTCCTAGACCCAATGAACCAGAAAAGAAAAAGTCTTGGCTTCTTTATGCAAGAAAATAAATTTAGGAGCATAATTTTTTTTTTTTTTTTAATATAGCTTAGAGTATCCTCATGATCAATTTACGCGTATCTCGATTAATTTTTGAACGATTAATCTCACCGCTCACTTCCGAGAATCCCAATTAAAGCCAAAGAGGATGGTTGATTCATGGTTTAGAGCATGAAATTATATAGTTATTGCATAAAAATCGCATTTCCAATCTTTAGATGCACCAATTAGTTATGGATTACATATAATTAGTTGGACTACCAATAAAAACGGAGATATATATGATAGTATATATATGTGGTCGCTTGACCTGCCGAGTTAGAAATTTATTTAGTAAAGTTTTCTTGCTTATGTTCGTCACTCTTGAGAATAGATATTGTGTTTATTATTACTTAAAAAAAATCAGTATCACAAATATTTATCTCAAAGACTTTCAACCTTGACTTTTGTCATTATCCTATCTTATATGTATCACTTCTTATATATATATGGAGTCAGTTTCATACAAAATTTTATTTTATCTTTAATTGGATCTACTTCTAATGGACGATGAAATTGATCCGCTAGAGATTAATTGAGATATACGTAAGTTCTAATGTGTTAAACAAAAGCTATGTGCTATCCTAGAGGAATGTGACATGGCATTTTGATATATTTTGATCAAATGTGTAAGAGGAGTTGCACCGAAATATTTAATTTTAGCGCCAGTCCATTTGTCTTCAATTATTTTTTTTGTCTTTATTTAATTTTTTTATCAATTTTTTGAGAATTATTAATTTGTGTCGACGAAATGAATATGAGAAGTATAATTTTTTCCCAAAAGCTAAAAAAATATTTACTTCTGAATTTTTTTTAGACATAATTTTATATTTTTCTGAAATCTCTTATCGAGACTAACTAATAATCATAATTTAAACAAAAAATTCAAATAAAGAGAGTAATCTAATAATTACCTTGAGTACTCCTAAATAAAATTAGGATAGTAATCAACATATATATAGCCATTACTATGAAGTCTTATTTTTTGTATTTTATCCAAGAAATCCAGCCATTCAAATATTTGACTAATTTTTATTTTTATCTCTTAAACTATTTTATTTGTTTTGTTTGTACAAAATCAATTTTATTTAAGTAGTCTCTAAACAATATAATCTTAAATTCAGTTAGTCTAATCTGTAACATTTTAGTAAACCCGCAAAAGAATCATTATGACATTTTGCATTCCACTAGTTCATAGTTATGACCAAAATTTCTATGAAAAAAGTTATTAAAGACAAAAAAATTCAAAATTTTTTAAATTAGTTTTATCATTAGTATTTTTAATTTTTTAAATTTTAGTCTTTAGATTCTCTCATCACTAAGACTAGCTTTGGAGTGACTCCTATGAGATTGATGGGGCACCATTGCCGCAATAAATAAATTTGTCTGCATTTTTTTAGTAAACGAACTACCACGTGTTAGGTTTTGATAGGTAGTAGTAAATGATGCATTTTTTAATATTTTTTGTGCTTGTATAATATTGCTAGTCGAGTTTATTAAATGCTTAAATTTTAGGGTAAATTTCAAAAACCTCCCCAGAAGTTATTAACAAATACACTGCCCGCCCTTGAGCTTCCGACAATTAATGCACTGTTCTCTCTTGCCTTATAAACTATTTCCCCGACACCCCTTACTATTACTTTATTATTAACGGGGTTTAAATTTTAAGTGAAATGTCTCCTTTACCCTTACTTTACCAATTTTCTTTTTTCCCATCTTCTTCCTCTGCTCCAACTTTCTCTCTCCTCCCTCATTTCTTTTTTCCCATTTTCTTTGGGGTTGGGGTACAGAATATGATTGCCTTGTAATTTTGTTACAAATCAAGGGATTTGGTTGTGTAGGAAAGAAATGTAAATTTTCTTGTATTCCTGTATGAAAGACGAATTAGGTTTCTACACGGCTATTTGGTTTGAGTTGGCTGTGCCCTGTTTCTATTTCTAGGATTTACATTATGAGGACTAGAGAAAAGTGAAAATCAAGCTTGTTTATGGAGGTTTGTGTTGCTAGAATGTGTTTGAGTTCACCTTGTTTGTATCAGATGGGCCAAAATGCACGTATTATATCATATGAAAAGTCTTGGTACACAGATCTTTCGGACACATCTGTGTTTGGAACCGTTGAATGCACGTGGGGTCCTTGAATTATTGAATGACCCACGTGAATCCAACAGCTATGGACACATTTGTGTCTGAATGTATCCGAAAGATATGCGTTTCTAGCATTAATCTGTATCAAAATGTACTGCCCTCTCTCGAGATTACTAATCAAATAATTTAGAATTTATAAAAATACTATTAGCATAATAGACCAGAAATAAATAAAAGTATGATTTGTTAAGGAATTTTGATCGGTGGAGATTTTGTTAATAGATTGGGTAAGAAAGTACCAGAGATAAATTTTGTTAAAAGTACCAGTAGTTAAAATACTATTAGCACAATGGAAGTGTAAAATTGGGAGTTTGGGGAGGGGAGGGAAATTGGGTGGGAAAGGTTATATAGGAGAGAGAGTGAGGAGGGGTAATATGGGAATTTACAAAAATAGGAAGCATGACATCATCTTTTTACCATAGTCAACAAGTAGAATTTAATGACAGAGAGGGTCCTAAAAAATTATTTTGTAAAGCAAAAAAGAGCAGTGTAATTGTCAAAATTACAGGGGAGGACAGTGCATTTGTTATTAACCCTGAAGGTAAGTGAAATTTACCCTAAATTTCATGTTATTTTCTAAGTTTGTATTTTTTGTTCAAATGTTTAAATTGTTATAGTCCCATATTTTAGTGGATTTGGTCTAACTTTTTTTATTTTGCCTTTTTTTTTATCCAATTTAAACTTTTATGTTTTGCCTTAATTGAGGAATATAAAAGTAAACATTTATCTTTAATAAATTTTTTAGTAATTCTTTTTTTTTTGTCTGGGTGCAAAATTATATAACTTTGGGACTACTTAAACACAAAATTCATAATTTAAGAACAAAATAGATAAAAATGAGATACCTTAAGAGAAAGTAAAACTTAGTCATAGATAATGATTTTAGTTAATAATTTTTGTTACTAACTTAACAGATCGTCACATATTAGTCTAAGTGAATTCAAAGTTACATTGTTTAGAAACAAATTTAATTTAGGAACAAAATAAAAAAAAAAGATAGTTTATGGAAACAAAGTGGAAATTAGTACAAATATTAAGAGTACTACAATCTGATCAAAACTGACACAAAATTAGACGAGACCATCTTTTTCCATTTTCTATAATCCATATCAAGTTATCAACACCTTGACCCCATTGTCCAAATCCGAATTCTTTCCAAAGGATCGGGTCCGCCCGTAATTTCAGGGGCCCACACCGACCTTATATAAAGTCCAACAGGGTGGTAGAGACTCAATGCAACAGACAGCTCAAATTAAGCTCTAAACACAGTGTGTGAGAGAGAGAGAGAGAGAGAGAAGATGGGGCTGACAATTTATGGCCATCGAATGTCCCAACCAGCACGGGCTGTTCTCATCCTCTGCAAGTAATCATCATACATACCTCATCACTATTAACTCACCATTATCGAGCTGGGTTTTCTTTTAAGATCAAGTTATGATCATTATTTCTATCATATTATTTCACTTTTATATGCGATTTCTCACTGCGCATTTATGTTTGGTGTTGTAGGATGAATGGAATTGAGTTTGAGGAGATCAGCGTGAACTTTTTCACAAGAGAAACTAATTCTCCTGAATATCAAGGTGATCCTTTGCTCATACTAATTAAATGATGATATTTTCGTAATTAATTAATAATGATATTTTTGTAAATAGAATGAGACAAGATATGGATACCGGAAGAGGAGTGATAATTTTACCCCCTCCAAAGATGGAAAATATTCCCCATAAATCATACCTAGTATCCAAGAAAGTAAACAAATTTTAAATATATAATAAATTCAGTTAGCTATATATACGGGATGATAGCAAGGGATCTTTTCTAGACCCCTAATAAAGAGGCTTATACGAGGGGTGAGTTGACATCCAATCTTCAATCTACCATATCCGACGGGCTATAGGGTATGGTGGATTAAAGTTTGGAGGTGGCATTACCCTAATGCTAATATTTCAAATAAGGTACTGACTTCACATTTCCTGCAATTATGTTTTCATTTTCAGAAATAAACCCTATGCAACAAGTGCCAGCTATAGTGGATGGAACTCTTAAGCTGTTTGAGAGGTATTTTTGCATAGTTCCACATGACTTGTTCAAAGGGGTAGATTACCAGTCATTTGTTTTCACTAGTGTAATTGATAGTGGTGGTTTAAAAATTAAAATGCCTGTTTTGAATGACATGTTCTGTGATCTATTTTAGCTTGAGATTTGGTCATGGGCTAAAGAATTACAGAGTAGCACCGTGTAACTGTCCCGGCTCCTGCTAGATTTGTTCTATATTCTTTGCCATATCCAATATGAGTCCCTCTTAAACTGTGATCCGTTCCCCTGTCTATCGTATCTATTCTTCTGGCTTGATTCTTTGCCCCTCCCTGTACTCCTGAGCCTTCCCCTGGTCCTTAATTTGTTGGCCTTCCGCATGCGGTTGCATACTGGTATCTGGGTTCCAAGTTGGTTTTACTGCTGCTTCCACTTTCGCGTAAGCTACTCGCAATGTCCGCTTTCACATCCCTTCGTACGCTTACACGCTTCTAAAAATTTAGGGCCAGGCATCCCACTTCATCAGGTTCAAACATGCCACAAAGTTGGTCGAAAACTCATTTTTATAAGATGTTCTTCGTCAAGGGTTCGTTCTTATCCTTTCAAGACAAGTGTCTCCTCAAACCCTATGATCTATTTATTGTACTTGTTTTCTTTGTAATACTGGTTTTAGTATTGTAGTGACTGATGTGGGTTTTTCATGTTCTTTTGCAGTCATGCAATTCTTAGATATCTTGCATGTGCATATCCTGGAGTTGCAGATCACTGGTAAGCTACCACAGTTGCTTCTTTTCTGAGACACTGCAGGCATGACAACATCACTACAAGAGAAGCGAGAAAGGACGTGCCCCAAAAAACTCCAAAATCAGATTTAGTACTGATTATAATATCCAATCAACAAACACCTTAGACAACCCAGCCCAAAATAAATCAGCAAGAAACATCAGCAGTATAACCCATCAACAAGAACTTCATCAACCACCTGCAGATTCTTGACTCAAATCTAGCTAAATGAAATTTAGTCTTCATCAAATTTTTACTCAAATCAATAGAGACTAGAATTTGGACTCAAATTTTATTTGACTATTTCTTCTTTTTTTATACGCATTACTTTCCGTTACTGAAACTTTTGCTTAAACTTATGTTTAGTTTAGTCCTGGCCCTTAACAAACTTTCATGTTCATTCTTACATAGGTATCCAACTGATCTGCACAAAAGAGCCAAGATCGAATCAGTGCTGGATTGGCATCACTTGCACTTGCGCCACGGTGAACGTAAGTATCTAATATTCAATGCCTATCAGAAGATGATCAGTACTGCTCATCTTGTAGCCCTCTCGAGAATATCGTTCATTCAGAAAACTAGCTTGATCTGATATCAATAGATACGTGAACAAGGGAGATTTGATTGAGAAAAAATGGACGGGCAAGTATGGTTTGAAACTTCAACTGGCTACTTTTCCTTATACAAATCGGGTTTGTTCGCATAACTATCGATACCAAATCAAGATGATCTTTTGTGTGAATATTTTCCGTTTTAGGGCGACAGAATAGACGGGCAAATACCAATACAATTCCTTCTCCCATTTTCTTTTCTAGTGTCTAAAACATCTATCTTTTTTCTTGGTTGTTTTTTGTTTTTCAGTTAGACTGGTTCAAAGTACGGCACTGGCACCTAAACTTGGCCGCGAACCAAATTATCAGGTAGCTGCGGAAGCTGAGATACTTTTGTCTGCATCTCTTGAAAGGATTGAAAATATTTTGCTCAATGAGACTGGGCCATTTCTGCTGGGCAACTCCCAACCATCTATAGCAGATCTCAGCTTGGTTTGCGAAATTATGCAACTAGAGGTAAGCAAATTACACCCCATATATATCACATGGATCTGCTGTTTTGGGCAAAGTACCCGTGTCCATATGACACGACATGGGTGCATATGCGGGATATTCTACGTATCCTCTATTTCTAGTTTTGACATGTCTAACTCCTTATATACACTCACACCCAATAAGTTGCAAAACTTCAAGAAGATCTTTTTTTTTTTTTTTGAGAAATAAATGCTAAAAATTTGGTGGATTCAGGTTTTGGATGAGAAGGAAAAAAATCGAATTTTAAGCCCATTCAAGAAAGTTCTCCAGTGGATTGAAGATACAAAGAATGCAACCAAACCTTATTTTGAGGAAATACATGCAGTGCTCTATGAAACCAAAGCAGAGCTAGCAAAGCAGAGGTTGTTGGGAGCTAAAAATGCATAAAAAACAGAAAAGGATTCGCAGCCAAAACTGTCAGCACTCCTGAAAAAATCTGTTGCATGTTGTCTGTTGTCTGTTGTTGTATTGTGTTTTGTTATAAGAAAATCTGTCTTAGCCTCTCCTTGTGTTGAATAAAAGCCCTCTTGAGCTAGGGATTGTGTCAAAGAAAAGGATTCTATAATATTATATCCTCTACCAGTTGTCTGTTGTTGTATCATGTTTTGTTATGAGAAAATCTGTGTAACCTCTCCATGTGTTGAATAAAAGCCCTCTTGAGGTAGGGATTGTGTCAACTATTTGTACTGGATTCAAGAATGTGATTTGTGTGTGTGAGAAACCTGACATTGAAAATTTTAGAAATGAAAGAGGTAAGACTAGTTAAGGCCGATAACAGCATCTCCCACAGAACCTTCAAAGGCTAACCTGTCCTTCAAATTTCTATCTCCTCTTCAAATTTGAATTCTGAAGTACCAAACACAGATAACAATACTGGATACAAATACAATACGGATACAGCGATATAGCAAAATCTAAAAAAATAGTATATGGATATGTTGAGAATAGAGCTATAATTTTTTTTATTTATAATTATTGATTATATACTCTGCCTAAAAAGGAGCCAAGAGAAATAGAGTAGTAGTTAAATTACTAATAACATTATATTATACTAAGCATTTAGCACAATTCAATTTTCAAAAATCATTCAAAGTAGTAAGAAAGCGACCAAAAAATACTGCAAAGTATTCAATACATGTCAAAAATCTAAACCAAAAAGTGATAATTCTTACTAATTTCTACTCAAATCAATTCAACATTCAATTGCATCCCCTTCGCCTTTATCGGTGAACATCACGACTTCCATATCCAGCTCATCAAAGACAAGATTAGCAATTTCAAGTATACCTGTACTCTCAAGTGAATCAAATGCATCTTCTGCCATATATATCTCTAGAATATCTGTCCGTATGGTAGAAGTATCCACCGCATATCTGAAATTAAAATAATTTTATTTTAATATTGATTACTTATTTAGCGTATCCGATACGTATCGGAGCGTATTGGATGCGTATCGATATCTTAAAAGTATCCGAGATGCATATGTGACTAGTTTCGGAGTATTCGTACTTCATAAGAGATCTAGCACCATCCTTGTTCAGATGGACTATATCCCCCTCTCTTCAAATTTTTACTCAAATTTGAAGTATGGAATTATAACAGATGCATCAAAGCTTACGAGAATAGTTCTTGAATTTTTTAAAGAACTTTGAATAAACAAATATTAGAGTCTTTTAAAACATATTAGGCAAGTAGAGTTATATAATTTTGACAATTTTCAAGAGAATCTATTACTATTCTAAATGAATTTTAGAACTCGGATGACCAAACTCATCTGCTACTCGCTCTGTCCTTATATTGCTCTCATTGCGATAATTAATTTCTATACAAAACTTTTGTCTGTATACCTCCTCCTCCTCCTCTCTCTCTCTCTCTCTCTTGTGCCAAAAGAGATCAGATTTTTTATCCACCTTTCCTGACATTCATAAAATCTACCATTCCTCCTTTATAATAGTCCATTGAATATCCTGTGAGTGGCTGAATTAGGGATGAGTCTTAAAATATGTGGGCTCATTGATGGACTAAAAAGGTTTTATCCACCCAAAAAGTTTGTCAAAGTGCAATGAATATGTTCTTGGGTGTGAGGGAGATTTGGTGCAATGAATTTGCTATTGAGTTTAGCCTCTCCAAGACCCTATGAACCAAGAAAAAAAAAAAAAAAAGCCTTGGCTTCTCCATGCAAGAAAATTTCAAGGAGCATGGTTGATTCATGGGATAGATCAACAGCATGGAATTCATTTAGTTATCCCATAAAAATTGCATTTCTTACCTTTAGATGCACCACCTTAATTAATTGCAGATTACATAACGGAGATATATATGATAGTACGTGCAGGTTATGACTTCAAGAATGGAAGGTGTCACGTAATTACACCTCCATGGTCTATATATATATATTTTTTAGGGTCTAACAGTAAGCTAAGGTTACATTCGGTTGAGTGTTTTTGAACCGATTTTTGGAAAAAAAAATACTCTGTAAGTGTTTTAGGAAAAACATTCAGGGTTAGATATTTTTTGGCATTTTTAAGTCTCTCTCTCTCTCTCTCTCTCTCTCTCTCTCTCTCTCTCTCTCTCTCTCTCTCTCTCTCTCTCTCTCTCTCTCTCTCCTTTTCGAGCTTTATGCAAATTTTTTGTTAACAAAGTTTTTTTATTTTAAAATTTTAAGTTCACAATTAATCTCGAAATATTTTTTAAGTCAACAGTGAATTTTTATATTTTTTTTAAAAATAAAATGTAAAAAATACGATCAAATAAACAGTGTTGAACACAATCACAATGAGATCAAATGTGAATATTTAATGCATTAGTTATTGACAAGTATGATGATTTAATGATAGTTAATGATTGGCAACAAATCAAACAATATTTGTGAAATTATTTCGCAAACAAAATTCACAAACATTACTTTAGAAAAAATTTAAAAACACCCAAAATAAACACAGCCTAAAAATAAACACAGCCTAAGGCTTACTGTGTAGCATTGTGACACCCTCATACCCCATTTGCTCTGTCAACCCTTTCTAATATGCCAATCTGATTCTCTTATATTTTGGACACCTGTATTTTTTTTAATTATTGAATAAAATTTTATTCTTCAATTGTTCAATTATTTTGATGATGACATTCCCAAGTTAAAATTATGGGCCCACCATTGAGTACGTGGACTAGTTTGACCCCCGTTGAGTTAAAGAAAAATTTAGTAAAGTTTTCATTGTTTACGTTCGTCGCTCATGAGAATAAATATTGCTTTTATTATTATTAAAAAAATTTAGTATCACAGATATTTGAGAATTATCTCAAAGACTTTCTCAAGTCTTTGAGCCTTGCCTTTTTGTTTGTGATCATCCTATCTTATATGTCTCCTAGATTATTTGACCTAGCTGTCAATCAATAACTCTGCCCCTAAGTCCCTGTTTGGTAGCCAAATGAAGGGATAAATTTTAGACTCCGGATATTATAATTTGAGTTATTATATTCAGAATTTGTTAGTAACTTTAGATCCCGATTATGATATATATTTGGAGTCCAAAGTTTATTCGTCTGGAGGGAGACCAAATTTAAACACTCCTCCCTTTATTCATATCTTATTCTCTTTTCATAAATTCATATTCCACTTCTATTTACGCAAATAACATTATCATTATAAAAATATTATTATTAATTACGAAAATGTCATCTAAATACTCATATTTATCATATTATTTTTTCTCAAAAATATTCAAACAAACTAATTTATAACTAGTCACTCTTCTATAATAAATCTGTCATTATATTATATATTCTTTCTCTTATTATATCCATTCATATTTCTTTCATAATTTTAACCGTTAAACCGACCATAACTATTAATTTTTTTATTAGCAATGTAATTACTAATTGGTCAAACATGAAGCACAAAGATTGGTCTAGTGGTTAAGCCATAAGATTTAGGCGTTTCTTCCCTCCTAATGTTTCAAGGCCCTAAACTTTTTAGGTGTCATTAATTTTTATGGGGTTAGTTTATACATAACTTTGTCTTGTCTTTACTGGATATCTGACAAGTGAACGGTAAAAATATTGGTCGTCCAAAGATTAGCTGAGGTACACGTAAACTAGCCCAACACTTTGAGTTATCGAAAAAAATTGCATTAAACAATGAGTTCACTATATGTAAACTTTTTGTATTTTTTTTTGTCTTTCATTAACTTTTTGTTCCTTGACAAAAAGTTTTAAGTAATAAACTAAAATTTAAAAAATTCAGAAAAAATAAAAATAATAAAAAATACAAGATATTTTGTGTTTATTTGTCGTCTTTAGCAATCTTTTTTTTAAATTTGAACATAATGTTATACTTTTTAAATTTATCTTATCGAGACGAATTAATAATTCAAAAAGAAAAAAATTAAGGCCAAAACAATAAATATGAAAAAAATTAAATATTGAGAAAAACGTATTAATAGAGATATACTTTATCATACCATGCAATAATTGACACAAAATTGGAGAAGACCATCATTTTCCATATCAATCTTTGACCCTATTGTCCAAATCCGACTATTTTCTAAAGGATCGGGTCCACCCGTAATTTCATGGGGCCCACACCGACCTTATATAAAGCAGCAGGGTGGCAGAGTCTCCCGAACTCACAGTTCAAAGCTCTAAACAGAGAGAAAGAGAGAGAGAGAGAGAGAGAGAGAGAGAGGAGATGGGGCTGACAATTTATGGCCATCGAATGTCCCAACCAGCACGGGCTGTTCTCATCTTCTGCAAGTAATCATCACACACACCTGATTACTAACCTATATTAAACTCACCATTATCCAACTGGGTTATCGTTTAAGATCAAGTTATGATCATTATTTCTATGATATTCCACTTTTATATGCGATTTCTCACTGTACATGAATGTCTGGTGTTGTAGGATGAATGGTATTGAGTTTGAGGAGATCAGCGTGAACTTTTTCACAAGAGAAACTAATTCTCCTGAATATCAAGGTGATCCTAATTAATTTCTTTGTACATGTTGTCTTTGTAGTGAAAGGGCTTTTCGACCTAGAAACCTAAATAGTACATTTTTTAATCCGGCTCGTTTGTTAGCGATTAAAATTTGAGAAGATATGTTAGATATAATAAAAAGTGGGTACAGTAGAAGGGGAGAAACTGTTTGTTTGAGTATTTTTTAGGAAGGAGAACATGATAGATGAGTAGATTAATGATATTTTCGTAATTGATAATGACATGTTTATAATTAATAATGATATTTGCGTAAATAGAATGAGATAAGGTATGTATATGGGAAGGAGATAATAATTTTCCCCCTCCAAATAGAGAAAATAGTCCTCAGAAATCATACCCAGTATCCAAAAAAAAAAAAAAAAAAACTCCGAATATAATAAACTCGGATAGCTATATATGGGATGATAGATATGGATCTTTTCGAGTCCAGTAATCAAAAGGCCTCTATGAGGGTTAAACTCACATCCAATCTTCAATCTACCCATATCCCACGGTCACGGAGTATGGCGGATTGAAGTTTGGAGATGAGATTAACCCTTTGCTAATATTTCAAAGTAAGGTACTGACTTCACATTTCCTGCAATTATGTTTTCATTTTCAGAAATAAACCCCATGCAACAAGTGCCAGCTATAGTGGATGGAACTTTTAAGCTGTTTGAGAGGTATTTTTGCATAGTTCCTCATGACTTGTTCAAAGGAGTAGGTTACCAGTCATTTGTTTTGACTGGTGTAATTGGTATTGATGCTTTGAAATACTCTGTTTTTCATTACATGTCCACTGATCTATTTTAGTTTGAGATTTGATCATGGTCTAAAGAATCACAGAATAGCACTGTGTAACTCTCCCGGCTCCTGCTAGATTTGTTCTATATTCTTTGCCATATCCAATATCAGTCCCTTTTATTGTGTGATCCGTCCGATTGTCTATCATGTCTATTCTTTTGGCTATGATCTACGATCTATGATCTATACTTGTTTTCTTTTTGTAAATACTGGTTTTAGTATTGTAGCCACTGATGTGGATTTTTCATGTTCTTTTGCAGTCATGCGATTCTTAGATATCTTGCTAGTGCATATCCTGGAGTTGCGGATCACTGGTAAGCTACCACAGTTGCTTCTTTTCTGAGACTAGTTAAGACTACTATGAATCATGAGACACTGCACGTCTAGGCCGGCATGACAACATCACTACGGGAGAAGCGAAAAAAATTGGGACATGCCCCAAAAAACTCCAAAACCAGATTACCAATTATGATATCCAATCAACAAACACCTTAGACAACCCAGCCCAAAAGAGATCGGCAAGAAACATCAGCAGTATCACCCATAAACAAGAACTGCATCAACCATCTGCAGATCCTTTACTCAAATCTAAATGAAATTTAGTTAGTCTTCATCAAATTTTTACTCAAATCAAGAGAGATTAGAATTTTTACTCAAATTTTAGTTGACTATTTCTTCTTTTTTCATACTTAAACACTTGCCGTTACTGAAGCTTGTTAGTTAGATGGTAAATAAAGAGAGGGAGAAAGGTAAAAGTGTATTAGGTAATTTAACCCATACACATAATCACTTTATTTATATTACTGGGAACAAATCCACAAGCCTAACATAGGCGATGTGGGACTAAACAAACACTAAACAAACATAAACTATTCTAACACTCCCCCTCAAGCTGGAGAGTAGATATCGAAAAGTCCCAGCTTGTTACATAGCAATTCTAAGCGTGGTTTAAATAATGACTTAGTAAACATATCAGCCAACTGAGCACCCGTAGACACATACGGGGTAGCTATCACACCACTAGACAATTTCTCGCGCACTAGATGACAATATGCTTAGTTCTTTCATGAAATACTGGATTAGAAGCAATGTGAATGGCCGCTTGATTATCACAATATAGAGGAACAGGCAACTGCACACGGAACCCTATCTCCTCTAGAAATGATCGCAGCCATACAATCTCACACGTGGTATGTGCCATTGCTCTATACTCTGCCTCTGCACTGGACCGTGCGACTACTGTCTGCTTCTTACTCTTCCAATTGACCAGATTCCCACCAAGGAATACACAATAGCCAGTAGTAGATCTCCTATCGGATGGCCCCCCTGCCCAATCAGAGTCAGTGAATGCCTCAATGTGTAGATGTCCACTAGCTCGGTAAAACAAACCGCGTCCTGGATGTAACTTAAGATACTTCACAATTCTAAGAACTGCCTCCCAATGTGGATGACGAGGAGCAGACATAAACTGACTTACCAGACTTACTGCAAATGAGATATCAGGACGTGTAATCGTAAGATAATTGAGTTTACCAACCAAGCGGCGGTACTGATCAGGACTATGGAGCAACTCCCCCTGGTCCACACATAATTTGATGTTAGGATCCATAGGAGTCTCAACAGGCCTAGCTCCCAATAAACCTGTATCCTCAAGAATATCCAGCGCATACTTTCTCTGTGACAAGCTAATACCTTCTTTGGATCGGGCCACTTCAATACCCAAGAAGTATCTAAGTTTTCCCAAATCCTTAGTATGAAACTGCTGATGTAAGAAGGTTTTCAGCTCATCAATCCCTCGCTGGTCATCACCAGTAATGATAATGTCATCCACATAGACAATCAACAATACTTTCCCCCGGTCAGAAGTGAGAGAGAACACAGAATGATCAGACTGACTACGATGCATGCCAAACCGTAAGACTGCATCACTAAACTTGCCAAACCACGCTCGAGGAGACTGCTTAAGTCCATATAGAGCTTTGCGAAGCCGACATACCTGAGTACGCTCCCCCTGAGCAACAAACCCAGGTGGTTGCTCCATGTAAACTTCCTCTTGGAGATCCCCATGGAGGAAGGCATTTTTAACATCCAACTGAAACAATGGCCAACCAAGATTGGCGGCAAGAGAAATGAGAATGCGAACAGAACCAAGTTTGGCAACGGGGGAGAACGTCTCCGAGTAATCAACACCAAAAGTCTGGGTGTAGCCTTTGGCAACCAGGCGAGCTTTATAACGCTCAACAGTACCATCAGGGAGATACTTGACAGTGAAAACCCAGCGGCAGCCAACAGTAGATTTACCAGCAGGAAGAGGAACCAACTCCCAAGTGCCATTATGATGAAGAGCAGACATCTCTTCTTCCATAGCTATCCGCCACTCAGACAAAGAGAAGGCCTCCTGAACAGTGTTAGGAACAAAAACGGAAGACATGGAAGTAGTAAAAGCACGAAGGGATGGAGACAGATGAGTAGAAGAAACAAATTTAGCAATGGGATGAATAGTGCATGATCGAGTACCTTTACGCTTGGCAACAGGAAGATCAAGACTGTCAGGATCTCGCAACGGAGGGGACGATGGAGCAGTGAGCGGTGGTGGACCTGCTGGTTGAGAAGGCTCTGGCTGAGGTGGCACTTGTGGTGTTTTTGAACGACGAACATACACCTGCGAATAAAAAGGGTTTGGAGGGGCAGTACCAGAAGGGACGGCCATAGGAAAGACAGACTCAGACACAGGTTGTTCAGTTGTAAGGGCAGACTGTGAATAGAAAGGGAGTGACTCATTAAACGTAACATCAGCACACACAAAATGACGACGTAAGGTGGGAGAATAACATTTGTATCCCTTTTGAGTCCGCGAATAACCAAGAAAAATACACCGAAAGGATCGAGGGTCTAGTTTACTCCGGCCAGGATCAAGAGCATGAACATAACATGTGCACCCAAACACCCGTGGGGGTAATGAGTGGAGAGGCCGACCGGGAAATAGAACCATATGTGGAATTTGACCCCCAAGAACAGTAGAAGGCATTCGGTTAATTAAATAACAAGCAGTAAGAACTGCATCACTCCAATAAGACTTAGGGACCTGCATTTGAAATAACATGGCACGCATAACTTCTGATAAATGGCGAATCTTGCGTTCGGCAACTCCATTTTGCTGTGGAGTCCGAGCACAAGATGATTGATGAATAATCCCATGATCATCAAAAAACTTAGATAGAATACTATGATAATATTCACACGCATTATCAGAACGAAACATACGAATGCAGGTATTAAATTGAGTCTTTATTTCCATATAAAATGAGTGAAAAACAGACTTTAAGTCAGACCTTTCTTTCATAAGATAAAGATATGTAAGACGGGAGAAGTCATCAACAAAAATAACATAGTACTGAAAACCAAAAACATTGGGCACATGAATAGGCCCCCAAATATCTGAATGAACTAACTCAAAAGGACTGGACACACGACGTGCTACTCTAGGATAAAAGGTGACACGGTGGTGTTTACTAAACTCACAGACTTCACAAGATAGCTCTTTAAGAGACCCACAGGAGGGCACTAAACGCTTCAAATTCTGGAGAGATGGATGACCAAGCCTACAATGTTGCTGATATGGGGATTCTGAGGAGTGAAGAGCAACTGACTGAACATGACTATCATGAGTTAGGTAATACAGGCCACCACGTTCAACACCGCCACCAATCTTCCTCCCCGTCTTGATATCCTGAAACACACAACCATGAGGAAGAAATGTGACAGAACAGTTTAAGGATTTTGTAAGTTGATGAACAGACACAAGATTAAAAGGTAAACGAGGAACATGTAACACAGATTTTAAAAGAAGAGATGGAGAAACAGGAACAGAACCTAAACCAGTGACCTCAGTGGTGGAACCATCTGCCAAAGTAATATGAGATGGTTGACTAATAGACTGACAAGTAGAAAAGAATTTAGAAGTACCAGTCATGTGATTATTAGCACCAGAATCAATAACCCAGGGAGTAGAAGACAAAGAAGATGCAACACAAGCAACTGAAGGACCTGTCTGAGCAAGCGTAGCAGTGGAGGAAGGTTGAGTCGACATAAGGCGCTGGTACTGCTGGAACTCTTCTGCGGAGATAGTAACCTGATTGTCAGAGGACTGATGAACCTGTGTTGTATCCTCAGAAATAGCAGCCTGATGAGCCTGAGGATAGCCATGAAGAGCATAACAAAAATCCACTGTATGATTGGTTCCCTGACAATGAGTGCAAAAACGAGATCCACGACCACGGCCACTACGGCCAGAACTACCTCCCCCGGACAGTCGACCTCCACGACTGCCAGAACTAAAATCACGACCACCAGAGCCCCGGCCACGACTACCCCCCACTGAATTACGACCACGGCCGCGACTATAAGAAGAACCAGATCCACCGGAGAAAGTAGAAGCCAAAGCTGAACGGTCAGAGGATGGCACAGGAGATGGCGTAGAAGCACAAGACTGACGAAGACGACTAAAGACCTCGGTGAGAGAAGGAAGGTCACTAGAGCCCAGAATTTGATTACTAACTGGGCCAAAGTCTGAGGAGGCACCAGATAGAAATCGGGCAACCTCCATACGCTCACGCTGACGTCGCACAACCTGGACATCAGTAGACAGTGGCTCACAAACATGAAGCTCATCACAAATACGACGAAACTTAGCATAATATGCCTCCAAAGATAAATCACCCTGGCATATAGAAAAGAAAGACTGATGAAGATCATATGTGCGACGGAGATTGTTCACACCCGAATACATTGCCTGAGCCTGTGTCCAAACCTGTTTGGCTGTTTTGAGGAACATCAATGAGCCAGCAATATCTTCTTCCATACTATTCCACAGTTCACTACGAATTCGAGCATCCCTAGGTTTCCATGCAGCAAGCGCAGTAGTATCTGAGGGAGGATCATCAGTCAAGAAATGAGACTCAGAATCCCCCTCATAGAAAACTTCAACGGCCTTAGCCCAAATAGCATAATTAGTACCCTTCAAACGTGTGGATGTAATGGGTTGCCTCTCTCGAGACCGAGAACTAACAACAACAACAGACCCAGAATTAGAACCAGAACCAGACTGGTCTTCAGACATTTTGCTAAATAGTGAGAGGCAATCAACACCAACAAACCTAAATACCAACACGAAATTGAACACCAACGAACCCAAATATCCACGGGAAATCAACCAACCATACTATCGAGTGGAAGAAACCAACTAGCAGTCATACCAACCAACGAAACAAATCAGCCAACGAAACCAACGAAACAAATCGTCTCCGGAGCAAATCAGCCATATCATGCTATCACCGGAGCAAACCAGAAGACCAGACGCAAATCAGCAAAATAGCGGAAGATGCAAACCAGAGGCGGCACAAGACATCAAAAAATAGCAGCAAGACATCAAAAAATAGCAAACCAGAGGCCAAGATCAGATGCAAACCAGCAGCAAATCAGCAAACCAGAGGCGGCACAAGGCCAACCAACAGCAGCAGCGGTAGAAGCAACGGAACCAGAAACAAAGGCAGGTTCGAAAACAGAAGCAACACCCTAAACCAGAGGCTCGTGCGGCAGCAGGTTCGATCCAACAGAGGCTGGGCGGAACAAAAGCTGATGGCGAAACAGAGGCTGGTGCTGAAGGAGGTGCGGCTGAAGAAGGTGCGGCGGCAGGAGGTGCGGCGGCAGGAAGGAGTGCGGCAGGAGGTGCGGCGGCAGGCTTGGAGAGGGTTGGCTGGCGGAGGTTAGGGTTAGGGCTGGTGGATGCGGCTTGGAGGCTGGCGGCTTGGGGGTTAGGGTTAGGGTTAGAATATTATCAATGAGATTAGGGTTAGGGTTTATTTCTAGGGTTAGAATATTATTTCTAGGGTTAGGATATTATTTCTAGGGTTAGGGTTTTATCTAGGGTGGAATAGGATCGCGCTCTGATACCATGTTAGTTAGATGGTAAATAAAGAGAGGGAGAAAGGTAAAAGTGTATTAGGTAATTTAACCCATACACATAATCACTTTATTTATATTACTGGGAACAAATCCACAAGCCTAACATAGGCGATGTGGGACTAAACAAACACTAAACAAACATAAACTATTCTAACAAAGCTTTTACTCAAACTTATGTTTAGTTTAGTCCTGGCTCTTAACAAACTTTCATGTTCATTCTTACATAGGTATCCAACTGATCTGCACAAAAGAGCTAAGATCGAATCGGTGCTGGATTGGCATCACTTGCACTTGCGCCATGGTGAACGTAAGTATCCAATATTCAATGCCTATGAGAAGATGATCAGTACTGCTCATCTTGTAGCCCCCTTGAGAATATCGTTCATTCAAAAAACTAGCTTGATCTGATATCAATAGATACGTGAACAAGGGAGATTTGTTTGAGAAAAAATGGACAGGCAAGTATGGTTTGAAACTTCAACGGCCTACTTTTCCTTGCACAAATCGGGTTTGTTTGCACAACTATCGATACCGAATCAAGATGATCTTTTGTGTTAATAATTTTCATTTTAGGCCGACGAAATAGACGGGCAAATATCAATACAATTCCTTCTCCCATTTTCTTTTCTAGTTTCAAAACATCTCTCTTTATTCTTGGTTTTTTTTTGTTTTTCAGTTAGACTGGTTCAAAGTACGGCACTGGCACCTAAACTTGGCCACGAACCAAATTATCAGGTAGCTGCTGAAGCTGAGATACTTTTGTCTGCGTCTCTTGAAAGGATTGAAAATGTTTTGCTCAACGAGACTGGGCCATTTCTACTAGGCAACTCCCAACCATCTATAGCAGATCTCAGTTTGGTTTGCGAAATTATGCAACTAGAGGTAAGCAAATTAC
This sequence comes from Arctostaphylos glauca, assembly GCA_019985065.2. Classification (NCBI taxonomy): domain Eukaryota; kingdom Viridiplantae; phylum Streptophyta; class Magnoliopsida; order Ericales; family Ericaceae; genus Arctostaphylos; species Arctostaphylos glauca. The sequence goes on from JAHSPW020000010.1 coordinate 3,239,180, forward strand.
ACCCCCTATTTATCACATGATCTGCCATTTTGGGCAAAGTACCCATGTCCATATGACACGACATGGGTGCATATGCGGGATATTGTACGTATCCTTTATTTCTAGTTTTGACATGGCTACTCACACCCGATATTCACGACCGAGTGATATGGGGAACATAGATATATAATCTATGTTGTGAAGGGTGCCTTTAGCTTTTCACATAGACAAATAAGTTGCAAAACTTTAAGAAGATCTTATTTTTATGAGAAATAAACTCTAAAAATTTGGTGGATTCAGGTTTTGGATGAGAAGGAAAAAAATCGAATTTTAAGCCCATTCAAGAAAGTTCTCCGGTGGATTGAGGATACAAAGAATGCAACCAAACCTTATTTTGAGGAAATACATGCAGTGCTCTATGAAACCAAAGCAGAGCTACAAAAGCAGAGGTTGTTGGGAGCTAAAAATGCATAAACAAGAAAATGATTAGTAGCCGAAAATGTCAGCGTTCTTGAGAAAATCGGTTGCCTGTTGTCTGTTGTTGTATCATGTTTTATTATGAGAAAATCCGTGTAACCTCTCCATGTGTTGAATAAAAGCCCTCTTGAGGTAGGGATTGTGTCAACATATTGTACTAGATTCAAGAGTGTGATTGTGTGTGTGTAAGAGACATGACACTGAAATTTTAGGAATGGAAGAGGCTAGTTAAGTGCTTCTCCCTCCGCTCCTCTCTCCCCTAGGCCTTTCCCTCCCTCACCGATCTATTCCTCCATTTTCACGTCCACTTCCAGAGGCATGGATCAGGCAAGTTAGGCAGACAGAGGGACAAATAATTGGGTAGATGAAAAGATGAATTTTCTTTGTCATTTCTCTTCCCTTTCTAAATTTTTATGTTTTGTGGAGGATAATGACCCTTTGTTGGTACCCATCTGATGGATAAGCATGATCTTGTAATAATGTCATCAGATCTTGCGGATAGTGCAGTAGCAATGGTTTTATTGTTTATGTATAATTTTTGTCGCTGCATTTTCTAGGGGATATGTAGATTTCATCTGTGCTTGTAGCAATTGGTTTGAGCTACCCATTCAATAGAATCTCTACTGTCTATTCTTTCACTGATAATGATAGTGTTCTTGTATTTTATTTTAAGGCCTGCCTAACAGTACGTGCTAATTGAGCTTAAATCTCGCGTCTAGATAATAATAATTGTGGAAAAGTCTATGGTCTTGTCAAAGTTTCCTAGAAAACTTTTCATAATTCAAAATGAATAGATTAGATTTATTTGAGAGTGTAGACTTCTAAATTCAAATAAATCATAACCCTTAATTTTGGATTTAAAAAATATTTTCGGAGAAAGTTTTTTGAAAACGTAACTCTGCTGCTCTTGTGATTCTTACTAATCTCTACTGCCAAAGCAATTTTTTTCTATTAGTAATTTTTTCTATTCCTTTTTTTCTTTTTTCTTTTTTATGTCATTTCATATTGACTAAGACTTGCATACCATTTTACAATTTAACCATTATTATATGTCTGAAAACCTTTCCACCTTTTCCTAGTTTTTTTATTAATTACCAAAATATGATATTTAAAAGGGTAATTCCTTAAACATAATGACCATACAATTTATGACCATGATAGCCTCCTATTTTGTCATAGTGTCTTAGGGTGCAAGTCGTTGCACGTAAAGAAGCAAGCCACGCATATGGTACCATGACTTAACCTATCAATGGGGGTTCTTATGTACTATGGTGCAAGTCATAGAATCTCTGGATACAAGTCAATTTATCTCAAGGTGTAAGTCATTGCACCTTAGGAAGCAAGACACATAACGAAAATTATGACTTGGCCCATCAATGGGAGATCTTTTGCAAGTCAGGAATTTCTAGAGTGCAAGTTATTTTGTCGTAGGGTGCAAGTTAGTGCAAAATGGTACACTGCTGCACATCAGTACCAGTACATGTCGTACTAGTAATAAAATCAGTACACTCGCCGGTATGAGATTGATAACTTTGATCAAACCAAATAAGCCCCCATTTTTCTTTCAATAAGTCTAAAGACATAAAATTTATACACAAATGTTTGTGTGAATTAGAACTTGCAAAACTAATTTTCTCTTAGTATTCGAGTAATTATACAAACACAGATGTTTAAATATAAAATGATTCGAAGCCGTTTGATGTATATAAATTTTACACAAAACACATGGCACCAATACATATTGAATAAAATTCGAATCCTCCCTGTCCCGGATATTCAGACACAAATGTGTTTAAAATAGTTCGATGCACGTGAAACTCTTTAAAACAACGTAAATTTTACCTGCATCGAATAACTCCAGACACGTGTTTCTATGCTCATATGTATGTATGAAAAATTCTGTTTTTAGACTTTCTAAATATACTACTCCGATGCAAAATAAAAGCTTTTTTCCTTATTTTTTTGAGGGAAAGAAAAAGCCACGAAGGGTACAACAGAGAAGAAACATCAGACCAAAAATTAGGAAACATCAGACCACGGAGGATTAATATACATTTCTTAAAATTAGACTCTCAATCGACTCCTCGTAGATATGATCAAATACTTTCACATATAATATCCAAGATAAATAGAGTACGATTATGGAAGTATAAAATAAAAGTTTAAAAAAAATCATCGAACCAATTTAAAAAGAAAATTATTGAACAAGTTTTAAAAAAAATTATTGAATAAGATGGTAACATCATTAGTTAAGTCACATGAAAATCACATGATCATTTTTTGTTAACCATTTAAATAATTCATTAACGGAAGCCGGCAATTGAAAGTTGATCTAAAGTGTGAGTTAGAATGTTCAAAAGTGAAAGGTACAAAGTGACACCGTAATCGAATGCACGTGGAGTCTTCTTTAATCGGATGCACGCACGCAATTGCGGCTTGGCCAAAGAACATTCTAACAACAAGCTTTTAACACCATCATAGATAGTACTTTCACTCAACTATTATTCCTCTTATCTCTAGGTTGTCCAGACTTTTGGGTCTTCTGTAATTCTTCAGCAAGAGAGAGCAGCAAACAACACTAACCGAAGAGGTAGCCATTGCAGCTCCAGCAATCCACGGTGGTAACCGTAATCCGGTGGATGGAAAAAGGACTCCAGCAGCAATGGGAATGCCCATGAGATTATAACCCAGAGCCCAAATGTAGTTGAGACGTATCCTTGAAAAAGTTTTCCTTGAAAGATCAATGGCCATTATTACATCCTCCAAGGAGCTCTTCATAAGAACAATGTCAGCTGCCTCAATAGCAATGTCTGTTCCAGCACCAATTGCCATTCCAACATCTGCAGCAACAAGTGCTGGGGAATCATTGATTCCATCGCCCACCATCGCCACCACATAGCCTGAAGCCTGTGCATTAAAGACGTATGGTTTCATGGAAGCAAGGTGATTAATAGGCAAAAGGTTTTAGCATGAACATGCATGTAGTGAAGATATAGATTTGAAGCAATAGAATCGCTACCTGTAATTCCTTTACTTTCTCTGCTTTATGCTGGGGCTTGGCTTCTGCTATTACAGTGTCAATTCCAGCTTCCTTGGCGATTGAATTGGCTGTTCCCCAATTGTCACCGGTCACCATTATACTTCTGACTTTCATAGACTTGAGAATAGAAATGACTTCACTAGCACTAGGCTTCAGTGGATCAGAAATGGCAATCAATCCAACTAGCTCCCTGTCTATAGCTACAAGAATAGCAGTTTGAGCCAAACCTTCAGTTTCTGCTAGTAGTTCTTCAGCATCAACCGGAATGACAATTTTTTCTTCCAACATCAAGCTCTTGTTTCCTAAAATTAGTTCCTTGTTCCAAACAATGGCCTTCACACCATGGCCAGTTATGGATTTAAAGTCTTGAGCTTCTGGCCAGCCAAGATTTTCTTCATCTTCTCTGAATTTCTTCGCATGCTCAACGATGGACTTGGCCAATGGGTGTTCACTATTTGCCTGTATATTAGGGGAACACGAAATACCATGCATTATCACCAATCATATATTTAGGGAACTCAAAAGAATATAAAAGTCAAGGGGCTTGTGAAAATTAAGGAAACACATCCAGGGGGTGATACCTCAGTTGCAGCAACCAGTTCATAGAATTCTTGAAGCACCATAGTCTTAAAGAGCCTTGTGTTAACAACTAGTGGCTTGCCTATGGTGAGAGTTCCAGTCTTGTCGAACACAATGCAGTTCACCTACAACAAAACATGCACATCAACATTTTATTGTTGCTACATTACATAGAGTTTTACTATCGTACTCAAAATAGTAGCTTGTCAAGTATCTTTTTGATTTAGGACAAATTGTGACTGATTTTTTTAGAATGTAGGACAAATCATCACTGATTTTTTTAGAAAGATTAGACAAAATAAAATTAAAGAAAAATAATTGATTAGGACTCTTGGCTTATGGAAAGCTTGATTAAGATTTTTGTTTATTTAGAAATTACATCACTTTTTCAATTCGATTAGCAATACGTGTTAAGAGTTCTAAGGTAGTCGACGTGGATTAAAATTTGAAGTGCAACTGGAAGAAGTAATGAAGAAAATTGATTTCTCACGCTACCTTATGTGCACTTTCTAGTGCTTGGCCCCCTTTAATTAGGACACCTTGGGAAGCACCAACACCAGTACCAACCATAACGGCCGTGGGTGTGGCCAAGCCTAAAGCACACGGACAGGCAATCACCATGACAGAGATGCCAAACTGCAGTGCAAGATGGAAGCTATCCATGGAGGATGGTATCCAAGATTTCGGGTAGCCATGAAACTTCCCAGCTAAAAACCAAGCAAGCCAAGTGGAAAAAGATATAATTATGACCTGCAAAGTATAATTAATTGTTAGCAAATGGCAAGAAGACAAGAACTATTACTCATTTTAAGAAATTTATTTGTTAGTTCTATGTCTCTATCCAGGAGATTTAAAAAATGAATCTTCATCTAGGAATACAGTAAAAGATCCCCGAGGAGACTTACAAGTTTGTCCTATTTTGGAAACTTTTTCCCCACCAAGGACAATAAGATTTTGCACCTTGAAGGACAAAAAGAAAATTTCTCACACTGACAAATTTATCGCTGCACCTAAAATGTGAGCATGATGTCCTTTATTGGATTAATATTTGTTATATAAAGCACTAACAGTTCTCAGTCTTGCAACAAAGAACAAAAACAGATTAATAAACTTACCAAAGGCACAAAAAATTTGGAAATGCGATCAGCAAATTTTTGGACGGGAGCTTTAGCCATCTGTGCTGATTCGACGAGCCGAACAATTTGTGAAAGTGAACTCTCTGATCCAACCCGAGTTGCCTTAATATGTAAAACACCATTCTCATTCACTGTGCCTCCGATCACCGTATCGCCTTTCCGCTTTGCCACTGGTCTCGCTTCCCCAGTAATCATGCTCTCATTTACATGACTTTGCCCCCAAATGACATAACCATCCGAAGCCACTTTTGCACCAGGTATAGTTTTAATCACATCATTCTTTTGAATAAACCGGCTATCAATTTCTTCTTCGCGGATTACATTTCCATCCTTATCAAGGGTTAAAAGTATAGCTGCCTTAGGGGACAGGTCCATAAGCTTTGCGATAGCCTCAGATGTCTTTCCTTTGGCCAAAACCTCCAAATACTTTCCAAGCAAAATAAACGAAATGAGCATTGAGCTAGTCTCAAAGAAATCCGTGGCATTGAAATTTGGAGAAGTAGAGGCTCTCAATATGGCATAGAAAGAATAGAAGTATGCCGCATTTGTTCCCAAGGCAATCAAAACATCCATGTTGGCAGAACCATGACGTAATGCTTTGTAAGAACCAATGTAGAATCGTCGGCCGATAATGAACTGAACAGGGGTAGATAGGACGCACCTCATAAGCTCTCCCACAGTAAGCATGTTCACCACTTTAGCATCCATTCCATGCTTGAGTCCAGGGATATACATAAAGACCATAGAGGTTAAGAAAACCGGAATCGTAAACACCAAGCTCCACAGGAAGGATCTGTAGTACTGCTTTATTTCCTCCTTTCTATGGGATTCTCTTCCTTTCTGTTCAGGAAATATCATTGCCTTGAAATGCCCGGATCCAGTAGACTCGATGACTTGGATAAAATTTCTAGGTCCTGTCAAATCTGGATTGTAAAAAAGAGAGAATTTTTCAAGCTCAGGGTCAATTTCTATCTCTTGAACACCTGGAAGTGCTTGAAGAGAATTTACAATCTTTGTCATTGAATTACCAGTCCATACTCCTTCAATTTTTAGCTGTATTTTGCTCCTATATTCTCCCGTGCTAACCAAAATGGCTTCAAGCCCAGTGTCTTCTATGGCTTCTATTAGCCGATTGTAGTTGACAACATTGGGATTGTATTGGATTTTTGCTTCTTCAGTTGCCAGTGCCACTTGTGCTTTTTGTACACCAGCTACAGCTTGCAAAGCAGATTCAACAAGTGTACAACCAGAAGTGCAAGTAATGCCCTTTATCCGTATTCGACATACATAAATGGATTTTTCGTTTCTCTCACCTTCAACCAATGTAGCCTCAAATCCAACATCAACAATAGTCTCTCGAATTTTTTCCTCCTAGAGAACGACAAGAAATTGTCACTACATGTGAAACAGTGGTAAAGTAGAAAGAGAATATGTAGTGAAGTGCAAACTTTAGCACAAGATACACAGTAAATGAAACATCATGGACAAGCAGAAAAAATCCTCCAAAATACGACAATGAACTTAACTAAGTTCCTTGAGATATTATAGTCAATTCCAACCTTTTGTAACCATAACTACGTTCTTTGTGATGTTTATGGCAATTTGGATTTAAAGTTCAACGTTGAACCTTAAATTTGTCACTTAAGAAGCATGAATATGGACGCAGGACATGGATATGGACACGACGATATGCTATTTCTCCAAAATGTAGGACAAAACATTGAGGATACGTTTCAACTATTTAATCTAAACATATTGTTATGTATGTATACCACCACAAGTTACCATAGTATATAATAGATACATATGAAAACTATAGACTGACATGAGGCTCGAGAAGTCCTTCAAAAATAGGACAACGACACCGCTAGAAATCCTCAAGAAATTTTCCCATAAATTTTAAGTGAATTTAAATATGATTAGTCGTAACACTTATTATTTTGCAACTTTGTACAGTGATTTTGCAAAGTCCAAAATGCTAAAAATTAAAAAATCACATGTTATGCCACCATTTTTAAGTGTCAGTGCTATTTCAGATGGACAGATCATGGAAAACCACCATCATACTAGGGTACAAATTGGACTTCACAGGTCAAAAATCATCCCACTAAGCCGAAAGTTGGCCCAGGTTAAGAGACCACTAAAGAAGCTCCAAAACGCAGTCCATCTGCAGCAAAGTCCAGCCATAGAGGACCGAGACCCAACTGCCAAGAAACCCAAACCCCCGTTTCATTAACGGCTCATCACTCAAGAAGCTCCAAAACCCAGTTCCCCACAAAACCAAATTGATCAAATTTCGAACAACCAACAATCATGAAGCCCTTTTGGTTTTTACAAAACAGTCAATCGGAAAGACGATTATAAATTTCACAGTCAAAACACCAAAACAAGAGTAATCAAGCACATCCAAGTCCAACAAAATTCAAACTAATAGCACAAAAAATGAAATCAACAAATCTCCCAGCTGCATCACAAATAAAAACAGAGCACACAAACCAGCTAAAATTGCTTGTAAATTGGATAGCCACAAAACTCCACTGATAGAGAGAGAGAAGCATACCAGTCTACAGAGATTCTACACAGACCCAACTTGGCGAACTGACAGGGTAATACAAATCGTCTAAGTTAAAAGAGTTTTCTCTAGATCTGCAAAGTTCCCCAAATAGCATATTTTCTCTAGATTCCCCTATTTCCCAACTTGGTGAATTTGAAGGGTAAAACCCGAATTCAACGATTCCAGTCGAGGAGTGTATTCGCACCCTTGGAGGACACCACACCCTTCCCATTGAAGTGGAAGGGATGCGCTCACTTCCGTAGGCAATTTCCCTTGCGGTCTCCACTTCCTCGCCGGCTGTGACTTCACCCATCATCTTTTCGTTTCCCACAAACTAATTTTTCATCATTTTAATTTGCCAAGATGTTGACCACAGAATGGGATTTCATGTGAAGATGACAGTCGGTGTCTTTAGGGATTGGAAAAGGCGGGAGGAATAGATTCGGCATTCGAACGGCGGAGGATTTTTTTTGGAAAAATGCACCGACTTCCCCTGAGATTACTGATAAATGCAGAGACCTCCTCTGAGGTTTCGGAATATACAGTAACCTCCCCTACTTTAGAAAATAATTGATTGATTACCCCTCCCACTAACTTCCATCAAAAAGTGAATGATTTTTTAATTTTTTTATAATGTGATAAGGGTCAGTTTCTAAATACCTAAAATACCCTTTGAAATGCCTATAAAAAGTCACAAAATCCTCTCAATAAATCTTATCTCTCCTCACTTCATCTTAATATATGTAAATTTTTCTACTCAATTTTTTCTGGGTTGATTTTTTATTTATCAATGTAAATTATTATTATTTATTTATGAACATATCATCTTTTAATACCAAAAACGTCCTTAGGACTAAGAACAATATGTATCTGTGTGGATATTATATTTTATTTCACGATATTTTGCATAATTGTTTGTTAATTTTCTTGTGTTTTTTATTTATTTCGACGAGATGATCAAAAAATCATAAAAATATAGACTGAAATTAAAAAATTTCTAATAAGATGACGCTATATACACTTAAAATAGTGAAAAATTATCTTTTAAAATCCATGTACAAAATTTTAGTTCTCTTGTCAACATTTGCGATGTAAAAAATTAAGTATGACAACTAATAATATGTATGTACTTTCCGTAGATAAAATACATGTAAAAAATAAAAATTAAATCAAACAGATAAAGTTAAAAATATTTATTCAAATTACAAAAATAACACACACACACATAAATTAATTATACAAAATCAACCAAAGTTAAGTTTAAATTTCTAAAAATAAAGGAACATTATGTTAAAGTTGAGTTACATTATTATTTTTTAAACAAATTCAGGAGAATTGTTTTCTTGATATAACAAGTTAATACGTATATTTGCTTTCTATTAGGTAAAATACATATATAGGACCAAAAAAATAATGATTTTCATTAAGAAAAAAGAATTATTTTTTTATAAAACTAAATAATGGTTACTCAAATCTAAGATTCGTATATAATTTTACAAAGTTGACTAAATAACTCAATTTTAATTTGATTCATCATTACAGCTTGAATAGGAGAAAACAATTAAAATAATAAAGAAAAAACATTTATTAAATTGAAATTCATAATTTTTTTATGAGATAGGGTAAAATGTATATGATTAGGTAAATATATATAGGGAATACAAATATAACAAGATATATTAAGTGGTAACTATTTATTTTGTAAAAAACAATAGTTGTCGAAATAAAAAATGTATATTTATTTATACAAAATTGATCAACAAATAAATAAAGTTTAATAGTAAATATAGTCGTATAATAGACACATATATGATATATGTAAATATACTTATATAATATATTATATACACACACATAAATAGACTATATATATATATATGTGTGTGTGTGTGTATATATAAGACTAATGAGGGTATTTTAGTTTTTATCCATCAAAATTAACGGTGTTGATAGAAAATTAATGGTAGGGGAATCTGTTAAATAGTTTTTAAAGCAGAGGACATTGCTGTATTTTTCAAAATCTCAAAGAAGGTCCCTGCATTTATCAAAAACCTCAGATGAGGTTAGTGCAATTTACCTAATCAACCCCATAACCCTTTCTGATATGCGTTTATCGTTGTATATAGTGGGTTCAGGTCTTTTCAAATCTAATTGAAGACGTACAAACTTTTTAAAATCAATTCACAACGCTACGTGTGATTAAAATTTTTACAAGTATTTTATTATTTTTATTGATAATAGAACGAGATATTGCTTGTGTGCTTTTTTTAAAAATAAAGACGGTGTAATTAATCATTTTATTCTCTACGAGAATCAAATTGAAAATTAACTTAGCAGAAAGATCAAGGTATTGGGAAGTGACCGAGGTGATTAATATGAATTATTGTTTGATGAATTTTGTGCCCATTAGCCAAACCATTGCACCTTATTCGCGCTAGCAAAATAGAGTTGTTGAGTGAATGAATCGTACCTTCAAAGAGACGATGAATGATATGTTGATAAATTATGAGTTGCCACAAAACATTTGGGGCGAAAACAATTGTCTCTACAAATTATATATTGAACAAGGTACCACGCAAGAAACTTGATAAAATTTGTACGAATTTTGGAGGTGTCTTGCAAAGGTCGTATTGCCTACACCAAAGAAGGTCAGAATGGGATCTACGGCTATGGACTGTATATTCATCGATTATGCATATAATAGTAGTACATATCAATTTTGTTGTGCATGAATTTGAGATTCTGAATATACACAATAACACAATCATAAATCACGGAATGCATCATTTTGTGAACACATGTTTCTGTGTAGGTTTGAAGAGAAGAGTCAAGTTTTATGAAGAGAACTCATGAGACTATCAATGAGCCAATCGAGACAGAGAAGATGAAGTTGATAATGAGCCTAGAAAAAGAAAGAGGGTTAGAACATCAACGTCGTTTGGGCTTGCTTTTGTGACATATATGTTGGAAAATGAGCCTAAATTCAACAAAGTTGTGAACTCTTCTAAGGATCATTTATGGAAAGAGATGATCAACGGTGAGATTGATTTCATTCTGTAGAAATATACTTGAAAGTTGGTAGATCTCCTTCCAGATTGTGTAAGTCTTTGCGATACAAATGGATCTTCAAGAGGAAGATAAAAGTAGAAGGTTCAAAAGACAAGTACAAGGCAAGACTTACATTCACATAGTGCATAGAGAATGAAGGGCTGGACTACTTTAACACATATTCTCCTATCACGTGAATAACATCCATTCAGATGATCATTGTTATCTCAATTTTGTAAAATCTTGAGATACATCAAATGGATGTCAATATAGCTTTCCTAAATGAAGATTTAGATGAAAAAATCTACATGGAGTAACCTGGGAGATTTTTTTGCTCCAGGACAATAAAAAAAAGTCTTTAAACTTGTCAAATTCTTGCATAGCTTGAAGTAAATGCCTAAAAAATGACATGAAAAATGTGACAATCTGATGATGTTAGGTAGTTTTAGAATCAATGAATGTGACAAATACGACATGTCAAAGACACTAATGATGGTTCCGTCGTTTTGTATCTATGTGTTAATGACATGCTCATTGCTGATAGTAATGAAAAGATTATCTAATATCAATGAATTTTTAAACATAGAGTTTGGCATGAAGAACATGGGCTTTACGGATGTTATTCTAGGAGCGAAAATCTCCTAAATATCAAATGGACTTGTATTGTTTCAATCACATTATATCGACAAGATACTTGAGAAATTTAACAAGTTTGATATAAATGTGACTAGGACTCCTGTAGATTTGAATCTCAACTTAGCAAAGAATATTAGTGAGAGTGTGTCTCTACTAGAGTATTCATGAATCATAAGAAGTGTAATAGAATTGATGAGTTGTACGAGATCAGACATTACTTACGTGGTTAGCCGATTAAGCATATGCACAAGCAGATGCACGAAGTAATTAAAGTGCTAATCACTGGAAAGCTAGTGCACGAGTACTAAGGTACTTACGATACACCTGTAATCATGGTTTACACAACACCAGATATTCAAAAGTATCACAATGGTACAATGATTCCAATTGGATTTCAGATATCAAAGACTCGTAATCTACCAGTTGATATTATCACTCTTGGTGGTGCAACAATCTCTTGGACATCTTTCAAACAAACTTGCATAACAAGATCTACAAAGGAACCAGAATTTGTTGATTTAAACAAAACAACTGAAGAAGTGTATGACACCTCTATTTCATGGAAGATATTTCAAAGTGGTTAAACTCTATGCCTACAATATGTATCCATTGCGATAGACAATCAATGATTGGCAGAGCATATAGTAATATGTACAATGGTAAGTCTAAAAATATATATACATCAACGACATAATACCATAAGACAACTGCTCTCAAGTGGAATTGTCTTCATAGCTATGTAAAGTCTAAGACAATATCACGAATTTGCTAACCAAAGAGTTAAATCGAGAGCTAATCAATAAATCATCGAGGGAAATTGGGCTCAAGCCTTTGAAGGTGTAAACTACCCTAGTAGACATCCAACTTAGTTGATCGAAGATCCCAAGATTTAGGTTCAATAGGACAGTATAATTGTGTGTAATTAGTTGAATCACTAAGGAGACAAGCTCTCTTACCTATTCCTAAACTAAAATAGTATTGCCTACAAGGGTTGAGGATAAGATATGTTTCTAATGATTCTTGTGCATTGGTATAACCAAGCGAGGTCTAGAAGAATACTTTTAAATAATAGGTCACCTATGTGAATTTGATCGTGGAGCCGCTTCTATAAGAATTGAAAAATCTAAATTCTTTAGAACTCTTGCTGGATCAAGCTAGAGTTCAAGGCCAAAACGAACTCAACAGTAAGACTGAACTATGTTAAGAGAAGTTCCTATGTAAAGTCAATTGTATTGATTTACACGAATGGCAAAACAGTTCAAGACATCATGTTCACTATTCAGCTAATAAATCCAATGAGTTCACAAGAAAATGTTCGAGTTCAAAAGCTACCTATCCTATATAGGAATTATTTGTTGTACTCTCTCCTTGAGTCTGCATTGTCTTCCATATATTTATTCTATCAATTTTATTCATGTGAGAGATTGTTGAAAAAATATATTTTAAACCTTTGGTGACTTTGTTCAAAAAATTAAGTGTGACCCTAATACTAATTGAGGTGGGTCTAAGTAGGTTTGTGTATTCTTAAGTAAGTGGTTCAAGCCATGAAAGAATGCGCAAAACTCATTAAGAATTGAATGAGAAATTAATTCTCAAAGTGTGCTTCATGTGTGGTATGTGGAAAGGTGAAAAGTCAGCTAGTCCATCATTGAAAACTCAAGTTGTATATGATGGGTATATAAATCTAAAGTTTGCCTAAAATGTTAGGCCCTATGGTACCAAAATTTTCAAATGAGGAAAGATCTATGTAATGTGGGTTTTGGTCTATATTACCACACGCGCATCTATAAAGCCGACTCAACCTGCATTGAAAATCTCCTATTAAAATAATAAGCGAGTTTGTTAGGATGCGTAAAAACAACAATCAATAAAATGCTATCATAATCATATATTTTTTTAATAATTCAACATAAAATTAAAAAAGATTAAGCGAATATACATATTGTCATAACCATGTTAAGGGTACTCTGAAGTGCACCCTATTCACCTCACCTAATTATACAAGAAATCCGGACCTACTCCTTCCTTATTCTATTTTTTCTGTCTTTTTCTTAGAGTAAACAACATTGGTAACCCAAATACCTATGAAACGTGTAGCCACTGCCGCACTGTTTTCTATTCTTTTTGGGGTAAGTTATTGCTGATCTTATGCTACAATCTAAGATGTTTTTTTTTAAAAACCGGGTATCTGGTTCACTTGGGACCAAAGTTGTCAATCCCGTCCCGTACTGGTCGGTACCAGCTAGTATGTCTCGTACTGTCCTCATAATAGTACTATTCCAACAATTGTTACGGACTGCTCTGGACAATTGTTCCAACTTCCACCACGTATATTACTGACTAGTTTTCGGAGTCTTGGGTGAAAGTAACCACACAAACCCCCTGGTGACCCCAAGTATCAAATTGTCGAGTTTCGACCGCAGAATATTTGAATTTATAGTTCATTCGCTCTACTACGCGGACAACACTTTAGAATTAGAAACATCATAAATTTGTGTCTAGGTTTACAAGAGTCTTTGGAACGTCTAATAAAAAGAGGTTCGAAAAAAGCTCAAATATTGGTGAAAGTATTCTAAACCTACCTAACCGGCCTAATCCGTTTAGTCGAAATTAAAGTTATCAATTTCATATCAGTAGGTGTACTATTTTTATTACTAGTATACTAAGTATCAATACCGGTGTGTTATGATGTATTGTTTTAAATTTATCGTTAAAAAATAATATACATTCTCAAATAATTATATTTTCTAACCAAAAATCATAGTAGAGATTTAAAATAAACCTTCACAACTTAAAAACAAATTACCAAACATAAAAAGGGATGATTTTAATCTCTATTTATGTGTAATTATTCAAAAATCATCAATTAAAAATTTAAAAAATACCGGTCAGTACTGGTATTGATTGAATTATCAAATATTGGTTGTTACAGTATGTGGATTGGCCGGTACCCTTTTTGATTCAGTACAATACGTATCTCCCCGTACCGAAAGATACGGTACAATATTCATAACATTGGACGAAACCCTTCAAAAAATTCAACCAAGCCACTAGTTTTAAAGGTTGGTGGTTTCGTTGTGGGTTAAAAATTGTTAACCTCCAATGGTAGATTGGATGGGAAATACACCTTCAATCAGCCCAACCCGACCCATGCACATCTCTATCTAAAGTCTTATATTTTGTTCTCGACTCCACATAAATATGTAATAAAGGAAGAATTTGAACTAGGCGATCGCAAGAGAATTTGTCTCTATTTTTTACAGTTCTCGTGCTAGATTAATTTGCCGAGGACGGATAAATAAATCGAACTTTTTGAAAAATATATTCAAATTTGATTTGTTTATAAAATAAGTTAATCTCAAATGAACTTTAATCTAACGTATATCTAAGAAAGAAAATCAGAGTTTGAGATGTACTTCATACAATCCAAAAGAAAAGCAATCACAACCTAAGCAAAATAGGACCAAACCTAACCCCAAAGAGTTGTCTAAGTGGTATAGCAGATATCTGTAAACCCAGATATTTTGCGGTCGAAACTCGACAACTTAATATCTGGGACCATTAGAGAGTTTGTCTAGTCATTTTCATCCAAGGCCTCGAGGACTAGTTGGTAATTTAGATGGAAACTTTCTCAAATTTTATCTCAACTTAGTCCTAAGGGGCTGACCGACTACCTCGGTTAAAAAAAAAAAAAATGGGACCAAACCTCAATAAAAGAAAATTCTAAAACTAAGGTAGGACCAACAGCAAACAAAAACATGACATAGGATCTAACATGACCTCAGAAAAGACAAAAAACAAAAAACAAGAAAATCAATATGTATGCAGAAAATAGGGATTATTAAACATATATCAACTTACATCAACGAAACTTGGGTAGAACAAGACCTGAGCTCTGTTACTGAGCACATCAACCACCGTCTCTTTGATCCCCGGAAGCCTCTTGACGGCCTTCTCGACGGTGCCGGCGCAGGCGGAGCACGTCATTCCTATGACGGAAAACATGGCCTTGGACTCAGATCCCTCCAGGTTCTTTTCCTCTTCCGGCGACAATACCCCTCCCGGGTACTTGGGCATCGACGGGTAGTGCGGCCTCGGCGATAAATCCCCACCTCCATAGCACCACCCACTACTACTCTCAGTCTTCATACAAGCTAGTGAGAGAAACTTCGCCGGCATGTTTCACAGTCTCATAAACACACTCTCTCTCTCTCTCTCTCTAGGCTCTCCCTCTCCCTCTCCCTCTCCCCGTTTACAAACTTCTGCTGTTAGTTATTTATGAAGACTGTTGGGGTCCCAAAAAAATTTTCCCTAAAATATTCCTCAATTCAAAATTCTTTTAGATTTGGAAGTCTACTCAATTAAATATATTTCATTCATTTTGAATTCTAAAAACTTTTCTTTAAAAAAAAAAAAAAGTTTGGGACCAAACACTTTCCTGTTATTTATTCATCTATTTGCTGGTTATCTATTTAATAATAAAGGTCAATATTTAATTCAAATTATATTTTACTTAACAGTTAACCTTTCTCAATTGTAAACCAACCCCACAAAACCTGTGAAACTTTTGCATTTTTTTATTTGCTCAACCAAAAAGTATCGTATATAACAGCAATTAAAAAACAAAAAACTTTAATTGACACTTAAGCGACTGACATTCATTTGTCCCTTGAAAACCTCTAAAAACAACGCAAATTAAAGTATATACCAATCATAGAAACCTGAGAGAAAAAAAAAAAATCCTTCCACTCCAAGAATTTCTCATCATTTGCATCTACTTAAAGGATGCACCATCATTAGCAAATTAGGTATTGAGGCCACCAAGCCTCGAAATCGTATCATTGTAGTCAATTCATCACGATATGGGATTTAGAGATATGTTTTTTTTCTAGGTTTCAGGTTTGAAATTAATCTATCAGATGTTATCAATTCCTTTAGAGCCAATTCCTACAGGACAAAAATGCTCGCTTTAATAGAAGCTCCCACAAGTGCACGATGGGATTTGTTGGTCCCCAAGGACTAGTTGACATTAGGTTGAGAATAATTCCAAAACCAGCTAGTTATCTCGGCTAAAAAATAATAATAATAATTACAGGTAGTGGTAAAAAGTTGGACAAACAATATTCTCCTTACGGGTTGGCTTGATAGTCAATACTTGAGACTTAGAGATATGTTCTTTTTTAGGTTCAAGGGTCGAAACCTCTCATGTCAACTTTTATGGGGTCAGTTGGTGCAGGACAAATACTGACTTTAAATGTGGCATCCACAAGTGGAGGGTGCGATTGATCTTCCAAAAACTAGTCGATATTAAATTAAAATAATTTCAAAGTCGGCCAGATACCTTAATTATAGAAAAAAAAATATCAATATAAAATTTTCATTACAAAAACTTGATCTTTATGAAAGCTACTCATGTAAAATTCTATTTCCAATCGATGTTTTTCAACTTCATTATTTTGCCTAAAATGTGATTTTTGTTTTGTAGTGGTTAAATAGTTTAAGACAAAAATATATATTAAGAAAATGGTGACATCGAAATTTCGTGGCCGGCTTAAAGTTACCATTTCTACCATCCATTATTTTCTCCACTGTTTGTTTTTCATTAGTATGTCAAATCATATATATGTCAGCTCCTCGCTATCAAGCACGGGTACTTTTATATGAAAGTTGTGCTCGTATCGTATTCATATCGAATGTTAAAATTTGCTCGATATTTGTAGATATGTATTCTAAACATATCCACAATATAATTTTTTTTTTTTTTGGACATTTTGGGTACTTTTCAAATACTGTAAATCACGTATACTAAACTTTTACGAAATTAGAACCGAGACACTTCTTCCATAATATTAGTTGTTTGGAATAAAAAAGAATTTATATTTTTAACATTTAACTTACTCTTTAGAAAGAAAGAATAAAATAAATAAATAATATCATCATTTTTATATATATTATACTGAACGGATACGTGATTTTTTTTAATTTTATATTTTAACAATTAAACAAGTAATCAAGTTAATTTACATGTAATATAAGAAAAATACAATGGCGTTATTATGTTAATTTACATATAACCAGGAAAAAAAAATCATTGGGCAATTAATGCATTGAGACATACATCACAATAGCTGTCGTGACTACTCAGTTCTTTAAAGAATTAAATTTGTCGCCAATACTATTTGCAATGAGAACACTTTTGTCGACACAAAAGATAATGACGAAGAAATTTGTTGTTTCTGTCCGATACAAGAAAGAAAATCAATGGTGACACTTTTTGGGGACAATTTGTCACTAAATGTAATCGACGACGACAAGGAATTCCACATCTGCCACCAAAAGTGTTGGGATCTTAGCGTCAAACGGAGGTAATTTACAGTGACAATAACTTTTCTTTGGTGACAAGTTTTGTGTTATTGAATATTGCAATTATGGGTGACAAGGCTATAGTTTTCACCAAAGAGTCTAAATTTTGGCATAGGAAAAAAACAAAGAAGGGGGACATCCAATTTTTTGGGGATATCAGTGGAAGATTTTGGGGTGCCATGAAAGTCTTGGTAAAGTGAAACTACGTCATTTCATGGGTTGACACCAAAAACCCCCTAAATCCTAAATTCGGTCTCTCTATGTGCCTCCTTCGTCTGATTGTCTCGCTCTGTCATGATCTACGTCTCTTTCTTCCTCACTGCCTAAAACCCTAAATTCAGAATATAAATACAAAGTATTTTCAAGTCATAGCAGGAAATAGAACCAGGAGAAATCTAATTGATTCCATTTATGCCAATGGAAGTGTAACAGAGGAACCTGGCCTAATCCATCAAGAAATAGTCAGATTCTTCAAAGATAGATTCAAGGAACTTGCTCAACGGGTGCTATCCTCCGCCATTCTAGCCAGATTGCAACTCTGCTCAATCAAGTTACTGTGTTTATTTCTCAGACTACATAGGCGCCACAGTTTCTTGGTTATCCGGTGCCCTCACCTGATTACTCTCCTCCACATCAGTGATCCAGTTGGTTGGTTGCTTCCTTATGTTTTTGGTTTTGCTATGTTCAGTTCTCATTATGTTTTAGTTTGGTAGTTTTTTTCTAACATTTGCTACTTCAATGTTTATTTTTGAAAAACGTACTAACCTACCACATAATCAGTGTATATATGCAACCAAAATAAAGAATTAAAATGCAGAACACGCCATATACGTGGAAAACCCGTAAATGGGTAAAAACTACGGGAAGAAATCAATCACTAGAAATATCACTGTGTAATCATTGCAAAAACTTATACTCACAACTATGACTCCCCACAGTTATACCAAGGTTCATTTGTTGAATCCACGTTCATCGCACTACGTGATTGATTGCTTACGCCTTAAATCCACAAGTCTCCCAAGAATCAGAGTACGCAGGTGATTGAAGTAAACGCCTCCGTATTTTCCTTGTTGCTGCCTCTCAAAAACGATATCTCTTGATCAATCCGTTTCCAGAAAACCTAACCTATTTTTATAGAAGGTTTGGCATGTCGCTGGAGAGACCTTGTCGCTAGAGCGAATTTACCATCGCTAGAGCGACACTAAACAAATACAAATGAAATGGATTTCTTCCACATCCTAAAACAGACTCTCTAGAATATGATGGATTACAACTTGATAATGAAAATAGGGATAAAACACGTGGGTGAGAGCCGGAAGTGCCAACTAATACTGAAGCGAAACTGATGGAGCTTACAATTTTGCTATATTTTGGACCTATTGCTCATTTGTTCATTCCTACTTGATTTATTCACCCCTCCTCTTCTCTCTATCTATGGTGATGTTGAGAGAACGATACAGCCACCAACGTTATCACAAAATTAGGGCATACTCCATCATTTTGCTCATTTCCACGGAAATGGACATGTCAAGATGATTCATCTCCCCTTCCACATAAACTGCACAGTTGATGAATATTAGCCGACCAGGACAGAGGTCTGTCGATCGGTAACGTGCAAGGCAGATGGTTGGTCCAGAGCTTAAACTGGGCTCATCAATTATATTTTTCTAAACCTTTTGATTTTTCCCAAACTTTTTTTTTTTTGGTTAATTTCAGCAAAAATTCTCTGAATATTTTTATAGTAACAAGAATATATAGTTTCCATATATTGAGGACCAATAAATTGGTGCTAAAAGAAAGGTAAAGTTGTGGTAGTTAACAAGATTGCAAAATGATTAAAAAAGGAAGAGGTAAAGTACAATTTTTACCCCTGCACTTTGTACCCTCATTTTCAATTTGAACATAAACAACTATTACACTTTAGGTCAACTTTTAATGGTCCCCTCCTATTAGAAAAATCATTAAATAATTAATGGAAAATGATCATGTGAGTTGTTTTTCTTTAAAGCCTTTAACAAATTTTAAAAAGAAAAACCCTAATTTTAAGAAAAGTACAATAATGACGTCCGATGTTTGTTAGATCTTCAAGGGCATTATAATTTTGTTGATTTTTTTCTTTTCACTAAATATCATTTACTTCAAAAGCAAGCATTTTCCTCCACTTTTCACTTCTTATTGCGAGTCACTATTTATGACCATCACAAAAACTAACATTCTTTATTCTCTTCCCACCTCCAAGCTTTACGACTGTCACCGAAATCTACCAAAATCAAGCAACCACCGCCTAGTCCTGGTCCACCCCTCTTATAAATATGGTCAAATACTTCTACATAAATGTTGGAAGTGAGTAGAGTAAGATTACAAAAACATAAAATTAAAAATTAAAAAAATAATTGATTGAAATGAAGAAAAAATTATTAAACAAGACAACGACATTCTTAGTTAAGTCACATGCAGCTTACATGTCCATAAATGAACCTAAAGTGAGAGGTAGAATGTTAAAAAATAAAAGGTATAAAGTAATACCAAATGAATATGCTGGGGTACAAAATATAATTTACCCTAAAATTGTAGAATTTGCTAAAATGCTCCACAGCCATCAAATTATTTAGAAGTGTAACAATTTGAGACTAACCTTTTCACTTCAGGTTGAGATGCTCTAAGATATTGAGGTGAAATTTGATTTGATCCATCAAAGCATGACCTAAGTAGAAAGTTAAAAACAAAAGATAATAAATAGATATCTTGTTGGGCAAGTTCATACAGGGCAAAAAGTCCTAGTTTTAAATAGGGTCCTCGCAAATGAACTATAGGATTCCCAAAGACTAGTCGACATTAGGTTGGAGCAATCCCAAAGCTGACCAGATACTTTGGCTAAAAAAAAAAAAAAATTAAGTAGACAAGATAAAAGTATGCATTCCATTTTTTAACTAGTAATGGAACAACATATAGCAGGTCCACAAGACTTCAACTTTGCAAAAGGATAGGATGTATAAATGGCATATCAAG